>OY744515.1:25318553-25421053 GCA_963556195.1 Sepiola atlantica | reverse complement strand
CTCTCTCTCTCACTCTCTCTCACACACATATATATATAATTAGTAATGAGTCCCCACTTATCAAAGTTAATAGACAATTGAGGATAAGGGTTAATTAGATGGATGGATTATCGATTGAATGATGAAGAATATTATGAGAGGATTGAAAATGATGAATGGAATGAACAAATTTTGATTACTTATAAGGACGGAGTATAGCAAGAATTTGTTGAGATTGGATTTGAAGATAACAATGTTATAGTCTGCAGAGAAGCAGTCCTGTGGCAATGTATTCCAGAGATTGCAAGTTCTTGGAAAGAAACTTTGTTCATGGAAATTCTGTTTGATGTTAGGCACATGGAGAAAGAAAGGAAAGTTCTTTGCAAAACAAGTTCTTGCTGTGAATCTCTTACGAAGAGGAACCAAATACTGGAACTCAGTTGAGCACCTTCCATGGAAATAACAAAAGAGTAGAGAAAGACTAGCAACGTCTCTTCTGTGAGTAAGGGGTTGTTGAGAATAGAAGAGATCATCTCTCACTAGATTGTGAAGTTGATTTTGTACTCTGTCAAGGCAATCTTCTCAGATGTGACAGCAATACTCCATCTTAGAACGTATCTGACTCTTGTATAGATAGAGGATTGGATATAAGTTTTCCATTTAAGATCTGGAGTGAAAGTCAGTCCTAGGAGCTTATCAAAATAAATGGGTTCTTCAAGGAGGATCATTCATTTCAACCGCGGCAAAACGAAGATCTAAACATTGGTGGTGAAAAGAGAGAAGATTGGTTTTAAAGATGTTAAACGTCACAAGCCACCTTTTCCCATTGCATCACATGCTCCAGGTCGAAAGAGAGATAATCGGCATGGTATTGATCACTAATGCTCTTCAAAGTGCTGCCATAGGCAATCGTGTCATCTGCATAGATGTCTAGGAGAGAGAGATTCTTTTCAACTGGGGAAAAACGAGGATCTGAGCATTAGTGGTGAAAGATGCATTTCGTATAATTCCATATTCAGTTGGCCTTGGCTTGTTGACTAATAATTCATAGCAGCTAAAAACTCTATTAATTTCTAAACATCCTATTTATTATCATTTAAACCTCACCTACTGCATGTAAAACAAAAGTATAACCGTCATTTATTGCATCAGTTTTACTCTTTCTTCCCACGTGTGAGTTTTCTCCCCTAAACATGGATGTTCTCTGATCTGAACTTTGTCTCCCATCTTAATACATCTCAAGTCCTGTGTTTATTGATGTGTGATGTCATTCTCAAAATAAGATTAGTGTTGTTTCGATTAATTAAGTTCTAATATCACTTAAATCATACTAGGTTGGAGTCTTTGAAATAGCGAGTGAATGTCTGGCATCATGTTGTGTGCCCCATCCCTAGCAATAACAAAATGATAATAATACAGTGAGGAAAGTTTGAATTACCTACTGGGGTGTTTGAATTGCCTACTAGGCACTATCCTCGAGTGTCTTTTGTCTCTCTGTACAAAGATTTGTCAGGACAACCTGATATGAGGATACATCCACATGCAAGTAAACCCTGACCAAATATTCAAAATAACTGTGTCCGAAGCCCAATAACCATCCCTTCGACATGGCTATACACTGGCACATACGAGGAATGGTGCACCTACTCCTAGTGATGTTACCTCAAGTAATAGCACTTAGCTAGATACTGCACCGGACTTGATGAATTCTTGTCCTTGAATCCGGTAAGATCAAGAGACCACAAGGCCTTTTGGTCGAGATCAAAGTGTAGTATCTGTTCCGATGGATACTGCACCCTATAGACTGGTATTGTCTTGGCCTTCGGGGCTTGATTTACACCGGTCTATGGGATTGTCCTGTGCAGTTCTAGGAGGTCCACCTTCCCAGGCTTTGCCTCCCCTCTTTGGGGAGGAGTAAGTTAATTGCTTACTGCTTGAGGCGCCCCTACCGGGGAATGCCGACAGGGCTGCCCAGGCAATTTTTAATGGTCAGAGTGCTCACCTCTTGGGCGCTGGCTTTTCAACCCCCACTTTCCGACCCGAGCTTGGGTCACATCTTACTTGTGGGAGTAGGATAAAAACTGGCCTTGTGCCTAACTCCTGGAGAGGAGTAAATTACTTTGGGGAGATGAAAACTAATGTTCTTCGTTTCTTTACTAACTCAACGTGAGCTTTCCAAGAAGAAAAACTAAAAGACAATTTTATACAAACAGCAAAATGAACATTTTCCTGTGCACAAAACTCAAGTTTTTCATTGAGGAATTTACACAATTTAATTGAACCACGTTGAATAAATTGTTATGTTTATATGTATTTTTGAGTGCTGGCTTTCTTACTTTTTGTGTTGGTTATTGGCGTGTTTTTACTCGTTCTTTCATGTTTAACGTTAAAAATTCGTCAGTACCCCCACACCCTAACCCTCTACAGATGATAACCAAATCAAGACATTAATTAAGAATAACCCACATAACACAATACGAGAACTAGCAGAAAGACTTAACATATCAAAATCCACCATCCATCAGCATTTAGTCAAACTTGGGTATACAAATAGGCACATGTTTTCCGGACCACCTGATACTAAAAGAGATTTGGTATTTGGCTGTCTGAAACCGAACCTGTACTATTTCAGACTATTGTACTATCTTTCAATGCTCAATTTAGGAGGAGTAGTGTGTTATCCCTTCTATTGTCATGAAATTATCCTTCAAAGCATTACCTCCTTCTTTTTTGAGGGTGGGAGTATTGTGGTATTTGTTCTATTGTCATAAGACCATCTTCCCACGCATTACTTCCTGCTTGGGAGGGGGTGTAGTATATGTTCGTTCGTCATGATACCATCCTTCCAGGTTAACAAAAATATGTGCTCGAAAGGAACATACATTTGATAGTTTTTTTTACTGTTCATTGCTGTGTAATTTCAATGACTGTCGATGTACATTCAGCTATGTAATTCACAGCATTCTGAAAAAGTTATCTTGGTAAGTCACCAGAAAACTCGCTGTTTTCTTTAACATTCTGTTGTGTCAATGCTCTGGTGTCAGCTGGAAACTTGTACTTCAAGTAAGGAAGCTGTTTATTTTTTATGTGGTTTTGAGGCTCCTAGATTTGTGAATTTTGATAAATTCCATGCAAAACACTCTGATTGGTTAATCAACATTAGATTATTTGTTACTTTTGAATTTATCCTGTGACCTGGTTTTGCGGACGTAGTTGTATACAATGGTTATAGGTATCTCCCATTTCTACTTTCTTGTGAGTGTTGCATTTTAGAAAAGGGAAAAAGAAAGGAAAAGGAAAGACTGAAGCTAAACTAGTAACGAAAGAAAGGCAGTGGCTTAACATGGCAGTAATTTATTTTAGTTTTACTAGTCTCATCAAGCATACAACAAATCTCTTGAAATACACAATAAGAGTAAACAACTTAAAGTGACATATTGTTTGGTATTTGACTTCAAATAAGAGTCTTAGAAAGAGTAATGTAGTGTTTATATTCCTTGTTTTATTTTTCTTGGAAGCTAATCCAACTGGCGCAGAAACCTATGCAATTGTGAAGTGCTCATTGTGGCAATTAAATTATCAGCAACTTTTTCCTGCTCATCTTGAACGTGACTTGGATACAAGTGCTATTGTCATTCCTAAATGGAGAGGTTAACAGACTGTGCAGATGTCTCTTCTTTAGTTCTCTCCCTTTTTTTTTTTTTTTAACATAGTTCACTCCAAAGAAGGCAGGACGCCACTGCAGACGTAAGGGGCTACTGAGAAAAAAGAAGAGGGGAGAAGGTAGGGGGCAGTCAACCTAGATTGGGATCTGCGCAGCAAGATGTCTGTTTACATTAGTTTTAAACTTCTGCATGTCTGTACTGTCGAGGAAACAGGAGACAGGGAGGGAGTTCCAGAGGCCAGCAACACGAGGAAAGAAGTTATTTGAGTAGATGGCTCTCCGACATCTGGGGACCTCCACAGTGAATGAATGAAATTTAGTTGATTGTCGAGTTAGTCTAGTGAATTTACATCGAGGGGGCACCAAAGTAGCCAATTCATCGGAGCACCATCCATTGAAGTATGTGTAAAACAAGCACAAGGATGCTACATTGCGGCGATGGGACAGAGACTGGAGCTTGGTTGACAGTGAGGGACCTATTAGGTTGGCGATTCTTTTTTGGACCTTGTCAAGGAGGGAGAGACTAGTAGATGATGCACCAGCCCAGATGTGACAACAATACTCCATGCATGGGCGGATGGTGGCTTTGTAGAGATACAGGATAATGTCAGGTGAGAGGAGTTTACTAGCACGGTAGAGGGAGCCAACCTTCTTTGCGGCAGCCTTGGCAATGTCTTCGATGTATTTGTTCCAATTCATGCTGTGATGTGCTTGCAAAATGAAACTGTCAAAATTGTAGCTCAGGTTTTTGTTTTCATAGATAACATCAAACTCAAAGATAGCAAATAGTTTTGTTGGAAAACATTTAATACAAAAAAGATGAATTTATAAACATGTTGATTTATTAGTATATATCTATATCTACTATAATATCTATATCTACTATAATATCTATATCTACTATAATATCTATATCTACTATAATATCTATATCTACTATAATATCTATATCTACTATAATATCTATATCTACTATAATATCTATATCTACTATAATATCTATATCTACTATAATATCTATATCTACTATAATATCTATATCTACTATAATATCTATATCTACTATAATATCTATATTTACCATAATATCTATATCTACTATAATATCTATATCTACTATAATATCTATATCTACTATAATACTTAATGTGAGTTGATCATGGTTTCTTTCCCTAAGGCGTGTTCTTATATACTGTAATGACACGAAACATATGCTAAAATATTTTTTAGTTCTGAGATTGAGTTATGTTTGAAAAAGGATTCTGTTTTAATTCTTCTGTTACATACAGAATGAGCACTTCAATTATGTGACATGCCGTATTTATAATTTTTTTTTTTTTTGGCTGAGTGATATATGTCGGACAATGTTTGTCCTTCTGCGAACACTTTAAAAGAATGCGAAAGTTGGTTGCAATTCTTCTGTTGATTAAAAACGCACGTATTTAAGAATAATTTCATGGGCCTATAAATCTACAGACCACCTTCATGTTTTTAGCATGGAGTTTTTAGTTGTTCATGCAAGATTATAATTATCGATATAGTATAAAAATATAAATAGCAATGAGCTGCAGTTTTATGTGATTAATTTGATTTTGTATTGCTCTCAAAAGCTAATACTTATATATATATATACAGGGTGGCCAAAATAAGGGTCCTATCTTTAAATTTGAATAATTTGAATTTGAATAACTTCCACAAAATAAAAGTTAAACTCACCAAACTTTATGTGTGTGTAGACTGACCCTTCCGAGATTTTTTGAAATAAACAAAACAAATTTTAGCCGAAAAACACTTCTTAAAACTTACAAAAACTAAAGTATTGTTTTTTACACTGTTTTGAGTTTTTTAAGCAAAAATAATGTTTTCTAAATGAGGGTACGTTCCTTAGGGCTAATACGGCCCATGCTTGCTTCGGAAGGGGTCCTTTACTTATTCTAAAAAAAAAATTAAAAAAATCAATAAATAAAAAAGTTATGAATTTTTAAAAATAGGACCCATATTTTTGCCCACCCTATATATATATATATATATATATATATAAATGCTTTATATCAACTTTCACTTTCATTGCCTGTCCTTATATCTATAAACATAATCTTCTTGTCAAGCTAAAACTAATAAGTCGCTTTATTTCTATATTATCATTATGCATAATATAGAAGTAAAGAGCCTTATGTTGCTATCTAATTTACATACTTGTTTATGGCCACTTTTCTCTATATGCTTACAGAAACAGTAAAAGCTATGAAAGAGTAGTTGAATCAAAATACAAGAGGTAAAGGAGTAATAGACATAAACTTAGTAAGAGACGGGTCACTTGGTAAATTAATTGCAAAAGATGATTAATGAGACGAATTAAAATGGATTTTTTCCAAACATAACTCAATCCCAAAACTAAGGTATTTATGCATTTATTTCATGTGATTCAAATGTATAGGAAAAAAGCCTTAGGGAAACAAACTTGATTAACTCAGCTTTATATATAAGAACATATAAACTCAGTGAATCAAAAGGAACTGGAGAAATGCAAGGGTCTTAATGAACAGTGCACGTGGAATAGATGGAAAGTTGGTATATTTCCAGTTGAAGTGGGTTGTTGAAGATGCATTGCCAATTCTTCTTTCACGTAATGGTGTTCGGCAAAAATCCATCTGTCTGCCTGACACCACATTATGTGAAAACTACTTGGCAAAAATCTATGAAGTATTCTGTAGATTTATGTTTGATTGTCGAATGCATTAAGGCATATTAGTTTTTGACAGTACATCCTTTAAATAGGTTTTTAAAGAGGGGGATCAAATCAATAGACAAAAATTCAATTACCAATGTTGAGATCAGTTGAAAACTACTGAACGAAAATCTGACATTTACTATAGATTTATCTTTGATACATGGAAGTGTTTTAGTTTTTTTAACAAACATCCACCTAAATACTTACATATTAGAAATCGTACCTCTACATATGCATAAAATTAAAAACAAGGAGAAACAGATAGCTTGGGGTTTTCAAGATCACCATTTCGTAAGCCCATTAGGTTGGGTATAATATTTCTAGTCAATATAAATTGATCATTTTGTTTATTTTCTGGTTGAGGATTACTATAGTGATAATATCATCTGAAGCCGATATTGTACTTCTATTACTAATGGAGATTTGGTATCTGTCTGTCTGAAGCCAGAACTATACTATTACTTCTATATCTAAAGCTGATATTGTACTTCTATGAGTAATAGAGATTTGGTACCTGTCTGAAGTCGGAACTATACTATTACTTCTATATACGAAGCCGATATTGTACTATATTTCAATGCTCAATTCAGAGAGTGTAGTGTAGGATAGTATTTGTTATGTTGTCATGAGACCATCCTCTCAGGCATTACCTCCTCCTTTGGGGGGTAGTATAGTATCTGTTCTGTGGTCATAATACCATCCTCCCATGCCTAACCTCCACTTTTGATGTGGGGGTAGGCGTTAGCATATGTCAACAAGAAATTGTCACAATCGGCTGTTAATTAACAAACTCAACTCTTACATTATATTTTTGTTAGTTGTTATAACAAATTCTTTTATTGATCTTTTCATTACAATTTCACCATTTTCTGATTTTGTAAATTATATTTTCAGGAATAAAAAATGCACCAATTCTATTTCATGTGTATTATTTATTTCTTTTAAAGAATAATCTATTACAATAATGTGTTTTGTATTTATTTATATATTAATATGCACCATCTGTCAAAAATGATGGAAATTAAAATGTACTTCGCTAGTGTTCCCACATGCTATTTATCTGTATATATTACTAAAATATTTGTATAAAATCATAGAATTACTTCAGTAATTTAATCTTTCAGATATAAATTATCATTTCTGATGAATTCAAGAATAAAAAACACTCACCATTATCTTTTTATTATTGAGTGGAGAATTTCTTTCTAAATACATTGCAGATAAGTCTGAAGTTGTTGTCTTACTTGCTATTTCCTTTCTCGCTTTCTCTCAACATTTGAAATGGTGTCGTCCAGGGACTAGAAAAAGGCATGTGTTTTACTCACTAGCTTTTGTGTGATGGGATGGAAGTATATTTATTTATATATAATTAAATACACATTGGTTTTTATTATAGAGTGAAGGATTTATATTTTGAGATATACTATAAATTAAAAGTTCTAATGAAATTTTTAAATTACTTTTTTCTCTGAATACTAAATTAAACTTAAAAAAAAAGAACTTCGATTAGTTTAGACATCGGATGTATTAAGTTAATTTTAAAAAAAACATGAATTCTTACAAAAAAACTGCATGTTTTGTATACAAATGGTTTGTAGATTAATTTGTTTTATAGACATAGATTTTAAAATAAATAGTCTGTCATATATTCATGCTATTTAATCAATAGATGAGAACTTGACAGGTACTACCACACAAAGTCAGAGTGGACCTGGGAATAATGGTAACAAAGGGGTGACTCCACACTTCCTAAAGGTCCCAAAGTGGCACTTTACCACCAGCCAGATGTAATTTTGTATATATTTATTTGATATTTCTTTGTTGTCATACTCAAGATAGATTTTATTTAAGACCTATGTGTGGCACGTTGACAGATATAACTACTCCGGTTCAGAATTGAGCTGAGACTAAAGGAAACTAAAAGGTGACTCCACACTCCCCAAAGATCCCAAATTGGGGCCTTACTGCTGGGTGTTATTTAAGGCAATACCCAGAATTGACTAAAATTGGAATTCTTTTAGAAAATAAAAGAAAATATATAAACAAAAACATACCAGTTAGAATCGTTTCCTGCATGGATTTGGCATGGCTTTTCTGCTATGCACCAATAACTGCTTTTGATATTGTAAGGTACTCGTAGTGAGAAACATGGGTGGCTTACTTCATTCGCCCATGCATGGAGCATTGTTGCCACATCTGAGTTGATGCTCCCACCACTGGTATCTCCCTTTGGACAGCGTGCAAAAAAAGAGTCTCTAACTTGATAACTCCCGCACTGTCTACCAAGCTCCAGTACCCGTCACATTGCCACAATGTTGTATCCCTGTGCTTGTTTTACGAGTACTTCTATGAAATGTACTCTGATGAACTTACTGTATTTGTACTCCCAAAATGTAGACACCACAGATCGACACGACTAGCATCAAAATCCCACCCCTTCATTGTAGAAGTCCTCAAATGCTGGAAAACTTTCTAATCTAATAGCTTCTTTCTTTGGATCGCTTACCTTTGGAATTCCCTCCCTGTTCTCTCTTTTCCCGACCTTACCAACATGCATAAATTAAAATGTAATGTGAACAAATATTTTTTTGCACAACTCCCCACTTAGGATTCCCCCTGATAAATTTTACCCTTAATCACAGCAGCCCCTTATGTCTCAGTGGCAATATGCCTTGTTTTGAGTGAACAAACGTAAAAAAAATATTTAAAAAAAAAGATTGAACAAGAGGTGCCTAGATACTGTCACAGATTATGAAATCGTAGATGCAGAGTTCAAATCTTATTAGATCTATTGTGGTCATTTTATGCTCTAATACAGTTTGGAAAGGTATGAACCCACAATTTCTCCACAACTATGGGCAAAATAGCAAGCAACTTGTGTTCAATTAAATGCATGCAATGAATCGTTTACAATAGGTATTGTGTTTTGGCATTAAACACCCCCCCCAAAGGGGTTGATAATATGCTATCAAACAGAAAAACTAAACCAAATCAAATAAGTGACATTGTGTCACATGCATCATCTGTCGACAGAGGTGATCTGCATATTCATCGATGAAGAAGTTATATGTGTGACAGACTGATAGATGGATGCATAGCATATCGTAGGGAATTTGTTTGATCTCCATGGATCACCATCGCTTTTCCCATCGACGGAAACAGATATTCGTCTCTGACACATAAGTCAGTAGATGCTTAGTGGATAGTGACGTCTCTCTATAGTCGTGGCAATAGTCATCATCACCATGTCGTTTTAACACCAGAAACAGAGTTGTTTACCTTCTTCTTCTCTGCTTGTTATGATAACAGCAGCCATATTCTTCTTTTCTCCTGGTTACTGCAAAAATGGATAAACACACGCACACAAAAAAAACGCTGACACCCTTGTTGATCAATGGCTCCTGTTCATTGTTGCTTTATACTTTTACAGCATTACATTAATTTCCCCTCGCTCATTCTATAGAAAGATGAACGAAAACAGCCTCGAAAAACAATATCAACTCACAAGAAAAGAAACAGATCTTTATTTCCTCTTTGCCACGTCTCATTTCAGACTTCCTGTCCATGACGTCAAATCCTGTCACGTAATCCTAATTCTAAAACTTTAATCTTGTAATGGAATTTTTTACTTTCTTACTTAATTTTAACCGTATGTAGAAATTTCCAATTTTAACATTATTTTCACGCACTCACGTGTTAATATTGCTACAGATGGATCGATTGACAGCTTCTTATAAAGATATGCATACACATCTAGAAATTCGTTTTCAGTTTTATGAAAATACTATTCTGAGCTTAGACATGAAAGACCGACTAAGAGACAGAGCCTCTTTTCGTCGTCATCGTCTGTTTAATGTTCATTTTACAACTCTATACATATTTTTGTCCTTCCCCAAACAATTGCTAACATCTTGAGTGAGATAAAGTTTCCCTACCACGAACTTCATGTTTGGTGCGTTGTGTGTAACACAAATGTTTGACCTACAGATTTGTACCTTCGAATTTGAAATTTGTGGATTTGAAACTTGCAACTAATTGATCATATCTTGGAATTCTATTGTAGAGGTGGCAGTTTTAAATCCTGAAAGAGGGATAATAATTGCAGAATTTATTATCAAAGATAATACAAGAGATAATTATGCTTTGGTCCGGAAACCATCACTGACCTCTGGGTCATCATTTGGTTAGGGCTTTGTTATAAGCACCCTTGTCGTTATTGTATAAGTGGTTGTATGAATTTATAGAAGCTGCTTAAATCTTTGTTTCATTGTTGGGTAATCTGAGTTTTAACTAAACCAATCAACATTTTGAATTTTATATAAACCTAGACGACCTTCGGGTCTTTGATTGTATAAGATGATCGTTTACCTGCCCATGATGCCGAGAAAGAAAAGCCATCTTTCCACTTTAAGAAATGTGGAGGGTGATATTTAGAAGTTGGTAGAGAGAGAGAGAGAGAGAGAGAGAAGGAAATAATCTTCTAAAAGCTAAAGGAAATAAAAATGATGACGGGAAAGAAAAGCCATCTTTCCACTTAAAGAAATGTGGAGGGTAATATTTAGAAGTTGTCGGAGAGAGAGAGAGAGAGAGAGAGAGAGGGAAATAATCTTCTAAAAGCTAAATGAAATAAAAATGATGAAGGGAAAGATAAAACATGTTTGACAATAACAAAATAAGATTTATTCATGTGATTTAAAAAGAGAAGATGACTGTGTATGAAAGATTTTAAGGGGAGAGTTTTGTTTGTAATTGAGTTTGTGCATTTTTAGTAAATGAGAGAGAACGAGAGACAATGTACCTGCGTTTGCGTAAAGAAGGGATAAAATAAAAGGAGTGTCAAAGTATGGGGAAAATATCCATCTCTTTCGGTTGTTTTTGCATGTTACATCTTGAAGGGGATTATAGCAAATGTGATTGACATCAATGTGTTCATTTTAAGGATTGATCAGAAGCTTGAGATCCTAGTTGTTGAATTAAGATGCAGTGTCAGGGTTGCTGGATGAGCAGGTACTGCTTAGATTGATGGGTGGAACCGATACGTCCAACTTTCTAGCTTCCCAATATTCCTACGGCCTGATTTTGGATTTTTGTAGCTTTTTATAGCTTTCAAATAGGCTTTTGAGTACCGGATGATTTGCACTGATGCATATGCACAAAACCATTTTACAAATTTTTTTAGCAGAGTGAGCATCCGGTTCACTTTATGTCATGACAGGACAACATTGTTACATTCGACTTTATGTCATGTTACATGGTATATTAGTGTATGCACTTGATCTCATTAACGATTGTGAAGATAAATGAATAGATATTTTAAAAGTCAATTCAGACAGTTATAGAATAAAGTTACTGTCTTCATTTAAATTTAAGGGAAATTAACAAAATTACAAGAATACACTTCAGAGATGTCAGTTACGATAAAAAATAAACACACTGTTTTACCATTTCAAAAACTGCTGTTGAATAACACTATATTTAAGTCATCCAATCAAAACCCTTGTTGCCATGGTGACTTACCAGACAGACAACTGTTTATGGTTGGACCCATTATTACATAATTTATTTATTTATGTCCCCATCTTAGTCTCCTCTTATACTGCTGCAGGCCCTGTCGATGGGACCTAGAATTCACTGACTGCAACCTCATACAGAGAGATAAGACCCCCCCCCCCGAAAATAGGACCACCTGTTGGCCGTGAGTGGCGACCCATGATGTTGTATGACGTGATCTTGGTGGATAGGCATTCGTCCACTTCGGCCCTTACTTTGGCTAGATCGAAGGTCAGAGAGGCCCAATCCGATCAATTGGCTGGTTACGTCATGCCCTAGTATCATCTTCAAATCTATTATTCAATCTGATTCTTAAAAAAATCAAAACCTTATTTCTCCTTTTTATTTAATTTTAATTTTCTCCCCAAATAGATACTCGAAGGCGTTAGCTGAGGGTCAATCACGTTGAGAACAAAGAAGATTAAGAATGTCAAAGAGTAATATTTACAAAAAAAGTAATGTTTTTCTTTGATTAGTGTTTTCTGTGAGTAATGCTGCTCTCTCTCTCAGTAAACTTCTTTTCTTAGAATAACGTTTCCGCTTTCACTGTAAAATTTCCTTCTGAGAGCAATGTATTCTGAGAGCAATGTATTCTGGTTATCTACGAGCAATGTATTCTGGTTATCTAAGAGCAATGTATTCTGGTTATCTAAGAGCAATGTATTCTGGTTATCTAAGAGCAATGTATTCTGGTTATCTAAGAGCAATGTATTCTATTTATCTAACAGCAATATATTCTGGTTATCTAAGAGCAATGTATTCTGGTTATCTAAGAGCAATGTATTCTGGTTATCTAAGAGCAATGTATTCTGGTTATCTAAGAGCAATGTATTCTAGTTATCTAACAGCAATATATTCTGGTTATCTAACAGCAATCTATTCTAGGAATATAAATAATTTATCCTCCTTATGGAATTATATTTGACAACTTTATTTCAAACACAAAACTAGTGACATGAGTCTGTAGTTTGAAGGATTGTCAGAGTCTTTTCCAGCTTGGGTATAGTTATTCTCAAAGAGTAATGTCTTCAAAGACTAACGTTTTCAAGGAGCAATCTATTCTAAGAGCAATGTATTCTAGGAATATAAATAATTATCCTACCTATAGAATTATATTTGACAACTTTATTTAGCATTAAATAACCCACAGATGGTTGATATGCCGTAAAACAAACAAAATCAAACTTTATACTGCTGCTGCTACTAATACTACTCCCTCTATTCTCCTCCTTTAACCACTTTCCCTCCTCTATTTCTCTCCTCCGACCACTTCCCATCTCATTTGCCCTTCCTCCTAACATCTAAAATATTCAATGCAAGCAAACAAGATTTAGTATTATACTAAATGATCCATGAACTGTTCAGCTAATGCTGATACATTGGTGTATACATTTAGTTACCTGAAACAATTGTGAAGGTAAGTAGATATTTTAAAAGTACACCCAGAGTTAGAGAATAAAGTTACCCTCTTCTTTCACTTTAATGGAAATTTCATGAATTACTGTCAACGTTGGCACATAGTTTTTTCGTTTTCTTCTTTATGTACATCATTTATTTATTTATGTCATCTTCTTACTCTCCTCCTCTTATGCTGTTGCTATTACTTACCCTCCTTTGATTCCCTTTCGTCTCATTCACCCTTCTCTTCACCATCTAAAACATTCAATGTGAAAGCAAGCATGATTATCAGAGTTTTAGTATTATATAGGTATAATTTATTTTCGATGCTTATATTGTGATGCTTTTACAATAAAAGCCTCAATGTTATTTTTCAATTTCTGATCATAATTCTTACTTTAATTTTATCTATGTAATACTGAAAATATTGCTTGCTTATTTGGTTGGTTGTTTGCACATAGAATGTGTTCGATAGTGAGAGGAATAATGAATGAGACTAGAAGTGATGGGAGTAGTGGAATAAAGGTAGTAGTAGTACAGCCGCTGCATAAAAGAAAGTGAGAAATAGGATGATGTAAATAAATAAATGAAATAAATAAAGAAGAAAAGGAAAAGAGTTAGAGAGTAAGAGAAAAGAAGAACTAAAAAGAAGAATAGAAATCGTACGATGTACCAACATTGACTTAATAGGTCACGGGTCACCTATTATATATTACTGAAACTCTGTAATGTCTACACTAATGCACAACTTGGCCTTTTGACTAAGATCAAAGTGTAGTATCTGTTCCGATGGATACTGCACCCCATAGACTGGTATTGTCTTGGCCTTCGGGGCTTGATTTACGCCGGTCTATGGGTCGGTCCTGTGCAGTTCTAGGAGGTCCACCCTCCCAGGCTTTGCCTCCCCTCTTTGGTGAGGAGTAAGTTTATTGCTTACTGCCTGAGGCGCCCCTACCGGGGAATTTTAAAACCCCACTTTCCCGACCCGACCTTGGGTCACATCTTACTTGTGGGATAAGATAAAAACTGGCCTTGTGCCTAACTCCTGGAGAGGAGTAAATCAATACACTAATGCACAAACGTTGACGCCACGGTACGTCTAGTTTTACTTTAAAATATCTATTCTACTAGTACTGATTTTGAAAAAAAATATCTATTTACTTCATTCAATGGTTTCTTTTAGCCAGGTATGTAATACCCGATGTTTTGAACACTTATCTCATGTCATCTCTCCACCCGGGCAGCGCTCGGTGACCCTGCTAGTTGATAATAAAGAAAAGGCCTATAGCAAGATCGTAAGATGAAAGAAATACGAGTTAAAATTGAATAAGTCATTTCCTTTCTCTCGTCAAACTTCAGATCGCTGTTACATAATACATGTCTTTCATGGATTCTTTATTTTTTCTAAAATATATTGCCAATTTTATCTCATTTCCCACGTGATCGGTTTGACAAGAAATAAAAAGTTCTTTGCTGCATGAATTGAATTGGCTAGCTTGTGCCAAGGCTGTCAATAGTTGCAAGAGCTTTTTGTTGCAAAAACCACTCGAGTCGTCAGCTTGTAATTGGCATTCACCATCTACTCATCGGCTTTGTCTCGGAATTTCTGAGATGAGCATTTATAATTGTGATTATTCGGATTACTGTTCTCATCTTGGATATTATTCTCACAACGTTTCGGCCGATGTAACCTCCGACCTTTTTGAGGTGTGTCATGTCGAACTCTGGAATCTGTATGGAATTTTAACTCTTTATTTAATCAACAGGTGTAGATTGTTCTCGTTCCATCAACCATGACCGGATAGAAGTCTTAAGAAATAATTTTTAATTATATTCTTAATATCGCCTGTACTGGGAAAGTGGTTAAGGGAGGAGAATAGAGAGAGTAGTATTAGTAGCAGCAGTATAAAGTTTGATTTTGTTTGTTTTACGGCATATCAACCATCTGTGGGTTATTTAATGTCGAATAAAGTTGTCAAATATAATTCTATAGGTAGGATAATTATTTATATTCCTAGAATACATTGCTCTTAGAATAGATTGCTCCTTGAAAACGTTAGTCTTTGAAGACATTACTCTTTGAGAAGACTGTCACTGATCATCACTTAATACTTTATCCGTTGCGCCACTGATCCATGTGGTTAACGAAACGAGAACAATCTATCCCGTTGATTAAATAAAAAGTTTAGTTCAAAATTCCATACAGATTCTCGAATTTGATATAAAGACTCCCGAGTTTGATAAGACATACCTGAAGAAAGTCAGAGGTTACATCGGCTGAAATATTATGAGAATAACATCCAAGATGCGAACAGTAGTTCAAATAATATGAATACTCATCGACTATCTTCTCTGACGATTAAAGTATGTAGTGATTACTCAGAGAGCAGGTTTCATGCCTCTCAATGAATATTATTAGTAACTTGCAGGAATACCTGGCGTTGTCCGGGCATGAATGAGGAACTCTGTGTACCCATGCACCCAGCACTAAAGCATATTTCATTGTACTGTTATCAAAATTTATCCGCCACTCAACAAAATCATCTTAAACACCACCTCTGTAATATTCAGATGGATTTTTACAAAATTAAAGTTAGAAGATAGATTAGAAACCGAAATGCATTCTGATGGATTTTTAAAAATAATGTTTATTCTATGCTATTGCATTTTTATTCCAATAAATATTCGACTAATAGTAAAAAATATCAATACTAAAAATAAGAAGAAATAATTCAATGTGTAATAATCAACGTTACGTACATCTAGTGGGTGATGCCCTCTTCTTTTCTCTACAGACACTTTTTCACATAAGAAATGTTGCTAGTCTTTCTCTGCTCTATCGTTGTTTTCATGGTAGGAGCTCGACTGAGCTTTAATCTATGGTTACCCCTGTAAAAAATTCCTAACTAAAACTCGTCTAGTTACAACTATTGTCAATGATTTCCCTTTCTCCCTCTGTGTACCTAAAACTAAGCGGAGCTTTCATGAGCAGAGTTTCTTTTCTAGAACTACCCGTCTGTGGAACACAATACCGCGGGGCTGCTTCCCAGCTGAATACAACATTGTCGTTTTTAAGTCCAATGGGAACAAGTTATTGTTGGGCCGTCCTCTTATACAGGGTGGGCCAAAATAAGGGTCCTATCTTTAAATTTGAATAACTTGAATTTGAATAACTTCCACAAAATAAAAGTTAAACTCACCAAACTTTATGTGTGTGTAGACTGACCCTTCCGAGATTTTTTGAAATAAACAAAACAAATTTTAGCCGAAAAACACTTCTTAAAACTTACAAAAACTAAAGTATTGTTTTTTACACTGTTTTGAGTTTTTTAAGCAAAAATAATTTTTTCTAAATGAGGGTACGTTCCTTAGGGCTAATACGGCCCATGCTTGCTTCGGAAGGGGTCCTTTACTTATTCTAAAAAAAAAAAAAAAAAAAATCAATAAATAAAAAAGTTATGAATTTTTAAAAATAGGACCCTTATTTTTGCCCACCCTGTATAAGCAAATTCTGCCGAATTTCAACCATTGTTACCAATTATTACAGTGTTGTATCACTGCCCACCTTACAAACTCATTTGTCCTTAGCCTCGAGTGGTCTTTGGGCCATGATAAGTGGTGATTATTTAGTAAATAATTTGTTTTAATGAAACACACACATGCGTGAAGTTTATTGTGAAATTCAAGACCACCTTAATTTTGCTTTGAGATCAGTTGGCAGATATAACTACTGCAATAACGGTGAGATTCTTTTGCTGCAACATAATTGCAGAAAGAATATAACGAGGTGTTCGTTGCCCAACCTCCTGCTCCTTTATAAAATCGGGTTCTCACTTATGTAGTCATAACGTCTGTATAACTGTCGGCAATACATGTCCTGCCATTTTGATCATGACTGGTTAAAGAGCTAACATTTTTGAGCACACTAGAATATATCCGCCTTTGACAGATTTTTGTTTTGTTTTATCTTGCTAATTATCCTGTCACTCTTGATTCTAGTCAAGCCCAGCAGGTGAACCGCTTTAGTTACTGAAGACCCGACTATGCGAAAGGTAGTACTGGACTTTATAGTACCAGTGAACTTTATTGATTGACCTGACACCACCAAAGTATAACAGGTCATTACTAAACTAAATGGTCTTTCAAACATGTTCTGAATGACAGACAAACGATTCAGTCTTAGATGTTTATTTCTTGAGACTAGGAAATCTTTAATATTTTTTTCCATATTTTGTTAAAAGGCAATCAGAGAATAGCTGTAATTATTGTATAATTGACTGATTTATCTACTAACTGGATATAAATTTATGAATATTTTTGTTAAAACATTACCTGGCGCTATTAAATCCCATTTAAGTTATGATCACATTTGATGCTACCAAAACAAAGCTCCTTTTCTAACAAGAATCTTTCCAACCACCGATTTTCATGGCCGATAGCATCCTTCCCGAGAGTTCTGACATTCTCAAGTAACATGAAATGAAATAAATACATAGAACATGTTGGCTAGGCTGCTGCAAAGAAGGTAGGTTCCCTCGACTGGGCTAGGAAACTTCTCTCACCTGCCAGTATCTTATATCTATACAAAGCTATCCTTCATCCGTGCATGGAGTACTGAGCTGATGCACCAATCACTAGCCTCTCCCTCTTGGACAGGGTGCAAAAAGGAATTTCTAACCTAATAGGTGGTGCACTTTCTGCCAAGCTCCAGCCCCTGTTGCATCACCGCATCCCTGTGTTTGTTTTATAAGTTCTTCCAAGAAATGTGCTCGAAAGAACTTCGTGAATTTGTACCCTTAAACAAAAATACCCCCGACACACACGACTTGCTGCTAAATTCCACCCCTCTAATTATAGAGTTCCCTAGATACCAAAAGATTTTCTACTCCAATAGATTATTTCCTTGGACCTCTTGCTTTTGGAATTCCCTTCCTGCTCCCTGTTTCCTCGACAGTACCAGCATGCATGAGTTTAAATGTAATGTGAACAAACATCTTTCTATCTTGTTGCCACTATAAATCTGGCCCCTACCACAGTAGCCGCTTATACCTCAGTGGCAATATGCCTTGTTTTGGGTGAATAAAAGTATAAAAACAGTTGATATTTTAAACTTTTAGTTTTTATCAGAATTTTATTCTAGCAGGACTGGTGCTACCGGATCAGGCTGTCTGAAGATGTCGGATTCTTGACTCAAAATGCACCAAACATTGATGTTTTATTGTTCTTATTTTCTCTTTGCAAAACTGAATCATGTTCTGCAAAGCCAAACACAAAAACAACAATCTCCCTTTCCCTCTCTATTCCCCCTTCCCTCTCTCTCTTCTTTCCCAAAAACTTTTACCAAAGTGATTGCATTCAGCATAAAATAACCGGAAAAGTGTTGATATCCCATAAAACAAACCAATCCAACCAAACCAAACACTATGAATAAACATTTGAAGATATAAAAAACTGGAAGAATAAAATTTGTTGTCCAAATGACCTGATTCGACATTAAATAACCCGAAAAGAGTAGATATGCTGTGAAACAACCAAACCAAACACTATGAATAAATACTTGAACATATAAAGAACTTCAAGCATAAAAACTTTTACCAAAATAACCTGATTCAGCATTAAATAACCCAGAAAAAGATTGATATGTCGTAAAACAAAACAACCTATTCTAGCAGACAATATCATAAGCCCTTTAGAGATAAAAGCATGTTTCTATATAAGAGAATTGCTGAGTTATGAGCAGCATATTTTATTATATTGATTGTTTGTATTTTTGCTTGCATATTACGTTATATATAATGCGATTTGAAAATTGAGAGAATAAAATCATTCATATATATATATATATATATATATATATATATATATATTAATAATGGAAATTATGTATCTGTCTGTCTGCCTGTCTGTCTGAAACCAAAACTATACTATTTAAAACTAGTGTACTTATTATGAAATAGTATAGTATATACTATTTAAAACTAATGTACTATCTTTAAATGCTCAATTCAGGGGCATAGTGTAGTGTAGTATCTGCTCTGTTGTCTGATACCATCCTCCCAGGCATTATCTTTTCCTTTTTTGAGAGGTGTGGAGGTAGTGTAGTATCTGTTCTGTTGTCATGATACCATCCTCCCAGGCATTACCTCCTCCTTTTTTGAGAGGTGTGGAAGTAGTGTAGTATCTCTTCTGCTTCCATGATACCATCCTCGGAGGTATTGCCTCCTCCTTTTTTGAGAGGTGAGGAGGTAGTGTAGTATCTATTCTGCTTCAATGATACCATCCTCCCAACCATTACTTCCTTCTTTTTGGAGAGGTGTTGAAGTAGTGTAGCATCTGTTCTGATGTCATTATACCATCCTCCTAGGCATTACCCCTTTGTATTTGATGGTGTGGATGTAGTGTAGTATCTGTTCTGTTGTCATGATACAATCTTCTCAGGCATTACCTCCTCCTTTTTTATAGAGGTTTGGAGGGAGTGTAGTATCTGTTCTATTGTCATGATACTATCCTCCCAGGCATTACCTCCTCCTTTTTTGGGGATGGAATGTAGTATTTGTTCTGTGGTCATAATACATACTACCCTCCCAGGTATTACCTTCACCTTTACTTTTTTAGGCGGGAGGTATTGTAGTATCTGTTCTGTTGTCATTATACCATCCTCCCAGGAAATACCTCTTTTTTTAGGGGTGGGGGTAATGTAGTATATGTCTTACCCGCCCTCTGATTATTAAGTATAAGAAGAAAAAATGAGAAAATGTCTCTCTGTGCAGTGGATTAAAGAACAAATGAGAGACACTCTCTAATAAAAAAAATTGAAGAAGAATTGCGGAGATGATTCGAGTTTCTCTAATAAAAGGGGTTTGTTTTAAACCAAATTCAGTACTCTCCAGCCTTGACTATAAACAGACTTGTTGACATGAAACGTCACCCACTTAGCTACCCACCTCACTCAACCAACAAGCAGCTGATCCCTCCTTGACCATATCTTGACCAGACAAATCAGTGTATCTTCAGCCAAAAGGATTCACTGTATATTTATAATATATTCAATCCTTTTTAAACAAATTTGGGTCTTTTTTTCATTTTTCATCAGCATTCTGTTCCTGTCATTATTTGCCTTCTCGCGACATTACCCATTATATAACAAGAAAATGGTTCCATGTGTATACATTACCAAATTATGAACAAAATATTGTATAATTAATTATATAATTTATATTTCAAAGGGACAATAAACTGATTTTAAATAAGTATGAGTTGAACACTAGAAAATTGTTTCAAAATATTTCAAAATAAAAGGTATGGGTAATTTGGTTGTGGCATATCGGGGACGCAGGAACACTAAAAGAACTCGACTACATGCGTGGATGTATAATTTCTCGCTTCAACGTAGCTTTAATAATTATACAGTGAATTACAATTTTTTATTTACTATTAATCGAATGTTTATTGAAATGAAAAAACGCAATGTAAACTAAACAATATTTTTTAAGATCCTATTTTATTTAATATTTATTCTCTTCTCCCCCTTTGCTCACACACAAACATGCATTCGTCACGTATTTCTTCTGTTCGCTGATTTTGGCACTTGCAGCGCTTTGTTTTTTATTACTTATAAACTAGCTGTTCATACCCAGCGTTGCCCGGTATTGTTTTTTATTTTCAATTTGTTATATTTTGTTGTTGTTTTTTTTTAGCTATATCGTTTCTTTTTGTCTTTTTCTTTTCAAAAATATTTTTTGTTACGAATAAAGTATAGTAACTCTGTATGGACGAATACAGAGTTACTACCCTTTTTTTGAAAATGGCAGCCATTTAAAAATAATTCTGAACTGGTCAAAGTATTTTCTAAAAGGAATTAAATCGAATTACATTTCATTGTTCTTAACATGCTGCGATGACTCACCAAAAGAACTGACGAAACATAATTACATATTTATTTTGTAGGAAGAAAGCTATCGATGACAAAAACTGACTTTACTCTGTATATTAGATTTAAGAGTTAAAAAAAGCGACAGTATTCATGCGATTTAAAAATAATTGAAACGCTTTCTTTAAGTATTGTATATGCTCTTACATGGGAACGTTGCCAGGTGAAAGGTTAAGTAGTGTATTGAGTGAAATAACTCATTCCTCAAAACTGACTGCTCATGTGACATGACTTTCAAAGTTCAGGCATTTCCTATTCCCTTTCTTCTGGTTCTCCTTTGTTATCATGGCAATTCAACCGTTGGAGGTGGTGAGGGAAGGGGACGTATAGAATAACGGATACCAAAGTCGACCGTTGAATCGGCAGGCTGATGTTATATAGTCACGCCAACAAAAGGAATCATTCTGCTGTACCGTGCCCTAACAAAAAAGGTTATCTGTTGATGTTGTCGTGCTTTGTTTTGTGACTGCGCCAAAATTGCAGACTCCTAACGTTATCGAAGGAGATGTATTGTGGTCACCACCGGGCCTCGCTGACTCCGGACACTCCCCCCAGTAGACATTTTGACTCTGAAATAACTTATTACCTCAATTTATCAAAACAGGATCTATCACCCTCATATATACGTACGTAAGCAGAAGATGAAACATAATACTTCAAACTATTTTATTGATATAATTTAAACAAAATTTATTTTTAAAATCGTCCCATAGAGAAATATTTTGAATCGGCATGAACTACCATTTTTCTTTTAAAGGGTGAGAGAGAGGTTTACAAAAATTCTCTGGAGAATTTTTTTTCAAAGTATCTGACACAACATTTTTCTAATTCTGTATTAGTTTTGAAGCTATAGTAATAAAAATGATTTTTCCACTACCTATGTACCTATCTACGTTATGCTCTTACCTTGATATAACTATTAAAAATTCTTAATTCATAAAAATTGGGAAATGGGCAGATTATATTGTGGTCAGCTATTTAGGGGTGAAAATGCAGTTCTAGAGTTAAGTTTGTTGTGTATGCATGCCTACGAATTTTTTACTAGAAATGTATGATTTTGCCTAAAAGCTGCCCCATGTGTGGTATTTAGTCTAACACCGGCAGAGGGCAATGTGTGTTTTTGGTAGAATTTTGTTCAAAAGTTTTGAATTCACAAGTCTTTATTATTATTTGCTCACTAGAAGTTCTCACACGAGTCATTATCAGTGATTGCTCACTCACAATAACAAGTGGTATTCTCTGATTTTCAGCTCTCTCTGTCTCTTTCAATAACCATTGAAAATCATTTTCACGACAGCCGTTTACCATTGATTTATCACTTATAACGACCGTTAGCCTTCTCTGGAATTTGAGTGTCAGGAAGTTTCCAGTACTCTTCACACCCTTCTAGTTGAGGTCTGGTTAGTGTCCCCTTCCTCTTTCTTTCTATCCTTCTTGAGTATTCATGACCATTTTATTAGTAGTATTAATACTAGTAGTAGAAGGGGCAGCATTAGTGTTAGAATATAATAAGATCCTTCTTAGCCAAAAGAAAGATCCAGGTTGTCCTTGATGGCCGTACATCTGAATAACATGATATTAATGCAGGTGTTCCCCAGAGCTCGATCCTCAAACCTTTACTATTCCTGATTTTCATAAAATACCTCCAAGATGTAATTGTGTGTAAGATGGGTATATTTGCTGATTACCCCACGCTCTATTCTTGATATGTAAGCAAATCGAAGACATACATATCCAAGGCGATGGCTGAATCCTTCGAAAATGACCTCCAGTCTGTAGTGGAATGGAGACATAAATGGATGGTAGCATTTAATACTACTAAGACAAAACTCCTTTCCTTTAACACATATAAGAAACCTTTTAACCAACAATTGCCATGGCTAATAGCACCCTACCTGAGAGTTCATCATTCAAACTCCTCAGGTTAACATTCACAGGTAACATGAATTGGGGCAAATACATAGAAGGTTGCTGCAAGGAAGCTGACCTCCTTCTACCGTGCTAAAAACTTCTCACACTTGCCAGTATCCTATATCTATACAAAGCCACCATTCGTCCATGCATAAAGTATTGTTATTACATCTGGGCTGGTGTACCAACCACTAGCCTCTCCCTCTTCGACAGGGTCTAAAAGAACCCTCTAATCTAATAGATCCCACACTGTCTATCAAGCTCCTGTCCCTGACCCATCGCTGCAATGTTGCATCCTGTTGCTTCTTTTACAAGTACTTTAATGGAATATCTTCCAACAAACATGCTGCACTGGTGCCCTCTTGACGTAATACCCTGGACCTACCTGACATTAAGCAAAATCACACCCTTTCACTGTAGAGGTCCATATATGTCAGAAAGCTTTCTACTCGAACTGCTAGCCTTTGAAACCCTCCTCCCCGGCTTCCTGTTTCCCTGACTGTACTCACATGCAGAAATTTAAATGTAATTTGAAAAATATCTCACTGTATAACTCCCTACTTAGGATGATCCTGTAGGTATGTCTCCTGATTTACAGTAGCCCCTTACATCTCGGTGGCAACGTACCTTGTTTGGGTGTGAATTAAAGTAAAAAAGAAAAATGTTACTTCCTTCATGACACATTGAGCATACCAAGGGTGCTTCATTAGAAATGTTGTACACTTTTGACATTTGTTAAACCCGATGACACTTTCAGCATTTCAAGGATGCTTCCTGCCAAATGTAAAAAATATATAAATGATCGACTGTGAGAAACGAATATCCGGGTTTCTGTTTATTTTAGAGGTGCTTGCCATGCAACGATTGCTGATTTAGATCTTAGGCTTGCTTATTTTTTTTTTTTAATTCTTATCTATTTCTAGAGTGTTAGCTCTGAGTAAGAACTTGTCACCTGTTGTTTCCTCTTCTATATTTTTTCCTTATTGGCAAACATCATTTTATTATGAACTAGCAGGAATAGACGGCACTGCCCGGGAATCAGTGGGGGACTGTCCTTCTACTGAACCTCAGATTATTGAATTGTTGTTAGCAAAATTATCCTGTTTTAACCATCACCTATGTTAAATTAAGCCGAATCTCGGATCTTGCTTCTAATACTGGCATTCTTGACTACCACAGTAGACGTACGGAGAGCATTAGGGTTAATCATGGCATATTTTTTCTTCATCATCGTCAAGTAAATAACATTTGTATGATGTCTGTCCTTATTTTAGATATTGTTGATAATATAGACTAAGTGACTTACATCTACTTATTGACATGTAAAAAGTGTTTTTTTCTTTTCACTATTTCCCGTTTTATGTTTTTCTTTTATTTAAAAGTCAGAATTAAATCCTTTTTTTCTGTTCAAGTTTCTGATTTTTTACAAATTATTATGTTATCGTTTGTGAGAAATTGTATTAATTCAGTAAAAATAACATTGTGCTCACCGTAATGAAAAATATCAAAATGTAATCCAAAGATACAAAGTGTTTCAGTTTCAGAGTCATTCCTTTCAGATAAAAACCAACTTGGACTTCATTGATGTTTGTAAAGTACAGGGTGCTCCCTCCCCCATATGCTACTCATTGAATTGTTAATAAAATTCAATCCTTTCTGTAATCTGACCATTACAAATAAACTTAGTAAGTTTCAGTCATGAATATCCAACAGTCTTTGCTTTATTGCTGTTCAATGATGTGTGGGGATACTTTGGTGATCGTCTCATCAGGAGGAGGTGTGATCCTAAATGGACTCTACATTCACTGAACCATAACCCCAGATTTGTATCTGTGGGTTTATCAAAACAGTCTCAGATTATTCCTGAACTTAATAATGCCATCACAGCCCGAACTAGGGCAGTGGTAAAGAGGAGTGTGTCACAGTTATATAAAAGAGTATATAAAAATTTATTACTGTCGCCTTCCCCATTTTTTAAATAGGATTTTAAAAATTGTTTAATTCTATTCTATTGCATTTTCTCATTTCGATAAATATTCGATTGATAGTAAATAAAAAATAGTATTTCAACGTGTAATAATCAAAAGTTATATTGATACGAGAAAAACAGAGACACACATGAAGGTGTATCATAACTTTATTAATATAGATAAACCAGCTTTTTTTTTAAAATAAGATTTTATGCTGATTATTATTTCTTTTAGCTTACGTCTAAACCTCATAATGTTAGCACCTAAAGAGAAACGACCCTATTGTACAGCCATTATGGTATATTAATTGTCAATAAAATAGAAAATATATAAATATTCAGTGCATTAATTCAAGTATCGAGTATAAGTAAATACTTTTATAATTGGTCTTTGGAAATGTCTTTATACACTATGTCCAACAAAAATAGACGAACTATAGATTTAAGCTAACAGTACACATTTTACCAGGATATAAACTAATTAATGAGAGGAAATTAATGTCTATATAAGAGAAAGAGAGAGATCATTGTATATCCAACGTCAAAAAAGTGTTTATTTAAAAATGGGAGAACACAGATATTTTAAACTTTTTAGTTTCCATAAACATCTAATATGGAAAATGAAAAAGTTTTAAAATGTTCATAGTCTCCCATTTATATATATATATATATATATATATATATATATATATATAGAGAGAGAGAGAGAGAGATAGAAGAAAAAAGAGTGATAAATATGAGACGATTGTCCAGATTTATTTCAAATTTCAATTGTTCAATGCAAGGTGTATTCAGTAATAAACTAGTGTTTATTATTCTTTCCTTAAGCCAAGGCTTTTCAAAGATCGAAATCTTATCATCAGAGGAGAAATACAGATGGATAAGTTGGCTTTCGAAAAAACCAAAGTTCAAATATTTGAAAAATATGAAAATTATTATTAAAAATTATTAAAATTATTTTTGTTAAAAAAACGTATTGAATGAAAAGAAAAGTTCCGTGAAAAAGATATGCAAATTGTCCGGGTGGTAAATTTCCGTTGAATATATATATATATATAATTATTATTTTAATAAATAGTTTTAAATATCCACTTACATATATGTTTCATCTTGAAGAATCATCATTGCAGCTATATATATATATATATATATATATATATATATATATATATATATATATATACAACTGTTCTGTCAGTCGCATGATTCGAACCTCAGACACAAGTCAACATTGACTGTCAAGATCTAAGCACTCCAATCAATTCAGCTTCCGTGAGAGCCATATGAAATACGTGAGAAGTAAATTCTATAAATCATTTAAAACAATACTTTTTCCAATGAAAAAAACCTTTGCATTATAGGTTATATATACATATTAAATTTCATGAAACATCTGACAGTTTATAAATATTAAATGAAAGAACCAAATAAAATTGTGAAAGCTTCTTTATTTTCTCATATATGCAACGCTTTAATTATTAGGTCTGAGCCAATTTATGAATAAATAAATATTATTGACAGTAAAATACATTTCTCACGACTAATTCTGTCGATAATCATTCAGAAAAAACTTCTGCAAACAATTTTTTCAGAATCAAAAAATACTAACGATATATACAGTGAGTATCAACATAATGTTTCCACTAGTCAATGTTAACGTAGCGCCGACCATTTATGAATATGTAATGGAAACATCTGAGAAAATTAACTTAAATCTCATTTGCATGCATAGGCTTTCAGGCAGGTATAAAAGTGTAGTATCTGTTCTGTCTTCAATCAGATAAGAAATCCTTCTTGATTGAGGCAATTTTATTGTTTGTCCTATCCAAAGTGCCCCTTTTTGGGAAGCGGGATATCCCCCAGCTTTTTTTTTAATCGACCTTGTGTCTAACTTTGCAATATACTTATTCCCATGTTTGAAGTAAAATCATCTTTTACTAATCTACTTTCTCTGCTTTTTGGCCGGGATCAAAGTGTAGTATCTGTTCCAATGTATACTACACCCCATATACTGGTATTGTCTTGGCCTTCGGAGCTTGATTTACGCCGATCTATGGGTCTGTCCTGTGCAGTTCTCGGAGGTCCACCCTCCCAGGCTTTGCCTTCTCACTCTTCGAGAAGAGGTTAGTGTATTGCTAATCGCCTGAGGCGCCCCTAACGGGGAATGCCGAGACATTTTTTGTAGGCCAGAGTGCTCAAATTCTCGGGCCCTGGCTTTTCAAATCCCACTTTCCGACCTTGTGTCACATCTTACCGCTGTGGGAGGTAGATAAATAACTCATCTTTTACTGATCAGAGATTTTCTATAGAAATGTCTGCTGGTAACCTGTAACTCTTAACATCTAATGCCGCTCGAAATTGCATTGACTGAAAGTGATGTTCTTATTCCTAATCCGCTCGACAACACATAACATGAGAACCCTTTCTTTAAATCTATTTATAAGTACGTTTAAAAGTTCCCAGTGGAAAGGAAATTACCTTTACCAGTCTTTGTGAGACTTACATCCGAGGACTGATACTTATTTCAGTGTTTCATTATTTTCATAACGGTTGAATGACTTTTTTTTTCACTTGCATTATTTCAGAAAAGAATTTTCCAAAATATCTGCTTTTGATGATAACTCAAATAATATTTTCGGTGACAATATTATTTTTAGTGCAATTGATCACATCCTATTAAAGAATAGTGTCTTTTCAGTCATAGTAAATGTATTATTAACATTCATATGAAAAAACTCGTGTTTAGCCATTTTTTGGTAGTTCCTTACAGAACAGAGTCTCTGAAATTTTCAAGAGGATGTTAAGAGTTAAAAAGGATAAGAATAAAAAGAATTCATACAGTAATCATATCTCCTATCACAACACCGATCAATCAGCCAATCAGCAATCCGAAATTATACTTAAAACAAAAAGTAATCTTTGATTTAACACCGGTTATTTGAATTCTAAACAAACAAAACCTCCGTGTTTCTGAATTTTTTAGATGAGAATTGATAATTTGTATAATTTGGATTATTCGGACTACTGTTCTCATCTTCTCAAGATGAGAACAGTAGTCCAAATGATCTAAGTTATACAAACGAAACCTCATTTACATAATCAAGTGAATTTTTATAATTTAAAAAAATGTGTCCAAGAAAATTGTCTTACTTCGAAAAATACTTTGTGTTCTGTGTGTAGTTTACAAAAAAGATAACGTAGAAGATGGAGAAATGTGGACATTGTAATGTGTTTGGGTGCATCAGAAGACATAACCCCCCCCCCCTTACGGGTGGAGTGCTTGTTAAATATTTCCATGAAACAATGATATCCTCGTCAATAATTGGCCAATTGGAGAAGATGCTTTGTTACCATAGGCAAGTTCACTTACTTTAACATCCAATGCTTAAATGTCATTTTATGTCCTCTTCAATGATTGGTAGATTGGAAAAGATGATTTGTCACCATAAGTGGTGCTGTTACTAATATATTCATTGCCGAAGAGACACTAATTTGCATATGAATGTTGGTGATTTGTTGTTAGCCAATCAGAATAAATCTGTGGTATAGACCACAAATATAGATAAAAGAGCAGCGTTATATTCCATTGTTTATATTATATACATCCATACTAGTGTACACTCTCCATCAAAAATGATGAAAAGAAAAAGTATGCTTCGCCAATGTTCTATTCATATAAAATCATAGAATTACATCATTAATTAAATTTTTCAATATAATTTATTATTATCATTCTTGATAACCTCAAGAAAAACAATCCACCATTATCTTTTGATTTAAAGTGGAGAATTTTTTTCCGAATTCATTTCAGTCAGCGAGGGTTGTCTGACTTGCTATTTATTTTCTCGCTTCCCAACACCACTTGAAATGGTACGTCCAGGGGCTAAAAAAAGCACATTTTTTTCGTTGCTGACTTGTGTGTGATGGGACGGATTTATATTTATTTGTATACAAATAAATACATTTATTATGAAGTGAAAGATTATTATTATCACCATAGGTCGTACTGTTATTAACCTTTTCATTGCAGTAGAGCCACTTATTTGCATAAGTATATTGGTGTTTCATTGATAGAAAAAAATAATCAGTATTGTAAATATTCTGCCCCCCCCCCATATATAGTTATGACAGTTTCACATTTCTTCACAGTCCTTTGTATTATTATTGAACTCAGCTCATATTTTAAGCAGGACTGGTTCAGTAGAAGAGGATAGACACAGCAGTGCTGCCTCGTACGGTCTTCTTATCCACATTCACAGATGGCTGGATCAGTTTTGTAGCTTCATCTGGACGTGGTGGCTTTTGATCAGCTCATTTCATGTTCTCAGACAGTTGAACGTCTTCCACTGGACGTAATTCAGAACCAAGAGGGATTGCTTAGTAGGGGAGATTTTCATATCAATAGGCGGGGAGTCATTCTTTAACTTTCTAGCTCATAGCTGTAGTCTCTTTTCTTCCTGAGATGTTGTTACAGACTGAAAATGGTTGAGGAAGCTTCTCTTTAGCTTCAGTCCTTATCTGGGATTCACAACCTTGAACGAAATGGGGTATATCATCATTGGTAGCCTGTATTATATGGAGGACCCTTTTTAGGGTTCCAATTTGGGGGAGGTAATTTTTGAGAGAGCTGAGTTTTAGAGAGAAACATTTTAAAGAAAACCTTTTTAGGTAATACTCAAATGTGAGAGAGCAAGAGAAATGTTATATAATAAACACAAACAAATTAAGGAGTACAAAAGCATACATTCACAAAAGAGATATTTTATATGTTTAAAACTGAATTTTACATAGATAGTAAAAGATGTTAGTTCATATTTTGAGAGTTTTTGCAGAACAAGGGCGATTAATTTAAAACAGTTTCAGTAAGTTAAAAATATACAGATTGGTAGAAAATTAAATTTTAATGCGTTTGATCATAGTTCACAGTCACCACAATACCACATTTACTCTATGGACTACTCTTTTGTTCTTGGCCTTTTGGCTCTGATCAAAGTGTAGTATCTGTTCCGATGGATACTGCACCCCATAAACTGGTATTGTCTTGGCCTTCGGGGCTTGATTTACGCCGGTCTATGGGTCGGTCCTGTGCAGTTCTAGGAGGTCCACCCTCCCAGGCTTTGCCTCCCCTCTTTGGTGAGGAGTAAGTTTATTGCTTACTGCCTGAGGCGCTCCTACCGGGGAATGCCGACGGGGCTGGCCAGGCAATTTTTAATGGCCAGAGTGCTCACTTTCTCGGCGCTGGCTTTTCAACCCCCACTTTCCCGACCTTGGGTCACATCTTACTTGTGGGAGTAAGATAAAACTGGCCTTGTGCCTAACCTCCTGGAGAGGAGGTAAATAAATACTCTACTTAACATATCGCCACATTTTGAGCCTAGCCCGATTGTAATGTAAAATTGTGTTGCACATCTGAACTCTGGCATGAGAAAAAGGTGGTTGGCAAGTTAATTAGAGGGATCTAGGTAACAGTTAAACATTCTAAAGACAAGACCGGAAACTGTCCAGACGTCTGATCAAGCGAAGGTGAAATCGTTCAACTGACTTTCAAAATGTTCGCTTGTTGACGTCTAAACTTTAGGGGCCATGGTTTATTTTTAACTTAAAATGAATGGAGCAAAGAAAGGAAGAAATAATGAATGTGATAAAGACGAGAAATGAGGGACGGTAGATGAAGGGGAAGACGGGAGGTGAAGGGGGAAACGCAGGAAGAAAATTGAAAGCTGAACAGGGGCAGTATAGGAGAGAGAGGGGGGTATATCTCCGGTTTAAACTTAGAAAAGAATACAAAGCAATTAAAAAACGAGGGAAAGAGAGAGAGAGAGAGGGGGTAGAAATAGTGGGAAAGTGTAAAGGTGTGTAACAGGAGGTAGAGAAAAGTGAGAAGAAGAAAATGAAGTAAAGGAGACAAAACAAAAGTAGAAGTGGTAGGAGGAAGAAAAGAGGAGAGCGAGAGTAGAAGTGGGAGAAGAACGAACGGTATATAACGAGAGTAGAAGTGGGAGTAAAATGAAAGGTGGAGAACGGGACGAGAGAAGGGGAGAACGAGAGTAGAAGTGAGCGGAGAATGAAAGGTGCAGAACGAGAGTAGACGTGGGAGGAGAATGAAAGGTGCAGAACGAGAGTAGAAGTGGGAGGAGAATGAAAGGTGCAGAACGAGAGTAGAAGTGGGAGGAGAACGAAAGGTGCAGAACGAGAGTAGAAGTGGGAGGAGAATGAAAGGTGCAGAACGAGAGTAGAAGTGGGAGGAGAACGAAAGGGGGAACGTAAGTAGAAATCGGAGGAGAAGTGAGAAAGGAGAAAGTAGAAGTATAAAGAGAATGAAAAAGGATAACGAAGAAATGAAATTGAGAGAATCGAAGGTGAAAATGACGATAAAAAGGTAAACATGAAGAAATCATTTGAAAAAAAAAGAGGGAGTAGTATTAAACATGTAAAGTCATATAAAACGAAGAATTTCACCTTCTTTGTGTCGCCATTATTTGTCACTAGGCTCTGACTAATGCAATCGAGTTTCTCTGAGAACGGTTTTTGGAAAGTGAAAAAAATTAAAATGAATTGGTTTGTTTGAAGAAAAAAATCTGCTTTCAAATTTATTTTCGGTCATTTTTGTTGTTTTTTTTAATGGGGAAGTTTCTTTTATCGAAAAAGCTGTTTACAATTTTTCTGTTTTTTTTTTTTGTTTTTGTTTTTTGTAAATTTTAAAACATATTCATTCTTCCATCTATTGTTCACTGTTAAGTCACAAATTCAAACAAAATTTGGTTTATATATATATATATATATATATATATATATATATATATATATATATATATATATATATACATATCTATCTATATATATATATATATATATATATATATATATATATATATATATATATTATAAAGAATTACAGAAAATATTTCCAAATTGAAAACAAAATTATTTTGTTTTTATTTACATTCTTTTTTTTTTACTTGTTTAAGTTTCAAATATTCTATTAACGTAAAAAAAAAAATTAGGAAGGAAAGAACTTTTTATAATAATTTATCTAAATTTTTATCTTTTCTTTTTGACGCCTGCAAAATGAAATCAATCGAAAAACAAGAAATGTGTTTATCTCAATAAACAAACCAATTTCACTTTTTTGTTGACGATTTTTCCTCCCCAAAATGAAAAGATTCTAATCTTTGTCAAACATGTCTGAGATAAGCAATTATAATTTACAATATCTATATTCACTCTTATATTCCCATTTCACTAATTACAGACTCGTCTTGACTAATACTTTCCAAAATACTTCACTTTTGCTAAAGATTTGTTTGTAGAAGGAAAAGAATGCCGAAGTCTATCCATACAAAATTAATTAATTTTCATTGACAATTTTTTTAAGACAATGAAAGAGAAAGAGTTCGTGAAAAATAAGAGTTCAAAGTGTGCAAGGAATATTCTTGAGTGAAAAGACTTGTTTTTAGTGTCAGGAAGAATTGTGCAAACATTTTATTTTCGTTGACGCCACGTTTTCTTGTGTGTAAATGAGATTGCCATGAAAATGTGTGTGTGTGTGTGTATTAGCATGCCTGTTTTGGTAATGAGAGAGCATAAGTACTAACTTGTATGTGAGAGTATTCGGTTAACAGTGTGTATATGCTGGCGCTGTGTTAACAATTCGTGAAAGTCTCTTGCTATGTTTGTGCTGCTTGCTGAAGGGCTCTTCGTCCCAAAGGGTCAAGGCGGGATTATGTCACGCGCACCTCTGTTGTCTCTAGACGAAAAAAAAAGAGGAAAAAAGAGAGAAAGCTGTGTGTTTGGGTTTTAATAGTATGTGCGGGGTTTCGGCACTGAATATTTCTTGGTCGAAAGAAATTGCTGATTTAAGTTTTTGTCCAATCAAGAGTCGATACATAATAACAATATTCACTGCTGCTTCGTTTTCGAACAGGTTCAGTTTGTCTGTTTTTATGACAAATCAACACATTTGGGATTGTTTAATGCTGAAATACAACGCAATTCATTGTATACAATCAATTGAATACAGTGTTTTATTTTCCCCATAGCTTCAGGGAAATTATAACTTCATACATATTCCAACAGTATTTTTGTGCAAATTAGTACAATAGACTTTTTGGCTAGGAGCAAAGTGTAATATCTGTTCTGATACTCCGCTTCATATTTTCTGTCTTAGGTCAGTTAAGGAGATATCCTTCCAGATTGAGACAAATTTTATTTTTGTGCCAATCCAAAATGGTCCTTTTTGGTGAACTGGATTTTCCCTACATTAAAAAACAACCTTGTGGCTAACTCTTCCCTCGTGATGAGGCAAGTAAATGGGAACTACAATAAACCTACAGCCCTAGATATGACAAACTACATCAGATGGTGATGCCCCAATTTGTGAGATTTGCAGAGTAAACCTTTGATTACTATAAAGAGAGTTATCTCTCAGGGATTGATTCTATCCAACGTAAAGAATGTGATCTGTTATTCGGATATCAGAAAACTCATTCCACGCATGTGCGGAAATTTAGAACAAACCTCTTTCTATTTTATGGATGGTCTTTCAAAGCCATCGGACGTTCTATGTTCCACTGGCAATCTCTGCATGACTTTCATAAACCCTGACACCATGTTCGTCAGACTCCTTTTCTGGTAGCAGTCACCTAGACTTCCAGAACAGCCCAACACAAATGTATGTAGTATTTACTCACGCATTTTCTTTATGTCCAGCCATGACAACATGTGTCTTTCTGATTGATTTGTGACAGTACTGTATTCTTTCTTTAGTAATTATAATGCCTGCTCTCCATTTGTATATTACATCATGAATCATTTTGGATATTTTGTATCCTCCGTTTACATTTGTCTTCGACAAACTGTTTATGTGAGAATAAATGTCTATGTAAATCCAACTGTTTCTTCACTATTGTCCTTTGTTCTTTCCTCCAACACCTCGTGCGTGTTACTCACGATAACACAACACACAAAACGTAAAAGCTGAGATATAGAATATTATATTATTCCTAGGTTCACTTCAACCCTGAGCGGAAAACCTGTCAGAGTCTGATCTGTTTGTTAAATAGTATCTGTTCTGGGTATGACATGAAATCGCATCTAGTGATAATGCCTCAATTGATGAGTGTGGGGGTCACCTTTTGGTTGCCATTATTTCCAGGTTGACTTATACCTGAAGTGATAGTGCCTGCCAAGGTCACATCTATGGGTTAAATAGAATCTATCATTTACAGACTGGTATAATATATGCATCTAGAGATATCAGTGGCATGCAGAAGTCAAGTGATGCCCGAGGCCAACTCCTTAATTATATTCCCCAAAAACTCATGTATAGGTTCTAGTACTGAGGATATTATGAGAAAGGGAGATAGTTTAAATATGATTGGATGCCCGCGGCCATCGCCCTGTTGCACCAACTGGGAGATATACACAGTAAGTTGCTTGAATCAAGAAGTTGGCAATCACCTCAGCAGAAACAGCCTACTTAGTGTCACACAATATGGATTTCGTCCTGCAAGATCAACAGCTGATGTGCTGACTGTAATATCACACAGGATCAGTGAATTTATTGACAGGGGCTTCACCTCTAACACAATAGCTCTTGACATATAAAAGGCCTTTGATAGGGTCGGGCATGAAAGTCTACTGAGCAAGATTTCTAGCTATGGAATATCTGGAAATTTCCTATCAATCATCAACTCCTTTCTCTCTGATAGGTTCATAAAAGTAGACGTTGATAGGAAAAACTTCTGAAGCTCATAGTACCAACACAGGCGTATCTCAGGGATCCATTCATGGCTCAACCCTCTTTCTGATCTACATCAATGATCTCCCTAATCACATTCTAAGATCATGCGTCGACATTTATGCAGATGACACAACCATCTATGGCAACACTTCGAAGAGCATTAATGATCAAGATCTTTCTAATTCTGTCTCTTCCATCCTGGAGAACGTGGTGCAATGGGGAAAAAGGTGGCTGGTTGCTTTTAATGCGTTTAAAACCAAGCTTCTCTTTTTTCACCACCATCCTAACTTAGCCTCAATTGAAATGAATGGCTCTCACCTTGAGGAAACTCCCTGCTTTGATAAGTTTCTGGGACTGACCTTCATTTCAGAGTTGAAATGGAAGACTTCCATCAAATCCGTTGCTAAGGTTGCTGGAAAAATGGTTGGATCATTCTCCCACTCCAGAAAGTAGCTCATACCTGACACAATCGTCTACCTGTATAAGAGTCAAATACATCCTAAGAGTAATGTTGCCAGATCTGGGGAGATGCCACTCAGGGTACAAAACCGACTTTTAAATCTAGTAGGGTATATCCTCTTCTCTTTCCGAGTCAACTTCTCACAGAAGAGATGTTGCTAGTCTTTCTCTACTCAATCGTTATTTTTATGGTAGCTGCAGTTTATGGTCTCCCTCTCTAAAACATTCACAACAAAACTAAACTAACGACAACAACTGTCAATTATTTACCTTTCCCACTTTGTGTACATAAAACTAAATGGAGCTTCCATGAGCATAGTTTCTTTCCTAGAACTACCCGTCGGTAGAACATAATACCATGGGGCTGTTTCAAAGCTGACTACAACATAGTTGTTTTCAAGTCCAATGTAAATAAATTCTTGTTGAGTCGTCCTCTTAAATAATCAAATTCTGCCCAGTCTCAACCATCGTTAGCAATCATCACCGTGTTGTCTCACCTTCACCTGACAAACTCATAAACCTCATTCATGAGTGGCCTTTTGGCCTTGATAAATGGTGACTCATTAGTAAAAAAAAAAAAAAAAAAGCAAACAGAAGAACTCGATGCATGAAAATCCTTATCAAAATGGATGGATTTAGAATCGAATAACTCAAAAAACGTTTATATGCTACAAAACAAAGAATAAATCTGATAGGATTTGAACTTAGCATAACCGATTCCATAAGCCATTATAGTATCCATTCTGCCAATCACACACCCCGATTATTGATGACTGGAAGTTAAAGTTGCAAGTAATGTAAATTATAATTCTTCATTGAAATCTTAATGAAGAACAAAGGCCGGAGAATACAGCCTTAGGAATTTTGTGACTACAGCAATCATAAAAAGGACATTATTTCAAATATAAATAATCGAAATGATAATTACTCATCTTAGAAAATTTAAACGAAGCTTCAAACTTTCATGCAAGTTCATAAGGTGCAGTACCTCTAAATATAGCAACCATTATGAGAATACCAGGGTGTCCGTAAAATATGAACACAGAGGTAAAAAAAAAAAGAAAGAAATCAGTTGAGATTTACTTGCTTTCCATTGCAGCAAGATATAACACAAGGCTGGAAGGTGGAGAAAACCAGTTCTCCTGAGAGGGCAAACGAGGAGGTAATTCCTGGGAGGGTGCACCTCTCAGAACCGAAGCCGTAGCTCATTCCGACAAAGAAAGATTAGGGTTAGGCCCTAGGTTGCCAGAATGATGCCAAGGCAAACCAAGGCTGGTATAACAACTTGTGATTTCAATTATCCTATGTGTCTAGACTTTACAGACACCCTGTATATATCAATAGCCTTGTGTTTTATATTCGATCTGAAGAATGAAGACTTCTTTTGGATTAATTGAAAGTGTATTTCTTCTGTTGTATATTGAGGTGGACTTGAAGGGGACAGAAATAGGAAGAATATAATTAAGAATTACTTATGACTTCTATCCGGTCATGGCTGACGGAATGAGAGCAATCTACCCATATGGATTAAATAAATGGTACTGTTCGAAACTCCATACAGATTCCCGACTTTGACAAGACATGCCTGAAGAAAGTCTGAGGTTACATAACCAGAAACGTGAGAATAACATTTAAGATGAGAACAGTAGTCCAAATAAAACCAGAAAGTTAGTTGTCGAAAATTGACAGACATGGCAATGGAAGAGACAAAAAGAGAAGTATCAATTAGCATACTGGAGACTATAGAGAAAATTTGTTTAAAAGCAGAACGAAATGCACTTGTTAAAACATTTAGCCTCTTAAAATTAGTTAGAGATATACCCTGTCTGTCTCTCTCTCTGCCCAAATAATGTACCTAAGATAAGTAAATATACATGTGTTTTGAATACAAACATCTTAGCGTTAATTATTGGTAATTAACAATAAATGATCTGGGCTGAATGACGATGCCTAAAGATTTACGACCAGTCTCATGCAGAGCAGGGTCAGCAAACCAGCAAAGTAAGTCGTATCTATTCATCTCATGAGACTATCATTACCACCACGTCATCATCATCGTCACAACCCTGAAGGATAACTGATCATTGGTTCGAGCAGGTGTTATCAAATTTCTCTCTGGTGGATAATTTTGTTTAAGTTTTAAGGTTTCAACCTTATGAGATTTCTATGTAGGTTTCAGTCCTGTGACTAGGATTTAACTGGTTGTTCTGTTGTATAATGCATTCCAGTGGACATCTTTTGCTGGTTTATACTCTGTTTGCTAGATAATCTTAATCATGGAGAGTCTTCTATCTGTGTGACAAAAACAAATAGTAGAGATAAAGATATATATATATAGAGGGAGAGAGAGAGAGGGGAAAAATGATTATAAAACAGATGTAAAGTTATATACTTTACAAGTTTATTATATTCAAATAGTAAATAAAAAGTCCTTTAAACCATGATGTAATTACAACTAAAATACCCATTTCGTTTTTTAACTTTAATTTAAATAAGAGTTACTTCCCTTACTATGTGTTAATCTAGATTATTTTAAATAAAACCGATGATTTTTTTAAATTAAAAAATTAAAAATTCTAATTTTTTCCTAGCATATTAATATTATAAATTTCTAAAATTAAATTATGATCCACTCATTAATCATAAAAGACTTTTAGAAGTTTTCTTATGAAAATTAATTTAACATTTTTTTTTTATTATAACGCTCTGCAATTTAAATAAAAGAAATGACAACACTCGTTCCAATATTCTAGTTACCTACAAATACATAATGTTATATCCTAAATTACATAGGACATACTAAATTAAGAATATGCCGAGTGGTTTGCGTTTAACAGGGATCCGGTAGGAAGTAGAGACGTTGACTCTTCACTTCCGTCTAGATATCACTGCCCGTCTTTGTTCGTACTTTCGTATATAGTCAATACCTGATTACTTCCCTTTATGTTAGTTTCGTATTTATGCCAAATCATGACCTTTACAACACATAATATAGCTCTAACTGTAAATATGAGTAGTACTAGTTTTTCTCACTTTCATTATAACATGATAATTATTAACATATATTTTAGTTTCTGTTTTTGTCCTTCTGAATATACTAATAATACCAATTTTTCAAGTAGCTTTTTAAAGAGTGCGACAGTAACGTCTTTAAATCTTCCATGTATTTTAGATTTTTTGCAACATGTATCCCTAGGGCTACATTTGATTTACAACCCGAAAGATGATTCTTTCACTGATGTTTATGCCACTCCATGTTTTTGTAGTTTATTTTTGCGGAGGAGGTATTATTATTATTTACTCAAATCGAATTACAATTTTTTATTCTTAATAACATGCTGCAATGAGCAGCAAGAAAAATTGATTAATTGTTGCTGTCGGCTCCAACAATACAGGAAATAAAACATGTACAATTATTATCTTTTGGGTTTTAATAGTTTTTATTTATTTATTTATTAATGGTTGATAAACACAATAAAATATTCAGTGATCAGTTTGTTGTTGCTTGCTACATGAATACCTGTGAATGTGTGTGTATGTGTTTGCAGGCCGGTGTTTCTGGCTGTGTGAATTCGTTCGTCTGTTAGTTTCTTGCACTGTGTTCCTTTTCTCTTCTGGCTCGATATCTTTGTCTGTTTTTTCCCCCTCTCGAATTTTTTTTAACCTCAGATTTTAAAGAAATGCTTGTATGTGTGTCTGCATAAATGTGTGTGTGTGTGCCTGGCTACATTAATTCGGTCGTTTGTTGGTATCTTGCACTGTGTTTCTTTTTCCCTTTCTCTTCTGTCTATATCTGTTTCTCCATACACACCTTTGAAAAATTTTTATAGGGAAATTTAAGCTATAGTTAATTTACATAAAATTAAATAGATTCTCAACAGTTGATTTATTATTTTCAGATTTTCTATGAAGGCCTTTACTCCACAAAATTAGCTCACTTTTCCAGAGTAACATTTATAACCTCAGCCTGAGGAGGTTATCTACCAAGCCAAAACATGGAATGAGACAGTGTTGACAGTACTGAAGAAATGTTTACATGTAGTTCGTTATCAACCATGAACGTTCATGAGGTGTTTTGTTCTGGTTACACCCCACATTAAGCTGACTTTGTGTCACATTTATCACCCGTGAAAAGAATTACAAACAGCACAAGATTAAAATGTTTCTCCTAAACCCATAACTTCAGTTATGTAATCTCTGTTTTCTAAACCAGAGCAATACTTTGAGGCAACTTGATCTCTTGCCCTTATTCAATCTTCTAAGTTTGTCTGATTATCATGAGCCATCCATCATTTACGCTAGTTCTAATATCAGCATAAAAAATGCAAATTTGAGTAAAGGTAAATATTTGCAATATAATATAACTCAGATGTGGAGAAAGTGTATTTCGATGGTAGGAGTTCTTTTTTCCTTCTGTTTATATCTCTGTTTCTCCATACACATCCTCGAAATTTCTTTTATAGGAAAATTTAAGGTTGTTCAGAGGTTGTCCAGAAGTTTTGTTACCTCAGTGATACCATTGGAGCACAGGGACGAGCAGGTGTTATTGCAAAAGTTAGGAGTGGATGGAGTAAGATCAGGGAACTTCTGCCATTACTACCCAGTAGAGCATTATGATTATCATCCAAAGGAAGAGTCTATTAGGCATGTGTGCACAGCGTGATGATGTATGGAGTGAAAGCTGGTCAATGAGGATTGAGGGCATGCGTTGCATGGAGAGAAATAATATGAAAATGATGCGATGGATGTGTAATGTGAGTTTTAAAGACAGGTGTAGTTCTGCAAGGAAGATTAAATCTGAACAATATAGGAAGGTTTTTGCAGAGCAGGAGACTTTGATGGTATGGGTATGTTGAGAGAATAGGATGGTATGGGTATGTTGAGAGAATAGGATGGTATGGGTATGTTGAGAGAATAGATGAGTTCTTGGGTTAGTAGATGTAGCAAGTTAGTTTACAGGGGAAGGTCAAGGAAAACATGAGAGGAAATGATAAGGATGGATTTGAGAAAAAGAAGTATAAATAAAGATCTGGCCAGAGATAGTTTAGTTTGGAAGTCAGTTTCTAAAACCTGTTCAGCATATGTCAGCATGTAAAATGGATATTAAACCGATGATGATGATGATGACGACGACGACAACAACAGGTACATAATTATACTCAATACATTAGGCTTATAAGTTGCAGAGATTCACTCAAAATGTACACCACTCTCTGGACACATGGCCTAGTGGATACAAGCATTGGTTCAGAGATATTCTAAAGTTGATTCTACCGACATGTTGTGAGTTTAAAAGATTTTTAACTCTTTAGTCACTTCTGTCTTGGTTGATATAATCCGAATACTTTTTGAACACTATTTGTATCCATAGAAACATCCACATTTGCTGCGACAAATATAGATCACTAATCAGCAATGTAATCTTCAATTTATATTTTGTAAAAATCAATACATCAATAAGGTTCTAATTTTATGTCATTAATTCTATCCGTGAAATTGATTATTATCCAATTTTCTTGTTATCAATGCTGAAACAGCCATTTGTATGTATGGTATCTATATATATATGTATACATATGTTTATATATTTGTATGTATAAAATTCACTACTAAATTAATTTACTGATCATTAAAAATTTCGAAACATACCTACTAGACGTAAAAGGTCCAAATGTGGGTTATATTTAGTTTTATGCAAAGAGTGTGAACAAGGAGTTGAATCTCTTGGTGAAAATCCGGATAGCTCTGATGTGTGGGAAATTTTAATAATAGGTATTAGAAATAAATCAATAAATATTATTCCCCAAATTTTAGTTTCTTTAGAATATTTTAAAGGGCTTTTAGGGTGAATAATATGGGAATGACATCCCAATTGAAAATTCAAATACATCAGATTTGCATTGAATTTTATCGATAGTCATGAGCCACCAATTAAACAAGATTGCCTGAATTTTGGTCCGAAGACGCCTTCAGCTTAAGCCTAAAATTTGAGATATTTTCTAGAATTAAAATCATGTATTGGATTTTGATCAAAATTAGAATAAAAATTCTAGAAATAAGGTTTATTTTCATTATATCTTGATTTTAATCTTCCTAGGGGGGACATAAATGTTGTGCATAAGTGTTTTGTGATGGGAATTAATTTTACCTGTCTATATGGAATGTTCCTTATCTGGAATAGTGTATAAGCATGGAAACAGACTAATAAAAATAATAAGATATAATAACACACACACACATCTCTAAAGCCAACCACTTTGTTGGTTGTGTCACCAATCTTAACTTATACTGTGAAAAAGTCTTATTGAAAGAAGAGAATGCCTTTCAATAAAGCTCTTTTATACCATAGATTAAGAGCAGTGATACAGCCGAAATATCGGTTAGCTTTAGAGATGGGGTTGTCTTATTATTTTTTATTATTTCTATTAGTCTGTTTTATGCTTATCCACTATTCCAGGGCTTTACGCACTCCACTACTCGTTCTTTCTTCCTCTCTCTCCCTTCCTTTCTCCTCCTCCTCTCTCTCTCTCTTCCTATCTCATATACGTTTACCAGAGATATAATTTTAAAAATAACTCAAAGAGACTTTCTTTTCTTTTCCTTTTTATTGCTGAATAAAAAAACTCATGTTTAAAAAAAAAAAAATCAAATAATTTTGGAGCTGGGAGCACAGAGCGATAAAACCACGCTCTTTAGTCCTAAATGGAGTTGCTCACGCTCCACTCCCGCTCAATATAAAATGAGCCCTCTTCTCCTTTGCTCCAGCAAAAAGGAGCATGCTCCTGGAGCGTGCTCCTTTTTGGAGGGCCCCGTAAAGCCCTGCACTGTTCCATATACTAAACATTCCATTATGTATAAAATTTCATGTTTTAAACTTCCTCATATATATATATATATGTATATATAAATCAATAACTATATAATATATGATTCAATAACTGCATAAATATAAGTAATAAATATGTAAACATAAATAACTATATAATGTATATAAATGAATAATTATGCATAAATATATATGACTATACATATATAAATATATATAAATTAATAAGTATCTGTGTATGCATGTGTAAAGGAATATAATTTATCTTTAAGGTATTTCATTTCCACCCGACTTCTGGAACTTTCTAATAAACTCCATTAAGTATCCTCAAATGTCTTTAATTTTCTTTAACAACTAGTTAATTATCAGCCCATAAATCCTTGCCTGTTAACCAAAAAATCGGCCCATGTCTGTAAATCTTTGAAGCGATTAACTTGGAATTTCAAATTATCGTCTAAAATCTCCCAATTAAATTGCAATCTCTCTTGAAGTGTTGCAAAAGGTCTAAAATGGAAAGAATTAAATTCAGACGATCCCACCGAACTGGCCAATTAAAAACATCACTGCTCTTGCTCTTCGAGCCCACATCTCCCCAGCAATAATAGCACCAATGTGAAAATAGCCGTTTCTTATTTCGAATTTTTTTTTTACTCTTAAATTAAACAGATATTCTGACGAGTCGGGGAAGGTGGTGGGTGTGTTTAAAACACATGTTGGAATGATGTTTTTTTTTAAATTTGTCCTGGGAGACTTCAGACGGTGTATTATTTGGATTATTCGGACTACTGTTCCTTTTTTGGATTTTATTCTCGTAACGTTTCAGCTGATATAATCTCCAATCTTCTTCAGGTGTATTTTGTCAAACTCTGGAATCTGTACAGACTTTCGAAATGAACTCTTTATTTAATCCACGAGGGTAGATTGTTCTCGCTCCATCAGCCATGATCGGTTGAAGTCTTAAGTAATTCTTAATTGTATTCTTAGTATTGCCCATACTGAAGATTGAACCTTCAACCTCCAGAAGACTTAGAATTGATTGTTAATTAGCACTTCATCTGCTGGTAGGTTGGTCTGTCTGTCTGTCAAACTTTTTATCGCTAAACTTGTATTGAATGAATACAACTTAAAATAAGATGTGACCAAGCATATCTATGAAAAGCTGTCTCTTGGTCGATTTGTCACGGTAGCTGACCATAGGTGATACACTATCAATTATACTGTACTTTTGGTTCCTCCTTGTGAGACATTTCCAGGAAGAATGTTTCTCTCTACCACAACAGCAAAGAACTAGAAGTCCCTTGTGTTGATAAGCTCTTAGGACTGACTTTCCTCTCAGATCTAAAATGGAAGATGTATATCCAGTCTGTTGCTAAAGTTGCTGAAAAAGTGTTGGATCATTTTACCACTCCAGAAAGTACCTGATTCCAGATACAATCCTCTACCTATATCAAAGTCAGATACATCCAAAGATGGAATACTGATACCACATCTGGGGAGGTGCCATACAGAGCACTCTTTCCTATCTTGACAAAGTAGAAAATCGACTTCGAAATCTAGTGGGGGAGGTGACATCTTCTCTTCCCTACAACCGCTTTCTCACAGGAAAGACGTTGCTAGTCTCTCTCTACTCTATTGTTATTTCCATGGAAGGTGCTTGACTGAGCTCCAGTCTTCGGTTCTCCCTTGTAAAACATTCACAAAAAGAAATCTTTCTATCACAACGAAACACTTCTTTCTTTTCTCTCTCCATGTACATAGCATAAGGCGGAATTTTCATGGGTAGTACTTCTTTGTAAGGGCTTTCAATCTGTGGAACATATTATCGTGGGACTGCTTCCCTGCTGATTACAGCTTGGTTGTCTTCAAATTCAAAGTCAACAAATCCTTGTCATGGGCTGTCCCATGAGCAATCAAACATAGTTCATACCATTGATCAATGTAACTATTCCCATAGTCTTCCTCATCTTTTGGCTGGCAATCATTCTCATCTCATTAACCCTTATCTTTGAGTGGCTCTTGAACTTGATAAGTGATAAACCCAATAGTAAAAAATTATTATCATTATTATAATTATTATTATTATTATTATTATTATGATAACTAGCAAATATATGCTCCCTCCGGTCGCATATTTTTGCTAGACTGCCGCATCAGAAATGAAGGCTCACGCGTAAGCCAATGGAGCCCCAGTCATATTTCTGTGGTGGTTAGACATTGATTTTCTGTGTTTATGACCAAGATTATTTTTAGTTGAAAATAAAGGAAAAATAATTCGATCCTACCCCGATTTTTGTTGTACTCTCGCCCATAAATAGAAAGACTTGTAGTTTAAAAAGAAAGAAAAAATTTTTTTTGTACCCCACTCAATTTTTTTATATTACCAGTCATAGAAATATTTTTTTAGTTAAGAAAAAAAAAAATTTTTTTTGACCGCCTTCCCCCATTTTTTTTATCCTCCCCCCCTATACATGTAAATATTTTTAATTAAAAAGGAAAAAAAAAAACCTAACCCTAACTGTAACGATGGGGTCAAAGTTAGCGTGGGTCCTAAAATGAAAAAGCACCAAAAAATCAAATACAGTGAACACAGTGTGTGTGTGTGTGTTTTTATATAGTAATTTTTAAATCAATTATTATTTTAATTAAACAATTTGATTTAATAAATTTGTGTTTTAAAACATAATTGCTAAGAATAAACAAACTTAGGACGGTTTTAAAAATGGAAAACTGAGCACGGTGTTTGCGAGCGTTGTTGTTTGCATATTTAACGTCCCACATTAACGTCGGCTGCTTAATCAGATCGCCATATTTAATTACCGGAGGGAGGGAGGACACCACTGATTAAACAGCCAATCGGCTGCTTAATCAGATCGCCATATTTAATTACCGGAGGGAGGGATGACACCACTGATTAAACAGCTAATCGGCTGCTTAATCAGATCGCCATATTTAATTACCGGAGGGAGGGAGGACACCACTTATTAAAAAGCTAATGACTTTGCAATTTTAACAGTACTCGCGTTGAAATGGTTTAGAAAACACGCCGGTTATGATGAAAATGGCTTTAATTAATTGTATGAATAATGTTTATTAATATAACCTTATCAAAAAATATTGTAAATACATATGTAAATTGGATAATAGCAGTTATAAGTGTATATTTGTAAATATTAATTTAATTGAAGGTTTAAAGGAATGACTAATGTTAATGGCAAAACCCATCTGGTGTCTGAACGACTTTTGATGACAGTATATAAAGAATTTCAAAAAGATTAGTTTCAGTAAAATAGTCATACTGGAGTTTCGGCTTCAGACAGACAGACAGACAGATACATAAACTCCATTATTAATAGATGTACAAGTAAAGAGACTCATTATTTTCCTATCTAATTTACATATGTTTGTGGTGTATAAATTAGATAGTCATGCTGAAAAAAGATACATTAAGAAATATTAGAGAGTGGTTGAATCAACATAGAGTGAGAGAGGTAAGAGAAATACATATATATCTAAGAGAGAGATGGGTTACTTGTTCAGTTAATTATTAATTACGGCTAATTAGATCAAGTAAAAGAGAATTGTTTTTTTTTCAAGTATAACTCAATCCCAAGAACTAAGGTATATTTTAGTCTGTATTTTGTGTTATTAAAGTATATAGGAAAAAAGTCCTAGGAAAGAAAACGTTGATCAACTCACATTTAGTAAAATAAATATTTCGTCTGCAATACTGTATAAATAAAAATGTATTTGTGTACATTTGCCTGCATATTTGAAAAAAAAATCTCAGAAATCCGTTTCGGTATCAATTTTATCAAAAAGTGAGAAGCACATAAATGTTGGCAAGATGGTGTATTGTAGTAGGTTAATTTAGATGTCACATGATTAATTGGCGTTCATTTTATGAGTTTCTGTGGAAAGATTGTTAGAACGCATATTTGCCGGAAATATATGGTGCTGGTTTCAACATAGTGGTAAAATTTTATCATTAAAAGGGTTAAATAGTGAATAATATAATACTGGTTTTGACTACAATAGGGACTATGATGTTGGTACCATCCATCCTCTCGTCCAAAGCCATCGCATTGACTAAAATCAAATAGACACTGATAACAATAATAACTCCATTCCCTATTCTAAGTGTATGGCAAGTAATTAATTTCACATTTAATTTAAATAGCTTTTACTGTTTATTCATGTAAAACGTAAATTCATATGAATCAGCATTGTATGACTTTTTGCTTGGCTCGAGTCTGTTGTTGGCATTGGTTTTCCTAGTTCTTTCTACAATCAGGTACTTAGAGGAAGGACCACATGAAAGTTATCAGCATCCATAGTTAAAGTGATACTATGGAATCGGCAGGATTCGAACTTTACACGCCCAGATTGTCAGTCTACATCAGTATCCACTTCATCACGGCCACCTGCCGTTTACTCATTAATATTCGTTTTGAACTCTTTTAAACCCTTATATATGCGACAAAGGTTCATGTAGATCTCCACAGGAGAAAACTTTAAAGTTCACATAGAGCACCGCTTTTATGAATTAATACTTGAATTAATTGTGTTTGTCAAAGCAGTTAATTAGACTACAGCTGTTTGTAAAAAGCCGGAACCGTATTCCTTTTTGTCACTTGAGTTAACTCTGAAGGTTGTTATTATTCCATATTAATTCTATATATTTTTTCAAGGATAACTTTTTGTATAAATATACTGATTAAAATTCATCCACAGCAAAAATAATTCATAATATAATAATTTATCCTCTTCAGGACCAAAATAATAAGGATGACAAATGGCTTGCTTCAGAACTGTGAACTCGTGATTTAAAGTTTTTATAATGTTTAAAATGAAAAAGAATTTAATAATGAAAATAATATGGAGAGTAGAAAGTAGAGCATTGGTTTACTTTTGGCAGTTTTGTAACTCTCTCTTTCTCCTTATTTTGTACTTTAGTCTTCTCATTCCATGAGTGATGATTCTGACAAAGGAGGGAGAATTGCTGTCTTCAGGACTGACAGTTGTATTGTGTAGGTGGTATGCAGAGATTTTCAATCGTCTCATAGTATTTATCATCATTCAACTGTCAATCTATCCATCTCATAAACTCTTATACTCGAATTGTTTTTCGGCTTTGATAAATGCTGACTCGTCAGTAAAGAAAGAAAACAATTCTCAAACGATTTTACCTGAAATGAAATGCGAATCAAAACTGCTTGCTTATATTCAAATTTAATTCTAGAGAACTTTCTATAAAAGATTATTCAGTATAAAAATCCATCCCTTGCAAAAAGAGCCAAATAAAAAACAGAATTTTTGTTCACCTCATAGAATTTTGATATAATGACTTTTAATCCCTGACACTGGTTCTTAGCATACATTCCGCATAAGCTAGTATTTAGCTCACTCCCACCGCCGAAATATGTGACACAAGGTCAGAAAGTTAGAACTGAAAAGCTAGTATAGAAGAAGACGTGCACTCTGAGCAGCTCCATCAGCATTCCTCGGCAGAGACGCCTCAAACGATAGCATAAAACTAACCTCAAAGCGTGAAACGGTAAAGCCTGGGAAGATGAACCTCCGAGAACTGCACAGAACCATATCTCGTCCCAACAGAAGAATGAACACCTAGCTTCAATATGACTCTGACTGATTATTGAGGACATATCCTCGACTGGTATGAAGCTAGAAGTAAAGTTGATCCACAATAGAAATTCAACGTTTGATTTGTCTGATTTATGACAGATCAACATTTTTAGCAGTCATTGAATGCCGAAACACAATATTTATTCCAAACAATACATTGTATATAATAAACTAAACCCAAATTGCTATTTTACCCATGACTGATGGGAAATTGTGGATTCAAACCTTTCCTTTCACTATTAATGCATACTTGATCATAATAGTTTTGATAGGATTTGAACTCAACATAGCCGATTCTATAGGCCACAAGAGGCCAATCATACACCTTCTAGACATGCAAGAAAAAGGTCAAAATTGTAATAGCTTTAGAATGTCAGTAAGTTAAAGTTCGGGCCTTCTCTTGAACTTAAGTGATGTTAAGTTGTTTAAGGTCAAACCATAATACTGTGAAACTTATAAATATTTTATAGCCCAGCTTTGACATTTTTAGCAACCACGTGTTCTGGTATATCCTTCCTGAACACGAGGCCGCTATTTTGTGTGTTGTGTTTTCATGGATAACACATAGGCGTCGGAAGAAAAAGCAAAGGACAATAGTGAAGAAACAGTTGGATTTACATACATATACATTTATCTCACATAAACGGTTTGTCAAAGACAAATGTAAAAGGATAATATGAAACAAGTAATATGATATACAAAGACATAATTACTAAAGAGAGAATACATTAATGTCCCAATACAATAAGAAAGCTATGTTTTTCTGAGGTCAGAGATAGAGAATATGTGTGAACAATGTATAAGTAAATATGACTTGCATTTGTTGTGGTGTTCTGGGAGTCTCGGCGACTGCCACCAGAAAAGGAATCTATACAACTGCTATCAGGGTTTTGTGAAGGCCATGCTAAGATAGCCAGCCGGTCAGACAATATATGATGGCATTAAAAGTCCAGCCAGAAAGAGGATGATATCTCATTCTAAATTCCCATGGGGAAAGGGATTTTTTTAACTTCCGGATAGGGGAGTGCATTCTCTTTAACGTTGGCAAGAATAATTCAGTACAGATAACTCTGATATAATCCAAAGGAGATCATTCATATGATTCTACCATTAAAACGTTCATTGTAAAAAATTAATTGAACACAAGTTGCCTTTTACACATGAATGGGGAAATTAGATTACAGGGTGGTTAAAGTGTAAATGAAGATAACAGCTGAATTTGATAGATTGCTTAATCGAGGCTGGAAACCATTCTACTTTGCCTCTGTTTGGAATCTGTTTAACTTCAGGGAGGGGGATTCTATAAAATGTTGGTTGACTGACATGCATATAATCAAATTGACACTTACTGGCATAAGAGCTCTAAATATTTGATAGAAAAATTCTTACTTGAATGAAGCAATATTTATATACTCTGTTATTCAATCAGAATCCAAAGAATGGACTTGCCCATCTAAGCATAATGGAACGTCACAGTCTTCTTATAAACCAACTTTCTATGCTTCTGTCGCAGTGTATTTCGTTTGAGCTCAACTGGTCAAGACAGTTGAGCACTGACTACTAAATTCGATAACATGTAACACAAATTTGAATGATCCTAAAATATCTTCAGTTTTTACAATCTGATGGTTGTAAAAACTGAAGAATAACAATGAAAGTAGAAGTATTGAGAGCAAACAAACTAAACAAAAACATTGTTTCATTTAAGAAACAATGATTAATCTTTGCAAATGAAAGAAATATAAGAAAGAATAATTCTATATTTGTGTTTGGTATTGGAAATGGCTTTCCCTTCTATTCTTAGAGTGTAATTCATATCTATTTTGGCAAGAATAAATAAGTACATGAATAGAAGAACCATTAAAATTGTCTGTGACACATAATAATATTCCTTTGAAATGAAATTAAATAAAAGAGTGCAAGAAATGGTGTGGAAAATATGCCAACTCAGAGAAAAGCAAATCGGTGTTTGTAGTCCATTATGATTTCTGCAATCGAACTTTGTGTTCTTTACAAAAGTATAATAATTATCATTTTTAATCTCTGTTTTTAAAGATGAAAATAGAAATGTATCTTATTTACAAAGTGCCGATAGTTTTCAATAGAAAGAGGAAATAAAGCACTTATTGCCTTCCCATCTGGGAAATATTAGGTCGTTCAGAAAATACTGACCGATTATTTTACTCACTTTTAAAATATTGCTATGTTTGCAGTGTTTTACACAGAATTTTAGTAGTGATAATGAGACACTTGAAGCTGAAAGAGGGAAAAAGACAGCCATGCCCAATTGCTAATGAACATTTGAAAGCAACTATTAAACAAAACCCACATCAAAGTGTCAGAGAAATTTCTAAGGAACTTGATGTCAGTATTTCAACTGTATCCGACCACCTAAAGCAAATTAGTAAGGTGAAAAGCTTGATAAATGGGTTCCACATGAACTTCATGAAGAAATGTTTGTTTTTGAGCAATCTAATATAAAATATCTCTTTTTCTCCAAGATTCATTGAGTTCATGAATTGAATAAATATTGAACTTAGCAACAATACTTTCTAATGTAGGAATCAAGCAAAGGTGTTGCAATATTCCTGAAATGAGGTATTCTGTTATTTAAGTTATTCACGTCTTTCGAACTGTGGTCCTCATTTGGGTTGCTGTCATGTTCGCATAGTCGGTAACCTTCTCGAATCAATAACTGATAAAAGATATGTAAAAGACAAAGAATGATATCAGGCTATTTAAGTGTATCAAATAGCAGTTATCAACTACAGAAAAAGAGCAACTGAAGAAGGCTGGAGAGTAGAATGCCCAAAATATTGCAGAATATAACAACAACTAAGATGAGGAAAACAGTCTGAAACATGGAAATAAAGACTCAACATTATTGCTTTTTTTTTGTTTTTCATTTAAACTAATCTTTTGAAACAGTACACCAAATTTACTTTTGGCTTTATAGATTTAATGCATCAATTGAAATTTCAAGGTTGAATTAGAAGTAACTACCAAGGAGTAAAGATACACATTTTAATTTTAGTTTAAAAGTAAAAGTGAGGATGGAGAGTAAGAGAGAAAAGAAAGCAGACACATCTGGTAGAGAAAAAAAAAGCAGGAAGAGTGGGGAAACACAAAAAGAGGAAGAGTGACTTCCATTATACTAATTAAATTTATAGAGAGGTCTGTAGTTATGTCTAATAATATATAATGAGATGTGCTTAGAGCTATAAAAATTGGTTCCTGTTAAATCATCAAAATTAAGCAATGTTCAGCCTGGTCAGCACTTAGATGAGTGACCATTTAGGAATACCAAATGCTGTACATGAGAATTGGAAGGGTCACTTACTCTAACAGCCTTGGTCAAGGCATACATTTTTAAATCCCTCCCTTTAACTATGGGTGAAATATTAGGGTGACTAGACCCACAAACCTTGGCAAAGTAAGTAGTTTTAAGAGAAGGAAACTTCTAAAATAACACCAGTCTTTCTCCACTTATCCAAGCATTGCTTCCCATCATCTTTGATTTCTCTTGGCCACCAAGCGTTATCAATAATAAGTTAGAAGTGCAGTTATTGATTGTGCATCCCTTGCTTAACAATAAACTCATCATGCAGAGTATAGTGATTGTTTTTCAAGAGAGAAAGAGGTCGATCACCAATCATGTTCAAGTGAATATGAAGAACCCCCCCCCTCGCTTATGAAATTCATTTCTGACGGTTTACATTATTTAGATTCACATTTTCTTATGATTTTTTGTTTGATTTTTTGTTTGATTTTTCTGATCTCTTTTGTTTGATTGTTTTTGTTTGCTTCGTTGAGTATATGATCGTAAAGATTAGGTCTTGAGAAAATATTGCAGGCATATTCACAGAAGCATTAGGTTGCATTGTGGTCTCTTATCCCTCTCGGGGTCTACCATTTTCCTTTGGTGATGCATGCTGGTCGTCCAGTAAGTTTATAATACATATGATAACACGTATGTTGGGTCTATTTCCTTTTCGTCCATATCTCACTTCGTCCATTTAATTGTACTTCAAATCATCACCTGTTTCGTTAGGAGAATGATTTATTACCAGATCCGTACAGGCGAATGGCGATGATTCTGATTCAGGCAATTTTTATAAATAGCTCCTTAATGGCCTTCGGTGTCTTTGTGGTGCTCATGGCTTACTCTACATTAAACCATGACTGTGTCACATCCGGCTCTTGTGGTAAATAGAACCATATTGTGTTGACTTTATCTCTATGATCTTCAAACCTATAAAGCAGTGATATTTTCCCCTATAACATTGACAAATATACCTTCATAGCCAAAACCTATGTATAAAAATCTACTTCATCTACTATTAAGGCCAATTATTGGTCCGAATTTTCACAAACAAAAAATTAGTTCTATTCAAATTTATTAATTCTTATATTTTATCTAATCAACACTTTTCTCTTTGCTTATTGATTTCAAAGACGGAGTAGGAATAATTATCCCCTCACACAGTACTAAGTCTTTATCCTTCGATCCATTTAACCAGAACGATATACAGAAGAAATCTTCTTAGAGTCAATTTTTCAGTTTACACAGTGTGTTCGCACACTTAACATTAATCACTAGAGATTTCACGGCTAATAAATACACAAAGCAAGAAAATTATGTTTTTTTTTATTTGAAATAGTACAAAAACCTCAAAATATTCTTCCCGGGGACATTCTTACAATATACATAAAACAGACTCCAACATTGCTTTGTTTACAAAACAAACTCAGCACTATTTTTCCCTTTAAGTGTTTTCATTTATTTATATATAATATACAGATAAAGATTACCAAAGTCTGTGGTAACATTATTTTTTATTCTTTTCTAGTTTTAAAGTTACACAAATTTAAACATTTATTTATATTCATATTAAATATCTGTCCAATTTCTTCAGTACATACAGGACACATACATTTACAACTCTGCCATCTGAAATCAAATGTTGCTTTTGGAACGACATGGCTCGAAAACAAAACATGAAAGTAATTTGTATCTACTATAAAAGGATCGTTTCTTGGCCTTTTGGCTAAGATCAAAGTGTAGTATCTGTTCCGATGGATACTGCACCTCATAGACTGGTATTGTCTTGACCTTCGGAGCTGGATTTACGCCGGTCTATGGGTCTGTCCTGTGCAGTTCTAGGAGGTCCACCCTCCCAGGCTTCGCCTCCTCTCTTTGGGGAGGAGTAAGTTTATTGCTTACTGCCTGAGGCGCCCCTACCGGGGAATGTCGACGGGGCTACCCAGGCAATTTTTAAACCCCACTTTCCCGACCCGTCCTTGGGTCATATCTTACTTGTGGGAGTAAGATAAAAACTGGCCTTGTGCCTAACTCCTGGAGAGGAGTAAATCAATACTATTAAAGGATTGTCTTGCTTCAGACATTGAACAATAATTCAGTGCAGTAGCCATAATTTGCATTGCGCACTTACATTCCTTTGCCACACCGGAGAGTAGCAATTAAAACAGGTCCATGGTGCATTTTTTTAATATTAATAACCCGATTTCAGGAACATTCTATTATTATTACATTTTTTTAACTATTTTTATTTTATAATTTTATTATTTTTCGTTATCTTTATGATTATATGCTGAACTTTAAAAAAATCTTATTTATAAAAAATACGTCATAAAAATAGTGAAATAAAAAAACTTCTTATTACCTCGTATTCACAACAAATAAAACATCCTCGTCACGATGTATGTTAATGTGAGGATGTTCATTATTAATTTTGAAATAAGGCTAAGGTTCATTTTAATGAATTATCGTATACCTTACCCCATTATATATATATATATATATATATATATATATATATATATATATATATATATATATTTACCCATCTTTCTCTTAGCTATATATTGAAATGTGTCAATATTCAATGTTAATGATAAATAAATCAAATAATATAGAAAGTCCAATCAAAGTTCCAAAGTTGCACATTTCGGGATTTTGGAACTTTGATTGGACTTTCTATATTATTTGATTTATTTATCATTAACATTGAATATTGACACATTTCGGGACTGGATAACTTTGTCAGCCCCTTCAATTACACGTATTTGGACTGCTGTTTGTAACTTGGAGTAATGTCTTTCCTGATTATGCTTCTCAATATGTATGACCTGGATGGACTGTATGGATTCAACAAAAAGTATGTTTTTGGGTTGATATGTTTGATGTTATGTATTTTTATGTATTTGTGTATATAATTTTATATATTTTCAAAGCGTAATTTTATTACCTGTAGTAGTATAACTGCGGTAATGGTTCTCTGAAGAGAAGAATTATCTTTGAAAACTCATGAGCTAAGGACTTAAGGATACTTTGCTTGAACTTTGAATTCTAATAAAATTTGATTGACACCTTATTTTATTACTTCATTTTATATTATAATATATATGTATATATATATTGTAACTTTACTTTATGGCATATCAACCCTTTTCGGGTTATTTAATGGTGAATAGTCATTTTCGGTAAAAGTTTCCAGGCTTCAAGTTCTTAATATTTATTTTGTACAGTATTAAACGACTTTGTCGCCCAATGTCTTCGAGTTAAGATTAGGTAAAGGGAGTTAAGATTACAGGCTGGAATTATACTAATGTCATGCTCTTACATTTCTTGTTTCGTCCTTTCATTCCCTATTTGATTGACAGGGCATAATACTGCTTATATGATTCAGGATGTTCTCTCCTCATGTATTACTTATCCGAAAATCAGCTGTTCGTTCCTCAATTCACACGTGTTAGAGTTTTTACTTTCTTTTAAAACATATTATGTTCGAATCAGCCTAATCTTTCACGAGGTTATTCAATATTTTACAAAATGTTATTGAATTTTAAAACAACAGAAATACCAATATATATATAATTATATATCTTAACCGGTATCACATCCATTCTTGCTGTATCATTTTGCGGTATTCGCCTCCCCATAATGGAAGCGTTGTTCATTCAATTAAAAAAGCCCAACATTAACCATGCTCGTTATGAGGGGTGCGAAGGCGTTTTGAAATGCTGTTGAATGATTTTATATTTTTAATCACATGGAAACGTCCTCTTAAATAAATTCACCAATTTTATTTTGCATTTATCAATCATCCGCCTGAAGACGACCAATGATGGTCGAAAACGTTCGCGTTGAATATGGAGATTTCTTACACTCCATTATTAAAAGCACAAGATCTATCGTCCGACGAATAAAAAACTTGGATCAAAAAAGGAACAAACAGAAGTTGGCACTCCTGTTCAACCAGATATGTGTAATTATATATATATATATGCTGATGAGTCCTGATTGAAAAGGGACGAAACGTATACGTACATAGATTATAAACAACAACAAATATTTTATATATATATATATATATATATATATATATATATATATGAACTAAAGCTGAATTCATCAACGTTTGTTTCTCTAAGGCTTTTTTCTATATACTTTAATGACACAAAATACATTATAAACTATTTCTTAGTTCTGTGATTGAGTTATGCTTGAAGAAAAATCGGTTTTAATTGTTCAAATTAGTAATTAAGTTCATATGTTACCCATCTTTCTCTTAACTATCTGTGTATTTCTCTCGCTCTGTTATTCTGTATGTTGATTCAACTACTCTCTAATGATTTTTTAATGTCTCTGTGACTATATAACAGGCTCTGTATGTCGGTCGGTCTGTTTTATCATGAGAAGCTTAATGATTGAGTAGATCAGATGAAATTGATCTTTTTGTACTGCTAATCGAGCTGACAAATTCTTAATTCTATTTATATGTAAACGCCATCCAATTATGTAATTGAGTACAAGTGTATGCAGACAACACACAAGGTCATCTTTAAATTTGTCTCTTTTGACCTTTGGTCTAATATTTAGAAATTGATGAACATAATATCAGAGATGTGTGTCTGTCTGTATATGTGGCTCCACTAAATACTTTTAAACTATAAGACCTAGGAACATGACATTTGTTACGTATGATAATCCACCCATGAAGAGTGTATTTAGGAGGTCATATTCATATGTTTTCTTCTTTAAAAAGGTTGGAGGGGGCATGAAAACCATCACTGAAAATGTTTCTTATTTCTGATTTTAATGAGATTTGAAACAATAGTCACAAGTTTAAATTGATTCTCTAAAATTGAGAATTCCACGTGACACACAGCCATATCAACACTTTTCGTCCTAACATCTAGACGGATTTTCAACTTGGATGCGATAAGTATGTCTCAACCAAGAAGAAAAAAAAAGAAAACAAAGAAATATTCTTCTGAAGATGGTATATATTACCGAAAGTACTCAAGTTTATAGAGAAAAAAAATGTTTTTAAGATAAATAAATACTTTATTTTTAAAAACAAATAATTTGCGTTGTGAAAGGTTTTCTAAATATTTTATAAAAAAATATCCTCGTTATTAATCAGTTACCATTTACTAAGGGCAAAAGACAACTCTAGGATGAGGGTTAATGAGATTGATGGATTGACAGTTAAATGATGATGAATATTATGAGAAGATTGATGATCTCCTCATACCACCCACTCAAAACATCTGACTCAGTTAATAGCATGCAAGGACTGAAAGACAAAATAGAGGGGAAACGATAGTACCCGACAAATAGTGTCTATAGAAGTGCATTTCATTATAGCAGCTTATATATTGTGGAGAACAAGATCCTTTACCCAACAAATAGTGTCTATAGAAGTGCATTTCATTATAGCAGCTTATATATTGTGGAGAACAAGATCCTTTACCCAACAAATAGTGTCTATAGAAGTGCATTTCATTATAGCAGTTTATATATTGTGGAGAACAAGATCCTTTACCCAACAAATAGTGTCTATAGAAGTGCATTTCATTATAGCAGCTTATATATTGTGGAGAACAAGATCCTTTACCCAAAAAATAGTGTCTATAGAAGTGCATTTCATTATAGCAGCTAATATATTGTGGAGAACAAGATCCTTTACCCAACAAATAGTGTCTATAGAAGTGCATTTCATTATAGCAGCTTATATATTGTGGAGAACAAGATCCTTTACCCAAAAAATAGTGTCTATAGAAGTGCATTTCATTATAGCAGCTAATATATTGTGGAGAACAAGATCCTTTACCCAACAAATAGTGTCTATAGAAGTGCATTTCATTATAGCAGCTTATATATTGTGGAGAACAAGATCCTTTACCCAACAAATAGTGTCTATAGAAGTGCATTTCATTATAGCAGCTTACATATTGTGGAGAACAAGATCCTTTACCCAACAAATAGTGTCTATAGAAGTGCATTTCATTATAGCAGCTAATATATTGTGGAGAACAAGATCCTTTACCCAACAAATAGTGTCTATAGAAGTGCATTTCATTATAGCAGCTTATATATTGTGGAGAACAAGATCCTTTACCCAACAAATAGTGTCTATAGAAGTGCATTTCATTATAGCAGCTAATATATTGTGGAGAACAAGATCCTTTACCCAAAAAATAGTGTCTATAGAAGTGCATTTCATTATAGCAGCTTATATATTGTGGAGAACAAGATCCTTTACCCAAAAAATAGTGTCTATAGAAGTGCATTTCATTATAGCAGCTAATATATTGTGGAGAACAAGATCCTTTACCCAACAAATAGTGTCTATAGAAGTGCATTTCATTATAGCAGCTTATATATTGTGGAGAACAAGATCCTTTACCCAAAAAATAGTGTCTATAGAAGTGCATTTCATTATAGCAGCTTATATATTGTGGAGAACAAGATCCTTTACCCAACAAATAGTGTCTATAGAAGTGCCTTATATGTGCTACATGGCAAGGAACTATCTGATTGCAAGTGTTATTATTGAGTTTTCCCTCCCGAGACTACTTGCTCTACCAAGGCTTGAGTGTCTAATCTGACGTACTATTTTACCCATTACTAGGTGGGGGCGAGATAGATTCATACCTTTCTCAAAGGTATTAGCGAAAGTAATGCTATAGACCCAACAGAACTTGAAAACACGAAAATGTGAAGGAGCTGAGCTGAAATGAAATGTGAAGGAGCTGAAAATAAACAAGGCTATGGTGGTCTCAAATGACACCTAAAATCTGCATGTGCTCAAATAGGAAGTCTTTCGGGTGAGCTATAGAGCAGCATTGCTTTCACTGGCATGCTTGGAAACGATTTCTTGCGCATTCGTTCTCTCAATTTCTGTTCGTCCCATCATTCAAATAGTGATACTGTTTTTTTGTTGTTCAAACTTGACAGTCATATTTAGTAATAGCATTGCTGATATTTTCTTTGTTGCTCTATTTTGTATCCTTGGTGTCAAGAAATATTCTTAACACTTTCTTAGTTAAGCACTTTAAGATAAGGTTTCATTGCTTTCTTCTTGAGGCGAGATCCTGTAGTGACAGCCTTCTGCTAACTCTGCTTGTCTCTCTGATTATGTAAATATATATATATATATATATATATATATATATATATATATATAGTTGCTGTGAAGGCAAGCATACTGTCAAATATACAAATAGATAATTGCACATGCATATCTCTGAGTGTAATTGCATATTACTCAAGTAATTTGGCATATGGACATGAGTATCCTATGCACGAACACAAGTAAATATTTTAAAAAATTCTTTAAAACCCCCAAGTTGATCTAAATAATTTATTTAGCAATTATGGTTTGCTTTCTCACTTTTTAGAAGCAGTAAAATGAAATACAACAACAATATGGAAACGTATAGATAAGACTGTTATTTTCTGATGCATGCCCTCACAAAATAATTTTTACTTTTTTCAATATTGTCCTATTTCACTACATATAAACATTCTAACTACCTGTAAATTCATACCTATATGCTATATAGTTAACATTGGAATTTATTTTCGACAGTATATTATGCAGCAAGTTGCTTCATTTTTTTTGTTGTTGACCGTCTGGTTTTCATAGCTAATGCCATTAAATAAACGGTTAATTTAGTCCATGGAACTGGGAATAAACAAAGAAAACTACAAAGTAAACAATGAAACTCGTACAGGATTCGGACCTGTGTCTCTGAAAGACAGACGACCTAATGCGGGTGTCGTCTTTGATCGCTTGAGTAAAGAGACGTATGGTTAGAGAAAGCTGAATTTGAACAAATAATTTATCTTTCAAAGTCTGTGATAAATCTTTGTTTGCGTTTTTACTAACAGCATATGTATCTGCATGTATTTATCTTGATCTGTGTGTGTATGTATGTGTGTGTGTGTTTTCCCACTTCTGCGTGTGTGTACTTTTTCACTGTATGCCATGGAGACCTTCTTGTGATTCTATGAAATCAACAAGCATTTTATATGCTGATTTAATCCTTTATAACTTTTGCGCTAGACTATAACTATGACAGTGAAAACCTATAGATATGCTAATAAAATATAAGTAGTATGAGGTTCATTTTCTGCCTCTATTAATCAGAAAATTTTCCATTTTTTGTCAGTCTTTGACATCATGGAATTGTATATGGTTTTTGATTTCACCTCTTGTGGAATATTAACTCACAATTTGTATTTATCATTCCTAGATTACTTTGTTAGCATACCTATCTATATTCATCTGTTTGTATGATCGTTATCACTCTCACTTTGCAATCATGGACTTTTTTTATCTGATGTCGCTAAAGTTGTTCTTTTTTAGTTTTATTTTCAAACCTATTATTTCAGGGAGTTAATAGTTATTAATGTTTTCTTTTTTACGTCTCTTTGAAGCATGTGGTCGTCTGACAGTTTCCCATTTTTATATGCAATCCTTTGCAATATCATTGACCTCTTCAAGAGCTTTCAAGCTGCACATGTTGGATAGTAGAGGACGGACAAGGCAGTGCTCCATCGTATGCCCCTCCTCTCCGCATTCGCAGATGGTTGAGTCGGTTTTGTAGCTCCATCTGGCCACTGATGCTTTTGATCTCCCCAATACCTGTTCTCAGGCAGTTAATTGTCCTCCACTGGAACCAGGATGTCTATTAGTCAGGAAAGAGGGCTTCAGAAGGGACGATTCTCATGTCATTAAAGAGGGGGCATCCTGTATCCTTCTGGTCTACAGTTGCAGTTTGGTCTCTTCCTGAGATGTTGCTATGGGCTTGACATGGCTGAGGAAGCTTCTCCTTGACATCAGTCATTGGGTCATTGGTTTACGTCCATTAAGGAGATGATGTTCATCACAAGTAGCCTTTGTGATCTCTACTCAGCTAGCAACTTCCCATCTCACATCTGCGTTAATTGTTACATTGCAACATAAAATATGCTAAATGTATCTTTGAAAAAAATTTAAATGTTAAGAGAACTATCTTTAATATCTCTTTTGAAAAATATAGCTATGCCCATGACAGGCCAAGATAATATTAATCGTTCTCTGTGTGCCTAACATCAAACAGAATTTCCATGGATGGAGTTTCTCTCCAAGAATTTCCCATTTGTGGAAGAATTGGCCACAAGATTGCTTCCCCGAGGGTTACAACATGGTCACTTTGAAATCTAATGTCTATAAATACTAGTCATAAGTTATCACATTTTATTCATTCCATTCATCATTTTCAATCCTCTCATGATATTCGTCATTATTAAACTTGCAAGCTATCAATCTCATTAAACCTTCTCCTCAACTGGCTTTTAGTCTCGATAACTGGTGACTCATTATAAAAAGTTGATGATGAAAAATTTAAAAACAATTAAGCCACAAATTAATAAGAATTAATAATACTATCTAATTTACATAGGTAAAACTAATAATTGTTTTTTTTTAATTATCTTGTTCGTCAGTAGTCATATATATATATATATATATATATATATATATATATAAGTGTAAATTAGTCGTCCAAGGCTATAGCAATGCGATGTGGTTGCCGTGAGATGGAAAAGTGAAAAGAAATAAACGCAGGGAGAGAGTGAAACTCAAAACGATTTATTAATAATTTCACGAAAACTGATTAAATACCAAATAGTATTTTTTTTTTTTTTTGGTAAGTAACAGATCGGCAAAGGGTAATCTTAAATTTTCGAAAGAACAACTTTCATTATCAGAAGACAACAATAGAAGACCGAGAGGGTCGGAAAAACGTGAAAAAACCGGTGTCAGATCATCGTGATACAGGGGAAAAACAATTGGCAGTAGGAACGCAGAAAACGTCAAAATTCCATTAAGCAATCATATAACTAAGGTTAAAACATTATAAACATTAGTTTAGTAATATACCAATTTTTTTAATTTTAAATTTTATTATGTTTCATTTTACATGACTCATCAATCTTTATTTATTTATTTATTTTTTTTTTTATTTATTTATTTTTTTTTTTTTTCATTTATTCTCTGTCAAAGGGAGATAACTTATTCTAAATAATATATTCAGACTTTAGAAATGAGATTGGAAACTTGAGAAGGAATTTGAGTTGTGAAGTGGATAAAAGCCAAGGAGGGGACCTTTTTTTTTTCTTTTTTTTTTTATTAGCAGGGGAAGGGGGGGGGGGGAATAAGAAGAGAGAGGATTATAAAAAAAAAAAAAAAAAAAAAAAAAAGAAAAAGTAAGTAAGTTGTGGGTGGGAGTGTGAGGAGGTGGGAGTGGGAGGATGTAAGAATCAGAGGATGAAGGGAGATGACAACTCGAATCTGTTATTCAAGGCAGGGCGAAATTTAGAGATTAGGATAGCTTCCGAAATTCGAAGCTGGCCTATATTGCGGACAGAGTTGAGGATGCGGACACTAATGGAGCGATGTGTGTTGCCACATGAAATTAAGTGTTTATGGAAGGAGGAAATGTGGGTGTTTAGATGCTCTTTAATACGTTGGTGTAGAGGCCTAACGGTACTACCGATGTAGAACTTTTGGCACTTAGAGCATTGCAGGTTGTATACTGTATATGTGCGGAAGCAGAGGCCAGAGTTGGGGATGGGGCAACTAGCTAGAGAGAGCAGGGGTCTGGGGTGTAGTGGCTTTTTTTGGATAAATGTTGTCGGAGAGAGGTGCCTGTGTGAGAAAGTTGTATGTTAAGGTTCTCACTACGTATGGCATTGCGGATAGCAGAAGTGATACGGTCGCTAAAGAAGGGGAGTTTAAGGAAGCAAGTGTTGGTGAGAGTGTGGTGTCTACGTCTTCTGGTGTTGTTAAGGCTAGATATGGTAGTTAGTTTGAGATTTACCAACTTTAGGTCTAAAGGGTGGTTTTCAGGAGGAGGGTGTAGGGGGCGGTCAGGTTGATAAACCACTATTAACAACGCTTGGTCCCAAATTTGCTCCAGACGTAATCTCCCCAAGGCTTATAGGCTCAATCTCACCACTAGAAACAGTAGACTCCCCACCTTTTACCATCTTATTAAAACCCACAAAACCAGCAACCACCTACAGATCAGACCTATAGTCTCCAGTACTGAGGGACCTCTTTACAAGATCTCCTGGCTCCTCTCCCACTTACTTAAACCGCTACTCCCCACCTTCCCGGCACACGTCAGCAGCTCTGACCAGGTAATAGATAGACTCAACTTGCTCCAACCCCAACAGCTCCGCGTCAACAACTACATCTTCAGCCTTGACGTAGTCTCCCTTTATACTTCCATTCCCGCACACCCCGCCATTGACCTCATAACTGACCACATCTCCTCTAACAATCTTGACTGTTTTGGGCTTACCCCTACAGACATTCATCAGCTCCTACGTATCATTGTGGATAACACCTACTTTAAGTACCAACAAGACACATACAAACAAGTCTCTGGCCTACCCATGGGTTCCAGTCTCTCCGGCCTCCTCGCCATTTCTTACATGAACAGACTGGAGCAGCAAGCACTTAGCACCTGCCATTCCCATATTTTCTTCTCGAGATACGTCGACGACATTTTGATCCTCACTTCATCCCGAGAGGAAGCTATCTCTATCTTTAATACATTTAATAATTCCGACCCCCACATTAAATTCACCATCGAACATCCCAACACCTCAGGCTCTCTCTCACTTCTAGACTTCAAACTCAGCATTAATGACGACGGATCTCTCCACACCACTTTCTATAGAAAACCCGCCTGCAGGAATCTCTTTATCCACTACAAATCCGCACTACCCCTCAAATCCAAAATTAGTTACGCACAAACCGAAATCACCCGCATACAAGACAAATGCTCTTCTTCTTCCGATAAAACAACACACACCGAAGCCTTCCACCAAACTCTATTGACCAACGGTTTCCCGCTAACTACCATATCTAGCCTTAACAACACCAGAAGACGTAGACACCACACTCTCACCAACACTTGCTTCCTTAAACTCCCCTTCTTTAGCGACCGTATCACTTCTGCTATCCGCAATGCCATACGTAGTGAGAACCTTAACATACAACTTTCTCACACAGGCACCTCTCTCCGACAACATTTATTCAAAAAAAGCCACTACACCCCAGACCCCTGCTCTCTAGCTAGTTGCCCCATCCCCAACTCTGGCCTCTGCTTCCACACATATACAGTATACAACCTGCAATGCTCTAAGTGCCAAAAGTTCTACATCGGTAGTACCGTTAGGCCTCTACACCAACGTATTAAAGAGCATCTAAACACCCACATTTCCTCCTTCCATAAACACTTAATTTCATGTGGCAACACACATCGCTCCATTAGTGTCCGCATCCTCAACTCTGTCCGCAATATAGGCCAGCTTCGAATTTCGGAAGCTATCCTAATCTCTAAATTTCGCCCTGCCTTGAATAACAGATTCGAGTTGTCATCTCCCTTCATCCTCTGATTCTTACATCCTCACACTCCCACCTCCTCACACTCCCACCCACAACTTACTTTCTTTTTTTTTTTTTTTTTTTTTCTTTTTATAATCCTCTCTCTTCTTATTCCCCCCCCTTCCCCTGCTAATAAAAAAAAAAAAAAAAAAGGTCCCATCCTTGGCTTTTATCCACTTCACAACTCAAATTCCTTCTCAAGTTTCCAATCTCATTTCTAAAGTCTGAATATATTATTTAGAATAAGTTATCTCCCTTTGACAGTAAATTTAAATTTAGATTTGAAGAGAATAAATGAAAAAAAAAAAAAATAAATAAATAAAAAAATAAATAAATAAATAAAGATTGATGAGTCATGTAAAATGAAACATAATAAAATTTAAAATTAAAAAAATTGGTATATTACTAAACTAATGTTTATAATGTTTTAACCTTAGTTATATGATTGCTTAATGGAATTATGACGTTTTCTGCGTTCCTACTGCCAATTGTTTTTCCCCTGTATCACGATGATCTGACACCGGTTTTTTCACGTTTTTCCGACCCTCTCGGTCTTCTATTGTTGTCTTCTGATAATGAAAGTTGTTCTTTCGAAAATTTAAGATTACCCTTTGCCGATCTGTTACTTACCAAAAAAAAAAAAAATACTATTTGGTATTTAATCAGTTTTCGTGAAATTATTAATAAATCGTTTTGAGTTTCACTCTCTCCCTGCGTTTATTTCTTTTCACTTTTCCATCTCACGGCAACCACATCGCATTGCTATAGCCTTGGACGACTAATTTACACTTACATTTACCAGCAATGCTTCAAGCAAACTACAATCTCCTTTTATATATATATATATATATATATATATATATATATATATATATATATATATATATATATACAAGCGTCGTTAAAGACCACAGAGTTTTCTCTCTTCCTTATCTTTCTTGTCAATTTCTCGACGTGGCGAGCGATTCTTCGGTTTTCTGGTTTTAATTGGTGGAGTATGGCACATAACGTTGTGTCGTGGGCCATTCCTCTAGCGCTTTCGGTCTCTCGACCGTCTTCAGGAGGCTGTGTCTTATTGTTACTAATAGCCGTAATTATAGTTTTATTATTAGTTATATATCTATTAATTTACACACACACACACACATATATATATATATATATGAAGAGATAGTGAAGAGAGACAACTCTGTGGTCTTTAATGATGCTTGTATAAGAAATGACTTGCTGCTGAAATATACATATATATATTAGGTATTAATAATTTAATATTTATTTATAAATATTATATATATATATATATATATATATATATATATATATATATATATATATATATATATATGAAGCAATCCAACAAAAGATATAAGCGTCAACTAATATCTTATGATTAGTGAAACATCCGGATAAAAACTGAAGCTCAATATACTGGATAGAGCATTAATATTATAGTATAAAATGAAGTAATAAAATAAGGTGTCAATCAAATTTTATTAGAATTCAAAGTTCAAGCAAAGTATCCTTAAGTCCTTTCATGAGCTAAGGACTTAAGGATACTTTGTTTGAACTTTGAATTCTAATAAAATTTGATTGGCACCTTATTTTATTACTTCATTTTATACTATAATATATATATATATATATATATATATATATATATATATATATATATATATATAAATAAATTAATCATCCAGGGACTGTTTAGTTTTGTTACAACTATTCAGTATGGTTAGACAGGCAAACACTTTAAGCCGAGTTTGAAACTGGACAACATTTTTTGAGCGTTAGAGTTTTTAACCGTTAGGTTATCAGCGCAAGCCATGAGGAAGTAATATCTCTGCTTATATAAACTGTATCAACTGCCGAAGAATGCTCTATTTGTTTTTACCAAAAGCTTTGCATTATCTGGGGATTTCACTCACTACAGTGCTCAACCCACAGAAAGGTGGAAGGCATATGTAGGCATATGTATTACTAATGGAGATCTGGTAACTGTCTGAAGCTGAAACGATACTTATACTTCTATTAGTAATGGAGATTTGGTATCTGTCTGTCTGAAAACGAAACTATATTACTATTTTTCAATGCTCAATTTGGAGGGAGTACTGTAGCATCTGTTCTGTTGTCATGATACTCTTCTCCCTGTTATTTCCTCCTTTTTTAGAGAGTAATGGATAGTGTTGTATTTATTCTGTTGATATGGACCATCCTCCCAGACATTACCTCCTTTTTTGAGGGGGCTATTATATATTCGTTCGTCATGATACCATTCTCCCAGGACTTACCTCATCATTTTAATTTTCGTCTGTCATATATACTAACAAAAATATGCAACCAGAGAAAGCCTATTTTGCTAGTATGTATAATGCATAAAAAAAAGTGCATGCTGGGATCGTTTGCAGAGAAAGGAACTTGCATGTCCTGTGCAATAAAGACAAAATAAACAAGAACAAAAATGTATAGCCGTATGAACCAGCTACATAGCATTATTCACATTGAACTTTCAAAATAGACATATTCATTTATAAGAAAAATAAAGTTTAGGTTAAAAATGCAGAACTAAAATTCAAGTAGCAAGATTATCATTATATCATAATCATCATCATCATTATCATCATCATCATCATTCTCCAGATTAATGATGCGATGAAATAATAATAATAAAAAAGAACGTGCGTGCTGAGAACATTCGCAGAGAGAGTGTGGAGCAGAAGGTGATGTATTTGAACTTGCATGTTCTGTGAAATAAACATAAAATAAATAAGACCAATGAATCAACCTGTTCAAAATAGTCAAAACAATAAACAAACAGGTTTCAAATAAACATGGTCAGATTTTCCAACCGTGTTGTATCGAGCCGGCGTTGCCTGTAATTCTGTTTACGTTCATTTTTGTTTTGCTTTTTTTAAAAAAATATTCATTAACTATGCTGTTTCATATTGCATTTTTTCTCCACGTTCTTTTTTGGTTGAAATGGGTTTCATCGATGGATTATTTTTATTTTGTATAATTTTTATGCTTTTTTTTCGGTTACAAGGGGTTTAGGAATTATTCTCAATATTTTTGATACACATGAAATACTGAAGTTTAAATAACTATAAAAATAAATTTGCCAAAGACTCCTGAGCAGGTTTTCAATGACTACAATCAGATAATGCCGGGTCAGCTGGTACATACATACATATATATATATATATATATATATATATATATTATATATATATATATATATATATACTAAATTTAGTATCTGTCCTGTTGTCATGAAACCATCCTCCCAGTCATTACTTTCCCCTTTGGTGTAGGTAGTATATATTCGTTCGTCATGATACATATATATATATATATATATATATATATATATATATATATATATATATATATATATATATATATACTAAATTTAGTATAATTGCAACGTATATGCAAACGCATTTCGGTTTAAGCTAAATTTTACTCAGCCTCTTCAGGCAAAGATTGGAATAAAATGGTAATTTTATCCAAATGTTTGTCAAATTTAGGTAATTGTTCTACATCTACTGACCCAAGAACTCCCATCCATTCTTTCAGCGTGGCTATACCACTGAAGTCTCCTGTTCTGCACACATCTCCTTATACTGTCCAGATTTAATCTTCTTCCAAGGTCATCAGAACTAAGCTCCTCATATATGGTATACAAAATGTGGTGAGTTCTCGGGTGGTGTCCTTTGGTGTTGCGTCTAGATTTGTTGGAGCTGATGTCATGCTTTCTGGATAGTTGTTTCGGTGGAAATGAGAACAGTAGTCCGAATATACCAAATTCTACAAATTATCAACACTCATCTAAAAAATTCCGAAACATAATATTGTTCTTGTCTTAACATTTTACAATATCGTTATTATCATTTATTGAATTTTGTATAACTAATTTTTACTTTCTTTCTGGTTTCTAAATAAATGCATCTATTTCTTTATATCTGAAGATAAGTTCCAGTTTGAAATTTCATCTCGCAGCAAATTGAGAAATGAAGATAAATTCTTGTAATTCACTTTTTTTCTTGGCTCAAATCTCAGTTGATTAAAACTTTTGCTGAATTATCAAAATGTTAAATTCTTTTTCTTTTGTAAAACGAAATGCAAAATCCCCAATGATTGATTGGCTGTTCAGTCAGATTTTTTTTTAATCCTTTTAGGTTTTTGTTTGTTTATTCTTTTGCTTTTTTTTTCGTTTGTTAACACAGAATGATGTTAATCAGCAAAAGTTAATGTTTTTTTTCTATCTTATAAATTGTTTAATTTGATTTAGAATTTGAATCCATGCTGCGAAACACGTTTAGTGATAAAAATTGATGGATTACGCTGACCTATCGATAAGGAATCAAGAATGATAAGGGCTGGAGGAGAGGACTGATAGCTCCCTTCCTCCTCGATTTGAGGGATTAATTGTTAAAAAAAATTAGGAAAGAAACTGAGTAAAGCAACAAGAAGCCAGCAAATAACGAGGGTTCAGGGAGGGGATAAGGAAAACAAATGAAAAGTAAAAAACGTGGTGACCAACTGACCCTCGAAGCATCGGTGCTTGTACATGCATTTTGTGACTAGCGCGACAAAGAAATATCTGTGCAAATAAGATTAGTTTTTTGGCTGGTGAAATTAATTTTATAATTTCGTAATGATGGATTAGCATCCTAATAGGCTTCTCTTTTTTTAATGAAAATAAAACTTTTATAGTAAGTGATGACCTAACTAACCAAGATTTTTTTTTATATTTCCTGACGACTAGCAGTGAGGATTAGGATATAGGCATTGAATCTCGGCATTTTGGTTGAGATCAAAGTGTAGTATCTGTTCCGATGGATGCTACACCCCTGAGACCGGTACCGTCTTGGTCTTCGGGCTTTGATTCCCCAGTCTTAGGGTTTGTCCTGTGCAGTTCTAGGATCTCCACCCTCCCAGGCTTTGCCTTCTCACCCTTTGAGAAGGGGTTAGTTTATTTCTAATCGCCTGAGGTGCCCCTACCTGGGAATGCCGACGGGCTGCCGAAGCATTTTTATTTTAGGCCAGAGTGCTCTTCCTGTAGTGCGCTGGCTTTTTAATCCCACTTACCGCTGTAGGAGGGAGATAAAAAATAAATAAATAAAATCTAGATTTGAATAAGTGATACTGAGACAGGCGTCAATAAATGAATTCAATAGGAAAACAGTAATTGAAACTTTAAATGTTAAGAATAAGTCAGCCCCAAAGGAACCACAAGAAATACAGTGTGAAAAGGAACGAGTTAAAAAGACTAAGATGAGAGAGTGCATATATTCCATCATATTTATTAATATACTAGCAGGGATACCTATCGGTGCCTAGGGATATGGAAATGGAAGAATTCATAAAAGTTGAAACCATAATAAAAAACAAAACGTTATTCTTCATAAAACCGAAATGTAATGAGGCAAAGTAAAACAATGTTGTTTCAAGAGCATTTGCAATATGAGTATAAGTAAAAAAAAAAATTCTTAGTTAATATCTGGCCTGAAGAAGAATGAAAACTTAATGCTTTGGAAAACGAAACCTAATAAATCGAAGTGAAAAAGAAATGTTCTCTTAATAGCCTTTGCAATATGATTTCTTTGACCTGCTGAAGAAACAACATTATTAATTTGAACACTACATCATAATGAGATACGAAAGAAGATCTTATAACGGCCCTTGCAATATAAGTGTAAGTTAAAAACAAAAACTTAATAAGTTTGTTCATGTAAAGTCTTTGAAAAGTAAACATGTTTGTAACCCAAGTGAGATTTAAGCTAATAATGGGATGTTTTTTGTTTAAAAAAGTTATTTTTGTTGTAAATGAGTCTCTATATGTGTTAATCTTTTTTAATAAAGGAGTTAAAAAAGAAAGAAATTGAACTTACCATTGAAAAGAAGTATGTGGGCTGATTGATACTGTACTTGACGATAGCTACATATATCATTTCACTAAAACATTTTAATTAGTTGTTCTAAATCAAATTCTAACTACTATTACAATATACAAGTAATTTTAATAAATAAAGTTTACGGTACTGGTACTTTTGAACCAAACAAAACCGAATTTTTATCTGGCATCTTCCAGCTGTTTATGTAAACAGCTAGAAGATGCCAAAGCATGTAGCCAGTCATGCGCTAACTCCAAAAGAAAATCTGCCAACGAAACCTAATAAAGCCGGACTTTTTAAAACCCTAAACTAACCCTAACCCTACCCTCCTCTTATTTTTTTTATTTGTTTAAAAAGCTGTGTCATTACCAAAAGAAACAATGAAAGAAAATTGTAAAAATCGTTACCATCTGTAAACAATTGTTGTCGTATTGTTTTTGTTCTAAAGAAAAACACAATTTATCGAAAAAAAACAAAAAAAACTTTTCACTTTTAACTTTCCCATGATAAGAAAAACATATTTCATTGATTTTCGTCCTAAAAAAATAAATAAATTATCATAAGAATAAACATACGGTGAGTGATTTTTCATTCATTATTTATTTTCATGTTGCAAAGCCGCCTCGTTTTAATTTGGATACCGTTTCCTTTGTGATTCGGCTTTTCCTGGCTGCTTACATAAAAGTCTGGAAGATGCCGAACAAAAAGTTGATTTTGTTTGGTTCAAAAGTACCTAGTTTACTATATATTCTCAATAATTATAGTAATGTTGAAATATTTTTATTAATATCATAAGCGGCTGGTGCTGTTTAGTTCGTAAACCAGAAATGCCTCCTAGCTAGAAAAATACTTTTTGAAGCAAAATATATTAATTTATTGCAAAGAACATGGTGGAAAGAAAATAAAGATAAATTGGCTTGGCAGTATTAAATACCGATTAGTCAGATTCAAGTCTATTGATGACAAATTTAGAGAAATAGACTGACTTCATTTTATGGATGTGGGGACGGGGGGGGTGCAGAAGTCTGAAGTCATAATTATATATATATATATATATATATATATAATTATGCTGATGATCAAAATTAAGTATGACAGACTGACGAAAGTGCTGTTTCTAGCTTAAGCATGATAGAACATGGAGAATATTTCTAACAATCATAACAGACAGACGAAAATACCATTTCTAACTCAAGCGTGACTGATCACTCAACAAACGGAGTCTCTTACAGATATCCTTGGATGCATCTTATTTCAGATGCATTAATTAAATGTATGTACATCTACCAGCCCATTTGGCATAATGATTAGAGTGTTCGCTAATGGACTGGGGAACCTGGGTTCAATCCGAGGTCAAGTCATACCAAAGATTTTAAAATTTGTACTCGTTGCCCCCTTGCTAAACACTTAGCATTATAAGGGGACTGATCAGGAGTAAGTAAGCAATTCTGGAAAAGGAGTGGTGCCCTTTTCTACACTGTTGTGTAGTAGCTAATAGAAAAGGAGCCTTCAGGTCGCCCTTGACTATGATCGACCACTTTACTTTACTTATATGTTAATTCTAATTGAAGCATGATTGACCAACGGACTAATCATTTTTTGGAGATGGGAAGAAGCACCAAACATTAAGTTTCCTTTATTCTTGTTTTTAGTCATCAGAAAAGGAAACGTCAAAAACAAAAAATCATTGCAAAAAGAAAACAAAAATTAAGACCCAAGCCAAAACAAAATTGCCATTTGTCAAATCCTCATTTCATTGAAATTCTTTCTCTTTCAATAAAAATCCATTTTAATTTTTAAACACCATTTTAGTTGTGTATAATTTTTATTTGAATTTTTCTCATTTTTAGAGTTTCTTGGCCTTATTTTTATAATTTTCAGTTTCGTCCAAAATCATTTCCACATGTATTTTTTTTATATCTATTACATTTTTGTTTTTATGATCGTAACTCCTCCTCAATGTTATTAGTCTATTTTCCTCGAGATATTTCCTATCTTTTTTGTGGTTTCTTTATCTCGTCTTTATTCTCTCTCTGTCAGCCAATTTTATTTTTCTCTCCTTTCTTCCATTTTCTTTCCACTCATTCTCTCTGCCTTTCTCTTTTCGTCATTTTTTAATTGTACCATCCGTTTCTTCTTTTCTTTCTTTACTATTATTTGAACGCTCATTCTCCCTCCCTCTCCCTCTCTTCGCTTTCACTGCTTTTGTCACGATTTCAGTCTCTTTCTTCTCCTCTTCATTTTACACCGCCCCCTCTCTCTCTCTCTCTATCTCTCTTTCTTCTATTTTCTTCATCATATTTTCTTTGTTCTCTTTGAGATTTTTCTCTTTAATTGCTCCTTCCCGTCTCTCTCTTTTTTTCTTTTAGTCTTTTGGATTTATCTGTTCGTTTCATTGCTTTCTTTTTAATATTCTCTCTTCCACACATAAATCTATCTTTCCTTGCAGAGAATGTGTGCACCCACGCAAATGACCATTGATCAAATAGCATATTCGTCAATTATGCAAAGGCATATCGTTTTTAAGTGTATATTCTTTAAGGTTTTATTATTCTCTAGCAAAGAAACCTGCATATTTCTTCTTTTGCTTTCAGGAATATTAAGTTAACCAAATCTTAAACCATCAGTTTTCTTACATACACACGCACATACACATACACATTCTGATACAAATAACACAACACTTATATACAGTCTGCTAAAGAAGGTGTATGGTTTTACTAGTTTACAGCAGAACCGGCGGGACAGTTATTAAAGTGGGGGGGGGGGCTCTCTTAAAAAGTGTGGGGGGGCGGTTAAACACATGCATATATAACTTCATTATTGATGACCGTAAAGTAGGGGGGCCAAGTCAAAAAGTGTGTGTGTGGGGGGGGGCTTGAGCCCTTCCCCCTGTCCCCCCGGTGCCGCCGTCCATGTACAGATAACACCAGTCCGCTCCAAAGATAGTAAGGAATTGCTGAGGGATCCCATGGATATTCTTGCCAGATGGCATGATCACATTGATAAACTTCTGTGGTATATAATCGGTTCATCAGGTCAATGCAATTGAGACCAATGAAAAATGAAAGAAGTTCAGGAAGCCATATGTTACTTAAATAGTGGAAAATCCTCTGGTATGGATAGTTTAACTTTGAAGATTTTTAAGTGTTGTGGTGACAGATTTTTTCCCAAACTGTTTTTTCAGGCTTAATTCTGAAAGAGCATTTTCATCAAAAAAGCACAGAGAATGAGTCTCAGTGGTTAACGTTTATAAATAGATGCCACAAATAGCAATGTTGCAGTAACACATCTTCTCGGAGGTTTTCACTTACAGCAGGAGGAGGAATATCTAAACACAAAAAAAAACAATATTTGTAAGTGTCAGGAAAGGATAACAATAGACTGTACAAAGTCTTCTGTTGTTAATTATAAGGATAGATAATGTTTGATAGACACAGTTTTTCAGATAATTCATTTCTAACACTCTTCTTACATCAACTGATAAGGTTTGGTATAGAAAATGCAGAACAAAATTAATAAATATGAATATTATCTTCCATACATAATTAAGAGTGTGTATTTACAGAAGTACAGAATAGGATGTTCTAGAAAGACTGCCCTGAGACTGCTCTGTTCTTCATTGTAGGCTCGTCTATACATAGTGTCTAGAAGTATCCATATAATCACGAAATAGGGTAGATCACCATCACACCATAACAGATTCAGAGAAAAAAAAGTTTGCATCGGACATTGTTTCCGAAAAACACAACACAAAACGGCTACTTTTTTCATATTTTATTCTCAAGCTTAAGAGTTTAATATTAAAATAGTCAGAATCGAGTTATCTACATTTCAAGAATCTTTTTAAAAATTAAATATCGATCCTAATTTTTTTAGATAAAGACAAACTTGGCTTTTTATGAGATTTTGTGTGTTTTTTTGTTGGGAAATATCTCATCTATATATACTCATGAAGTATGTTCAGTTTTGAGAGACAATGGATACCCACTGTAAGGGTTGCTGCATGTGTATTTGTCAAGCAAGGGTTGCACAATCCCTAACCACACCTCTCCTGAGTCGGTACTGCTTGATTCCAGTAGCAAGGATAAATCCAGGATGACTGGAAACAATACTGCGATAAGCTGAGACCACATACAGCACCTTGTATTCCCACATGGTCACCCACTTTATACTGGCCAGGCTCAACGTCGCTTAACTTTGGAGATCTAATGGGAACACACACACACACACACACATATATATATATATATATATATATATATATATATATATATATATATATATATAAATCCTTTTACTCCCATGTTCCAATGTATAAAAAACACTTGATGTTGGTGGTACAAAGAATTAAAAGCTGGTGACTTTATTATATAAGTTAAAAACGTTTTAAGACTCTTACCTCACTCTTATACCGGGCCTGGTTGATGGTGGGTTTATGCGACCGGATGAATAATGATTCGAAGATGAGGAGGCTAAGCTTTTTCAGTCAGTAGTTAAAAAAAGTTTGTTTTGAATATTTTGTATGTTGGTAAATGGAGCTTTATGAGGAGGTGATGTGGTGTTGCTTTAGAAACTTTTTTATATAAAAAAAAAAATTCTTTAAAAACTTTTTGACTTGGATACATTGTAAAGATTCAACATCAAATCAGCCCGTACCTTGATGGGATATGCTAACATAAAAGTGTGTTTTTTTGCCGTTATATTTGATGTTTTATATATTTTTATATATTTTCAAAGCGAATTTTTTTACTCGCAGTGATGTCATTGTGGAAATAATCCTCTGAGGAGAAAATTTTCTTTGAAAATCCATGGATTAAGGACTTTACAGTACTTTTTCGTTGAACTTTGATATGTAATATAGTTTGATTAATTTCTCATTTCATTCTTTCATTTAATCCATTATATATATATATATATATATATATATATATATATATATATATATATATATATATACATATATAAATTAGAAAACATTACAAAACTAAAATTTTACAAAAACTACAGAAAAACAAGAAACTGCGATATTGTAAATGAAATTAACATAGCAAAATAATAACAGATAGGGTATATATTTGTGTTAGGGTTAGAGTACATATTAGTGACAGAGTAACCAACTGAGACCAAAAGATAGATACCTATATTTTGTTGAAGGATCACAAGACGGACTTCTTAAATAACCAGATTAATTAACCCAACCAGGCCTGAAATGTGAAAAATTAGCAAGGCCATCCTTGAATATACCAATAAGATCATCAAGAAAAAACTACATTTGAACTGATGGATTAACACCACAAGTACCATTGATTGGTGCAATAAAATAGAAGAAAAGAACCATTGTACTTTCATCTAGTTTGACATTATGGATTAGTACCCTTGAATAACAAAGCATTTATTCCACAAGGCATTAAACTTTGTGACAATGCACAGAGATATTACCAGCAGAGAAAATAGATATTATATATATATATATGTGCCGAAAGACTGTATTGGTATGTAATGAAAAACAATGGATGAAAAAGGATTTTACAGACTCGTTCGATGTAGCGATGTAGTCACTGGACTCTGCAGAGATGTCTGACCTGGTGGGATTGTTTATTTAATATAATCTGATGGAAGCGGGTGTGATTAGCATTAATGATATAGGTTGTTTAGAGATAATATAGTTAGAAATACTAATGACCCAAAGGCAGAAAGAATTTTAAAAATTATACATGTAGCTATGAGGGATTTAGGACTTAAAGTGGAAATCACAGCGGGAATCAAGATCACAAATTTTCTAGATGTAACATGTAACCTTTACCAGGGAAATTATAAACCTTGTATGAAAGATAACCACGACCCAGTATATGTTAACCCTAAGTCGAATCATCCGCATAACCTAATTAAGCATATCCTAATATCAATTAGCCATAGGATTAGTAATAATTCCTATAATGAGAACATTTTTAATATTTATACATACAACAACGTCTTAAAAAATAGTGGTTATATTAACACCAACATCGAATACCAAGATAGAAGAAATAAGAACACTAGAAGGAAACAATCCTAATTGAAAGAGAGTTTACAGAGGGTTACAAGTATTTACTTTAAGGCCAGATACAGTAACCATAAATTTTCATTTAATAACTCAGATAACAATAAAATAAGGCACTTCATTAGGCAAGTATATAATATCGATAAAAGATACGAATATAGTTCCTGTAATAAAATGGAGCATTTTAAAAAGTCTTCTGCACAACCCCACTTATTTTCTTTTTCTTAGTAAAAATTGTCCATTGTTATGTTCCCTGATAAATATTGTTTGCTTAATCAGCGAGATGAGATAGGTTTTAATTGTAGGCACTTACAACGGCTAGCTCTGGATAAGTTTGTGAACAATTTAGTAAATTTAACATAAATAACTTCAAAATATAGCATAAAACTTAATGCATCTCTGAATGAGTATAAATTGTTGTAATCTAGTCGAATTTCAGTGAACTAATAAAATTAGGAGGCTTAATTAAATTAAACTAAAAAATGAAAAATAAATAATACAGCTAGGATTATTTGTAAGTCATCCAATATCTTAATGCAGGGCAAATTTTTAAAAAAATAAGTTAGAATATAAGACGCTTAAATCGAGGCCTGATATAATGGTTGTTGTAGTAGTGATAATAATAGTGATAATAATAATCATAATAATAGTAATAATCATAATAGTAATTGTGATAATAATAATAGTAAGTAATACTAACAGTAATAGTAGTAATGATAATAATAGTTATAATAGTAATAATAATAAAAGTAATAGTAGTAGTGATATTAGTAGTAGTAATAATAATAATAGTAGTTTTTAATTATATATGTATATATATATATATATACACACAAGGTATCTCAAAAGAAATCGTACTGATATCACAAGCAATTTATTCCAAATAACAAACTAAATGGTTTCACTTCAAAGTAACCCCTCAAGTTTAATATACTTACCCATCCTTGTAGAGGGGGGTAACATAGCAAGATCAAGTTAATAGGAAGGAATGGTGATGTTTTTTCCATACATTGTTCGTTATTCCTCGTTCGTTCCCCAGTAAATCTTAAAAGATGTAAACGAAAGTATACAACACCATTCAACAGTTGCAGAAAACTAAGAATACATTTATATAATTCTGAGATGGCATATTAGCTGATAACGCAATCGCCAATCATTCTTTCTGTTACAATGTAGACGCAAATCTTCATCTCATAACAAATATGGCCACGTGCATAAACAGCTGTGTTGTTGACACATTGATCGTAACAGCCTACGTGGTTATTCTCTCTCTTTATCTTCATAGCATCCGTCATAGTTGGAGTGACTGTAGAGTTGCAAAAATAGTAGACTACATAGTTGCGTGTGTAGAATTGTCTGCCTCTCTCTTTCTTTTATAGCAGCAGTGGTAATAGTTGTTAATACCCAATATTGGTCTTCTCACCATCGTGAAGACCTTCGAAATATGTTTGGTTAGTTACAAAATTCAAGCCTAAGAAGCTTGACTTCTCTCCTCTTTTTGCAACATACTTTCTTATGTCATTTTCTTTGACACGTTAACCGTTTGTAACCCACTTTATTTTACCTAAGTTCATCCAAACAAGGCACAATGCCACTGAGACGTAGGGGTCTACTGTGAATAAGGGAAAGCCTATATAGGGAGTTTTGCAGTGAGATACTTGTTCACATTATATTTGAATGTTTTTATGTTAGTACGGTCAAGGAAACACGTAACAGAAAGGGAATTCCAAAGGCTAGCAGTATGAGGAAAGTAGCTATTAGAGTAGGAAGCTCTCCGACATTTGGCGACCTCAACAGTAAAGGGGTTGGATCTTGCTGACTAATAGGTTGATCAAGGGTATTTACATAGAGGGGGCACTAGTTCAGCACATTTATTGGAAGACATTCCATTAAAGTACTTGTAAAACAAGCACAAGGATGCAACATTGCAGCGATGGGACAGAGGCTGGAGCATGCTTGATAGTGAAGGGCCTATTAGATTAGAGATTCTTTTTTGGATCCTGTCCAAGAGGGAAAAGCTAGCGTTTGATGTGACAACAATACTTAATGCATGAGCGAATGGTGGCTTTGTAGAGATATAAGATACTGGCAGGTGTGAGAAGTTTTCTAGCTCAGTAGAGGAAGCCCACCTTCCTTGCAGCAGCCTTAATAATGTCTTCTATGTATTTGTTCCAATTCATGTAATCTGTGAACGTTAGCCCTAGTAATTTGAATGTTGAACTCTCAAGTAGGGTGCTAATAGTCCTTGCAATCGGTGGTTGAAAAGGTTTCTTATAATTGTTGAAGGACAGGAGTTTTATTTTAGTAGCATTAAATATTACCATCCACTTATGTCCCCATTCAACCACAGACTGGAGGTCATTTTCTAAGGATTCAGCCATTGCCTTTCATATGCGTGTTTCGTTTTTCCTACATTTCGGGTATAGAGCATGGTGTCATCAGTAAATATATTAATCTCGGACACAATTGCATCAGGGAGGTCGTTTATAAAGATCAGGAATAATAGCGGTCCAAGGATCGACCCCTGGCGCAAACCCGCATTAATGTCATATTCTATAAATGTCTGACTATCAAAGACAACCTGGATCTTTCTTTCAGATAAAAATGATCTGATTATACTAAATATATGTCCAGTAATACCGTACGATTTAATTTTCATGAGAAGACCATCATGCCAGACCCTGTCAAAAGCCTTGGATATATCAAGCGCTACAGCCCTAGCTTCACCAGCTTTATCCCATGTATGATATATGCGTTCCAAGATGATTGTTAGGGGATATCAACAGTAAAACGGGCTCACCTAAATCCATACTGTTTGTCAGGAAGAAGGTTAGTTTTGATGAGGCGGTGGAAATTCTATTTTTACGTAATCTTGTTAAGCCACTTTCAAACTTGCTAGATTTTGCCCATAGCTCACACGACATATCCATTACTTTTATAAGTGTTATATAGCTTGTCAGCAAGAAAGAACACATTTAATCCAACCGTATAAAAGACATAACAATTTCTTTATTCTTTTTTAGACAACTTCTGAAATTAAGAGTTACTTCTAAGTTCATGATCTCTCAAAGTTTGCTGGAAAAGGTTTCTCTTGGCGAAATATCAAACAGGGTTTGATTGTCATTCATTTGTTTCTGATCACACTGCTGCCATATCTGAATATCATTACTTCTATTAGCAGCAGCCAACCTCAGTAAAAATGCATTGTTTCACACTTGCTCTTTTCTTACTCTGCAGACATATATTCGTTATTGGCCTTCTGTCTGACCAAATGCATCAGCATTTCCTAACCTCCAACCTCTTATGGACATGTATTTTTTGGTTTGTTCTAGAATGACTCAAAGGACATTCAGTATATTACATACAGTGAAAGTTATATTTTATAGCTTTTATTATTTACTCCAATAAATTGTATATTCATTAAAATTATTTTTTTTTTTATCATACTGAACCCTTGATTATATTGGTCAAAGGTGAAATTGCTATCAGAGGAGCAAGCTTTAACCTGACTATAACTGGGACTTTTAGGCTCTATCAGAGCAGTCCCTGATGAGCAGCCCTCTATTTTACTCATGAACTACTAATGTTGTGACAATGAAATCTAACCACACACAGAGAGCATTCCTTGACAAACAATTTTGCATTAAGAAAATGCTGATGATATCAGTATTTTTAGATGTCACTAGAGTACCCATTGGGTTAACGTTGATACATTGAAGAATATATATCTTTCTTTTTTCTTTTCTATACGCCATTTATTTATTTATGCCATCCTCTTACTTTACTATTAAGCTGCTGCTACTATTTTAGTATTTTCCTTTTCTTTATTTAGGTCATCTATAATCTCATTCTCTTATGCTGCTGCTACTACTCTCTTTTCTTTATTTAAGTCATTTATTTACGCCATACTCTTCCTCTTCCTCTTCTGCTGCTGTTACTACTGCTCCCTCCATTTCCCCTCTCACTACTTCTCCATTTTCCTATTTCCATCCTCCCACCACCTTATCTCATTCGCTTTCTCATCATCTAAAATATTCAATCTGTAAACAAGCAAGCAAGATTATCAGTTATCATATAGATAGGGACGAGCGTGAAATTGAAAATGATTTATTTTTAACCCAAAAATGAATAGCCCTGATTGAAATAAAAAAGAATACACAAAAAATCAGAGAATTATCCGATATTAATACCATTTTCAGTATTAATTAGTTAATAAATGAATGTTAATATAAAGTATTTATTTTATTAAAAAAACAAAACACAAAAAACGTATAGATTTTTTTTTAGATAACTTAAATTACTTTAACCAGCCCTTTCGTTTCATCGACGAAATAGTCTTGTTCTTCATATAGTCGAAACTCGGTAACCACCTTTAGAAAGAGATAACACTCTAAAGGTAGAAAATAATACTAAAAATTGGAAATTTAAATGTAAAAAGATTGGTAAATAATAGATGCCTTAAAAAATGTTGGTTAAAAAAAAACAAAAAAATATTTTCGATAACATGGCCCGTCTTTTTATATAAATAATCCATTGTGTGTTAAAATTTTGTACTTGTGTTCGGATAGTTTCCCAGATCCAATAAGACTATGATTATGGAATTTAGCAGAGATACAAGGAATGCATTCAAAAATAAAAAAAAACAAAAAAAACAGAGCAATAATTAAAAATGATCGGATGATTTCACAATTATTACGAATCACAATTATTACAATTATCAACACACCATTGTGTGACCTCCATTCAACTCATGACTTTTTTTATAAGTACACTAGCTGTACATATCCGACGTTGCCCGGGAGTCTTTTTACTTTGATTTTTTTTTTGTTTTTGTTTTTTAAAGAAATTATTTTGAAAGTTAAATGTTATTATCATGGTATTATTATAAAACTATAACTAATTTTATTAAGGAAAGCTTGTTTTAATCTCTATTCATAAAATGATTGGATGTAAACAGGTTCCAAAACTTTTTAAAAAAAATTAATTTTAATTTAATTAATTTATTTTATTTTAATATTTTTAGCAATTCCTGAGGATTTGCTAAGAATTTTAAAGCCCAAATTAATTTCTATTCAACAGTTTAAATGCTTCCAAGTTCCTTTCAGATTTCGGGGTTACAAAGTAATTCATTTTTCTTTCAATTATTAACAAAAGTTAAAATGGCTGATTTTTTTTACGAAGAAACGAAATGCAATCTAGGGAATTTAATTCCGTAATTATTTTTTTTTTAAATAGGATTTTTAAAGGTTATTTTCGGTACTTTACGATATTGCATTTTTTATTTCAATAAAAAATTGATTAATAGTGAATATAAACAATCATAGTGTACGTCACATAAAGCCGAGAAACCCATACACAGACACACGAAAACTGATCAAAAAGTTTTCAAAATCGATTATATGAGCCTTTATAAAAACTATTCACTTTTACGACATTAGAGTCACCTCCCTTTAAAGAACCTGCCATTTGTAACAATGTCTGTGGGCCGTCGGGAAGGAACCAATCACAGGCTGCCCAGCAAAAAGCAGTTTCACTACCAGCCATGTGTGTTCAAGAAATCATGATATTCTTGTCCTGGCTTTTATCAGAGCTAGACACCTCAAGCCATTTTCTGATTGCTACTATAGACGTTCATTCAGCACTTGTGAAAAAGCCACGGACAGATGGAGCAAAAGAACAAGGGCCAACATCAAGACATTCTCTATTCACCCAGATATATTTACAGAATTATATGAAATAATGTTGAGAACTTTTATTCGAACGAAAATATAAACACAGTGAAGTCCTGCAATACCAACTAATTGAAATAACACATCTCTCTCTCTCTCTCTACTTCCCCCCCCCTTTCTCTTTCTACTTCCCCCCTCTCTCTCACTCTCTCTCTCTCTCTACTCCCCCCTCTCTCTCTCTCTCTCTCTGGCATATCTATATAATACTAAAAGTCTATTGATCTTGTATGTTTGCAATCAGCTTTCAGCTTTCCGGTTTTCAACATCCGGTTGCGCATGCGTAAATAGCATCGTCTTCAATCTGTTATTCCAATTCCGTTATTCTCTATTATGATTAACGAACGCATGAAATTTTTCATTCTGGAAATTTTTAAACAATTTCATTTAATTTCATCAAATAGTTTATTTGTTTTCTTCACGGCTAAAAACATTCAACGGGAGGACTTCGTAAAGTCTGTCGCAGTTTCAAAAAAACTCCTCCCTTTTAAAAAACAACAGCAAACAAACAAAAAAACAACACTCATTATTAATATCAGCCATACTAGCGGTCGGTGAACGAAACCACCTCCCACTTTCCCTCTCATAGATTTCACCACTCCTACTCCCTCTGTTTTCGTTACGTACGCGAGAAAGCCTGCTGCCCCCCTTCCTTTCTCAAATCGCCCTAACCAACCACTTATAATTCAGTAACTGTAATTTAAAAAAAAACAATTATAATAAACAGAACGACTCATAGAAATCTATCTATATTCTTTTTTCATTTTAATATACTTTCATAGAAATGCTTCTGTTATGTAAAAAAAACCTATTTTCTTTATGCCACAAGTGTCACGCTCATACATGAATTCCATAGCTAATATAACAAACTGACCCAACGGGTCACGGGTGGTCTAGTATTATATAAAAGCGTTTCATTTTCAAAAGTTTTGTGTTCTTTTTTCCTGTCGTTGTTACGTTATCTCACATCCCAAATATTTTATAAACCACTTTGGCGAAATTCCAACACCTTTTAGTACAGTAATTTTAGGAAAAGTCACTGAATTTAATTAAAAAAGTGATAATCCTTTCAAACATTATGGAGAGAAAATATATGGTTAGGTTAGTCTCTTATCCCTCCACCCCCTCGATATAATACAGTTAAAGTCTGCATGCAGTATGATTTTCAAGCTTGTTTTAAAATAGAATCAACTCGGCTTGACTGAAAGACTATTGAGTTGTGATGATAGGTTTTTTTCTATCAATAGACATTAAATTTCTTTTCGATTAGGACTGTTTTATATATTTCATTTAACACTTTTTTTTATCATTTTCTTTTCTTTTGTGTTTTCACTTCTGATATCTGCAAAGATATTATAATAGGTTTGATAAATGTTTACACTTTTTTCCTATTAGATCGCAAAGTCAATATTTCAAATTCAAAACTGGTAATAGATGAGATTTTCTTTCTTCTATTCTTTTTGATAAACATTTTTTACTTCTTTTTTTCAGGCTGATATTTATATTAATTTCACCTCTATCTTTTTTTCTCTGCCTGTAATTATTTTGAACTAGCAGTCACTCAAGGCATGGCCCGGGAATACATAAGGAACCGTGTGTACTTCTGCTCCCAGTCCTGAACCCCATTTTACCATTTTATTATTTTGTAATTTTTATAATTTTCAATTTTCTGTGATAGAATATCGTACACCACCTTTTTTCCTATGTGGACTTACTAATACAGAACTCTTTATATAATGATCACCGCATTAACCGACGGTGTTGCTTCAGAGATCAGTAATGTATTATGAATTTCAATCCATTATTGTACTCTCTATTGGAAACTTCTTTCCTTCATTATAGTATTGAGTTGATTGTGCCTTCCACTCGAGTAACAACGTTGTATGATGTAACCCTTTTCAAGTATACAACACAATTATAAATCCCTATAAAATTAATACCACCACTAGACTCCGCCTAAAAGTTTTAGCCGAGAAAAATTGTTGTATCTTAGTATAGAGCTTTTTTTAAAATTGTATCTCTGGATAAAGTCAGACAGAAACACTACGAATATAGTGCAGTACAGATTGAACCAGCAAACTCTTTTGATTTTAAGAAGTTTGAATCTGAAGTGCTCCTCAGTAGATAAAATGCTTTCAACAATTGATAATCATTTTGTAAACACATGCAATCAAGATGATAAAGTTTATGAAACAGCAGAAGTCAAGAGGATTTTCTCCTGATTCACAGTTCTTTTTTTCCTTCGTAAATTAATAAAAATAAATTCTTCTTCTTCAAAAAAGAATATGTTAAAAGAAATCTTGTTGCTAATTAGCCATTTAACTTGGCAAAGTTCTCATGTAGGAACATATCAAATATTTAAGAATTTGTAGAATTTATTTGTGCAAATCTTTGTGTTTTCATAAATACGCATTGATTTCTCAGGATCTTGGATAAAAACATTTTTTTTTTGTGAACAAAACTTTCCTAGGCCACAGCTAAATCTGGAGCATTTTTGCAATCTTTTTTAATATCACTCTAAATTTATTTCAAAATGTTACAAATTTTATCAGATCTATTGTGTCCAGTTACACACTAATACCATGGGGAAAGGTATGAACCCACAATCCCACCTCTTCAGTTATGGGTAAAGAACAAATCGCGCCCTTCAACTAATACAATGAATCGTTTCCAATAGGTATTGTGTTCCGGCAGTAAATGGCCTCAAAAGGGTTGATATGCCGTAAAACAGACAAACCATTATTTTCAATTTCAAATTTATTGGCATCAAATTAGCAAAGTGCAACAAGCCATATAAAAGAACAGTTAGAATATATTTACATCTATAGACAGTCTGAATATTTTCCAAGGTCATTTGGAACCTTTATATGGTAGGCATCGTCATGACCTCCTCTAGCAGGCTGTTTCACAAAGCAGAAACATGGACAGAGAATATTGCCTTTCTTCTGTTGAAACGAAAGCGACACTGGTACATCTTCTGTGGGTGCCTGTGAAGACCACCTTGGGGTGAAAAATTCCTTCAAGGGTAGATTTAAATTCCTCTTAATGATGTTGTATGTTCGAATCTGGTCACCTTGTATCCTCTGTCATTCAAGTGAGAACAGATCCAGTCTTTGAAGCTGCTCTTTGTAGGTAAGTATGGAGAGTCGCGTCACAAGTATACCATCCATATTCATGTGAAATAAATGTTATTTTCTCTCTTGAAATGTAAATTAATTAATCATGCAATATTTGATTTATAACTTGGCAAATCCCTCATATGGGAACACACCCTTATCTCCAGAATGGCTTATAGTCGAATATGAATGATGGAGTATACGAGGAAACCAGATTTTGACATACAACATCATTAATGGGGATTTAAATCTACCATTCAAAGAGTTTTTCACTCCAAGGTTGTCTTCATGGGTATGCACAGAAGATGTACCATCGTTGTTTTCGGATCAACAAAAAAAGAGCAGCATTCTCTGTTTGTTTCTGCTTTGTGGAACAGCCTGCCAGAGGAGGGCAGGACTGACTGCAAAACACTAAACAATTATTACTAATAAATATGTCAAAGGATTTTATACTTGCTGTATTTTCCTTGCGATGCCCGAGTGAAGACTTTAGAGTAGTAAAGTAATTCAAAATATGTTTCGGAATTTTGTTTTTTCTTTAAAGATTTTTGAAAATTCAGTTTAGTTATCCCTTATTTTATTCGATTTCAATAAATATTCGATTAATAGTAAAAAAAAAAAAGACTATAATTCAATGTGCATTTATCAAAGTTATGTATATGCGAGAAACACACACATGCAAGATCTTGTCTGATAGTTTTATTAATAAAACGATGAACCATTTCTTGTAAGTCGCATTTAACAATACAGCTGAAAAAAAATGAAACGTGTTCATTCAATTTTACATAAGAAGCTGGTACTGTTTACAATTTTGTTAAAATAGGATTTTTAAAAATTCGTTTTACTTTTCTCTTATTTTATTGTTGATTTCACCCAATATTTGATTAATAGTAAATAAAATAATAATTCAATGTGTATTAATGAAAGTTACATCTAGGTGAGAAAAACACATGAGATCTTGTCTGATAGTTGTATTAATACAGAGATTGTAAAATACGAGTAAGGTTGAAAAAAAGGTCAACTGGTGAATGTGTGCTTAGTTTTTATAGACCGTGCACAGTGCATGATGTCAATATTTGTACATACTAGACTTCTAGTGCGATGCATATGTAAATATCGCTACATAACCTGATTCCGCTTAATAAAGAGCTAGTGATTACTTAAGTTTTATTGGACGAACAAGTTATTACGGCTTGATATATGAAGCAGTCTACATTAACTCGGTAGCTCTAGTCAGCATTGATGGAAGTTTTCAAAACAAAAGAAGTGTAAAGGTCTATGACGATTGGTTGAAGAGTAAACCTTGTAAACTTCACCCTCTGCTCATATTTGAGACATTTTTGTTATATGGTAAATCTCAGGGCCATGTTGTTATGAAGGTGAGGTGCAACACAAATTTTCCGGCAATTGATTGTCTGCCACCTCTTTTAATCTGGACAAAATTCTGAGAGCCATAGAAAGATTTATGTGATGCATAAAGTGACATAAAGATACTATTATTTATAAACCAAGCCTGATAACTAAACATGTCAAGATGAAGAATTGAATACGGATCTAGCACCGATTTTCTGCCAACTAATGGTCCAGCACTTTTTATAATCCAGACAAATGATGAGAGGGAAATTAATAATCCTGCTGCCGCCAACAGATGTCGTTGTGTGTAGTGTGCAATCATTTTGTTTGTTTACACTGAACCTGTTGGTGGTAGTCTCCCTTTATTTTGTGATTATATCTTATTTTGCTTAAATTTAACCCTAGTTATGTCTTCACAAGCAAATTTAAGTGGCAGCTGTAGTTTTAAACGTAAGCACGGGTTTATTTCCATCAAAGAAAAACTTTAACTGCTGTTTAAGTTTTCTTGGTGGCCTAGAGAATGTTAGGTGTATAATTGATAGGTTAGGCGTGTCTTTATGAATTATTATTAAGATCAAATCGGATGGTCCGGCAAGGCTCTTGCAACCAACAGTACTGAAAAATCTCTACATTCATACTAACATGAGACGTGTGTCTATATATCTGTTTGTGTATCTTTTAGGCTATTAGACCTAGGAATGTGACATTTTCATAGGAATAAAAAAACAAAAAATGCCAACTTGTATTCCATTGAGAGTATATAATAAATGATTTAAAATAGATACTGTGTTTCAATATTAAATAACCAAAAAGTGACTTAGAATTCATCTGCAAAACTCCACTTATTTAATACAAATACCCTGCTGGCGACCTTCTGTAATTGTTTTTTAATCTTGTGGGGGTTGGGTCATAGACCACTAAAGCTATGAATGCCATTAAGAAAATAAACTTTTTTTTTCTTTACTATAATGGGTATTTTGTGTTTGTATGTTTACAAACAAAACTCAGAATATCTCTATCTATATAAACTTTGGTATGTGTATATTTTTATATATTTGTATGTATAGGATTCACTCCTAAACTAATAAACCGATCAGTATAAATTACGGAACACAATTGTTATTGTAAAATTTTGACAATAGCTATTAGACATCAATTAATAAATATTCCCTAAATTTCAGTTTCTTTGGAATATTTAAAAGGGTTTTTAGGGGCAAACTCCTATTTGAAAATTCACATATTCAAAATTTGTATTGAATTTTATCCATAGTCATTAGACACTAATTAAAAAAGATTCCCTGAATTTCAATTTATTCTTAATACCCATTCAGCTTAAATTTTAGACATTTTCTAGAAGCAAAATCATGTAATAGATTTTGATCATAATTAGAATAAGGATTCTTAAGGACTCTAGACATAAGGTTTAGTATCATTATATCTTGGTTAGGTGACATAAAAGTGGTGCAAAACCATTCTGTGTGGGGAATTCATGTTACCAGTATTCTTCTAGTTATTTATAAGAAATATGGTGTTAAATAACACTAGTCGATATATGTATGTATTTGTGTTGTTTAATGGAATGAATGTGTTCCAGGTTCTAGAAAAGTCTGATACTACTTGTATTAAGACTATACTGTTTAAAATACAGCTTCAATGGGCGTGGTAATTTTGAAGAATGAAAGACAACCGGCTTCTGATAATGACGCAACAACCTAGCATATGGGCAGACTCTTTCTTATTTTAAGATGTAATTGATTGTGATATAGAAAAAAAAACAGGTATTTTATACCACATACAAAGGAAGGATGATCACCAACTGATGTGGAGTAAAACAGCAATAATTGATAGAGAGCCACACTGGAGAATAAGACGTTTTACACAGTCCGCCTATATGCCATGTTGTTCTAACATTATCAGTTGTAGAATCACAATGACACCGACGTAAGGGCTCCAACTGGCGTTCAGTTGACAGACAAACTTTTACTTCAATATTTATACACTAAAATGTTGACTCATGGACTAGCAATTAATCAGAACCCAGGGAATGGACGTAACCATCTGAGCGCAATAGAAAATCCCAGCCTGCTTATATACCAACTCTCTGGTTTCTGATCTGTATCTATTTAGGTCTAGCTCAACTGGTCAGACAGCTCAGCATTGGCTACTAAATTCAATATCAGTAAACCCAGTATTGATATAAATTCAATATTCGAACTGTTGTTAAAAAACAAAAAACGACAGCAAAGGAGTAAATATAATGGTTTATAAAAAAGTACATGTGAGTGAATATGTCTCACTGAATTTTCATTAATTTAAAAATGAACCCCCAAATCATCATTTGAGATTTACATACATAAGAAACATTGACATACACAAATAATGAACATATTTAAATGCAAGGAAATCATCAGCATACATAAATGTAGCATACACCTGAAGAAAGCTGGAGGGCATATCAGCCGAAATCGATTATTATATTAAAGCTGAGTTAATAAACGTTTATTTACCTAAGGCTTTTTCCTATATGTTTTAATCACACAAAATACATGCTAAAATATTCCTCAGTTTTGAGATTGAGTTATGTTAAAAAAAAACTATTTTAATAGTTCTAATTAGTCGTAATTTGCAATTAACTTATCAAGTGATCCATCTCTTACTAACTTTTTATCTATCAATTTCACCCTCTTTCACTGTATGTTGTTTGATACCTTCCCCCAGTACTTATTCTACACATTGTTGATTCCCTCCGCTTCTGTGAGTCTTTTCCCCTTTCTAAACAAAGGTAATAAATAAAGGAAAGAATGAAACCGATTGGAATAGTCTATTATAAACAAAAGGGATCATCACTATAAGTAGTAATATTATTTCACCAAGAGAGGGAGTTATAACGAGCAAAAAACACTAATTTTGTATTTGGTCTTTATTTTTATTATAGTTAACTGGCTTTGCAAACTCACCTTTTACTGATTAAAATAATCTAACTCGAGCTCAAAAGGTGACCCAACGCTCACATTTTTTAAAATTTTATTTTATTTTTTTTTAATTATTTACTCTTACTATTTTTTCATTTATTAATTTTCCAACGAATGTTAAGTCTGCAATATCTTGGATTTAGTTAGTTTGTCGTGGAATTTAAACTGCATTTTACATATTTTTTTTTAATGACTCAAAGCTTCTTTAGACTATATATATATATATATATATATATATATATATATATATATATATATATATATATATATATATATATATATAGAGAGAGAGAGAGAGAGATAATCAAGAAAATGAATGATGAAAATAAAAGTTGGAAAAATTACAAATTATATTAATTCATCAGAAGTTTAAAACAATGAATAATCTCACCCGATAGATACAATATTTATTTTTAATTTTTCATTCAGTTTTATATATATATATATATATATATATATATATATATATATATATATATATATATATATATATAGTCTCGGAAGTTTCGCAACCATTACAACTATATAAGGAAGAAAAAAAAACAAAAAAAAACATTTTAGTCCCAAGTCGTTCAGTAGAAAATCACTCATTTAAGCCAATTTATTTTTTGTAGTTACTATATTAGTTTGCTTCTAAGAATTTACACTAGTCTTAACATTATTTAAGGGATCATCAGTTGTTTACCATGAAAAACTGTTTCGGGAATTTAAAAACAAAACAGTATTTTATTTCATAGCTTCCCAGCAGAGTTGATCAGACCCTACTTCCCTAAAAAGACAAAAACATAAACGTTCCGTATATTAGATCTAAGTTTTGTTCCAGATAAATGTTTAGCTAACTTATATTAGTTATTAAAAAATGTTCTCCTTACCTGTGTTGTTCGTCTGTGTCTAATAAAATGTATCCGTTAATTACACAAATGTTGCTGTATTTTAAAATTTTCGGACGAATCCATTGCACTACTTTTTAGGTGAATTTATAGTTTAATGTATTTTTAGTTTTATATTAAAAATATTTAAAAATTAAAAATATATATATATATATATATATACATGTATTTAAAAAAGATTTTTTTAGATATATAATTAGTATATGTGTTATATATATATATACACTTTTATATATATTCTACATTATTTTTATTTAGATAGCTTTGGATTTGCTCTATCAATTTATTTTGATTCATTTGATAAGACATATATATATATATATATATATATATATATATGTGTGTGTGTGTTATTTATTAAGCTGCTTTTTTGTTGATGCTATTGTTTGTGCAGGTAATATTACTAAACAAATAATTTATTTAGTTCGTGGGGTTGGATATTAACAAAGAATACCACAAAGGGAAAAATTAAACTCGTACAGCATTCGAACGTATGCTTCAGAAGAGGGATTACTTAACATGGGCTTCGTCTTGAACCATTTGACTAATGAACCGTACATCCAGAGAAAGCTAAAAGTGTACAAGTAACTCAGCTCCCATGTTTTGTTTGTTTTTACTAGCAATGTAACTATATCTTCTTGATGCATCAAGCAGCCAAATATGATTTTCCAATATCAAAAACATAAATATAAGTAAATATCAACGTTGATGATGATAATGAAAAAAAAAATTATTATTTATTGAACTTCATAATATTGTTTGATTTTTTTTTAATGAATGGAATAAGTAAAGTAAATCTTTAATTTGAGGTTAATTACATGTTTTTGACTATTATCCTCATTGCGACTGTTATATTCCCAACATTTCCGCCACTCTACTCTCTTGTTTCTTGGCCTTTTGGCTAAGATCAAAGTGTAGTATCTGTTTCGATGGATACTGCACCCCATAGACTGGTATTGTCTTGGCCTGCTGGGCTTGATTTACGCCGGTCTATGGTTCGGTCCTGTGCAGTTCTAGGAGGTCCACCCTCCCAGGCTTCGCCTCCCCTCTTTGGGGAGGAGTAAGTTTATTGCTTACTGCCTGAGGCACCCCTACCGGGGAATGCCGACGGAGCTGTCCAGACTATTTTTAAACCCCACTTTCCCGACCCGACCTTGGGTCACATCTTACTTGTGGGAGTAAGATAAAAACTGGCCTTGTGCCTAACTCCTGGAGAGAGTAAATCAATACTCTCTGATCTTCTTTTCATAGTTGGTAACTTCCTATGAATTTTAAATTGAATCCCTTTTTAATCTACCTAATTTTATATTGATTTCTTTTATTTTCCAGGTAAGTCACCATTTCCTTAAAGTCTCCGTTGTCGAATCTTTGGTAAGTTATTTTCTTTAGTGATTTTATCTATATTCTTCATTCTTTCCAGGACCAGCTCAAGTGTTTTCTCAGTCTTCAATAGTTGGCAGTTATCAGTTAAAGATTCTTACCAACATTGATGACTATTATTTACAATAGAATTGTTGTAGAGTAACAAACTATTTTCTGTGTGTGGAGAGTTGTTATGCTAAGTTGAAATTGGTCAAGTCTGGACCAATCAGGCGGCTCGGTGTAGTGACTTCCTGACGAACTTCTTACAGTGTTGTGTCGACGGATACGAAGATTCATTCGTATATTGCTCTTGTCTTTGTCTTATCACTATTTTTAAATGGCTCTTTTATTCAGACAATTGAACAGTCGAAACGGCGAGATAATAAAATAAAATAATGAAAACAATGTAAATAATGATCAATTATATTTTGTTTATTAAAAGAAAGAGAAGAAAAGACAACTTAATTTACTGATAATGACGATATCTAATGTTTCCCGGTGGCCATATCTTCAAACTTGAACGTTTCAAACAATTCTTTTTTATATTTAATAGATTCTTTTCAACACATTGTTTTTGTTGTTGCAGAAACTTATGAAGTTATTTTTAAATTTCTTACTATAAGCGTTTGCTTTCCTACAGCGAATAAACACACTTTAGATTTATATAAATACGACATTTCATTTTTATACATTTGTAATCTTTGTTTTATTTTTATTTGTATGTATAATGCTTATTTAGATGGAATGTAGTCGGCAAATACAGCTAAACTGTAGTAAGATATAACAATAGAGTTGTAAAACCAACGTAGATTGTCTTATTTTTTTGAAGAGTACATTATTGCAGGGTATTTACATTCGTACACAACGTTGATTTTATTTTTGTTAATGTTTTTCTTAGGGAAGTACCTATGAAAAACTGCCAGATTTTCTGATTGATTATAATAGCTAACTAGCTAACATATATATATATATATATATATATATATATATATATATATATATATATATATATATATATATAATTATAAATATTTGTTTTTATCGACATACGTATATGTTTCATCCTTTTGGGAATCGTCAGTGTAGAGATGATTATTCATACCAGTCGCCGGACTCAAACCCTGGAACACAGGTTATGTTTCAAACTCAAATTCTGACGTCTTAGCCCACACGGCCACTATTAACAACACGGTAAATCAGCGAGAGATTTAACCTGTTAAAGACAGTCGTCGTCAGAGTGTTCGACTGCTGAAGGAACATGCATTTCAAACCATGATGATGGCTGTGCTAATACTACTCACTACAGAGCCCAGCCTAGATTGGGGGCGACAAATAATTATAAATATTTGTTTTATCTACATACGTATACGTTTCATCCTTTCGGGAATCGTCAGTGTAGAGATGATTATTCGCTGGACTTGAACCCAGGAACACGAGTTATGTTTCAAACTCAAATTCTGACGTATATATATATATATATATATATATATATATATATATATACATATGTATATATATATATATTAGACCACCCATGACCTGTTGGGTCAGTATTTGTCATATATATAATGAAATATATACTTTCTTAACTTTATTGATAATCATGTTTTTACAAGAATTACAAAAGTCATTTTATAGTTGGAATCTATCCCCCTCTCTCCACCCCCAAAAAGGTGGAGCACTCTGGATTGTGCAAAATTATGCATGGTATGCCCCGTCAGCTTTCCCTGTGAGAGCGTCTCAGGCGAGTGACCATAAACTAACTCCTCTCTTAAAGGAGGAGGTAATGCCTGAGAAGATGGTTTTCTACAACCGAACAGAATAGATACTACACTTTGATCCTGAAGCAAATTATTATTTTTGTCTTATAAAAGATGAACATTAAACTGCCACTGTGATTCTTTTTAACTCTGATTCTAATAGAATGACAATCAAGATAAAAGATGTATGCAGATGTTTCCAAGTTATGATCATTTAAAGAGAGCTTAACTTGATGTAAATACTATTTCAAACTGAAGTCTAACAGACGGACAAAGCCTTTGATAAAAATTCAAGGACACATCTAAAAAAAATTGGCCTTGTGAACGATTAATAAAATGTTAATCTGATTTCATAATGGTTTCTTAGTAGAAATGCAGCCATTGAAGCATGACTGTACACATGTGTGCCAATGCAGTCTTTTAGTATATAGTTTAAAAAATATTTATCTTTCAGACAGTATATTGAATTCATAGTCACCCAAAAGGGATAGACATATTTGATGTCGCCTCTCCTTATAGAATCTTATAACAAAGTCGGCAGCCATTTATGTTTGATCTTCAGCCTTTGGTTTCAACATTGGCCTTTTTTTTTACTTAATAAAAAAAAACTCCTGCATATTTGATTATTCTGTTGTAAGTAAATTTGCTTGAAAGTCAATCTATGGCTTCATACAGACAGTTCTCTTTACCTATTCTGATGTCTTGCTGGCCATTTAGACCACCAGACGCACGTATCTCTATTGCCTGCCCTTTTAACGGTTCCACCACTTGTGTTCAAGCCTGTCCAGTCAAAGATGTTGTCTTATCTTTTCTTCTTAAGGAAGTGCAACCATACAAACATGTTATAAGGAAAATCAGATTTTTATATTTACAGATAGCCGAAATAGCTTATTAATCTCTCCCAAACACCATTTTTAAGGTATGACTTTTTTTGTGAATATTAATCAAAATGAAAATGAACTTCGTATAAAAGGAATAATGAATTGAATAAAGTTAAAACAGCAGTTAATGGAACACATATTTATGTATTTAAAATTGTTACAGGGTATGAAAGGTTGTATTTTTTTTTATATACTGATTGGTCACCACTTATCAAGGCAAAAGTCACTCGAGGATAAGGGTGAATGAGATTGTCAGTTTGATACTGAATTATACCATGAGATAGTTGACAATGATGGACGGAAACAGCAAAATTTGATTACTTAAGAGAACAGCCCAACAGGTATTTGCTAATATTGAAATTGAAGGTGACCATGTTGTAGATTGTAGGGAAGCAAGTGTTCCACAAATGGGAAGTTCTGGGAAAGAAACTTTGTTCATGGAAACTCTGTTTGGTTTTCGCTACACATAGAAAGAAAGTTTTTTTTGCAGTAGCAGAAGTCGAGTTCTTGCTGTGAATGTTTTACAGAAGGAACCAGAGATTGGAGTTCAGTCGAGAACCTGCCATAGAAATAGGGATAGAGTAGAGAAAGATGGATTGTTCTTTTTGTGTGGATAAGTTCAGATAATTAAATTGTTTTTCTTTGTAGAATGAAGAGAATTGATTAGTTTGTGTAAGAAGTGTGTGTATGTGTTTGTCTTATCTTGTGAGTATGTGCGTGACATCGTGTGTAAGTTTCATTCTTTCTTTCTCTCAGCTCCTAGCTGGAGGGTGCCTTGGTCAAAAGTGTTGCATCCTCTCTTTTGACCGACTTCTGACTGCCCTTTGTAGTTGTGTTCAATTCTTTTTATCTGAAAACAATCGGCTCCACGGAACAAATTTGTTATGAAAGTTAGAATAACCCATAATATTCCATCTCTCCTAAGCATAAACTCAATCTAATAATTAATACTAAATCAGCAGTGACAAGTGGAAAGTAAATGGTTTTTGTATTTTAACAACGTTGACCAATTTTGTTATTGCTATAAAGAATGGATTGCATGAACACTATTGGTAGATTTCAGGTGAGATTCTTAAAACAATTTACACATACTGTGTTAAAGAAAGGAAGAGTAGAAAGAAAACTTAAATGAAATGAAACCTATTTTGTTGAAATGTTGAAATGAAATTGTGCATTTGTTTTTTCGCATAGTGTATTTTACACACTTCCATGAATGAATAAATAAATAAAAATAAAAAAATGTTAACACCTGTCACATAGCCAACTTGAGACACTGTCTACCGAATGAATGATTTCTATCCAACAACATGGCATCATAAAAGATTTTTAATCTTTATGGACTATCAGAAAACCCAACCATTTCTGTTTTGTATATCTCTGAGTACACATGCTTTTGTTTGAGAATTCCTGTGCTAATGTATATATATATATATATATATATATATATATATATATATATATATATATATAGTAAATGTCAAGTTTTGAGTCTGATTTGTAGACAAAACGAGCCCAATATTCAGGTTTTATTTGTTTTTTGTCTCTTGTATGGAGAGAAATGATATGGGAATGATACGATGGATGTGTAATGTGAGTCTTAAAGACAGGCTTAGATCTGATGACCTCAAAAGAAGATTTAATCCGGACAGTATAGGTATATGTGTGCAGAACAGGAGACTTTGATAGTATGGCCTCGTTGAAAGTATGGATGAGAGTTCTTTGGTTAGTAGATGTAGAACAGTTGAGATAGTGGTATCAGCTTGCAAGGGAAGGCAAAAGATAGCATGGGAAGAAGTGATAAGGGTGGATTTGAGATAAAGAAGGATAAATAAAGACCTGACCATAGGTAGGTTAGTTTGTAAGTAAATTTCTAAAAGCTGTCCAACACATGCCAGCATATAAAACGTATGTTATATCATGCTGATGTCCCGTTTTTGAATGTTTACTCAAGCTGGCTGTTTGCTGGCAATCATTACACCTGTAACATTTTCTGCTTTAGTCTTTGCAAATATATCAATTGTTTGTTATATAGTTGCAAAGACTTAAGCTGAAAATGTGACAGGTATAATGATCGCCAATAAGTAAATCTTGCTCCTAAAAAATGGGCCTTCTAGATTGGAACAAAAATAAAAATTGCTTCAGTCTAGAAGGATTTCTACATCACTGACCGAGGAAAGAACAGATGCAGTATAGTATCAGATACTGCACTTTGAATTATTTATTTGCAAAAATATAAAAAGTATATTTTATCAAATCAGGCACAATGCCATCAAAAGTATGGGGAGTGGTGGTGGGGCGTAATCATCTATCCTACCCTTAGCTAGAATCATTGCAGTCACCACAATACCACATTCACTCGAAGGGCCGTCCTACTTAAAATATCCCCAATTGTTGAAAATTTAATTTTATTTATTACTTTGATCCTAGCCAACAGGCCAAGGACACATATTTTCCTTGGACTTATATAATAGTATAAGTATCTGGGAGGATGTATTATTTAGTGTTGAGTGATCCAATCTTAGTACCTGTTACTACACAGATATACTTCAAAGTGGGTTTGCAAGTGAAAGGGTCGAACAGTTATTTTTTATACTATGATCTTGGCATGTCATGTTCAAGTGCGGTATATTCCTTTCCATGATCTTTCGAGTGGATTTAACTGAACTGCTACACATGGAGACAGCATCTTGGCTGCCATATTCTTATCATCTTTTTCATAGCTAGGATCTGCATTTAAAATGAATCAATCAGTACAAATGATGTGGAGTTTTAAAAAATTAACTTATTAATTCAACAAACAATTACCGACCGGTTAGTTGCATCATACGTTCATATAGCATTTAATTATCATTTCCTCTTCCAAATAGTCATATAAGACACTCTTCCTCATGATCACCTTTATGCTTCATGGTTCTTGCCGACTGTTTTAACTATTTCAAAATTCCTTTTCTGTATCACATGATTTTGATCTGTTTAGTCAATTATAGCATAGCATGTTTACTCTATAAACACAGATTCTGTTAGTACTGGTACTTACTTATTTGTACTTGAAACAGTATTCACCTGGAGTGGGTTGAGCCGATTCCATCCATCCTTCTCACAGAGGCTGACCAAGCCTGATGTGTTAAAGTAAACGATTCGGTGATCTCTAGTCGCTCGCTGTTCCAATAGCAAACTCTGTAGATTCGGAGGCCTAGATTAAAACACATGAAAATAAGAACTCATTGTGGAGATTTTAGACAGGGGTTTAGTTTTGTATGTGAATTTAAAAACGATTCTCCTACTTGGAATTCTGAAAAGATATGTGTTAACAGGATTATTTTGACTAAAACCGGTTGAAAAGTAGAGAGGAAAGATTTTATATATATATATGAAAAATTACATAGAAAAGCGAATCATACCCCTCTGCTAAAAATCGAACAGGTCAACGATTATTTTCATTGAAAATATATTTTATTTCACTTAATCATGAATATCCGTTTTCTTTAACAATGAGTTGCTTCTCGGGTAGATCATCCCAACATGGGTCTAAATCCCCGATGTAGCAGGACTTTACATTACGCTTCCTTGCTTGCTAAACATATCCCAGCAACTTAAATCTAACTTCAAATCCTTTCTATGTCACATGATCGAACCAACCAACCCAATAGATATTGATTCTCTTATCTGGGCTTGCAGTTTAAGTAAGGAGGAGGATTTTACATTAAACTTACATAGAGAAAAAAGACTACTCTTTGCTAAAGTTCGAATAAATAATAAAAAACATTTTTTTTATAATAATACTCAAATTGTATTTGGTGCTTAAATGGCAATAATCAGTGTTTTATTCCCAAAAGTTGATTAACATAAATTTTTAGAGCGGGGTAAAATCTTGTATATATTGAGTCTATTTTTTTCATTTTCATGCTTCAAAAACAAAAAAAAACAACGTTTTGAGGAGGATGTTTCTTTGTTTGTGTTTGTTTTTGTTTTTTTTTACTTTGGGTTGGGGGCTGGGTTGATGGTATCTATTGACGAAGAGATTGTCAGAGATGCATGAAACAAAGACACCTTTTGTAATTCTGTCCAATTTTGTTTTTCCCATCAACATTTCTAGCATTTCGTTTCCTGTGTATTTTTGTTATGCAGATGCGGTGTTCTTGCTCTCTTTTTTTTTATCTTCCTTTGTTACTTATAAGGTTATGTATGAATATCACATTCATAATGACTTTGGGTGAATGTGACTTTCAGATAAACGAAGCTTATTTCTTTCTTTTCTGCCCCCACCACCCACCCCTCCTCACATTTGCTACCCGACACCTCTCTTGATCGTAATCCTTCTTTAAGTGGTTCAAAAATACATTCACATTTTACAATTAGTGTAGAAAGGAAATTAGTATGAATACAAAAAGTTTACTCACTTAAAATGACATCATTAATTAATTGTTATATAGCTCTTGATAGAGAGTGGATTATAGATCTTGTCCACCTATTTTTCTATTGGGTCAAGGTTGAAGCTGTTATCTGAATACTGTTCTCTCAGATAGACTGGTACACTGATATAGAAGGAGACGGCGACCATTCTCAATTATGATATATCTTATTTAACTTTACAAAGGATATCCATTTTCCTTAAGAATGAGTTGCTGATCACTAGGTTATCCCCACAAATGTCAACATCTTTTAGCTAACAGGACTTTCTATTACATTTCTGTTGTAACCTGAGTTATCAGGGTTAACAGAGAAACAACCCAACAAGAATAAAAGAGAGAAAAGAATGTTTACTAAACAAAAGATACAAGCTATATGAGCGTTTTCTTGTTTGCTAAAATATCTCAGCAACTGAAATCTCACTTCAAATCCTTCCTATGTCACATGATCAAACCAACAAATCAGATATCTAGCATCATATAAGGGTCAACAGGTGAATCTATAATAAAAACCCTGTCAATGATACATATTAACTTTATACAATTAGCAAACCATGTCTACACTTAATTTCAAAAGCATATTACAGCTAAGTAATATGTAACGAAAGCAATTTACTTGTAAGCATAAATAACTTTCTTATAATTCACTGAATGCCCATTTGTACTAATATAGCCGAAGCTCTGTCGTTTGAGATCCAATCGTAAAGCAACATTTAAAAAAATTATTAGAATCATCTTCGAGAAGATTTTAAACAGTATTTGGTCAGAATGGAATTTTTTTTTTTTTCAAAATGTAAATATTTTTCGTACCAGGTAAAATAATATAAAATGAAGCCATGTTTGCAACATAGGTTATTGAATAATCTGAAATGAAATGTTATTCCAATTTCAAAAAGTAAATTTCACTGCTTCAAGGACATTTGTTCCAGATAACTATCACTTGTAGCAATGAGAAAATGATTATAAAAATGAAACAACTTATTTTAACATTTTTTATTTATTTTTAAAAGAATTATTTAAAACTTTGTTTTTATGCTCATTTTTGTAATTCTACAAAATTAGAGAAGACGAACATGGCTGACAGTTGTAATATGTATTTATATATGAAATGACACGATAAGCAATGAAACAAACTAATTAAAAATAGTGACACAGAAACATGTTTAAAAAGTTAATTGACTCGATTAGTTGAGTCTGGGTCATTTCTGTTGGAAATTTATTTCCATTTAAACGAACTCACTTACATTTATATATGCATTTAATACATTAAAAACAAGTTAAAATCCAAATAAAATAACTACTACTACTACTACTACTACTTGCTTCAAAGTGTTTATCACTATTCAAGTATCCAAGCCAGAGATCGGATCATTTAAAAAAATAATAGCCGTTTTTATCAAGTGATTTAACGAAGAACCATGTCAATTACTAATGGTGAGTTGGTATCTGTCTGCCTGAAGCCGAACCTAATACTTCTATTAATTGTACTATTGTACTACCTTTTACAGCTCAATTCAGCAAGGAAATGTAGTATTTGTACTGTTGTCATGAGTCATGAGATCATCATCTCGGGCATTACTGCCTCCTTTTTGGCAGGAGAGATATAGTGTAGTATGTGCTGTGTGATCATCATACAATCCTCCCAGAGGTTAGCTCCTCCTCCTCTGGAGGGGGGGGGAGAGGATAGTAATATACTAGGAAAAATATGCGACCTTTGGGCACACATTTTTTGCTAGTTATATTACAATATGTGTATAATTATAATATTGTCATAGTTATATTATAGTTGTAATTATATTATTATAGCTATATTATATATCCACCAAATTGACAGTCTATAAAGCATGTGTCTTTAGTTCCTTGCTACACAGCAGTGAGAGCTGGTGTTTTTATGTCAGTCAAGAGCGCCATCTGAGTGCTTTTCATTTATGCAAATTGTGAGCATGAACACTAAAGCCTGGGAGAACATTGCAAAAGAGCGTTCCTCTAGGTAACGGATGCTGAGTATCACTTGAGGAAAGGAGAAGAACGTATATGCCGGATGGCAGAAGATGGATGAAGATGCAGGAAAATGAACCACCAACGAACGGCCAAACGACTAATCACATTCGCGTGACTGTCACTCATTTGTTGGCTCTGTCAGTCACAAGCAAGGCTGTAACACCAATCCGGTCAGATGCACAGATCCATAGTTTATCCGGACTGATGGAGGCCAAGGAGAATTAATATATTATAATAGTGTAATATAATATTATAATTGGGTTAAGATTTTGAATGGGGTAGATCAATATTAAAAAATTACATCATGGTTAATAAGGTGTTAAAAGCTTATGTGTATTGTTTCATAAGCTCTGACGTAATTTCAGTTACTGGCAGACAGAAATAATTTCTGTGGTATACGCTATAATGAAGACCAATGTGTATTTATTTGTATATATATATATATATATATATATATAATAATCCAGGTAAAACATCCACAGGGTAGTAATCCAAAGAATTTAAACCTGGTTTATAAAAAGTGTTCAATATCAAATAGAGCTTTTATATATGATTATTTTTATTTACACAGACATGTACAGTGTCGCAGATTTTGTACATGTCTGTATAAATAAAAATAATCATATATATATATATATATATATATATATATATATATATATATATATATTTCCATCCCATCAGGAAAAAGTTAGCAAGTAAAAAATGTGCGGGACAAAACCATTTCGAGTGTTGATGGGAAGCAAGAAAGCAAATAAGAAGTCAGAAAACTCCATCGTCTGAAATGAATTCAGAAAGAAATCTTTCATTCTAAATTTTTTTTCATTCTAAATTTTTTCAATGGTTAATGTTTTTTCTTTAGTTCATCAGAAATGATAATAATTTATATATGAAAAATTAAATTACTGATGTAATTCTATGATTTTATATGAATATTAGTGCAAACACTGGAGAAGCATATTTTTTAATTAATTTCTGACGGAGGGTGTACATTAGTATATTACAAATATATTATAATATTGTAATCTTTATTATTATAAAGTAAGGTATGTTTATATGTTCAATCCTAAACTAATTAACCGATCATCTCGAAGTCGAGATTTCAAGAACTGGCCATCATTGATCGATTAATAGGCCTACTTGTTTTAAGAGCTTATGCATTTAACCCATACTTTATGGAATAATATCTTCTACGTTATTGAATACATGTACATTTGTGTGATTTCTTTTATAACTAGCGGGAAAGTATTTTTAATCAAGAATTTTCAGGCCCCAACATTAAACTATAGGAGTGAAGCGAAGTATAAATGTTTTTAATAATTATATATTTATGTATTCTGGTATACTTCATAAGTAATTTAATAAAAAAACAGCAACATGTTACATAAAAGTTAAATACGAAACTAATTTGCCACTGTAAATTCAAAAATAAGTGTGTGTGTGTGTGTGTTATATTATTATGTATGTACTTTTACAGAATTTGAACCGAACGGTTTAAAAAAAATTTTTTTTTCACCGAGAGTGAATCTATATATTTTTAATGTGATGATGTAGAATAGTCACTGATTTGTATTTTTGTTTAAGCAAGAAATTCCTGCCTCTAACATTTAACTATGGGAGTAAGTCTATAATTTGTTAAAGAAAAAGAGGAACAAAAAACACGAAGAATACGATTAGGAAGCAAATTAATATATACATTTATGTATTTGAAAATACTTCGTAAGTTAACCCCCCCCTCCACAAAAAACATGTTGCGAAACTAATCCCCCATTTTAAATTCTAAAGAAGTAATTATGTGTCTGTTTATTTGTTAGTTTGTTTCCGCCCAGTTTGACTTAATAAAACAAAAACAACCACGTGTTAAGTTAAAGGTTTTTTTCCACCGAGAGTGAATCTGTTTCTGTTTTGTAGGTGATGTAGAATAGTCGCCGATTTGTTTTTTGTTTAATCAAGAAATTCCGGGCGCCAACATTTTACTATGGCAGTGAATGTTATAATAAAAAGGAAAAAAAGAATACGAAATTTTTTATTAGAAAGCGAAGTACGGGTATTGTTAATCTATATAATAAAGTAAAGTCGATTTTTCCCCCGTTGATTCAGACTCAATCAGTAATTCTGGCTAAAATATACGACGACAGTGTAATTTCTTAATTTAGTCACCGAAGTTATTATTAGTTGTTTACATTTAGCAATTATTGATGCCGAACATTTTTTTGTGTTCTTTTTTGCAATCAGTAATTGATATACTTATATATTCTGGAATACTTCTTAAGTATAGCAAGTAAAAAAAAAACAATTATACTTAAACGACATTAATGAGCAACTAATTAATGATTTATGTATGCTGTCGAAACTAGAATGGCAACGCTTCTTTAGTAAATAATTTAAAATTCCATTTTAAGTCAATTAAAACATGGGTTATGGACCAGATGTTTTACTTCCTCTTACCGGACAATAGGAATTGAATTTTCAATGGTAAACATTTAATTAAATTTCAATTTGTGAAATGTCATATGAACGAGGGTGGCGCCCAGTT
>OY744515.1:25298553-25311053 GCA_963556195.1 Sepiola atlantica | reverse complement strand
CTTTACCCTAAAATATTCCCTTATATTTTTATCTATTTATTGATTAATATTTTTTATATTTTTTAGATTATCTTTAGATTATCATTATCAATTATTATTACCATTATAAATATTTTAAACTTAATTATTTGACATTGAATTATTTTTCATTTCTGTACTTTTATCAAGATTATTATTGTTGTTAGTGGTGTTATCATGTCTGCTGTTACTATTATAGTTATTATTATTTGCGGCAGTGAAATTAACAGTATTACTATTATTAATAATATTTATATTACCGTTACCTGACTTTTGCTTCCATTGTCATTAATGATAATGTCATTATCTATAACTTTATTATTTCAATTATTATTACCACCATTATTATTATTTACTCACTAGGAGTTATCACACTGGTCATCGTCAGTGATCGCCCACTGCCAACAACCTGTGGTATTCCCTGGAGTCTGAGTGACAACAAGTCTCCTCGGACTTCCAGTATGCTCCACCTCTTTTCGTTCATCACCGCTGATGACCTTACGGTATCGCAACAGCCACCTACCACCGATTTCCCGCTGATAAGGGCCATTGGTCCCCTCTGGGGCCCGAGTGGCAAATTATTATTATTATTACTGTTGTTATCTTTATTGCTAGTATTATCATCATTATAACTACTACTACTATTTGTACTGTTCTATTATTATTTATTACTTTTTTACTATCATTATGACTATTGTTAAAATTACTGGGATTACCACTCTGATTACTGCTGTCGGTAAAACCACTATTATTACTATTTTTATATGATCAGCATTATTGCAACCACTAACCCATATCACAATATTGGCAAACATTATCTTATTATTTACTATTATTACGATTATCACTACCTCCTAGTATTTCTAATATTTCTTAATTATTCTCTCTTTCCTAAACTATTATTTTTTATAAATTCTTAAATATTATTGACCACCATTATCGTTGTTGTCGTCGTTGTTATTATTATTACTATTTTTATTATTTTTTTTTATTATTATTATTATTATTATTATTATTATTATTATTATTATTATTATTATTATTATTATTATTATTATTAATTAATAACATCGGCATTTTCTAGTTATTCTTTAGTTATATTTATTTTTCTAGTACTTTTAAATTAAATTAAACTATTATTATTATTTTTATTATCATTCATTATTATTTTCATTATTTCATTTCAATTATTATGGGTGTTTATTATTATTATTATTATTATTATTATTATTATTATTATTATTACTAATCCTGTTATACTTAACTAATATATTTATTCGATTTATTAATTTATTAATGGTAAGCTAATAAACTCTAGACAAAATATAAAAATAATATAAATTCAGAATTAGCGACACATTTGATTACCACCCCACCCATCACACAAATTACATGCGTCTACTCGCTACTAATGCCGATTATAGCTGATCGGTTTGTCCGCACGCACGCATACACACATATACACAATATTATAGTTCACTTGAAAAATACATTTATCCGCTTGACTTGAAAATAACTGTCGGTTTTTGACACTTGAATCGTGCATGTCCACCTCCCTTCTCCTATTTTCTATTTCCTATCTCTTCTCTCTCGGTCTGAATCAATAGACGCTTTCTTTTCCTTTTTCTTTTCCTTCTTTTCCTTTATTTGTCTACCTTCCTATCAATTTACCCTACTCCCTTCATTATATGTCTCTATTTATTTATGTATTTATTTATTTATTTATTTATTTGTTCTGTTTGTTTCAGATTTTAGACTTTAGATTTTTTAGATTTTTTGATTTTTGATTTTAAACGTCACTAAATCACATGACCCCCAATTTTTGAAATGTTAAATTTCTTTTCTTCTTCTTCTCTTTCTTTATCTCTCCATTTCATTCTCTCCAAATATGATCTGACGCTAAGATCGGATTCTAACTCCGCCTGATGAGATCTCAGTTTATAGTAACTGTTGATCGATAACATCGACATGCCAGTGTCGCAGATTTTGTACATGTCTCTGTAAATAAAAAAATTATCATATATGTATATATATATATATATATATGTATATATATATATATATATATATATATATATATATATATATATATATATATATATGTATATATATACATATGTATATATATATACATGGGAAAATGAAAAAGGAAAACCAAAAAATGGATGTTTTTTATGTGTACATCAACGTTTCGTCTTTATTTATAAGACTTCATCAGGATGATAAAATAGAGAAAAAATGTCATGCAAGTACAGATACATGTAGGGTAGACATATTGGGAGGAAAAATAAAATGAAATAATGACCCCTACTGGGTGGACGTCCGTACTTGTTGGAGAAATAGAAATGAATGTTGAAGAAAATGAGTGGGGAAAAAATGGAAGGATGGGGTGAGCAAGGACTACTGTGGCTGGTGGTAAGAGAAAGAGGTGGGGGATGAGCAGGGGTAAAGTGGCAGAGAGGGAGTGGAGGAAGAGGGGGGAGGGAGGTGTTTGACCAGATGGCTGCGGTCAAGATTGAAGGGGAAAAGTAAGTTGGAATGTTTGTGTATGGGGGGTGTATGCAGGGAAAGGAGGATAGGGTAGAGAGGGAGGGGGGCTGTGATTTTGGTGGATGGGCGAAAGTTATGGTCTTAGAGAGCGTTTTGAGAAAATGAGGGAATTTAAGAAGGGGTATGGGAGAAAATAGTTGAGAGGGGGAGACGGAGGATTTGTTGTGATAGGGTGTGAAATATTTGAAATATTTGGAAAATGATAGCAATGAGTGAGGGATTGGAGGGGTGGAGGAGGGCGGTGATTGAAAGGGTGGGTATGGAATATTTGAAATATTTGGAGCATGAGAAAGTTTATTTGGACTGCAGTATTAAAAATGTGAGGGAAAAAACAGAAAAAGTAAGGAGAAAATGAAGATTCAAGGAGAAAAAGGAAGATCATCCTCACAGAACAAAGACTCTTGTCTGATCATAGTTAACTTTTATTTTCATCTCCAACCTTTATGACACTCTTCCATTTACTCACTCCCTTCCTTAGTGAACTTATTGCGTTTTTGTTCGTAATTTTGTCAATAGCGTATAGGTCAATACAAAATTCCCAATCACCAATCTGTAGTATCGTAATCTGACAGTTAAAACGTAATAAATACACTTCGAATTCAATATTGTAAATCAATTATATTTTTATTTCTGAATAACATTCAACTTTTTATAGTCACACAACACTTGTTCATTTTGGCAATGAAGGATGTTTATCTCTCCAAAACATTGAATCAGCTGTATGTTCTTCAATTAACATTCTCTGAAACATCTAAAATTCGGATCATCCCAGTTTGCCACAAAAGCTGTTCAATATTTTACACATAGATAAGTATTTTAGTTAAAGTTTAAAGTGTTTACTGTCTATGCTCCTGAAGACATTCATGCTAATCGTTTTTTGATTGTTATGCCTTTTTTGGCATTTTCCTTTTAAATTTTTCTCAAATAAATTCTTGAAAAAATTCCACAAAACATTTACACTATTAATACAATATCAAATTATGGTAATATTTCATCCTATAGTTTCCAGAAATTCTCGCTTAATTTCATTTTTTATCATTCTTTTTGATTCATCTTATTCCGTCATAAAATAGTAGAGATAATTTAATAAAGATAGTTTCTGTTGAATTATTCTGAATACTAAGATAAATTTAATGTGTATTTGACCGAAAGAAAAACTTGTTTTAAATGTAGATACGTGTTTGTAAAGAAAGTGTTTGTGAGTAGTCTGAGGCATCTATGGCTTTTTGTCAATAAATAAATATAACCTGAATGTTTATTGACAGAAAGGGTTCTGTAAACATATTAACTTCATGTTGATTCAAATAAGACAGTTTCAAATGTGTTAGCTTTAACATTCAGAAGCAAACACAGACACAAAAACATTAAGATTTACTTACTTTGTAGCTTTTATTGATAATGTAATGGGTAATACTGTTGAAAAAAAGGTCGAGTTTCGATCTCAGCTTGAAGTACTTCCTCTAACGACACTGAAGAGCTCTGATATAGTGAAACAGTGGATTACACACACATATATATTAACATATAAATTTATCTTGCCACATTTTCAAAGTCAAACCCAAATAGCAATCCGTTTGATAAATCAATGAGCCTAGTTTTCGCTTTTTCATTCTACTATGTTATTGGCACAAATATTTTTTTTGCTTCAGTTTTCTTCTGAAAATACTTATTCCGGCGAAGATAACTATTAGAGTGAAAGCATTTTTCTTTACTCCCTCAAAAAGATTAAAGGAAAAATATCGTGTGCAATTATACTGAGTTTTCGGTCTTGAGTTCTTCAGAAATAAAGACAAAATTAATTTCTGTTTTGTCATAAAGAAGTCAGTCATTTATTCTTTTACTCCAGGGGCATGTGTCGGGTTGCTGCAGCCAGTATATATATATATATATATATATATATATATATATATGAAAAGTTTTTAATTAAGCAATATTACTAGTTCTCTTCCTTGGCAGATCGAGCATATTCTGAGACTGTGTTCGTGAATAAAATATAGGGTTTATTCTCTCACATGTCACTACCCCATCCGCACAATTTTTGTTTCCCTCTCTGGTATTATAAAATTGAATCCTCTCTGGTACCAACATTGTAAATAAAGTAAACAAATGAATGCAAAGATTCATTTATAAGCGATGCATGTGTCTTCCATTTATCAGCAGGTAAGTCAGCTCAAGAAGTAGAGTTTTGGGCTGTCATTATAGGTAATGACTAATGTCTGATGTTCAAATCTCAGGCTTGGTGTGCCAGCTGTGTCTTGCCCCACTGATGAGTCTTGAAAAGACGAAACACGTGTCTGTGGATGACTATATAATATATATGGACAATCTACATAAGTAAGAAATTAATCCTACCAAATGTCCGGTTCCGAGTTATAGTAGTCTAAAAGTAGTTAACAATTATGTAAATAAACAGACATGTGTCTCTTGTGTTGGTATAGATCAGTTGAGGCATCTACATTTCTTTTTAATCTTTTTTTTTATTAAACAAACGAAAAACAATATTCTATCAATTAAACTGTTTTCTTTAAGTTTTTCTATTGGTCAATGTATATAAACCATCAGAGGTGTCAAAAACCATTACTACAACAATTTCAGAAGTCCCAACCCCCAAAAACATAAAATGCATTATTATTAAATATTCTCATCCCAGGTTTTCTGTTATAAATAGACATGATTTTAAGCATTTTGAATAAGTTTGATAATCTTTTATATAATTGGAATAATACACATTTCGAGTTAAATGTAGTAATAGTTTACTAAATAAACATTGTTATGATTGACAGGGGTTGACTTTATTTTCACCTGTCCACATATACAGAGGTAGATATCTCGTTGGTTTAGTTAAATTATGTGATGTAGATAGTAGGGATTTGAAGTGATATGGACAGTTGCAACTCAGAACTTTGTGTGGAACTGCTGCTGTCGGAACTCATGACTAAAACTTGGTGGACAAGTCAGTTATAGACTGAAGTTTATTTGTACCAAATATGGTTGGGTTGCAGAAAAGATTGTGAATTTTATTAACGGTTTCATTAGTGACAGTTTGCTTCAACAAGTATATGATTTAAATCAGTCTTGTTCAAACTGCAGTCAGCCTACGAGGTGGGGTTCTGAATGGGAATGACATGCTTACTTTCACAAGGAAAATAACATTTATTAAAATATTGTTTGTTTTGATTTTTTAATTAAAAAAAAATTTTTTTCATATAGTCAAATGAATAAATTAGAAACTAATCTGATCACTTTATGTAAATTTTCATAAATTGTACATTAACTTTATCTTTCTTTTTAAAAATAACAAATTAAAATATATTTCATTGTCAGATTGTTAAATATGCATCTGTAATTCAAAGAAAATAATTTTCATAACATTTTCATTCAAGGATAATTTATGGAAATGTTCAATTTAATCTGTAATTAATGAATAATTATTTATATCAAATATATCGATTTTTCAAATATCCATTTAAAAAGTTTATTCTGTAATGTATAACGGCATCTGTGTGTTAATGGCATTAATATCAAAGCTAGAAATCTACTTGTTCTTATTTTTAAGGTTTGATGCATATGCGTATTGTCTTCGGTAGTGATTTCTGTCATATATGAATAAAGAGTGTCACTGCTGAATTCGGAGTTCAAACTTAATGAATTGGACGACCTCTATCTCTATTTATATAAAGTTACGTATTTGTATATGTTTATATGTCTCTATGTATACGATTCACTCCCAAACTAATTAACCGATCATTATGAATTTTGGAACACAGCTGCTAAGCGTAAAGCATCGTAATACGGGCTATATTTAGTTCAATTTAGTTTCTACAAAGAGAGCAAAGAGGGGGTGGAAGCCTTTTATGAAAATTCAGATACCTTCGATATTTGTGAAATCTTTACAATAGGTATTATACATCAATTAATAGATATTCCCCAAATTTCAGTTTCTGTAGAGCATTTTAAAGTGCTTTTAGAGGGCATAATATAAATACAACCTCTCATTAGAAAATTCAAATATTTCAGATTTACATTAAATTTAATCCATAGTCATTAGACACAAATTTAACAAGATTCCTAAAACCCTTTAAATTTAGGCCTTTTCTGGTAAGGGAACATAAAAGTGGTGCAAAACTGTTCTGTTCGGAGAATTTATTTTACCTGTCCTGGGATGGGTATTCTTTTAGTTTTTTATAAAGATACTGTACTACTGACTCTGTGTGTTATTGTGTAAACCCGGTTATTTAAGTCGAGTGCCATTTGTTCCATGATAATTCAATACACTTAGTACTTATGAATAACTCTCTGCTGAACATACATTAACTCATATATAACCAAAAATGGTTTCATTCACGTGTTACTTTCTGTTTGTATTTTAATTGCATTTCATAATCAAATACTTATTATTCTACATTGCAGTTCTTCTCTTGCTTACTTGATTTATGTTCGTTAAAATTCAAAGTTTTGAACGGAAATTATGTTGGATTTCGTTTAGTAGTGCAGACCACCTGATGATAAGGTTTGTCTAGTGCGGGTTACTAGATTAAAAAAGGATAGAAATAATGACTGGACAAATGTGTTATATAAATAGGATTTAGATATGCAGCAGATTTTGTATGCAAAGGTCAGCCAGCATTTGCTCAATTAATCCCATTGGCATTAATCACTTCACGGATGACCTCTTTTTTTTTATTCATACTCAGTCACTTTTCCATTTAAAGTTTTGGATGCGATTTACATTTCATCTCAACAAGCTACGGAGGCAGAATTCGTTTATTCTCTAAATCTTTTACGGGCATTAAAAAGGTTTTATCGAATGTATAACTTGACTATCATGGCCAATTGCATTTAAATTCTAATGATATGCTTCTGAATGAAACTCTTAAGAGATAAATTACTAAAATAAACCCGCTTTTATCGACTATTTTTGAATAAGATTTGTTTAATTCAGACACCATTTTGAACAGATATTGCTTTTCTATAAATAATCAAAGCCTACGTTGGTGATGTTACGTTAGAGAAATATTTTGCAATATAAATAAATGACATAAAATTGTACAGATTTCTCAAATTTGTTAAAATTTCCATGATGAGGAATTAATCACACAAAAAAACTGTTAGTTGTGTAAGTTGTATATTAATGCTGTTTTTACCATAGGTTCGTGATTCTAGTTTAATATAAATACATATACTCTGCTACTAACAGTGTGTGTTTATTGTGTGAACCCGGTTATTAAAGTGGAATATCTTGCAATATAACTAAATGACATGAGATCTTGAGAGCTGCATTTTTACTTTGTGGTTTACTTAGTTTATTCCAGCCCTATGGACTAAATCGTTTATTTACTTATATTATCTGTGCAAACACGAATGTCCACGAAAGAACAGCATGATCTACTATATAAAATGAAGTCAGTTGGATTATCAAAGTTAAACTCGTATAGCAATGTGTCAAATCGCTATTTGATTTTACCTATCCATTTCCATTTCTTTATCGGTGGTCTATGTTCTTAAGATAGATAACATTCATTTCAAATTATTTCCTTTCAAACAATACTTTATCTGGCTAAGACCATTTCCCGGTGGCTGCCATTTTTTTTATCTGCAGCAAGTTCATATAAAAATGGGCACCATGTTTCTTCTCAGCAACAAATTTTCTTAGTGATAATAATTACTAATAATATACCATTATTGCTTTTATTATTACGAAGTAACATTTATATATTGTAATATTTTTGATATAATAGGAACAGATGTGCAGAAAATTAGAATTTCTCAGGATAATTTTAATTTACACTGCCATAACATGTGACTCGTGTCGTAAATATATTTCCCTCAGATCTGTGCATATTGCATTCTTATGCAAACTTGCAAAATTACGTTTCACATTGATGTGTAGCGGTGCTATTTGTGGTATATGGGACGAATATAAAGAAGAAAATTAATAAAACTCCTCTGTATAAGTCAACAATTAATATTTATTCCCCATTTACAAGTGAAGAATTACTTCTTAGTCTAAAATGTCTTACTTGGAGAGAGGTCTCTAACACATGTTAATCCAAGATGTCTACTGTCTGGAATGTGGAAGGGTAATAACTCTACTCTCAAAATATCTTCATGGCAAGGGAGATAACAAAGGGAAAAAAGTTACTTTTCTTTAAATATGTTTTCGAGATGAAAAATCTGTTTCATCTAACACATATTATTGTTTGGGTAAGTATTAAGTTTCACCTAACAACTGTTTTTGTTTTTTTGTTTTGATTCCAGTTCAACATACATAAAATCTTTGCTAAATATCCACTATGTTCAGTTTCATACATTAAGCAGTTCACATCACCTTTCCCTTTTCCTGTCTTTTTTTATAGTCTGAATAAAATAACGTTATCTTATAACCAGCCCAATCGTTTTTGTTTTTTCAGTTCTATGTAACAACCATTCTGGTCTTAATTATACTACATTTTCTTCAATCTTTTCGTAACTTACGTATACACAAATGCATAACTGAAAAGTACTTGAAGTATGACGCTTTAAGTTTGCACATATATCCTAGTTGCACATTATCAAAATGTAGATACTCACTGATTACGACTCGGTATCACGTTTTCCTTCCTAACTTTATTAGTATGTGCTACAGATTGAATATCGAGGATTATGAATCAGTGACTGGTTACCTAGAAATATAAGAACATCACCGGAGTATATACATATATTGTTTTTTTGTTTTTTTTAATAAAACACTTACCTAGAAATATAAGAACATCACCGGAGTATATACATATATTGTTTTTTGTTTTTTTTAATAAAACACTTACCTAGAAATATAAGAACATCACCGGAGTATATACATATATTGTTTTTTGTTTTATTTAATAAAACACTTACCTAGAAATATAAGAACATCACCGGAGTATATACATATATTGTTTTGTTTTTTTAAAAAAAAAACACTTAAATACTGTCGTTAATCGCTTGATATTTTTCTAAAATTATGTATAAATAAATTAAAATATACACATTCATTTATACCTGGCATACTAATTGTCGTTGTTACATAGGAGTTTTGCTGTTAGGACGTTCAAAACATTAACGGTCACTACCGTTTACATTGTATACTTACTGTGTACCAGATTTAAACATTACTTATACATTGTAAAAATTACCGACTAGGTTTAACATAACTTAAGTATATTTCTGAACATATCTATTTAACAAAAGTATATTTATGCAATTAAATAAGTCTTAGTCAATTAACATTGTAATTTTGTTTTCTTATGTATGCATTACAAACAATCGACCAATACTTAATAGATCCGACTTATTTTAGCAAATTACACAACATGGTCATACGATTTGCAATTTTCATATTTATAAATTGTTTTCATTTTTTTGGTTGCTGTTTTATATCGTGGGGGTCTCATTCTGCCAGACATCCATAAGCAGCAAATAAGTCCTTGTACTTTGATAGTGGTGGTAGCTAGACAAGTTTTTGTTGTGAATGTTTTACAGTGGGAAACTATAGATCGGAGCTCAGCAGAGCACCTACCATGAAAATAACGATAAAGCAAAGAAAGACTAGCAACATCTCTTATGTCAGAAGTTGATTAGGGAAGAGAAGAGGACATTGCTCACTAGATTTCAAAGTCGGTTTTGTCAAAGCAGGAGAGGTGTTCTGAACAACACTTCTCCAGATGTGGTAACAATAGTCTATCCGAGGACGTATTTAACTCTTATACAGGTAGAGGATTACGTCAGGAGTTAGATATCTTCTGGAGAGGTAGAATGATCAAACTATTTTTCCAGTAACCTTAGCAACAAATTTGATGTAAGTCTTCCATTTGAAGTTGGAGGTGAAGGTTAGTCCAAAAAGCTGATCAAAGTAGGAGTCTTCATCTAGGGGAGAACCATTCATTTCAATTGGGACAAAGTGAGGATCAGAGTGTTGGTGGTGAAAGGAGAGAAGCTTGGTTTTAGACGCATTAAAAGTAACCAGCCACCCTTTTCCCCATTGCACCACGTGCTCCAGGTCGGAAGAGACAGAATCAGAAAGATCTTGATCATTAATGCTCTTCAGGGTGTTGCCATAGATATTTGTGTCATCTGCATAAATGTCGACAAATGATCTTAGAATGTGATTTGGGAGATAATTGATGTAGATCAGAAAGAGGGTTGGGTGCTATAGTGTTAATAATAATACCAACTTATGTAATTGTAGAATAAAATGTAATTGCTCACTAATGAATAAATACTTAACACTTAATATCATATGCATCAACAATGAGCAAAAAGTATACATAGGGGCCACGAAGAATGATTTCAAATGTAGGTATAATCAGCACATGATCACATGCAGGGGTGAACAATACAGAAATAGTACCACACTGTCTAAATATATATGGGAACAAAAAATAAAAATATTAGCTCTAATATAAATTGGGAAATTTTAAACTTAGCTTCCTGCAATATAAATAGTATAAACTGTTAATTATCCTTACAGGAAAAATATCAAATCATAAACTTCGAAAACTAAATTAATTTGTTAAACAAAAAACAAGAATTTATAGATAAATACAGACACACAAACAGATGCTCGCTTTTCTATTTAAGCCAAGATTAAGTAATAAAAAAATTTTAAAAAAACAATTGTCCCAATTATTAACAGTCAATATTAAATATATTACAGCAAATGACAATTTTTCTCTGGTGTAAAAAAATTAACAATTAATGTATATAAAACAAAATTAAATAAATAATATAAGAGAATAAAATAGAATTTACGATTAGTGATCAAATAAAAGAAACAGTAATATTATAATATGTTAATAAATAAATATATAAATTAAATAATAGACGAATAAATATGGGTATACAACTCTCGTCTGCTCCAGAGTCAGCCATTTAAAAAAAATACTTCTGATGATCGGATAAAACCGTAAAAATGCAGTAAAATATTAAAGTTAAGTGCATTTTATTACTCATTATATATATATATATATATATATATATATGATAATTTTATTTACACAGACATGTACAAAATCTGCGACACTGGCATGTCGATGTTATCGATCAACAGTTACTATAAACTGAGATCTCATCAGTTAGAATCCGATCTTAACCTCAGATCATATATAAAGCTCTATTTTGATATTGAGCACTTTTTATAAACCCGGTTAAAATTCTCTGGATTACCACCCTGTGGATATTTTTCACCTGGATTATTATCATTATTATATATATATATATATATATATATATATATATATTCATGCATATCTGTATGCATTCAAACCTGGTGAGATTATTGTTCTATAGTTTTGTGCAGCCTGTGGCATAAATCCTTGATTTCCAGGAACCAGTGTTGCATCAGGAATCATGTTTCTCTAAATACAATTCTATAGACTATTTCTAAATGATTCTAATGGTTCCATTAAAAAGAAAAGGTCATATCTCACAATTCGTGTGTCGGTTATAATCAGCCTTCAGTGCCAAGATCCTCTCGTCTCTCTCATATCATTTTTTATTACCTTTCATTACTTCCTGATGTGTCAGGAAAGCTGACCCAACTTTACTGAGTAGAAGCTGACCAAAATCTTGACCACTTTTTATTAGTCATATCATTAGGCAATCATAAGACTAAATGGCTAGGTGTGGTAATGTAGGTCATAGGCCAAAAGGGACAGATTTCATGCTTAGCATATATCTACAAATGTGGAGTTTCTTTACAAGGACAAGGCTTGGAACAATTCCCTTGTATTTGTTTATATGACCCTATCTTTTCTTTTAGGGGGGAAGGCCACTCCAATTGTCATACACTTTGTGCATTTGGATAAAAAACAAGATTTTTTTAAAAAGTTTATATGCTACTTAATACTTGTGTCAATCATATTGTTTGCTACTATATTAGACTACAGCAGCACAGAACGCTTATTTTAATGTAAATG
>OY744515.1:25273553-25293553 GCA_963556195.1 Sepiola atlantica | reverse complement strand
GTCGGTTTTATCAGCTGCTAATTTTATTTCCAGGAAGATACAAACTAGTTTAGTATCATTTTACTGAAATATCGAAAGGCCAGAAATTCTCAAGTGAATGGTGACGGATTTGCTGAGTAATTGGTAATGGGGTGGAGGAAGATTGTAATAGACTCTGGGGGCAACAGAGGTGAGAGGAATAGGTTTAGGGTTAGGTATGGGGTGATGTTGAGGGAAGAAAGATTTGAAACTGAACACTGGGTATGCATGCACAATGATGACTTCAATGACAGAAATTCTGTTTACTTCAGACAAGAAAATATCATTGCAGAAGTGTGTATGCATGTAATATATATATATATATATATATATATATATATATATATATATATATATATATATATATATATAGTCTAAAGAAGCTTTGAGTCATTTATTAAAAAAAATTTTTTTGTTAAAGTAAAAAAAAAAGAAAAAAGAAAAAAAAAAAAAAGAAAAGTAAAATGCAGTTTAAATTCCCAGAGAAACTAACTAAATCCAAGATATTGCAGACTTAACATTCGTTGGAAAATTAATAAATAAAAAAATAAGTAAATACAAAAACATAAAATATATCGTAAAAATTAATTTAAAAACGATATATATTTCTTCCATTAACGGCAGCACGTGTGTTAGCTCAGCCGGTAGTGTAAGATTGTCACATAATTTTGTTAATATGCACAGGTTAATACAAAATCCGTCGCTTGTAGCCAATCTGCTGTATCGTACATTAACACAGTAAATAGAATAAATACACTCGAATACAGCATTAGGAAATAAACTCTATATCTTTGATTTTCGATCTCACATAACGCAACAAGTAACAATTACAATAGGATTTATAGTTCATTTTGGATTCTGTTCATTATCGTTATGAGCAGTGTTATCACTCTACAATACACACATATACATTTGTATGCGTGTTTATATATATACATATATATGAAGAAAAGTGGGGATAAAATGATCCGACGTAATGTAAAATGAAAAAAGGAAAGACAAAAACTATGTGATTCATATATCCAGCAACGTTTCGTCTTTATTGAAAGACTTCCCCAGGATGAAAACAAAAATGTAGAAAAAGCATACAGAATATTAATTTTGATTTGTCAGAAAGTGTCCAGACTTCACCATAGTTGTTGACGTGCACAAGCAGAGAATGAAAATCATGATTTTGGTTATAGCGTTATCAGCAGTGGCCTGTCTCATTCAGAGGACGCGAAATGAATGGGATTGATGGCTTCAACTTATTAGTTTATGTCTATTTTAGCTAGGAAATTTGTCTGGGTCAAAATATATCACAGCCAAGCTTGGCTGGCAGTGGATGTGGGGGACGGGGGAGGCGGAAGTTTATCTTAAACTGGGAGTTGAAAAAGGAAAAAGGAATGAGACACAGATAGCCGTTTCGTCGTCTATGGCTCATTAGTGTGGTTAAGCATAGCAAGTGTATCTATGCCGAGATTAAAAAATCGAACGACCAGTTATATCCAAATGCGATCAGCAGCAAATCACTGCATCTGTTGTGCTAACAAGTCTGCAACAACAGTAGAAGAAATTATAGCGCTCTATATATACTTTGGAAGTTTATATATATATTATCATCTTATGTATAAATTAAAGTCGATTTTCTCCTATAACTTTGGTAATTATGGACTTAATAACAAAAGCTAATTATATATATATATATATATATATATATATATATATATATATATATATATATATATATATATATATATTTCGTTAAATATTACAGATGACGTGTAAACAAAGAAAATATCATTCTTCTATTGTCAGTATCGAGGAGCTTGTTTGTATAGGGGGTGACATTTGACACTTATGATCACATTTGCATGTGATTGGCGTTCGTGTTTCAAATTTCGACGTGGATAAACTTACTTCTTCTAGCAACACTGGAGCGTTGTGCTATGACAAAATAGCTGTCTGTTGACGACTATATATATATATATATATATATATATATATATATATATATATATATATATATATACAGGGTGTCTCAAAAAAATGTATTCCTAATGACATGTTTCGCGACGTTTGCGAATCCCTTGGTGCGCGTTATCAGCTTTGTTTGAACAATAATAGTCATCAGTTTGAACATTTGCGAACATGATTCTTCAATTACATCTGTCTCATGTATTCGATGCTATTTCATTTCACTCTATGTTCATAAATAAATGTTTTCTCGTCATTCTACGAGTGAGTACATTTTTTTGAGACACCCTGTATATAATCTTTATGGGCCAAAATATAAAATTGAACATATTATGTAGGTACCTATTATCAACCCCAAATATTCTTAATTGATTAAATTCACAGTATAATGAGTTCACTTATTGTAATGCTTATTGTAATACTGTTTATAATGTGAATGCAGGTTATCTATTATAAAAAGAGTTTTCTTGCCAGCAATAAATCTTTCATTAGTTTATTCATATTGATACAAATAAAATGAGAACGAAAAAACAAAAAATTTTTCCCCCAAATTTAAAAGCTCACTAACATATAGACACACACATGGTCGCGGGTGTTACTATGGTGATAAACAAAAGCAATTCTCCCTCTCTGCCTCTTTCTCCTTCCCCCTCTTTCTCTCCCTCTCTCTCCTACATTGGAAAAGATTCAAGTAAACATATTCAATTATTCAATGAAACTTTTTTCTACCTGTTTCCCAGGCAATTGGTTTCTATTCATATTTTTCTAATGTTTTATTAGCTCACAGGTTGGACAAAAGCAAGCTGATGAGCCAGATTAGGTTTACAGGCCATAGGTTGGTGACCCCTACACTAGACAGATACATTTCACTACCTATAAACGCATCTACAAGTCTAATCAATAATAATCTCAAAACGTTATGCATTAAAATAGCTTGAACAACTTCCATCATAAGAAATATAATAGATAAAAATGAAAACACTATAAACTTGAATGAGAAGCTGGAGCATGTGATATCCCATGAAGCCAATGCAATAAAGTTTCCATTGGTGAAACACGTATCTCTGCACATAAACGAGCCATTAGAGATGCTGATACATAAAATTCACTTCTCACGCATTCATTCCACCACCATCACATATAAGTTTCCATAAAGTACAGATAATTACAGATATCTCCATGGAGATTCTATAAGATTAATGGAATCACCTATGATTTCACAATCAAACACTTTTAACCTCAAACGTAGTTTCTTCAATATCTTACCATTTTTAGAAAAATCTCTATTAATAAAATCATTTCATCAAATATTGTGTGCGTATGTGTGTGAGTGATTTGTAAACTTCAAAAAATAAAAATTTATACTTAATAATTTATTTTAAATAGTTAAATCAAAATAAAAAAAAATGTAATGGATAAATTTAAGTTTCAAAATCATATCAAAAAAATAATTTTTCTTACCATTTTTAGAAAAATCTCTATTAATAAAATTATTTCATAAAATATTGTGTGTGTATGTGTGTGAGTGATTTGTAAACTTCAAAAAATAAAAATTTATACTTAATAATTTATTTTAAATAGTTAAATCAAAATAAATAAAAACATGTAATGGATAAATTTAAGTTTCAAAATCATATCAAAAAAATAATTTTTCTTACAATTTTTAGAAAAATCTCTATTAATAAAATTATTTCATCAAATATTGTGTGCGTACGTGCATGCGTATGTGTGTGTAACTACGAATCTGAGTGATTTGTAAAATTCAAAAAATAAAAATTTATACTTAGTAATTTATTTTAAATAGTTAAATCAAAATTTAAAAAAATGTAATGGATAAATTTAAGTTGCAAAATCATATTAAAAAAATAATTTTGTAAAAAAAAAAAAAATAATGGTATGCACCTTTGGCTCTTGGTTTCCCTTATATATAAAGTAAAGTGAGATTTTCCCTATTGGATTGAAAACATTTTTTACTATGTAAGATAGTGCACATATTATTTCATGTTCTGATCTCCGACCGATAGTTTTGATTAGTGACGTTATTAACATTTTTCGGACTGATTTTTTTATCTTGGTTGCTGCCAGTGTTTCGGGAGTGGTATTCTTTGGACTTCATCAGGCGCCTTTTATAATAGTCAGTCACTTTTTGAAATTTCAAAAATAGCTCTTGTTAATCTATGCGAGTGATCTCCCCCTGAACACTTTCCCAGGCTGGAGGCGGCTTCCGGCCGGAAGTGATGAGACCGCCATTATTGTTTTACCTATTATCTGTAATGGAGCGCGAATAAAATATTCTCTCCATATACGTTATCGAAGTCCGTGTTTACATTCCTTTTGTTACACAGTAACACCTGTTTATTTTCTTATTAACATTGGTAGCAGAGCGAAAAGTTGTTATGGCTTCAAAACTCATTTCACCGCCTGTTTTAATTAACGACAAGTACAGCACATGGAAAAAAGAGATGCGAATTTGGGAAATGGCTACTTTGCTTGATAAAACGAAACGTGCCCCTGTAGTATTTCTTTCTCTGGAAGGAAAACCCAGAGAAGCTGTTTTAGAATTGGACGTGGCGGCCTTTAATTCCGAGGATGGAATGACGCATCTATACGAAAAACTGGATACCCTTTTTTTAGAAGATGTCAATCAGTCGGCTTTTCTAGCCTACGAGACGTTTGAAGCCTACCGCAGACAGCCCGACACATCAGTGGAAGACTTTCTCATTAACTTCGGCCGACATGTCGCCAAGTTGAAAGATTTCAACATCGCCCTACCCGAACCCGTACTTGCGTTCAGGGCATTGAAAGGTGCCGCTCTCATCCAGAAGATGAGAGATTAGTAAAAACCACCGTCGGCGAATTGACACTATCTTCCATGTCGGGGCAGTTAAGAAAGATCATGCACAGACAGTCTTCAAACGCACCGTCTAGCAACACGACGCCCGTCGTGATAAAGAATGAAGATGTTGTTTATACCGAAAATGAAACGGACTCTAACGAGATATATTAAGGTCGTTCTTCGCACCGACGTGATTCGAATTTTAACAATCGACGAGGAAAAACAAACCGTGGTGGAAGACGACATGTCAACAATACCAAAACACGCTCCACTGACACAAAAAAAATAAACCCGCTCGGTCCTGAAGGGAACACCACTGTGTGTTTTAAATGTGGATGCAAGTTTCACTGGTCTTATAACTGCCCTTACGTTAACGATACCAGAGATAAACGTGAGGACAACGAAGACGAGAGTTATCTTTCCCTGGCCAACATCGTGCTTATGAGTCAGCAAAAACGTGAGGAAAACGGCAACACTCTTCTAGGTGAGACACTTGGTTCAGCTGTCCTAGATAGTGGTGCATCTGGTACCGTTTTCGGGACAACATGGTATGAATGTTTTCTTGAGACGTTAACAGATGCACAGAAAAAAAAGATAATCACTAAAAAAGGAGTGAGAACTTTTAAATTCGGCGATGGAAATAAGTTGAACTCTCTTTACAACGTTACTCTACCATGCGTCATCGCAGACATCGAAGTCAGTATCGTCACTGATGTTGTGGACTCTGACATTCCACTTCTGTTGAGCAAACACGCTATGAAAAGGACCGGGACTTGTCTCAACTTTGAACATGACAGCGTTACGATGTTTAAAAAGAAAATTCCATTAAGATGCACATTGTCTGGTCATTATCACATCCCTATTACCAAACCTCTACCGGACAGGGGTAAGTTCAAACATATACTTTTTGTTAAAGAAATCTCCTCGAAAAACAAGTCAGAAAAATTAAAAATTGCAACCAAATTACATAGACAATTTAGTCATCCTAGTAGTAAAAAGTTATGTGATTTAGTTAGGAATGCAGGTATAAGAGATCCCGAATTCATAAAAATTTTGCAAGCACTTCCAAGTTCCTGTGAAGTATGTATTCGCTATAAAAGGACTGAACCTAGACCTATTGTGTGATTCACTTTGGGATCATATTTTAATGAAACTGTTGCCATGGATATTAAAGAAATCAATGGTAACAAAGTACTGCACCTGATTGACCACGCTACCAGATACAGTGTCGGCGTAAGGATTCCTAGCAAGGAAAGATCTGACATAATCAGGGCTATATTTAAGCACTGGATAGCATATTTTGGGACTCCAGGATCTATCTTAACCGATAATGGCAGGGAATTTGATAACCAATCATTTCGGGACATGGCACAGAATTTAAATATTGTTGTGCGTACTACCGCTGCTGAAAGTCCATGGAGTAATGGCTTAAATGAAAGACATAATGGGATATTGGGAGAAATGGTAAAGAAGACCATAGAGGACACAAATTGTAGCTTTGATATAGCACTAGCATGGGCTATAAGCGCCAAGAATACACTTCACAGTGCTCACGGATTCAGTCCCAATCAACTTGTTTTTGGTAAGAATCCCAACCTGCTCTCCTTTTTGAATGACAAACTCCCTGCATTAGAAGGTGTCTCTACCAGTGAGGTTGTTGCCAGTAACCTGAATGCCATGCATGCAGCTAGAAAGCAGTTCATAATGTATGAGTCTTCGGAAAAATTAAGACGTGCACTTCGTCATCAAGTAAGAACTGGCATAACACAATCGTACAAAAATGGTGATATTGTGTTTTATAAGAGAAATCTCTGTGATAGATGGCTTGGTCCAGGAACTGTTATAGGATGGGAACACAAGCAGGTGCTTGTTAAACATGGAGGCACATATGTAAGAGTGCACCCCTGTCGTTTAGTGCTTCACCCAGAAACATATCAAAGTTCCTCTGAAACTGAATCAGCAATTGAACCCACCACTTCACAAAGTGGGCTTGAAGGAACTTCAAACACACCAATTTCTGTGGAGAACAATGTGGATGAAGAATTAGGAACCCTGGACGATCAGGTTGCACAACATCAAACTGCGAGGGAGAGACATACACAACAAACACCCATTTTAAAAACAATTGAGCTTCCCAGACCAGGACAATCTATCAGGTGTAAACTTGCCAATGATGATGATTCAGAATGGAAAACATTGAATGTCATAAGTAGAGCGGGCAAAGCCACCGGCAAAAATAAGCATTTAATGAACGTGGCTATGGAACAAGGTGAACCATTTTGGCTAGACTTTGAACATGGAGTACTGGAATGGAAAGCAGGTGAAGTCGGACCAATAAGTGAAGATGAACCCACCTCTGGTAATGAGGAAAACATAATGATTTCTTCTTCTAATCATGACCTGGAAACAGCAAGGAAGAAAGAACTCCAAAGCTGGGTCGAAAATAAAGTTTACACCCAAGTACCTGACCAAGGCCAACCCAAGATATCCACAAGATGGGTTTATACTAATAAAAATGTCAATGACAAACAAGTTCATAAAGCCAGACTTGTAGCGAGAGGCTTTCAGGACAGGGATGCTGGCAATATAAGAAACGATTCTCCAACATGCTCTTAAGAAAGTCTACGTATAGCCTTGGCCATAATGGCATCTAACCATTGGGTGTGCAGGTCAATGGACATAAATACAGCATTCCTACAGAGCAGAGAGTTAGACCGATTAGTCTATTTGGATCCTCCTAAGGAAGCCAATGTACCTCCAGGATATATTTGGAAACTCTCCAAATGTGTATGTGGTTTAACTGATGCATCAAGATCCTGGTACCTGACACTCAAGGAGGAATTATTGAAGTCAGGAGCAGTCGTTTCAAAATATGATCAAGCCATATTTACATGGAACTTTGGCAACAAACTGCACGGTGTAATCGCTACTCATGTCGATGATTTTTGCTTTGCAGGCTCCGATATCTTTCAGACCAGAGTTATGGACAGGATTCATCACTTGTTTGAGGTTAAGTCTGAAGAAGTGGAGGAGTTCCAGTATATAGGATTGAGCATAAGGAAAAACAGGAATGATGTTAAGCTTGGACAAGACGAATATGTCAAGAAGTTGAAGTGTATCCCACTGGAGAGAGGCAGAAATTCGAAGGATGCAATATCTACAACAGAAGTTACCGAAACCAGGCAATTGATCGGCCAACTTTATTGGTTAGCCACCCAAACCAGACCTGATCCTAGTTATGATGTTAGTGAGTTAAGTTCAATGCTAAACAGGAAAACGTAGAATGTTTAAAACAGGTTAACAGGGTGGTAAAGAAAGCAAAAATAGAAAAATCTCATATAGATATTCCTGATTTAGGGAATCTTGAGGACCTAAAGATTATTTCATATAGTGATGCCTCTTTTGGTAATTTAACCGATGGAGGTTCACAAGGAGGCTATATACTCTTTTTGGTTGGAAGAAATGACAAGTATATTCCCATTGCTTGGCAATCCAAGCAGATTAGAAGAGTCGTCAAAAGTACCTTAGCTGCTGAAACTTTAGCCATGGTTGACATGGCAGAAGCCTGCATTTTTTATAGAAAACTGTTGTTAGAAGTATTGCAATTGAAGGACAGTATTGATAACATCAAGATCTTCTGCAAAACAGACAATTCATGTCTCTATGATTCTGTACATTCCTCAACCCAAATTTTGGATAAGAGACTTTGTATAGAGATGGCTATTCTGAGAGAAATGATTGACAGAAAAGAAATTGCAGAGGTCTCTTGGATACCAACTGATGTACAAATTTCTGACTCTCTGACAAAGAAAGGAGTGCCATCATTTAAGATCCTTGGCTTCATATCTGAGCCAAAGGAATCATCTGTATAATGTAAATACACCTTTTTTCCTCTTTTGCAGAATATATGATGCTTAATTGAAAAGAAGAGAAAAGAGGGGAAGAACTGTTAATCTATGCGAGTGATCTCCCCCTGAATACTTTCCCAGGCTGGAGGCGGCTTCCGGCCGGAAGTGATGAGACTGCCATTATTGTTTTACCTATTATCTGTAATGGAGCGCGAATAAAATATTCTCTCCATATACGTTATCGAAGTCCGTGTTTACATTCCTTTTGTTACACAGTAACACCTGTTTATTTTCTTATTAACAGCTCTTATTCTGTGTTTTATGTTTTTTAGATATCTATTTAAAAGTAATAGCCTGTCACAACTGCAAAAAACTTTCCTTTCTTCTTTTGTATGAGTAAAATCAAAATGTCTATGAACAGAGTTTCTTGCCAAGAATTTCATATCTGTGGAACACATTACTTTGGGACTTCTTCTCTGCAGACTATTGAATTTAGCAGTCAGTGCTCATCTGTCTGATCAGTTGAGCTTAAACTAAATAAATTGAGACAGAAACCAAGAAAGTTAGGTTATAAGCAGACTAGCATGTTCCATTATGCTTAGATGGGAAAGTCCATTCTCTGGGTTATGATTGGTTGCTGGTTTATGAGTGGATAACCTATTGTATAAATATTGCTTCATTCAAACAAGGATTTACTTATCAACTATTAGGAGGTCTTATACTGGTAAGTGTCAGTTTGATTCTACACAGATCATGGCATGGTCATCTTCAAATTGAATGTCAACAAATACATATCATAAGTAGTCAAATTTTATTCATTCTGTTCATCATTTTCAATCCTCTCATAATATTCTTCATCATTCAACTGACAATCAATCCATCTCATTAACTCTTATCCTTTTGTGGGTTTTGGTCTTGATAAGTGGTGACTTATTAGTTAAAAAAGGGCATAACATGCAGCAAGAGATCAATCTATCCCCAGTGGATTAAATAGAAAGTTCAGTTTGAAATCCACAAACTCTTACAAAAGGCCGATGAAGTCCAAAGAGTACAAACATCGAAACGTTATGAAAGCTGCAGCAACCAAACATTCCAAAAAATGTGGATAATGAAAATAACACTAGATCATAACAGAAATATCGTCAAATGCTATTATCGCTGTCATACGAAGCGTTTAACGACAAAACTGTCAAAATCGCTCAGAACTTTCTGGAGGAGCCAAACATCTTATCAATAAATCCGTGAAATCTCAAAAGAGCATCAATTGTTTCTATTATTTCTAGTCTCCAAGGGAGGCATTGTCTGCTGCAGTTCCTAATAGAACATGATGGCTTCAGTTTGTGCTGGTCATTTCCCAAACCATTAACTCGCTGCAGCTGGATACAGGCCACCTCCCTGTGGACATCGGTCTGGCACTATCGCTGGCAGAGTTGCATAGTCTTTTACAAGACATCTTTACACATGAGTCAGATATAATTATAAACTATTTAGCATGATGCTAATTAAATCAGACACACAAATAAGTGTATGAGTTATAAATAATCAGGTGAAGTACCCATCTACGCTATGTCTACTCTTCATAATTACAACACTAATTATTCTGAATTCTTCCATAAAAGCTTAAAATGTTTATATTTTTGAATACTGATTTAAAATATAAAATATATATGTTTATTATTGTTATTTTTAAAGCAAGTCATTGTTAGTGGTCTCTTATTGGTAAAGCAAGTGTTTTTTCTGAAGTCTGAGTGACAGCAAGTCTCCCCAGATTTTCAGTACTCCCTGCTTTTTATCCATCACCATTGAAAATTACTTGGTGTTCTTATTGGTAGGGGCCGGTGGTTTTCTCTGGAATTTGGGTGGCAATAAGACTCCTCAGGATCGCAATACTCTGCAAATACTTCTAGTCGAAGTCTCAATGGTGCTATCCTTTCTCGATCTTTCCATCTGCTTAGAACCATTTTCTGTGGTACCAACCGATATTGATGCATGCGTTTCTTTTTTCATGGATATCAGATGAGTTGTTTCTTTCTTATATATTTACTCAAGTAGTCTCACTTCCATTGGTTTCGTTTCAATGGGCACCATCTATACTGTTATCTGTGCTTACGAAGTGCCATTGTAATTTTGAATTAAATTGGTCAGTGTCATATGGATATGTGTATTGGTTTCCACACTCTAGGGTTTCTTAATATCACAACTGTTTTCATCAATGTTGTGATGTGTATGGTGTCAATCCTTCCTTTTAATTCTAATTTCTCCTAGTCTTTTTTTCTAGAATTTTTGAAACTGTTGCTAGTTTTTCTATAATTATAGTTTTCTTCATGTCCCATATTCCCTTCAGCTCTCTCACAAGTTCTATGTATTTACTTAGTTTTCTGTCGCCTTCAGCTTCACCCTGTCATCTACTATTTAACAAGTGTTTTCCTTGTTGACTATTATCAGGTGTTCTTTTCTTGCTTTGGTGAGTTTTTCTGTTTGTTTCAATATTTCAGAACATTTGATGCTTTTTGTTATTATTATCATTATTATTTATTCACTAGAGTTATCATATGAGTAATTACCATACTCACTCACAAAAAAACAGATGATATTCCAAGAAGGCTGAGTAACCAGAAGTCTTCTTGGATTGCCAGTACTGCCCGCTTCTTTTATTAATCATTGCAAATCACTTTGCAGCAGCACTTTACCATTAAATTCTTGGTGATAACGACTGATGGCTTTTTCTGGCATTTAGGTTACAATAAGCCTCTCCAGGATTCTCTGTATACTTCCAGTAGAGGTATGGATGGTTCGTCTTATAATTTTTCCATTATTATTTACTTACTAGGAGTTTTACCACAAGTCATTATCACTGACAATAACCAGTAGTGTTCCCTATAAATAGAACTGTGTGTTATATTAAAATGTTTGGTGCTTCTTGCTTAAAAGTCCGAAAAAAAGATTTATTTGTCTTTTACTGTTTAAGAGGTAAATAAGGGGCAGTAACTCTTATCAACTGTTGTTATTACATGTAACGTAATTTACAGAAAATTAATTAGTAATAAATGAACAACAAAGTATACAGCAATGGAAAATTTAAGAATTTATTGTGTTTATACTTGGGTTTTATACTGAATAAAATTCAGCAATTTGTTTGCAAATTTGGGCAATTTCTGCCGTCACATGAATTCTGCGAGATAGGAATCCACCATTTGCGTGTGGGTGCCACATTCAATTTTATTTATTTCTTTTTTGCTTCACACCACATACGTTCAACGTGGTTGGTGGTGGCCCCGGTTTGTGGATCAACCAAATTGTACTTGTGATTCACACGCAAATGATGGAATCCTTCGGCACCAAGGCGATCGTATGCTCGTAAAATCTGGCTCAAAATTACAATTAAGAGTTACTGCCCCTTATTTACCTCTTAAACAGTAAAAGACAAATAAATCTTTTTTTCGGACTTTTAAGCAAGAAGCACCAAATGTTTCAATATAATACACTGTTCTAGTTATAGGTATCTTTTACATCATTTATAAAGGTTAGGCATTTTCGATGAAAACAACTTTTCCGTTCTTTATGGTCAATTTACTTCTGGGTGGATTTAGTTTGCAACAAGTTGCGATCTAGTTATAAATTTTAAATTAGAAACAAAACTCAACAAAAGTGCATTACAGGTAATGACGAAAAAAGTAGTGAAAAACAAAACAAAAATATATAAAAAATAACTGTTCAAAGGGATAGTGTAGTATCTGTTCTGTTGTCATGAGACCACCATCTCAGACATTACTTTCTCCTTTTTGGGGGATAGTGTATTATCTGTTCTGTGGTCATGATACTATCCTCCCAGGGATTACCTTTTTATTTGGGGTTGGGAGTAGTGTAGTATCTGTTCTGTTGTCATGATACCGTCCTCCTAGACATTATCTCCTCCTTTGAGGGGTGTAATGTAATATATGTTCGTCCGTCATATATACGACTAAATATATGCGACTGAAGAGAGTATATTATTACTAATATGATTAACGATCAACTTTGTAAACCCGGTGTTGCCCGGGAAGAATACCTTCAGACTTGTAAGTTTAAGGTAACATTTTATCATATATTATATGAGATATGTATTCCTTTCTTTAACGGTTTTCTTTTCTTTTTGGTTATTATCATGAAGTTATTGAAACATGTTGAACTTCAAGCATTTGCTCTCCGTTAAATGAATAAACATCGGTGAATAAATAAGTAGACATTCTGTAGCAAATATTCACGTGAAAACATTTTTGAAAGAAAGCAGCCCCCCACATCTTTTGCAATGGTATTAGTGCGTAAATGACAACAATAGATCTGACATTTAATTTTATTTGGAGGGAGTTAGGGGTTCATACTTTCGCTAAAATTACTAGTGCATAAGTGAACAGTATAGATTTGACTAGATTTTAATTCAATATACCGATTATATATTCCGTGTGATCAATATGCAACAATTTGCATCCAGAGAGATGACTCTTCTTGGCCTTTGGGCTGGGATCAGAGTGTAGTATCTTTTTTTGTCCTCGGTCGATGATGGAGTATCCTTCTAGATTGAGGCAATTTTAATTTTTGTCCCAATCAAGAGTGCCCTTTTTGGGAAACTGGATTTTTTCCGCATTAAAAAATGACCTTGTGGGGAGGAGGCAAGTAAATAGGAACAATCTGCATCCTCCTTCCATACATTATGAATTGAAACATTTTCTTATGAAGTTTATGATAGACTTAAAAAATATTTTTAGTGTGAAAAGAAACGCACCATTGTACACCTTTATTCTATTATTATTCTCTGATAAGAAATATCCAATATATATATATATATATATATATATATATATATATTGGCAGTGTATTAGATACAGCTTGGTAGTTTTATGCAAAGTTTTTTTTTGTTATCTATCATATAGAAGGACAAATAAAATGATTATTAAATAATGCGTATTCAAGCAAATATACTTATAGAAATAGATTATAAGGAGGTGGGGAGGGGAAAAGCAAGCTTAAATTGATTGAGATGAAATTATCTCTCGTCGTCCATTTATTTTTTGTTTATTTTTTATTTTGGAAGGAAAAGAAATCAGATGAGAAAATATTTTATATAACATATTAATATATTAGCTGACAAACAAGATAGAAAAAATAGACACGAAATATTTCTCTCTATATATATATAGTGTTTGTAGGGTTGTTAGTTCATAGTTGTTCATTCCTTGAATCTAAGGTGTTTATAAGATAGTGCTCAATAACAAGTAGAGCTGTATTTTAGTATAATTTTTTTAATTTATACTTATATATATATATATATATATATTGATATGTATGTGAGGTAAAAAGGAAAAATAACAAGCCGCGCGTGCGTGGTCCCCCTCTGAATGTGACTCGATGTGGCGAGTGTAAAATGCAATAAATTTGGGCTATTTGGGGCATCTTTGACCCCCTGGGGGCGCGAACTAGAATTTTTCTGAGGTCAAGGATGCTCATTTTATATCCAGAACAATTGCCTCTACATTTTGATCAAGTTTCAGAAAAATTGAATGGATGGATGAAAAGTTATGGGACAAAAAATGTCATTTTTTGCCATTTTGAGGTCTTTTGACCCCCTGGGGGGCTAACCAGATTTTTTTTCAAAAATCGGAGAATGTCACTTTCTAACCTGACCAAAGTTACAACTTCATACAAAATTTCAGAGAAATTCAATGGATGGTTGCGGAGAAAAATCCGGACGGACGGACGGACGGACGGACGGACGGACGGAAATGCCTCAAAACATAGGTCCCCAGATTTTATAAATTGGGGGACCAATTAAACGCAGGAAGAAATGAAAATATTTTTCCGGTGTTTAATCATTTTTCCTTTCTGTCTTTCACACATTTTGTTACTACGACTTTTAATTTTCTAATGTATTTTATTCTCATATATATATATATATATATATAAAGAGGTGTACTAAAAGCGAACTTTTAGGAAAGGTAAAACCCTATTGTGAAGAGTATACAGCTCTTTTAATTTTTTATCTTTACTCTTTTAATTTTTAACTCATTTTTTTAGTCCTACCCTTCATATATATTTTGCCTCATTGTTTATATCTAAGGTCATTTGATTAAACATTTAAACCCCGAACTCTGTTCTTATACATATTCTGATATTTTAACCCCTTATCCTAACATTCGTTAACTTACCCCCACTCCTTTCTTCCCCTTTTCTAGTTGAATCCTATTTCGCGCTAACTTCCAATTTCAACTTTATGTTTCACCCCCCCCCCCCCACCCACTTTCACACTCTTAGTTGTATCCGCATTCCTTCACCGCATCGCTCCCTTTCTCCCCCCCTCTCTTTCCTCGTACCCGTCCCTATCTCCTCACACACACACACCCCTTACCCGTTTCCTCCCTTGCCTACTGGTCGCATATTATATCCTTGTTTTCACTGTCTTTGCTTTTCTTCATTTATAGCCGGCTTTCTTAACTGGGCAGACTTTAAATATTCTCGCTGCCTCTTTTTCCCACTTTTGAACACTTTCCTTTGTCATCTCTGCCCGGGAAGTATCTTTAATGGCGAATATTCTCCATCTTAATCTCCTCTGACGCCTGCCTGCATCATCGAATGTACCTCTTATTGGACTTTTTACCCTTTTGGATTTTCTATTTTCGCCGTACCTGAAGTTGTAGCTTCTTGGAATTTAACTTTGAAACCTCTCTCATTATTTCTCGTGCCTCTAACGACCTACATATCTACATCTTATTCTCTCCGCTGGACTCTTCGACACCGGACTTTTTGGCAATCGGACATTTGCTTGCACCTTGGCACAGTTTTGCCCTGCGTTTTCTTTCCCTACAACTTTTATTTTATTTTTTCAAATTTTAAATCTTGGCCATTGCCAACTTATCTATCCCAGCGACTTCCTCTGATGATAAGATTTTGATCTTTGAAAAGCCTGGCTTAAGGAAAATTTAACTTGAATAAATTGCCTTTTTGCGGAATATACCTTGCTTTGAACTTTTGAATTGAATTTTGATTTGGCTTTTGCTTTCTCTAATTCCTTTCCATTCTCCTTCATTATATATACTAAAAAAATACCCTTCCCAGCACGGGTAAAATTTATTTCCCAAACGAAACAGTTTTGTACCACTTTTATGTGAACTTACGAAGATTAAAGTCAACATGTAATGATAGTAAACCTTATGTCTAGAATCCTTATTTAAATTTTGATCTAAATATCTAAAATTTAAGGCTTAAACTGATGGGGTCTAAAGAAGAAATTGAACTTCGAGAAATCTTAATTGGTGTCTAACGACTATGGATCAAATTTAATGCACATCTGAAATATTTGAATTGTCAAATAAGAGTTTGTGACTATATTATGCCCTCTAAAAAACCTTCAAAATGTGTTAAAGAAACTGCAATTGGGGTGATATTCATTAATTGATATCTTATACCTATTGTTAAAATTTTATAAAAATCGGAGGTATCTGAATTTTCACAAAGAGCTTCAACTCCGTTTTTACCCCTTTGCATTTAACTAAATATAGCCCCGATTACGACCTCTTATCCTTTGTAACTGTTCCAAAATTCATAATGATCGGTTAATTAGTTTAGGAGTTAATCTTGTATCTATAAATATCTAAATATATACACATATCTAACTTCATATAAATTAAAGATATATACACACGTTTATTTATATATATGTTTGAATTTTTATTCAAATGTTTAAGAATGCTATTTATACACTTCTGACAATCAGACCTACCGTAAAACGGCAGTAAAATGTTAATTAGTTATTGTTGTTATAAAGCTCTATCTGAAAGGACCAATCAGAGCTATATTTGTTTTCAGTCAGAGTACCACCTCTTGGGGTGAGCTGGTCTTCCCATGTTAAGTCAACCTTGGGTCACACCCAGACTTGTTCGGGACACAAAAAATACCCTTAATTTGGCCGGGCTTTCAACCTGAGCTCAACTAAAAGTAATTTTTTGTCTATTTGATCTCAAGAGGCCATCCTTTAGGCAGGGGGGGGGGCAGCGAAGGCTTCAGCAGCTTTCATCTCCTTTTGATGAGGGACTTATTTATTGCTTGTCTTTTGAGTCACCCTTACTAGGGAATGCTGATGGGTCCAACTAGGCTATTTTTCCTAGTATAGAGTGCTCTGTTTTTAGGAGCTAGATATCGCACGTTACAACGACATTGTGTCCCACCCTAAATTGTTAAGGAGTCAAGCGATTATTCTTTCTACTTCTAAGATCTACATCTTCTTATGTAGATCTTCATGCTTATTATCATTCTGTGTAAACGTCATGAATATTTTGGATGCTGCTAACGTTGCATCATTGCTTTTTCCAACCTCATAAAGTATTATCTGTCTTAAATTCTCCTCGGACACTTCCATCGCTGAGAGAGTAGCGATACTAATTAAATGAATTAAATTATTCTTTAACAAGATAATTTAATAGTTCAAAATGTGTATGAATTCATTTTTGTCCATTTGTGCTTTTTTAAAAATCGCATGAAATTTATTGAAACTACAGATATCAAAATTTGGATATGATGTAGAAGTAGTTAGCGAGTGAGGGGTTGGCAAGAAGGATTTAGCGAGGAGAAGTAAAAAAAAAAGAATGAAGAGGAAAAAGAGGGGGTGGGAAAGGGAGGCAAAAGAGATAGTGATGGGGATGAAAGAGTGATGGTAAAAGAGAAACATAGGGAAGAGGAGGAAAAAGAAAGGTGGTAAAAAGAGAAAAAAAGAAAGAAAGACTGGATGACAGAAGAGAGAAAATGATGTAGAGAAAGAAGAGAGATAAAGAACAGGTTGAAATGAGCAAAGACAAAGAGCAAGAGGGTTAAAGAGTGAGATTAAGAGAAAGAAAAGATAGTGTTGTAAGCATTGCTGGAATCAGTAATCCAGTAATGCACTCAAGATCAAGGTCTCCAGATGTAGTTACTGATTTCCAACATCCTAACAAATAACTAACACTCGGACTTTGGAAATGGTTGGATCCAAGAACTCTTCAGCGTCCCTTTTCTATATCTTGATTCATCCACCAATTTTGTGGTATCTGTACTAATATGAGAGATGTTTGTTTGTGTAGCCACTACCAACTTTTCGTCTATAAGAATGTGGAATTTTGTAGGAATCATCCCTTACCTATGAATATTGATGTAGGTCATAAGGTCCATTTTTCTTTCATAAAACCACCAACTTGTTTATTTAATTAGTTTTTACAGTAAATTATGCTGATTTTAAAAAAATTGAGAAAATATCATAGCAATATGTTATTGATCCTTATAAAACCTTCTAGTGAGGTCTTAACTCCATAAAATGAAAACTTTTTAAAATCCATGACTTCAGTTGTGAAGCTGTATTTTCAGTTTTCATCAGAGCAATATGTTATTGATTGAGTTGAAAGATTTGGTGGTTGGTCCAAATGGAAGTATGATTCAACATCTCTGATTTTAATGAGATTTAAATTACTGTGTAAAATCATAAAATTATGGTGATTTTCAAAATTTGAGAAACTTCTGATCATTGTAAAGTCCCTTAAAAGGTGTTTAACTTTTTAAAAGTGCATCTTTTTCTACGACCATAACCTCAGCCGTGTAAGATATTTTTCACTTAGTTTTCACCCTTTTCGGGTCCGATTTATTAAAGAGCTGAAGTGTACCGCAATATTACAAAATTATATAATAATAAATTATACTGTTAAACTTCTGATTTTAATCATTAATAAAAGACACAAAGTTATGTTGGTTCGAAAAAATTAGCCAAATTCCAACCATTGTAAAACACCCTAATGAGAGTTTATCTTTGAAAAAATTTATCTTTTTCTAAGCCCATAACTTCAGTGGTGTATGTCTATTTTCTAGCATCGAAGGTTTAGAAATATTTTGGGGTTCCATTTTTTCCAGTTATTAAAGACTATTTATAGCAAAAACTCGTTCTGTTATCCAACACTGCAAAGAACTCTCTTTTCTTCCTCTGTGTACTTAAAATCAAATAAAACTTTCATGAACAAAGTTTCTTTCCAAGAACTTTCCATATGTGGAACATGTTACCACGGGAATGTTTCCCTAAAGACTACAATATGGTTGTTTTCAGGTTCAATGTCAACAAATATCGTCCTGTCAATTAGTCAAAGTTCTCAATCCTTTCATAGTACTGTTCCATCATCTAATTGAAAATCTCACTAACACTTATCCTTGAGTGGCTTTTGTAAGTGATGAACCATTAGTATATTAAAAAAAAAGCTCAAATGTGACTCTATATTATGAACCCATTATGGGACGCATATTTCAGCTAGTAAATTAGTATATTTAAAAAAAGCTCAAATTATGAACCCATTATGGGACGCATATTTCAGCTAGTAAATTAGTATATTTAAAAAAAGCTCAAATTATGAATCCATTATGGGACGCATATTTCAGCTAGTAAATTAGTATATTTAAAAAAAGCTCAAATTATGAACCCATTATGGGACGTATATTTCAGCTAGTAAATTAGTATATTAAAAAAAAGCTCAAATTATGAACCCATTATGGGACGCATATTTCAGCTAGTAAATTAGTATATTAAAAAAAAGCTCAAATTATGAACCCATTATGGGACGTATATTTCAGCTAGTAAATTAGTATATTAAAAAAAAAAGCTCAAATTATGAACCCATTATGGGACGCATATTTCAGCTAGTAAATATTACATTTCACTATATACAACTAATAAAGATTTGGTATCTATCTGTCTGAACCTGAAACGATACTATTACTTCTATAAATGTACTATTGTACTACCTTCCAATGATCAATCTAGGGCGAGGTAGTGTAGTATCTGTTCTGTTGTCATGAGACCATCCTTCCAGGCATTACCTCCTCCTTGGGGGAGGGGAGAGTGTAGCCCACCATTCCAGGCATTACCTCCTCATTTGGTGGTAGTGTAGTATTTGTTCTGTTATCATGAGACCATTCTCTTAGGCATTAGCTCCTTCTTTGGGTAAAAGAGTGCAGTGTAGTATATGTTCGTTCGTCATGATACCATCCTGCTAGGCTAGCAGAATTATGCGACCAGAGTGAGCATATGTTTGTTAGTATAAATCTTACTTCCAACGTGTACAAATTGAATAAAAGAATCCGATATTCTGAGATCTACTTTTTACAGAACAAAGCACCAATCATTATTGGTTTATGATGTTTTTACAGACTCGGGCATTTTGTAGATTCGGAATGTTATCTTACCTTTCAAGCTGAGATTGTATTAACCTCATGGCATCCTGATCTTGTCATCTAGTAAGCTGATATCAAATAAAGTTCACACTATTGAATTAACGTTTCCCCTACGGGAGGAAAAGGTTAAC
>OY744515.1:25263553-25266053 GCA_963556195.1 Sepiola atlantica | reverse complement strand
TGATGATCAAGTGTCATCGTTGAAAAAAAAAGGACTTTCTTCAAGATAATTCTAAGCATGAGAAGTTTAGTTGCTCCATTTTAACAGACACTTTATGATGCACAATTATCTAGTTATCATCTGAAGCAACGCCATGTCCATTACGACGTTATCCCGCAACGTCTATATCTAGTTGAAGAAAAAAAAAACTATTCTCGGCCTTTTGGTCGAGATCAAAGTGTAGTATCCGTTCCGATGGATACTGCACCCCATAGACTGGTATTGTCTTGGCCTTCGGGGCTTGATTTACGCCGGTCTGTCCTGTGCAGTTCTAGGAGGTCCACCCTCCCAGGCTTTGCCTCCCCTCTTTGGGGAGGAGTAAGTTCATTGCTTATTGCCTGAAGCGCCCCCACTGGGGAATGCCGACGGGGCTGCCCAGGTAATTTTTAATGGCCAGAGTGCTCACCTTCTCGGACGCTGGCTTTTCAAATCCCACTTTCCGACCTTGTGTCACATACTCCTATTGTGGGTAGGTGTTGAATAAACATTTTTGTGCTTCAAACTGTATACAGCATAATCACTTTTTGCCACTGGAATCAAGCGAGGTGTGGTTGGAATTGCACAACCCTTGTTTCACAATTGACTTCCTGCGTGGCTCTTTTTCAGCGCCATAATGAAAATGTACCTTCTTTCATAAACGTTCTATTCTGCCAATGAGTGGTCGAAGGATAGGGGTGGGCGTTAAAGGATCTCGTCAATATGAGTGGGGAGGTCACTTTAAGTGTAAAACCGTAAGTTTCCTGAGGTATGAAATAGAAATAGAAAAATCCTTGAAGTATTTTAAAACAATTTTAATTTTCATTACATTAACAACCTATTTTTTCAGGAAAGGAAAATTTGACCCGATATTTTATCTATTAATTTTGGAAGGGAATTTAAATTTGTTTTAAGTAAATAAAGTTTTACTTTTAAACATTATTAATGATTATTTTCCTTTTAAAGAAAACATTTCTCTGGGAAAGGAGAGACAACAAGTGCAACATTAATTGTCGTGTGGTTTAATATTTGTTTGTTTTAAGAACGTAACTATATTGTATAATGTATATTATTATTTATCACAGAGAAACGCGCAAGTACTTTCAAACAAATCGATTTATCCATTTTTTTTTAAGAGTACAATTTGGGTCGAAAAAAAAACAATGAAGTTGAGATTTTAAAGATTGAATAAAAAAATATTTTTCATAGGTTGGTAAAAAAATATCAATAAATTGTCAATAAACAATTCAGAGATCCATTTAATGTCTTAAAATTTCATACAAAATATCTGGCCTAGACCTTGGGAGTTGAAAAAATATCGGGTCAAATTTTCCTTCCCCGAAAAATTAACTGGAGCAAGTTTTCCTAGGTCGGGCAAAAACATTTTTTTTAATTTAAATAAAAAAGGTGAAAACGTCTATATTTTAAATCTATATGAACACAAACTGTTTACAATTGTAATATTCGATGATAGATTTTTGAAGATAAAGAAATATATCTAATCTACTTTCAATTCTAAAAAAAACAACAAATTTGTCAGAAAGTCTAATTATTTGCTTTTTTAAATACAAATTTAAGGCAATTTCTTTAATTTGATTAAGTTTAAACATCGGTTTAATTGTAGTATAGGGACCGCTGTTTTTTTCGCTTATTTCGCTTGATATTCGCCCAAATTTACGAGTAAACTGATTGTTGGTCTAAATTGTATTTTTGGTCCTAAAATAAAATTTTCATTTACTTTTTAAAGTGTTCAGAATCTAACTTTAATTCCAGGTTTTAATCGCTGGCGGCCATGTTGGTTTTTATTGTTTTTATTTTCTTTGGACTAAAGATATTTTTTCCTTAGACTAAAGATATTTTTTCTTTGGACTAAAGATATTTTTACTGCTTTAACATTTTATTACACACAAAAAACAAACTTTGAACATTCTATTTACAAAAGCAAGTTTTAACGGAATTAAACGAATTTAAAAGCAAACATGAAAACGTTAAAACATACTAGTCGTGAATTTAAGAACAACAAAATGTTGCCAAAAAGACGACGGTAAAAATGTGGCATAAATGTTCAATTAAAACGAAAAGAAAAATTGGCTTATTTATTCAATCAGCAATAGATATCCTGGTCATAAATACAAAAAAAAAGTTCAAACCTTTAAGAAAATAACTTCAAAGACATTTATAGACTCACTGGCGCATTTGAAGACATTTGTTGCAAATTGTCTACTGCCTTTAGAAAACTGTCCTATCAAAAATGTAAGATGTAGATGTGAAAAAACCCTGAGAAGTTCAGTGTTCTCTCTCCCCCTCTCTCTCCCTTCCTCTAGCCCCCTCTCTCTCTCTCTCTCTCTCTCTCTCTATCTCATATACATTTACCAGAGATATAATTTTAAAAATAACTCAAAGAGTTTAGCTGACACTTTTTCTTTTCCTTTTTATTGGTGAATAAAAAAAACTAATGTTTAAAAAAAATTAAAGAATTTTGGAG
>OY744515.1:25246053-25261053 GCA_963556195.1 Sepiola atlantica | reverse complement strand
ATGACAAATGACATTCCTTTACTAAACTCACAACAGTTAAAAGGAGACAGGCCGGCGTCGCTAAAAATGCTTCTCATAATGTGACCTATTTGCGTTCTCTCGGCATTTTGATAATAGATATTTTACAAGTGGTTGAAATAGTAATTTATCAACACCTTAATTTGCGCAATTCAATTCAAAATTGATTTCATTTTTTTAAATTATTACAAAATATTTACAGTATATTTACCTTACGTGCCTAAACTAAAACGTACATTCGTTACACATAGTCCACTTTCCGTAAAATTTCACTACCCACGAGGGCAGCGTTAGACACAACTTAAGTTCTTACTGTGTCGAAAATCCACCGACATACATAAACATTTATGCATTCTACAAGGATTTGCTTTCAATGACGGACGAGAGAATAGATAACCGCCCGGCCCGAAACAAGTAACTTTTTCCATAATCGGTCAGTGATGAAGATATCCTTCTACACTGTGGCAATTTCTATTTTTGTTGAACTCAGAATTAATCATTTTCGTGGGTAAATAGTTTTCGATGTGACCTATTTGCGTTCTCTCGGATGTTGACAAATTTTAATTCATTCTTTTATTTTTTTTTTCTCCCGGGCAACGCTGGGCGCCGGGTCTAGCTAGTATATCATATATATATATATATATATATATATATATATATATATAAAATGTAAGTCTGAAAATCGAGGCAGGAGCAATGTGAAATATATACCGGAAGGTGGAAAAGATGAACAAAAATAAATGAGAAGAGAAAATAAGAATGGAATCTCAAATCAATTTATTAATATTTCACGTAAAACAGATTAAATACCAGAACAGTAAATAAAAAAGTGGTTACTGTCAGGCAATTAAAAGTTCCGGAATAAGGTAAACTTAAATTTTCGAGAGAGATACCTCTCATTATCAAAAGACCAAAAAGATGACCGAGTGGTCGAAAAAACCGATGGGATCAACTGGGATCGATTCCATTCTTATTTTCTCTTCTCACTTATTTTTGTTCATCTTTTCCACCTTCCGATATATATTTCACATTGCCCCTGCCTCGGATTTCAAACCTACACTTATATTTTCAGCAATGCTTCAAGCAAAATACAATTTCCTTATATATATATATATATATATATATATATATATATATATATATATATATATATATATATATATATATATATATATATAATGTATTAACATTTCATGTATACAATTATAAGGAGATATATTTTTTTATGTATCAATTTTAAGTATTTACTTCAACAGTGCCTGATACGTGAGTAGAGTTAGGTAGTATAATGTATATATATATATATATATATATAGTCTCGGAAGTTTCTCAACCATTAAAACTATATTAAAAAAAACAAAAAAACTTATAGTCCCAAGTCTTCCAGTGGAAAATCACTCATGTAAGTCAATTTATTTTTTACAGTTATTATATTAGTTTATTTCTAACACTATTTTAAGGGATCATCAGTTGTTTACCATGAAAAACTGTTTCGGGAATTTAAAAACATATGTATATATATGTATATATATGTATATATATGTATATATAATGTATATATATCATCATCATTGATGATACAAATGAAGCACAAGGAGGATCAGGTGTTAGTTTGATTGCAAGAGTTAAGAGTGAATGAAGTAAGTTCAGGAAACTTCTGTCATTATTAACCAACAGAGTATAAATACTGTCGACCAAGAAAAGATTCTATCAAGCATGTGTACGCAGTGTGATGATGTATAAAAATAAAACCTGGCCAGTGAGAATTGAGGACATGTGTTGCATGGAGAGAAATAATATGAGAATGATACAATGGGTGTGTAATGTGAGTCTTAAGACAGGCTGATGATCCCAGACTAAAATGAAATCTAGACAGTATAGGAAGATGTGTACAGAACAGGAGACTCTGATTGTATGGCCACATTGACAAAATGGATGAGAGTTACTGGGTTAGTAGATACAGAACAGTTGAAGTAGCAGGATTAATTCACAGAAACGCCAAGGGAAACATGGGAGGAAGTGAAAACGATGCACATAAAGAGAAGAAAATAATGTTTTTACTTGAGTCTCTCCCTCACACACACTTCCTCTGAAAATACAATAAAAAACAAAACTAAACGATGTATTTTTGGTGAACAGATAAAAAACCAATGTTTTGTGAAATCATATGGTGCATCTGAATTCAAACATGAAAATCTGACGAATGGAATGTTAAAGGTTGGCCACCCTCTAACATAAACCTTTTTTTATATGATTGCTCGCATCATGGAATGTTTTGATTGTTCATCAATGCAATGAACAAAATTACATACCTACACTTAAATCTTGGCTCACGTTTTGTCTAGAGCAGATACTTTTTATCATGATAATGAATAACATCATTATTTCTAAGGTGGCTATGTTTTACCTGACATTTTATGAGATTAAATGGCAGTTTCTTTTGATGTTTTTTTTGCGAGAACGTAACAGTGACACCGGAAACAATTCAAAATATTAAAGAAACACTCAGCATCTTCAAGGAGCAGCACCATTCACATTTGTCACAGAAAAAGACGAATACTTCTCTCTCTGTCGTTGTCTGTCTCTCTCTCTCTCTATCTTTGTCTCTCTCTCTCTATTTCTCTCTCCAAAATCTAGGTTGTTATTGAGATTAGCAATGCAACATCTGCCATTACTAACTAGCAGAGCGTTACCACTGTCGACCAAGGGAAGAGTCTATCAGTATGATAATGTATGGAAGTGAAACCTGACCAGTGAGAGTGGAGGACATGCATTGCATGGAGGGAAATGATATGGGAATGATACGATGGCTGTATAATGTTGAGTCTTAAAGACAGGTTTAGATCTGATGACTATTGGACAGTATAAGGAGATGTGTGCAGTACATGAAACTACAATGATATGGCTACGTTAAAAGAATAGATGAGTTCTTGGGTCAGTAGATGTAGAACAGTTTATGTAGCAGGTTCAGTTCACAGGGGAAGGCCAAAGAAACATGGGAGGAAGTGATGAAACTGGACTTGAGAGAAAGGGGGATAAATAAAGACCTGACCAGAGGTTAGTTTGGAAGTCAAGTTTTTAAAGCCATTTAATGCATGGCAGCATGTAAAACAGACCTTTAACCAAATATTATTATTATTATTATTATTATTATTATTATGATGATGATGATGATGATGATGATGATGATGATGATGATGATGATGATGATGATGATGATGATGATGATGATGATGATGATGATGATGATGATGATGATGATGATGATGATGATGATGATGATGATGATGATGATGATGATGATGATGATGATGATGATGATGATGATGATGATGATGATGATGATGATGATGATGATGATGATGATGATGATGATGATGATGATGATGATGATGATGATGATGATGATGATGATGATGATGATGATGATGATGATGATGATGATGATGATGATGATGATGATGATGATGATGATGATGATGATGATGATGATGATGATGATGATGATGATGATGATGATGATGATGATGATGATGATGATGATGATGATGATGATGATGATGATGATGATGATGATGATGATGATGATGATGATGATGATGATGATGATGATGATGATGATGATTACATCTTTACTGAAGTTACAGTGGAAAATATACTCACTTCGCTGATTTATTGACTAGAAGAAAGAGCAGAAACTAGCATTTGTTACAAATTTGTCCTGCAAGATTTCTTTCGACCATGAGAATCGTTTCTTTTTAACTTGTGACTTCAATAATGGTCATGTTTCTTTTACTGGATATCTTGCACAAGATACACGTGCAGGACCATCTCACTCGACGAGGTAAGTAATTCCCGGTTCTCTATCTCTACAGTCGTTTGCTTGTCTGCTAGTAATATCGCGACTGATCACTGGAGTTCGCGAAAATTCTACCAGAGATGTGTCTTAGGATAAACTCTGCATTTAAGTTATCTTGATCCTTTGAAGAGACACTGAAAAGGATTAGCATGGGTTCATCTCTCTCAGAAAAAATGCAATACTTAGATAAATAAATCATTGTCGTTCACACCAGTCATCCATACAACATTGCATATTCAGATTTGATTCCAAGGATTCCTATGGAATGAGCGAACATTGATTTAAATATGAACATGAATTAAACGAGGGGATTCTAAAATGTTACTGAGAAATATAAGTCTGAAGTAGATGGAAGATTGTTGTAAGAGGGTCCTGATCGACCTATATGCGATGATATTGATTATTTTCTTTCTCTGATGAATTGGACAATCACTTGATTAACAGTGGTAAATGGAATTCTGAGGTTTGCAGTGAATTGATACTGATTAAGTCCAACTTCAGATTAACCTATAATAGTGATACCCTGAAAATCCGAGAATTCTAATACTTCTTTGAGCCGTGTCATACTAAAAAGGTGATACATGATAGATATATGAATATCTGAAACACATAAAATGTTAATTAGTATAAAATATCTGTTTCAAACTTTTAATGCTGCTGCGTATGGTTCCTGGTGTGTTGGGGTTTTGGTGAAAGTATGCACTCTCAAAGCGCTCTCGTTAAGTGATAACATAATTATTAATGGCTAAGGTTTTCATGCACCCTATCCTGTGCAGTTTTTTTTGTGTGTGTGTGTGGGGGGGGGGGGGGTTATCTCAGTTCTTCCCCTAAGTTAACTAATATTGAAATTTTTTTTTATTGCTATAGAAAATTGCAAAATCTATATTGGTAACAGCCACAGTCAAGCATTGCTGACACTGATTGCTTTTATTCAGTGTTGATTATTGATTCAACCATCGATCTGTACCATAAAAAAATTGTTATCCAAATAAATTTTTCTTTAGTTGTAAACAACGTGAAACTACCAAGCAGCAAGCCATGAATATTGTGTTTACTGACCTATAAAACCTATACCTTTCTGGGTTAGTAATTGTTTTTTACTGCTCTATTACTGCTCACCATAGAGATGTTAATGCATGACTTTTTGTCAATTATAAAATATGCAATATGGATTATATAAAAAAAAAGCTTGTGGTAAAACTCTTAGATAAATCCCAGTTAAAATCGACTTGCATTTCTGTGAACGAAAATCTTAGCAGCAGGGGTGTATATGCTTTGATGTCAATATATGTATCAATTTGAAGTGAATATTTTTTTTGTAGTAGTCTGCAGGTAAGCAGTCATGTGGTAATGTGTCTCACAGCTAGGAAGATTTTTGAAAGAAACTTTGCTATTTTAGTAAAAATATCTAAAAACGGTGAGACAAAGTGTAGATTTGACATCCAAATTATGTGGTCGGTTGAAATGAACTGAGTTAGCATGACACCGTATCTGACATCAGTAAGATGTCATGTTTTCACAAACATAAACAAAATATATATTTTTTAAGTGACTTTGTCTCAGGATAACATTATTTTTTCTTTAAAACATGCCAAACAATTATTTTAGTTTCTTACCAAAGATAAATATGTCGTTTCAATTCGACAATCTCTGACAAAGTTATTTTATCAAAACACAATTTTTTCTTTAAAACATGCCAAACAATTTTTTTAGTTTCTTACCAAAGATAAATATGTCGTTTCAATTTGACAAACTCTGACAAAGTTATTTTATCAAAACGCAATTTTTTCTTTAAAACATGCCAAACAATTTTTTTAGTTTCTTACCAAAGATAAATATGTCGTTTCAATTTGACAAACTCTGACAAAGTTATTTTATCAAAACGCAATTTTTTCTTTAAAACATGCCAAACAATTTTTTTAGTTTCTTACCAAAGATAAATATGTCGTTTCAATTTGACAAACTCTGACAAAGTTATTTAATCAAAACACAATTTTTTCTTTAAAACATGCCAAACAATTTTTTTAGTTTCTTACCAAAGATAAATATGTCGTTTCAATTCGACAAACTCTGACAAAGTTATTTTATCAAAACACAATTTTTTCTTTAAAACATGCCAAACAATTTTTTTAGTTTCTTACCAAAGATAAATATGTCGTTTCAATTCGACAAACTCTGACAAAGTTATTTAATCAAAACACAATTTTTTATTTCCTTTTATATCATCTACCTGTTGTAAACCGACATTTCTGCATGAAAAAAAAGGAACTGTGCAAGATAAAATACATAAAATTAACAAAATCCTCAAGTAAAAAAACTTTGGATTAAATAAAGATAATTGAGACTAAAATTGAGTATTGATTTACTCCTCTCCAGGAGTTAGGCACAAGGCCAGTTTTTATCTTACTCCCACAAGTAAGATGTGACCCAAGGTCGGGTCGGGAAAGTAGGGTTTAAAAATTGCCTGGGCAGCCCCGTCGGCATTACCCGGTAGGGGCGCCTCAGGCAGTAAGCAATAAACTTACTCCTCCCCAAAAGGGGAAGGCGAAGCCTGGGAGGGTGGACCTCCTAGAACTGCACAGGACAGTCCCATAGACCGGCGTAAATCAAGCCCCGAAGGCCAAAACAATACCAGTCTATGGGGTGCAGTATCCATTGGAACAGATACTACACTTTGATCTTAGCCAAAAGGCCAAGAAGAAGTAGGCAAACCTTCTGAAACTCACTTCTCAAGCAGTACTTTTCTGTCCTGTGCAGTTCTAGGGGGTCCACCCTCCCAGGCTTTGCCTCCCCTCTTTGGGGAGGAGTAAGTTAATTGCTTACTGCTTGAGGCGCCCCTACCGGGGAATGCCGACGGGGCTGCCAAGGCAATTTTTAATGGTCAGAGTGCTCACCTCTCGGGCGCTGGCTTTTCAACCCCCACTTTCCGACCCGACCTTGGGTCACATCTTACTTGTGGGAGTAGGATAAAACTGACCTTGTGCCTAACTCCTGGAGAGGAGTAAATAATACTTCTCAAGCAGTCTTGGCATTTTGGCAAGGATCAAAGTGTAGTATCTGTTCTGATACTACACTTTATTTGTTTCGTCTTCGGAGAGTGAAAGAGAGGTCCTGCTACACTGAGGCAAGTTTAATTTTTGTCTCAATCTCCTGAGTTTCTATTTTGTTTGGGGGGGGGGTTGGATTAACCCAGCATTAAAAACCGATCTTGTATTTAACTATGCCCTCGTGGAGAGACAAGTACATAGAGTCTCATCAAATCACTTATGAGTATTTTTTGAGGATCATGTGATGTAAAGTTGTCTTTTTAAAGTACATCCGACCCAGGTGTCATATGACAAGACAGACGAACTTGAGAATGAAGTGATGTCCAAGTGCTGAAAATAGCATAGGAGAACGGAAGGAAGGAAGAACGTTGAGTTCAATAGAGCCATGGTAAATACGTAGAAAAAGAAAAAGTGAGTGAAAATGATTTAATAAGAGTAACTTTATATTCTTTATATGTTTCGGACTGTTGTTTTCATCTTGGTGGTTGTCATTTTCACAACATTTCTATTCAAATACCGTGGCGCGTCAAGTCATCCTAGATTGTTCTGTAGAACACATGGCCAAGTCGATAATGGTGTTAAAGACTAGAATGACTTATAACTAGAGTGTTTAACTTTGATAACTTGTACGAGATATTTAAAAGGCGTGAAACTCAGAATGAGAGCAGTCCCTTCCCTAGGGGATTAAATGAAGGGGTCAGTTCATAATACCCACACGTGATGTGCATAAAAAAGATACATTGTTTTGGCATTCATAACTTCGGGACTTTGATTTACACCATTACCGTCATGCAACATGGGGATCCAAAACGACTACGGCAACACTAGCAGCAGCATCCGATCCTGCCTGCAGCACTAACATTAGCAGCCCACAGCGTATCAAGTCGAATGTTAACAAGTTCTTGTTAAGCCGTTCTATTAAATAATTAAACTCTGTTACCAATCCTCCGGACAAACGCATTAACTCTTATCCTTAAATGGCTTTTGGGCCTTAATAAGCAGTGACTTGTTAGTAACTAAAAAATGTAGCTGACAAGACAATTAATTTTATGGAAGAAGAAAAACATTTGTTTGATATTATCAAGCCGTAACTATATTTCAAGAGAAATGTTACCATTAACGGTAAATCATATGGATAGAGGAAGAATGCAGCCATGGAATTTCCACAGCTACTCATGTCTTAAGTGATATTTACCTTGCAAAAAAGGAGGAGATTGATAAGTCGAAAACACAGTTATGCATTTGTTTCAATCTTTATAGTGATTAACTTTAATGGAGAAATTGTGAATTACGAAATTTTAAGGATATGTCATTAACATCACTGAATTTTGTGGTGAAGGTATGATTCATTTGGAAGGGAAGAATAACCTAGGGCCTCTTAATCTAAATCCGGCCAGCATGAAGTACGAGAGATATATTATTAGATGCAGTTGTTCATGATATAACCAGATAAAGGACTGAATAAAGCCCCCATTAATTGCCTCTTCATCAGGGATGGATATAATGCAAGGTCAGTTTAATGTGTGGGGAAATCCAGCTCCTCAAAAGGGACACTGGATGATGAAATTGCCTCAGTAGAATGTCTCTTCCTCTGATTTGGGACAGGTGAGATAATACACTTTGATCCTGGACAGAAGTACCGCATAAAGTCATTTGCTGATATTTAAATGCAATTGATAACACATGTTCTTTGTCATTCACTGGAATATTGACTTGGGCTACTTTAAATGTTAACAATAACATAACACATAGAAATGTTTATGATAAAATGATTGAGAGAAATGATATAAAAATGACATGATTAATGTGAGTCTTAAACGAGCTTAGATCTGATGATCTCAGAGGAAGATTAAATCTGCTCAGTATAGGGAAATGTGTGCAGAATAGGAAACTTCGTTGGTATGGTCACATTAACAGTTCATGTGTTAGTTGATGTATAACAGTTGAGTTAGCAAGGTCAGTTATCAGAGTAAGGCCAAGGTAAACATAGGAGAAGTGATAAAGATGGGCTTGAGAGAAAGAGGGATAAATAAAGACCTGGTCAGAGATAGGTTAGTTTGGAAATCAATTTCTAAAATCTGTCTAACACTAGCCAGCATGTAAAACTTGTTAAACTGAATATGATGATGATGATTAAATGATACTGACATACATAGATATTTGACCAAAGAAAAAGATGTCACAATAGACTCATTATCAAATTCAATGATAATAGGATTGACAAACTTAGAGAGACAGTCAATCATTTTTATCTCCCAGATGTCATTTCTTGTTGTCTTACAAATAAAGAGCTGAATATAAAGTTGAATGAAAAGAAATAATAGCGTTTCAAAAACCGATTTGAGAAATTAGTTTTGCAAAACCACAAGAAGCTAAAAAGAAAAACTACCAACAAATTAGAATAACAATGACAACGTCAAAGAATCTTTGAATGAGACAAGCCAACATTGGCACCAATTTTTTATGAAACAACAGTGGCACAGTATCGGTGAACTACTTCGATTGTATTTCTTTTCCACTGAAAGGAATACAGAGATAAGTAGTCCGCTATGACAGGAAATGAGTATATAATGAGACAAAGGAGTCAGCCAAGTGTTTTCGGAAAGTGACAGGTATCCAAAGAACGGGCGTGCAGAAACACATGCTTCTACGTTCTACTTTCATAAACGGGGTTTATTCAGCTGCCTCTTTAACAACTGTACTATTTTTGGAATGTTCATTCACATAATGTTTCACTTTCGTTACTGCTTTAATTTTGAACTAGCTGAAGTACACGATTTACATAGGGAGAGAATTTTTTAACAATAATCTTTAAAATTACATTCCATTTTTCTGTCCTTTATATAGTTTAGCTGAACTGAAAAGGGCTAGGAAAAATTATAATGTATCCCTAAATTAATAACGGTAGCTGCGATATTCTCTATAAGGTAGTCTCTCTCTTCTCTCTCTCACTTTCACTCTGTCCCTATACCGGATGTCTTCGCTTTCTTTTGTATCTGCATTTCTCTTATACCTCATTAAAACTTATTTTTGTTAACTAACCCTGGAATTTCTATGGGACCCAGCATAGATTCCAGAGGCCAACTCATATTATTGACCCCTTTTCCAGAAGGTTAGACACAAGGTCAGGTGTGATTTTGAGAAGCTAGTACACTAGTATAAGCACACTATGACCTACAAAAAATGCCTGAGCATCCCCGTCCGCATTCCTTGGTAGGGGTGCCTTAGACAATTAGCAATTAACTAACCACTTCTGGATGCACCTCCTAGGACTGAACAGAATCATATCCCCCCCCCCCAACAGCAACAAAGACACTGTGAATTAACAATGCATTAAACTAATCAGTTTGACAATGTACACAATTTTGCATGAAACCGTTTTGGAGTATGGAGACGGCTGATTTTTATTGTCTTAATTTGATTTTACTACACTCAATCGTTGACATAATTGAACTCCATCACCGAAACCTAACATTTATTCTTTCTGTATATAATTCAGCAACATCAGTCACACGAAGGGAAGAGCTGACACAGTGTAACAAGCAGAATTGGTAAAGCATGGGTTGTATAAGTTCCATCAGTTAGAAAATGTCTGATTTGTCCACAAAACATTAAGATCTGCATCTTCAATGCGATGCTGAACAACTGCCAGCACTGTGAGAAAGATGCAGAGATTTACCAGCATCTGGCAGCAAAAAATCCTCAAAATTCAATTAGTAAAATTTGTCAAAGAACAGCTTAGCGACCGATAGAAGAAGGAATTCTACAAAAGCATTAGTAGTTGATTGAACACCTTCTTTCCAGACCTGGTATAACAAAATGTGCCCTCTTTTGGAACCGACCAGGAAAATGAAGGATATGTAGACTAAAAAAATCCTGGTGTGGTTAATCGGTCACAAATGTGAAGAATACATGTGTACGATTGGAAAACCTTTTCCAGGACTGCGATGCTTGGAGAACTTTGGTGCATGGCCTATGCTTAAAGTTAGGTAACAGGGTGTGGATGATGACCTATGACAATCATCAAAAAGTTGAAAAGTCCATGAATTGTCGTTAGTTGAAAACAGCGCTTGTTAATCATGGGACTACAGATTATCATCATCGTCATCATCATCGTCGTCTTTGTCGATTTAACGTTCGTTTTACATGCTGGTAGATAACATAATAGGTTAGATAAAACTATTTTATATAATCAGTAAGTTTATGAGATACAGAGTGAACCAATAGGTACCCATGCAAGTTTTCATTCTGTATGATCATCTGAAAAAGAGAATGATGATGTGAAAGTCTTATTAAAAAACTGACATGGTTTGTGTTGATTTATATCATCATCATATTCGGGTTAACATCTATTTTACATACTGGCATGTGTCGGACGGTTTTTAGAAATTGACAACCTTAAATAACCTATTCCTGGCCAGGGTTTTTTTTTTTATTTATTCCTCTTTTTCTAAAGTCCATCATTATCACTTTCTCTCAGGTATTCCTTCGTCTTCTCCTACCAAAGGATTTTGCTACCTCAACTGTTCTACATCTACTAATCAAACCACTCTCATCCATTCTTTCAATGTGACCCTACTAGCGAAAAAAGCTCAAATAAAATTATCCAATGAGTAACAAAGATGACAAGCTATGAAGACAGATGTACGTTTTAGGTCTTTATTTATTCCTTTTATATTTCATGCAATTATTTTACTTCATTAAACTAATAACAATAAAATATTGTTATAAAACAATTATAATATTGAAGATAATAATATATTTTAATCTATAAGCTTGTGATACGACAAAATTCGAATCTGGCAACTGCCATATGGTTCTTTATAGAAACCTCAGCTCACTTTAGAACATGTTCGGGTACCAGTAAAATAATACATGTCCCGTATCACTTGTAAGTAAAGCAGATAAGCGGTAGTGAAATATTCTTTTTATTTTGTTTTTTCATTTCGAACGATAACATTTCAATTTTTAGGTCTGCAACTTTAAAACAAATAATATAGTGCTTTGATTGGCCTAAAATATAACGTTTACAGCTTGAACAGCTAAAATATAAAGTTGCTGCTAACCTTGCCACAACAAAAAGTAAATTCTGCTAAAGTAATTGTTTGCCTGAAAGCAATAAAAAACAACACATTAACTTGTTAAAACTAAAAATCTTTAAACTTTGAGCTCTTATATCACGTCTGTCCTTTATGGCCTTCATACAATTCCTCTTGAAGTTATTGATATTTGTATGTGTACATAGACTTTGTGTATGTATGCATTCAAGAAAATGTGTTTTTCAGTCTGCTTTTGATAAAGCCATCGACTCATTCTCAATCATCGAATTGTGTTCTGTACATTAAGTATGCCCAGGTTGAATCAACTCTTGTTCTCCTTTTGTGTAAATGTTAACATTGTAGATGTCAGTTAGGAAGTCTGGGGAATTGGTCCCCTCAGGCCAGGGAAGAATTGTTCAGCCTGTCACCAATGTGTCTGTTGATACAGCTTCAGCTTAGACAAATCGATTTGTCCATTCAGTCACTTCCCCGTCTTCTTCTCCATGGCCAATGAAGAGAGGATATATCAAATTATTTTCAGAAGAATTTTCACTCATTAAATTATTCCTTTTGACACTACATTTCCTTCTGGACTTTCTTTTCATTGGTCACTTCAGTGTTAAGATATTTCTTTCTTTTCAGGTATCTCTTAATCTAGAAAATATTTTAATATATATATATATATATATATATATATATATATATATATATATATATATATACATATTGTGTGTGTATTTTGGCAGCATATTTTCATTTAGGCAAACATTATTAAATAACACAAAGTGTTTTTGCTTGATAAGACTTCTTTTTTTTTTTCAATTTTCCGAATGGTCCATTTAGTGTTTCGGTCAAATTGCTGTATGTAAGTTCGATGTGTTTCTTGTTCCATTTTCTTTCCTTTTTTGCGAGTACTTTCGTGTTTATACTAACACCAAAAGTTTAAAAATTCTTGAAGCCCTCTACATATAAACTAAACATCCCACAATCAATAATATGAATTACGAAACTAGTCATAATTTTTTAAAGTGTCTAGAATAGTAATGAACGTTACCATATATTTATATATATATATATATATACAGATGTATATATTTTGATGTGTATATATATATATATATATATATATATATATATAAGTGTATATATATATATATATATATATATATATATATATATATAAGTGTATATATATATATATATATATATATATATAAATGTATATATTTCGATGTGTATATATATATATATATATATAGAGAGAGAGAGAGAGATGTATATATTTCGATGTGTATATATATATATATATATATATATAGATGTATATATGTTGATGTGTATATATATATATATATATATATATATATATATATATATATATATATATAGAGAGAGAGAGATATATGCATGTGTATATGGAGCTACCGTCACCGATCACGTCATTAGGCAGAAAGCATCACAACTGGCCGTAAATCTTGAAGTTGATTTTGAACCGAGCAATGGCTGGCTCATGCGCTGGAAACAGGCCAATAACTTTTTGTTCAAAAAATTTCACGGCTAATCAACGTCAGCAGATCACGTTTCTGCCAACGAATGGGTGACAAACGTTTTACCGCAACTTTTTCGTGGATATGATCCAAAAGATGTTTGGAACTGTGATGAAACGGGACTTTTCTACAAAGCCATGCCGTCTGGATCTTTGTGATTTGCCGGCGACAAACATTCAAATGGGACAAAAGTTCCCAAAGACAGACTCACGATGCTTCAGTTCACAAACATGGATGGTAGTGAAAAGCAAGATGTAGTTGTTGGTAAGTCGGCAAAACAACGCTGCTTTAAAAATGTCAAAACTCTGCTGTTTTCTTATTTTGCTAATCGTAATGCCGGATGACTAGTCAGCTGTTTACTGACGTTATGAAAACGCTTGCTCGAAAAATGATTGCTCAAAATCGAAAGATTATTCTGTTTGTGGACAATGCAACTTGTCATAACTTACTGCCGGATACAAATCTGTCAAACATCAAATTGTCGCTCATGCCACCAAACACCACCAGTCTCATTCAACCTTTGGATCGATCAAGGCATCATTTGTTCATTCAAAGCATATTATCGTCGGGAACTTGCTCGATTGCAAATCACAGCGATCGATGCTACACCGCCAGTGCCGCTGTTCGAAGTGGCTAAGCAGATCATTATTTTGAAGGCCATGCACATGATGAAACGAGAATATTTCATGGTCAAACCGTCAACAATTCAAAATTGTTTAAAAAAGGCCGGCTTTGTCATTGAATTACAGGCTAAAGTGGAAGAAATACTCAACGAAAATGATCAAGTTTCTCCACCATCGGGCATGGAGCAAACAGATTTTGACGAATATATCAGCTTCGACGACAGTACACAATGTTATGGAGAACTGAGTGACACGGACATCACGCATGGTATGAAATTGGATGATCAAGATTTTGACGAAGATGATGATGCTGAAAGCGTAATTTCTGAAGTTTCTGAAAGTGACAAACCAGAGCAAAATTCTCTGGCTGCATTGAATGCGTTTGAAACTCTGACAGCCTACTTTGAAGCAAAAAGCAGTAATCCTGATTGCAGATTGAAAATGATTTACGGACTGTATGAAAGTGTTCACGATGTTAACAATAAGATTTCTGTACAATCAAAAATTACTGACTTTTTTAAGAAAAAGTAATTTTTGACTGAATTATTTGGGAAAACTGATTGAAAATGTATTTTTGTCTGTGTGTTTGTGTGTGTTCTCTACGTAAAAAGCGTTATATGAAATGTTTCCATACTTACCTAAACAAAATAGACCAAACCCAGATATAACAGACTTCTTCTCCGGTAACATATATCCGGGTTAAACTATATATATATATATATATATATATATATATATATATATATATACTATTTATGCAAACATTGTATAAAATAACAGAATTCGTCCGTTTAATTTTTTAGTTTTTCAAATGTTCTGATAATCTTTTTCGTATTAAAATCAAAAAAATAATGAATGTTCTATAGG
>OY744515.1:25206053-25241053 GCA_963556195.1 Sepiola atlantica | reverse complement strand
ATATATATATATATATATATTATTTCAGATATCCACATAAAATGTTAGGAGATATAATATTTTATGTATCGATTTTCAGTATTTACTTTAACATTGCTTAATACATAAGTAGAGCTAGGTAGTTAATTATGAAAGTATATTTATTGCAATTAAGCTATACAGAGGCTTCCACATCTCATTCCCGTGGGGAATCTTGAGGCTAAATTGCATGGAAGTCGTGTTATCGGGTGTTTTTATATATACACGTGGTGTTCAGTCTAGCTAGCTAACTAATCAGATTTTTTGTTATTCCCTTTCACGGATTAATGGGAATTTTACTCGTCATGGCGCGGGTATTCTAATTTTATTTATAAAGAAGTAACAATTACAGACCTAAAGAAAGTTATATTTACATGTGGGTGTCCAGCTAAAACTGAAAAATTAACAAATATATTTACACACCCGATATCATTTGATTCGTTATAGCCTTGAGCTGGTTATGGAAAACATACTGTAATATTCATTCCCCTGGGAGTTGTCAGGAACAAAGTTAATGCACAGAGGTGTCAGAAAGAATTATTTTCTTGTATTCTTATTGGTAGTTGTTCCAAAAACAACAACAGTCAGTCAGCAGTTAATGACTTTTTTTCTCTCTTGCTTTCTTCTATATAATAAAGTAAAGCCGATCCCCCGACCCTGCATTAAGACATGATAGGATAATAACCAAAACCTTCATATGCTACTCTGTTCTGCATCCAATTAGGCTAAGCCCAATGCGTGTTTCCAAAAAGTATGCATTCATTTTGTTTTCTTTCAATATTTATTGTATTTTCTCCAGTTTACCTGACCCTTCGAAATAAACCTTCCAAAGAGAAGGTGGCATCCATTTTTAATCGCTACTATTTATCTACTCTCACCGCCACTAGTTACACCGAGTCCTTTCTTAATAGAAGGGATTTTTGGTTAAATACCCTTAATTATTTCATTTTGTCCTTCATAAACACACAAAATCATTTAGTACTGCACTGGTTGGTTTCTTTTAGTTAATTTCTACTCATTAAAAACTATTAGACTATTTACAAAAATAAAGTATTTAAAACCTATTTTTATTATTTGTGCAAACGCATTTTTCAATGGTGAAACTAACAAAAACATTGATTCTTACGAACGTTCGCATTCCTGATACAAAAAACAAATGTCTGCAATAACTTTACATGTCTGCATAGATAAGCTTATTCTATTATTTATTTCTAATAATTAATTCTATTACTATAATTTATCGAGTTTATTTGCTTGCAAACAATAAATACTTAATTAAAATTTATTTTTCTTCCTCGAATGTTTCCTTGATTAAACTAGGAATTAACGCTGTGATAATATATTAAATTTGGAATCAAAAATCTTTTAGTGAATAATACAAATATTTTCTTTAAAAAATGACAATATTTATATAATTATTTGTTTCACAAAAGTGAATACTCAGATGTCTGGTATATTGTACTGTGAAAGAAATACAAAACTTTATTTAAGACTTTTAAATGTTTTCAGTGTTTTCTTAAATAAACTTGTGTTGCGAAAACACAAGAATTATGTTTTTAAACCAATAATTTTATTTATAGATTTCTATATTTAAATTCTTTTTATATAACCTGATCCAATGAAACATGTCATCTAGGAAATAAGCCGGTAAAGCTAGCAAATTTACTCATCTAAAAATGTTTTTCTTCAGATTCTATACATATTACATTGATTTTAACCGGCAGCACTTTTCATGAACGCTACTGCCCTCGATTAAAATATTTGCCGATTTTATAATATTTTTTCTTTTGCGGTTTATTTTCCTTTTCGAAATAGAATTACCATCAAAATGTAGTATACTTTATCTTTTCTGTCCTCGGTCAGTGAAGGAGAAATTCTACTTCACAAAGAAAACATGTTTAAATAACATATTTCATTATTTATAATCAGTGTTTTATATTTTACCCGGGCAACGCTGGGACACAGGACCATGTTAAGTCCTATTTTGATCACCTAAATTACTCACAGTGAAATGGGTTCTTTTCTGATTTTTTCCTGGATTGATACTTTACTATTTATTTATTTATTTATTTATTTTCTTTAATAAAATCAGTATTTTATATTTTCCCCGGGCAGCGCCGGGATATTAGTCCTTCTAGTTCTATATATTATACTGAAATAGTTGTGTGAGAGAAACACCAATAAATAGTCGATAAGGGAGGTCAAATAGTAACGTGTATGTAATGTAAGGAGAAAGAAATTTTAAAAGAAAAATGTTACGCACCCTCTTATAAAATTCGATTTTGTTATCCATGCTGCTGAACAATGCCAGATATCCCTGCTAGTATATATATATATATATATATATATATATATATATATATATATATATATATATATATATATATATATATATATATAGCACAGTTTTATTGCTTTACCTAATTACGTAAGTAACTATATGTTATTCTCCTAAATTTATTATTCTTTTGTGATTTTGCTTTCATATTTGCAAAAGTGAAATTGTTTAGGTCTTCACGATAAACATGCGCAGTCTGCTTCAATCATGTCGTTTTATCACCAATGACGTAAGTAATTACACTCGTAAATTTGTTATTCTTGCGTTATTTTGTGTCCATTTTGAGAAATGATTTAGGCATTCAGATTGCACAGATCTGCCCTTCAAGTAAGTCAAAAACCTCGACATAAATAACTTAACACATGATGAGTTTGCGATGTTTCCTGCATTCTTTATTTGAAGAATTCAGAAAAATAGTTCCATGTTTATTGATAAAAATTCAACCATTATACTGGTTTTTATTGAGCATAAATTTTTGTTTATACAAGCAATTTTTGACTACATATGTGCATACATGTTTTAGCTACAGACGTATTAGGCTAAACATCCTCAGATCACGTTGTTAAAATAGAATTGGAAATATTTTTTGACAAAATAAACTTTCAAAGCCAGTATAGACACATGATTGAAAAAAACATGAATTCACATTGGCTTTAATTTCCTTAGAAATCACTTTCATTTTTTCATTATTTTTTTTTATTACTTTGAATTATTCAGAAGTCAAACTTCACTTCAGAAAAACAGTTTGTCAAAGAAAAATCTAAAAGAGATTACAGAACTTGTAAGGGGGTACACAATATAATACATGCAGGGTGACTAACAGCCCAACCCTTATTCTCGGGCATTTTTAGTAAAAAAAAACCCCAGACATTAGTAACAAAGAAAGAATATATTATTGTCACAATAAAATCAGAAAGACACATATTGCTGATGTCAGAGATAGAGTAATATGCAAGAGCAATAAATAGATAAATGTCACTTTGTGTTACGCTGTTCTGGGAGTCTTTGTGACTGCTATTACAACACACACCTGGACTATGTTGCAGCCATACATAGATAATCAGCTTGTCGAATCATGTACGATGGCTTTGAAAGACCAGCTAGAAAGTCCAGATACATGTATATGTGTGCCTGAAAAAGGAGAACGACAGAATATGGATGAGTGTGTGAGAGTCAGAAATACTAGATGTGAGTGTGTGCGAGAGCAAGTGAGACAGAATGTATGTGTGTGTTTGAGAGAGGTTGGATGTGTTTGTATGTGCGAGAACAAGAAAGTTCAGATGTGTGTATGTGCAGGAGCGAGAAAGGTAAGATGTGTGTGTGTGGAAGAGCGAGAGAGATTAGATGTGTGTGCATGTGCGAGAGCGAGAGAGACTGAATGGGTATGCATGTGAGACTGCACGTGTGTGTACGAGATCAAGAGAGACTGGATATGTGTATGAGAGCAAGAAAGATTGGATGTCCTTATGTGTGAGAGAGCTGAATGTGTGTGTGTATCCAATAGCGTGAGAGGGAGGAGCAAAAACGACTGTGAAAACAGAGAGAAGGACTGCTAGTGGGCTTATGTGTGTAAGAGACTGAATAATGTCTGCGTTTTTGCATCTTTTGATTTTTTTTATGTACAAACTGGAAAATAAGATTAACAATACCTGTTGAGCTGATTCATGTTATATTATCTCCCTTCTTTCTATCTCTCTCTATATATATCTGTCTGTCTGTCTGTCTGTCTGTCTGTCTCTCTCTATGTCTCTCTGTCTCTCTCTCTCTCTCTCTCTCTGTTACTTTGCTTCTTAAATTTTTTTTTTTCTATTGTTTTATTCTTTTTATATCTCTATTATATATTTTTTTTATCTATCACTCAATCCCATTTACTTTTACTTCTGTCTTACTCTCTTTTCATACTTTTTTCTCTTCATTGTTTCTCCCTCTTTCTCCATTTTTGTCTCTTTATTTTTCTCTTTTCACTCTTCCCTGTCTACGTTTTTCATTTGTTTTCCTACTCTCTCTCTCTCTCTCTCTCTCTCTCTCTCTCCGTTTCTTATTTTAAAAAGAAATAGACATAGAAAAGACAAACAGGAAAGAGAAAATGTAGAAAAAAGAAGAGAAAGAAAGAAAATACTAAAGTGGAAAGGAAAGAAAAGCAAAGTAAAGAAAGAGCAAACGAGAGAGAGAGATAGAGAGAGAGAGAGAGAGAGAGAGAGAGTGAGCGAAATTTATGCTCTGATTTCGATTGACTTTTATGAACGTGTAATAAATTCTCAGAGGAATCATTTGCTGTGTACATCAAGGTTGGCATTGGACATTTCCCGATTCTTCGTTATAAAGAATTCCATTCTCTGCAGTTCTCTATGGGAACCAACAATAAATCCAAGCCTGCATTTACTTTGCTGCCATATTGAAAACCATTATTATTTCGCAGTCATTTGGTCTCATTAAAATTGAAACCAATGTGCCATTGATTAAAATAAGAAAGGTATATGAACAGTGTATTTCCGTCTTTACAGCCATGTCTTGAAAAATCCTTGCGAAAAGGATCAGCAGGGTTTTGTCATTTTAATATAAGTATACCTAGTGGCATATGCTGTGCTGCTAACATCAAACCCAAGTATTATTTGCACTATCTAAACCATTAACACTCTCTTCCACCTATACAGTATTTTAATTTTCCAACAGAACATTGTACTGCATCAGGTTGATGTGAACATAATTTTGTTTGTGACCTTTAACAGCTTATAATGCTTATAAATAAGCTTTAACTCAATTTTAAAAATCAAAACAGAAACTATTACGACCAGAACTTTCGGCAGACCATGCGTGTCCTGGTTGGGAAAAATCAACCCATAACAATGAACTAGACTTCCCCCTAGGTTTCACTCTTTAAGTTAATCAATTTTAGACGCATAATTCTCCCTTTTCAGTTGTGCTTTTGCATCTGCTTTAAGTATCACATTCGTCATTGTCAACTATATACAGACGTCCATAATTAATTCTTAGATCACCGAATTTAGCAACGTTGAGTCTGGTCAGTACCAGATGGGTGACCATTTGGGAATACCAGGCGCTGTATCTCATCTCTATTGACTGGGGACAGCTTGTGGATTTGATATTCCCTAGAAACGTCCTCCTTTGGAAGAAGCTGGCTCAGCCCATCCAAAGTTGAACAACACCTGCCACCTTGATCTGTGATTGCCTGAAGCCTACCAACCTGATCAACCTGCATCTCTTCACTGACATTGCTTCTGCAGATGTGAAACAGGAAGTTGCCAGCCGAGTAAAGATCACAAAGTTTACCAGTAATGGACACCATCTCTTTCATAGATATGAATCCTCAAACCAACCACTGAAGTCAAGGAGAATTTTCCTCAGCATAAGGTTTCCAGCTTCTAACAAAATCTAAAGAGATCAAACTACAACTATGAACCGGTTAGCTAGAGAATGACCTCCTCCTATTTATGTGGAAATCCCTTCTGGGGTAGAAGCACCATGAATCCTAGGAAGGCATTCAACCGCCTAGGGACAAGAATAGGGCGATTAAAACTGCCATGGCCAGATGAGGCTACAAAAGTTACCCAACCATCTGCAAATGGGAAAAATAGAACTATACAATGCAGGACTACCTTGTCTGTCCTCTAATATCCAACCAGTGCGGCTATAGGGAGCTTTCAGAATTCAATAATAACGCAAGGGACCGTAAAAAATAGGAAACTGTGATATAATCACGAAGACACAAAAGAAAAGGAAGCCCATTTTTCGTCATACAGTTTCTGTATTACAGCTGCAGAAAAGTCTCTCATCTGGGATACAAGAAAGTCTAAAACGATATTTTCGGCCACATTTTTACTTTATAAATAAATAAATTCTCCCACAAACAGTGATCAAAATGTTTGGAGAAGTTTTAGTCAGTTGGCGAGAGGTCCAGAAAATATGGTGGATGAGGTAGAATTTCATAGCCTAATTTGTTAAGCTTCCAAAAATGAGATGTGTGATCAAGCATTGTTGAACAGCAGGGTTTCCCCCCACCCCAGTTAGTTTATCAATTGTAGACACATCCTTCTTTGATTTTCCCCAGTTGCTAAAGGTGGTCAAGAACTGTCAGGTGATTTATGCTTAACTATTTTGTTGTGCTTACATATGTTTTGACTAACACATTCGTCATTGTCAACTGCAGACAGACGCCCATCAGTTTCATTTTCGAGGTCGTAAGCAACATGACGACATCTTTTAAAATACCGTTGCTTTGTACGTTCACTGACAGCCGCCTAGCCAAATGTTCCATTAATGTTTTGAGCTGCCTTTGCTGCTTGATGACTGACCAAGTATCAACTCATAATAAAAAATTACTTGCCTGCTCTCATTTTTATCCTCTCTCTCGCATACACATACCTCTCTCTGTCAATTTAGATGAATGATGAAGCCAGATCTCTTTTCACATGTCAGCTCAAGGGATTATCTTTTGTCGATCTTCCACGCAATAAAATAGAACCCACAGAAAATAGACAACTGTTTCCTTTTCTGCTATTTTTCTTAATTTTATTTTATCTTTGAACACCATTTCTTTTATTCTTTTTTTTTCAACAGTTACGACTGTTATTGATTGTATAATAGACACAACATTTTTCCATTTCGAACTAGGTTATTCTGCAGTCTGCAGAATCTACTCAGATCTCTCTCTCTCTCCATATATATATATATATATATATATATATATATATATATATATATATATATATATATATATATATATAAAGTTAGGTATGTGTATATGTTTATATGTATAGGATTTAACCCTAGCTGATTATTATGAATTTTGGAACATAGCTGCTAGGCGTAAGTGTGAGTAATGTGAGCTATATTTAGTTTAATTTAGTTTCATGCAAAGGGAGCAAACGGGTGGTGAAAGATCTTCATGATAATTCAGATCCTTCTTATTTTTGTGAAATTTGAACGATATGTTTTAGACATCAATTAAAAGAGATTCCCGAAATTTCAGTTTATTTAGGGTAATTTAAAGGGCATAATATGGATGCAATCCTCCATTTAAAATTGAAATATTTTAGATTTGCATTAAATCTGATCTATAATTATTAGACACGCGAGACAATTAAGTAAGATTCCTTGAATTTAGATTTCTTCTAATGACTCCTTAAATTTTAGACATTTTCTAGAATCAAAATCATGTAATGGATATTTATCAAAATTAGAATAATGGTTTCTAGATCAAAAGCCTTTGACAAGGTCTGACATAAAGGGCTTCTCATAAAAAATAATTCATATGGTATTACTGGACGAATATTTAATATAATCAGATCCGTCTTAACCAAAAGAAAGATCCAGGTTGTCCAAACAACATGACATAAATGCAAGGGATCGATCCTTGGACCTTTATTGTTACTGATTTTCATAAACAGCTCCCTAATGACATTGTGTCTGAGATTGGTATATTTGCTGACGACACCCCACTCTACTCTCGTCATGTGGGCAAAACAGATATGCATATATTCGAGGCAATAGCTGAATCCTTAGAAAGTGACCTCCAGTCTATAGTGGAATGGGGTCATAAATGGATGTTAAAATGTAATACTGTTTAAGACAAAGCTCCCCTCCTTCAACAACTACAAGAAACCTCTTTGGCCACCGATTGCCATGACAAGTACCACCCTACCTGAGAGTCCAATGTTCAAACTACTCTGGCCTAATATTCACAAGTAGCATGAATTGGAACAAATACATAGAAGACGTTGCCAAGGTTGCTGAAAAGAAGGTGGGCTCCCTCTACCGTGCTAGAAAACTACTCACACCTGGCAGTATCCTATATCTGTACAAAGCCATCATCTGCCCATGCATGGAGTATTTTTGCCACATCTGGGCTGGTGCACCATTCACTAGTTTACCCCTCTTAGACAAGGTCCAAAAAAGAGTATTTAATCTAATAGGTCCTTCACTATATAACAAACTTCAGCCTCTGTCCCATCGCTGCAATGTTGCATCCATGTGCTTGTTTTACAAGTACTTCAATGGAATGTGCTCTGATGAACATTCTACTCTGGTGCCCTCTCGACATAAATGCACTAGATGAACCTGACAATCAGCTAAATCTCATCCATTCACTGTAGAAGTCCCCAGAGGCAGGAGAGCCTTCTACTCCAATAACTTCTTTCCTTGTGCTGCCGGCCTTTGGAACTCCCTCCCTGCTTCCTGTTTCCCTTACTGTACTGACATGTAGAAATTTAAAACTAATGTGAACTGGCATCTCGCTGCACAGCTCCCAATTTAGGATGACCCCCCTCCAAACTTTCACCCTAATTCTCAGTAGCCCCTTACGTCTACAGTAACAGCTAGCCTTGTTTGGGGTGAACTATGTTAAAAAAAAAAGATTTAGTATCATTGTATCTTGATATAAATCTTCATAAGAGGAAATAAAAGTGGTTCTAAACAGTTCTGTCCAAGGAATTATTTTTAACCGTCCTGATATTCTTCTAGTGTATCTTCTACTATTATATAAAGGGCAGTTGTATGTATGTTCAACTAAAACTCCAAAATTACAAAGCAAACACCCACAGAGTTGGTATTTTCTTGATCGGTGTTGCGCTGGTTGAATAATATCTAAAATTAATAAAACAATTATTCATTCTTTGAGGGTCAACTGGGCCAGGTTATCTTGGGGAGGTATCAGTTTATTCAACCATTGCCAATGTTATTATGTACTAATTAGGAAAGGACAGTAAATGAGTCAGCATTTTTTCAAATTGAAATTTGAAAATTATTAGATGCTATCTCCGAATTTTATTTATCGCTTCTTTACTACTGTCATTATCACCATCATTTCTCTTTAAAAAAATGGGTTAGAAGAAACTTGGTTTTAATAGTGCTCTAGAGGCCTCCTTAATTTTATTTAAATGTTTAAGGAGGGCTCTGGAGGCCTCCTGACCTTTATAGTTTTTCACTCCTCACTTAAAATACAAAAGAATTTCTCTTCAAAGGTGACGGGGGTGGGGGACAAGTTTTTCATAGTGCTCTGGAGGCCTCCTTAATTTTAAAAGTGCTCAATTTCCTACATAGAGCAGGTGTCTTTTGTTAAGATGTATATCAGACAAGGTACATTGTGTTGCCCGGGAGAAATAATAGTAATAATACAGTGTCATATCTGGTAAGTGGTATAAGTTAGTCAATCTAAAGTGCTCAATATCCTAGATAGAGCAGGTACGTTTAAACGCTGTGTTGCCAGGGAAAAACAGTATTACTGTGTTTTGTTATACTATTTTATACAAGAAAATCTACTTGGCGTTGCCTGGGAGTCATAATGATAATATTACAGAATTACATTTTGTAAGTGGTATATAATTATCCAAAAGAGATCAATATCCTAGATAGAGCAGGTGTGTTTAAACGTCGTGTTGCCCGGGAGAAAAATCTACATTGTCTTTTGTTATACTGTTGTACACAAGTAAAGTTACTCGTCATTGCCCGAGAGACATTATAGTAATAATTTGGTAAGTTGTATAAGTTAAACCAAAGTGCCCAATATCCTAAATAGAGCAGGTGTGTTTAAATGCTGTGTTGCACCTTAGCTAAAAGATCAATGTGTTTTGTTTTATAGTGTTGTATACTAGACAAGAAACTCTGTTACATGAGAGCCATACTGTAATACATAATAATACAGTAGGAAACTTGATGAGTGGTATATGTTGAATCCAATAGCGCTCAATACTCTAGAAATAGCAGGTATATGTAATCATACAGCAGGACCCTTGGAACGTGGTATATGTTTGATCTTAATGCGCTCAATAATATAGATAGAGCAGGTGTGTGTTATAATACAGTATTACACTTAGTAAGTGTTAAATGCTAAGTTAAATAATGCTCAGTACCCTAGACAGAGCAGGTGGGTGTAATTATATAATATTACACTTAGTAAGGGATACATACCGAATCGTGCTCAATATGCTAGATAGAGCAAGTGGGTGTAAGAATACATTATTATACTTAGGCAGTCGTATATGCTGAATCGGAAGTGATCACTATCCTTTACAGAGCCGGTGTGTATAATAATATAGTGTTACACTTGGTAAGTGGTATATGCTGAATCTGTAGGTTCTCACTACTCTAGATAGAGCAGGTGTTTGTAATAATACAGTAGCAGATTGCCCGGGAATACACTAAACTAAATATAGGTTGCATATATTATTGACGGGTATAAGAAACTCGGCACTGCCCACGAATACATTACAACAAATATAGATTTCATTATAATTTTAAGGGAGAGGGGGGACAGACACTTTGTGTTGCTATGGAGCAATAACTTTAAAACTGGAAGCTCAGATGAATGACTAACATGATTATTTTCAATACCTTAAAACAAGAGAGGAACATTGGACAGAGGTGAAAGAGGGGTGAGGGAGAGGGATGTAGAAAAATGGGGAAGAGACAAAGAGAGAAAGATAGAGAAACGGAGTGGGGGAGGTAGAGAGATAGAAGTTTTTATATAAAGATGTTACACACCTTTTAACCTCTTCTATTTTGTATTTTATGGCCCCGTGCAACGCCGGGTAGTCATGCTGGTATAAATATATAAGAAATGTTATCGGTTCCCACTTAGTGTAAATACATAGTTTTTCATACAAGAATAGAGCACTCTAGGTAGCAGGTAATTCGAATACATAGGCATTATACATTTTCCATCCTTTGTGTTGATGGGTTTCGAATCTCAGCTTGAAGGACCTGCCCATTCTAGCCACAATGAAGAGCCATGATATAGTAAAATAGGCTGTTTGTGGATAGACAAAACTATATATATATATATATATATATATATATATCATAGGGAGATGATAATAAAAGTCGTAGGAACTTATAGATCAACCCACAGACTAGTGATAATCATTGTTGAATTAATCTGTATAATAAAACACTTATACATTCATTTGTACGTACATTATCACTTTACACCCCCATTTAAAAAAAAACAAGATCCTCTGATAACCAAAGAGTAAATGCACAAAAGTAATTGAGAAATATCTGTTATTACTGATTGTGAAAAATTTACACTTTACCCATATTAAAATGAATTGTTCAAAAATCGAATATATTGTCATACAATTTTTTTGACATGATCTCATATTATCGGTATTATATGGCCTTAGGGCGAGGATCAAAGTGTAGTATCTGTTCGGACTTTGGTCAAACCACGATAAGTGATTAAAAAGTATCCAGACTAGAAGTAATATTTACTATTTACTATATTTTAGATTTAACAACTTTTAAAATACAAGGAGTGATTAATATCAATATAGAATTAGAAACAATCGGTGGAACTTTCACGGGTCGCAGCTAGTAAATTAGTATTTTAAATAATCTATGTAATTCGTATGAATCTGCATGTTACATCTTTTCAACTGGCTTGATATTTTTCTGTTGGCATTAGTTTCCCCAATTCTTTTTCGAATTTGGTACTCATGATTGGATTGCAGGAAGGTTGCCAACATCTCTAATGAAAGTGGTCTTATTCAAACATAGCATGCAGAACTGTCAGCCCACTCCAACTTGCACTTTACCACGGCCACCTTCCATATTTTACATTGTTTGTCGTCAACACCCCTAAGATTTGAAACTTGGATACGAAGTAACTACTAACCATGAGAACTAATATTGGACATTTTACCATCCGAGCTAACGGACCTGCTACTAGGAATTATATCATTTAAATTAATTTATTAATTTGTTTAACAATTCTATGATCCTGCTAACAGACAGGACTTTACTTTCTTTACGGAAGAGTATTGCATTATGCTAAGTGGAAACAATCATTTTCTTCCACCAGAGTCCTCCACCCATAGTCGTCCATAGACAGCTATTCCAACGTTTCACCACACATCAGTGTGGCAAGACCTCGCGATTGCATCACCCCCAGATAAATATTGTATGTGTGTGTGTTAAGTGGGAGTGATGTAATGGTTATTATGTGGAATCATAGTTCGGCATATCATGATAAAATTATATTGCGGCTTTGGAAAAGGTATGGATTCATCTCTTCTCACCCAGCTATGGTTCAAATAATAGGGTAGACTACACCCGGCTGGAATCGATGTGTAATATCTGTTCTGTTTCCGGTCAAGGAAGGAGAGATTCTTCTAGACTGGGGCCATTTTTATTTATCAGATCCAGAGTACCCATTTTTGGGGAGCTGGATTTTCTCCACATCAAAAACCGACCTTGTGCTTAACTTTGCCCTCATGGGGAGTAATGGTCTACACACTATCACACCTAAATAAGGGTCGCTAATCTAGGAGAAGGAACAACTGATGTGTGACAATATAGATCTGTTATATAGCTAATATTATGGATGTATACAGTCGTCACTTAGCTGATGGAGAGAGTAAGTCAAGTACTTCTAGACAATACATAGTACACTTTTAAAAAAATTCACGTGTATTGGTTATCTGAAACTTTGGACTGTTATCTTGGTGATCTAGGGACCACCCATTTTTTTATGAGAATAAATGAAGATATATGTGTCATTATTGTCATTAAGAGTGATGTTCCTCATTTTGGTAAAAACAACAACAAAAATAGAAAATATATCACAAGAAATATATATTTGGAGCAATCAATAAATATAATAAATTACGGCTCACTGTCACAACCCATATAATTTTGAGATGTCAGAAATTGGCGCAAAATTGTATTATAAGTAATGCATCAGATTTGGCAAAAATGTAGAATGACACCTGACAACTTAATGGCTGCGGGAGATGAAAACAAAACAAAAAACAATGGTTCAATCTCAGGCGGCCAAATTGTATTATTCTATTTAAATAAAGGAAGAAAAAGAAAACAATTAATGAGATTATACTTGTGTGGTAGCTTGCCAACAAGAAAAAAGGTTCTCTCTTTCTCTCATATATATATATACTAGCAAAAATCAAGTAATCTAGCTGTAACCTTATATACAAAAAACAAAGAAACAATTTTCTTTTCACATTTTGGTAATTTGAAGATAAACAACAAAAAGATGATTGTCATGGTGTTATTTGATATATTCCAATGTTGAAGTTTGATTTTGTATAAGCATAAAAATTAATTCCTCATCAAAAACTGGTTATGTATTGAAAGGAATAAACCAAAAAGTATGGCAATTATCAAGAATAACCAACAGAAAAAGAATAGGTGATAAAAAACAAATAATCAACAAATAACCGCTACCAAAAGCAATAAAGTTACTTTTCTACCTTTGTGCCAATTTTTGTGTGTTTTAAAGTATTTTAAAGCGTTTTTATTGCATTTTAATAATTTGTGCAAATTTGGTCGCGTTACAGTTCCATTTTCAAGATGGCCATCCTTAAAGTTTATCTAATGAGTTTTTGGTCTTTTGGTGTGAAAAAACAAACAAATAGTCAACAAGAAACTATTCCAAACGCCTTAAAATATTCTTTTCTACCTAATTTAAAGGAGAAAAGTACAAAAAAAATTAGACTACGTAGACGGTCGGCGAATGACTGTCAGTCATCTTTGTTTTTTAGTGTAAGAAAATTTATTTGACCAAAATTTTAAATTAAGATTTTAAAAGTAAACGCTTTAAAATACTTTAAAACACAAAAAATAGGCAGGTAGGTAGAAAAATAACTTTTATTTCCTTTAGTAAAAGTTATTTGTTGACTATTTGTTTTTTGCGCACCTTTTTTTTTTCTATTGGTTGTTCTTGCTAATCGCCAAATGCAGATCGTCAATTGGTCAAATGAAAGAATTATATATTCCTGGGTAATTTAAAATGGTTACTTTGTGTTTTTTCGCCTTTATTCTTAAGGACAGATATATAAAACAAAACGTAATGACGATTTTTTTTATTAAATATGATTCTTCTTTTTTTTTATAATTTAAACATCTGTGAAAAGGAAGTGGGGGGGGCTTTTTTCTTTATTCTTTTTACCTTTTATACCAAATGTAATAGTTATCTTCATAATAATTATCATCATCGTTTGCGTCAGCGTCAACAACATCAACAACAGAAACCGGAAGTTATCTTTTCGAATTTCAAAATAATCATTTAGAATGTTAAACGTTCTTCATTAAATCGTAGTAATTAATACTACTACTACTACTACTACTACTACTACTACTACTAATAATAATAATAATAATTTTAATACGAAGAAAACTATTACATATAATATATAAGGAAATTGTAGGATTAAAATAGAAATGAATGGTGCAGAATATTAATTTATAAGAGAGTGTTCAGTTGGGTATATATAATGTATTTGAATATATTTAAATGTAAAATTTAATTAAATAAGCTTAACATGTTTTGATATTAATATAGTAGGTATAAATGAAAAAAAAACTGTCGCATTTATTCATCTACATATATAAATATATATGGTCGGTTTAGGTGTACTAGCAGAAAACTGCAACTTGTTTCAAAATGTTCCCAAATAAAAGAATTTTATAATAATACACTCATCTTTGCAAAATAATTAGTCGTTTGGGTTCTGAAGAGCCAAAATGGAAAATTGGCTCAACTTACCCCGACTTCCCCTACACCATCTATAAAATTAATTCAGTCACATTTTCAAAATCAAACCAAATAGTCATATATCTATTTCATTTGTGCTAGCCTCTTTTTTCATAAGTGTTCCCCACTATATTAGTGCCAAAAATATATTTTATTTCCGTTCAGTTTTTTACTGAAAATACTTATTCCAATTAAGAAAGCTGTTAGGGTGAAGACAGACATTTGAGGCGCCAGTGTCGGTCAACATAAAACCAATCGATACGGTAATATTTAAATTATATTTTAAAATAGTATTTACAAAACTGATCGATAATTGGCTAAATATAAAAATTAAAAAATACTTCATGAATTATTGTTTTTGTTAAATACTTTAACATTCTGAGCAGATTCATTATTGTCAGGCCATGTTTTTTTGCAATAATAAAACGTACTTCGCTTTTCTCTCATTAAGAAAATACAGTGCCATACTATTAATATTTTTCAAACTTTTAAACATGGCTCCCTGTACATGCATTTAAACGAGCTTATTATTGCTTATAGCAGGTTTTAGTAAAACTAGTTACCATTTTCACTAACGCTGTCCGCAGAAACCTACAAACTATATTATGTTTTTTTTTCACATGTCAACAGCATATATGTTCAATTCTTAACAAAACCAAAATTAAGAAAAACTTCATGCATAAGTATATACGTATAGAATATTCTATAGACATGAACATGTAACTCATAGTGTTTACATTTGGTTATTCATTTTGTATTGCATATTGTGACGTTTTCGTGTCTGCATTTTATATTTTATAAACAGCGTTAAAACATTTGTCGTTCGACTTCAATAATGACTTACTTACGTTAAGGTCGCATAGCCTGGACATAGGGGCGGTGATTTGTTATTTGTCTAGCATATAGAAGACGGAGCCCATCCCTCTCCTTCCGCTGCCTTGAACCTTCCCTGAGTCAGGTACCCATTTACTGCTGGGAGGGAGTTTTCAGACCCGAAAATTCGCCCAAAGACAAGTGCTATAACCACTCGTCCACAGGCTCTCCCTTTACGTATGTAAATATTAATATTTAATAGACATGAATGAATTGTGGCTTTTGTATATGAAAAATAAGCGTGACTGATAGTGTTTACGTTTTGCTATTTATGTTTCGTTACATATTGCACGTTTCGCTTTTGTGAACGTCTCCTTCAATATTTTATGAACAGAACTAACACATTCGTTGTTCGCTTTCAGCGCATAATTAATTACATAAATTTTAATATTCCATAATAAGAAGAAATAATTTTTACTTTTCATTTGTAATCTTCCACCATTTTTAATTTTCTATTTGTAAAAAACGGTGAATCTCATGCAGTGTATCTCACTGAAAGAATTATTCTGTCAAATAGAATATGCAATCAATGCTATTGATTGGATTGTAAATGACTACGTAGCCAGAATCGAATATCGATTTGTAAGATGCATTGCTATTAAGGTATAACTTTGAAAATCCGGTTGATTTAATCTTATATATATATATATATATATATATATATATATATATATATATATATAAATATATATATATTTTCTTTATTTTAGTTTGGTGACATTATGCCTATATACGTATGTACTTATATATATACACAGTGCCATATATGGATGTATATATATATATATATATATATATATATATATATATATATATATATATATATATATATATATATATGGATGTATATGTATATATATATATATAATGTATATATATATATATATCCCTCTCTTTATATATACATACATAGATATATATAAATTTATATATACAGATGTCTATAGTAAGATATATATGCATAATATATATATATATATATATATATATATATATATATATATATATATATATGTATATATATAATAAAGTAAAGTCAAGTTTTTCATCCATTTCATTGGCTACTATAGCTTTAGAAGCAAAAGCTTTGTATGCTTATTTGTTCTGCCAGCCACTTAGGCCTATACCTCATTTCCAGAAAATATGTGTTTGTTTCATTTTTTATAAAATGTTCTTACATATTCCCTAGCTAAGCGGCCACTCTGAACTCAGTCTTTTACAGAGGAGTTTGCAGCCATTTTCACTTTCATGGTAATATCTACTCCTACCGTCTCCAGAATCACTGAGAACTGTTCTTAATAGGATAATTTTGGGCTAAATCACAGCAAACTATTTCATATTTTCCTTCCGACTATTGTCTATATACAACATTAGACTTTAAATGTAAATACAAATCGCGCCATTCAAGTACTATTTGTCCTTTCTGGGTGTATTCTTGAATGATTGAAGAATAGTGGTTTACCATTACAAAAATAAAAACCCAGAACAATCTTACAATTTTCATATTAAAAGTATTTATTGAATTTTTTTCCAACTTTATAACATGATTTAATTCATATCACAACAACAATTACATTCCTGCATCACATAACATATATTTTTGGCATTATTTTGTTCATGTTTACTTCTCGATTTTTGTCTATTCCAGAATAAAGGAATATCATTAAATCTAATTTAAGAACATATAACGAAATTAAACACGATAATCCAGCATTGCTGCTAATTTCATTTTAATTTGCTTCCTAAATCATTTTTCGTTTTTAAAAAAAAATTTTTTGACAGATCTATTTCATAGCTTCTGTTTTGAGATATTCTTCGCCTACAAAAAATGACATATTTTAATGAACATCAATTCGTCAGCAAATGCGAAGTATACACTTCCTCTTTTTACAACTCGGCCTGCCTAGTCTTTTTTCACACTTCATGTGTTCTTCCTTCCTTTTGCAAAAGAACAAACAAATAAACATACACTCCCAAATCTGATACATTTCTATTACTTTCGACAAGGTCATATTTTCCATTCTTCATCATAATGATCTATTTTATAGAACCACTCCCGTCTCTACATCAGACGTTTTAGGCATTTATTTTTTTCTAAACGTGCTCTACTTTTTTGTCTTTTATTTCTTTTTTTCCTTTTGGTTACACTGCATTTTAATGCTCAGACTTCTTCTTTTTTAAGCAAAAAAAAAAAACGTTCTACCAATTTAACTTCCACCATAAGTCCGGGTGTCCCCCCCCTCTGGAAGAAACGACTTTCACATCCTGAAAGAAAAAAAAATGAATAAGACAGTGGAAGTTCTGTCATATCCAGACTATAGTCCAATCGTTGCTCGATCTGACTTCGGTCAATTACAATCATAACAGCATCTTATGAGGATCTCCAATTTGCATTTTTGATGAAGCTGAATTTAACACGGTGTACAAACGCTCCTCAATGTAATACGTACACAACCAAAACATTTACATGATCAAAAATAAGGAAAAACATTCAACTTAAATTTTTTCATATATGCGAGTTTTGTTTAAGAGTTGTAGTATGCTCGACAAGACGAGAGAGAAAAAAAAGTTAACTGACATATTAAGCCACTGCCTTTCTGTCTTTTCCTTTATTAAATGGCCCTAAAATAATGCTCAAATTTTGTATCATAACTACGAAACTACTGCTCCTGATAATATATAATCACCTCCCTTGGTATTACACCCTATTTATACGTATATATTGAAACAGAGAAACAATTCTTATTATTATGGTTGATTTTCATGGAAGGTGCTTGACTGAGCTTCAATCTCTGGTCCCTTCTTCCAAGACATTCACAGCAAGAACTCGTCTTTTTACCACAACGAAAACAAAATCTAGCATCAGGCGGAATTTCCACAAGGGATTCCCATTTGTGCAACACATTGCCATGTGACTGAATCCTTGCAAGTTCAAATATCAACAGATTCTTGTCATAAACTACCCCCACAAGTACTCGAACTTGCCTATTCCATCATTCCTTATCGGTCCTCTAGTAAAATTCTTCATCTCTTGACTGACAGTCATTTTATCTCATTAACACTTATCCTTGTGTGGGTTTTGGCCTTGATAAATGGTGACTTTTCTAGTAAATATTTATAAACATACAAATTTTGTAGAAATTATTTTGAAAGAAACTTACTTTAAAAACCTTTAATTCAGCTTTCAAAAATACTTGTGAAGTGGAGGTCGCATTCGCAATCATTTTATATGATAATTTGCATTTTCAAAATATTTCACTTCAATTTTCACCAATTCGATTAAAGTTTGTGCAATTGCCTAGAGTTTTCTAATCTCATCATTTTGATAACAGAAACGATTTTATTTTTCTTGCATTTTTATTTTAACAGCAACCGGCATAGATTTGAGAATTTTGAATTTTCTAAAAACAATCTTAAAGCGTGAGATCACATTTGGATTGGAGTTTGAATAGTTTTCCTATTTTTGCTACTATTCTTACAAAGATTCTATCTTCTTTTAAAGCATTTTTATTTTAATTCTTTTAGAACTAGCTAAATACCTGTCCCACAGACATTATAAGATTGTTAATAAAAAATGAATCTTCCTAAAGGAGTAATCGACATTCACAGCAAGAACTGGTTTTCTACCACAAGAAAAGAAAACTTCCTTTTTTTCATCTGTGTGTCTAGTGTCAGGCGAAATTTCCATGGACCGGTTGCACACGACTGCTTCTCTGCAGATTTCAACATGGTCGACTTCAAATCCAATGTTAAGAGAGTCCTGTTGAAATCTGCAGGGAAGCAGTCCTGTGCAACCGGTCCATGGAAATTTCGCCTGACACTAGACACACAGATGAAAAAAAGGAAGTTTTCTTTTCTTGTGGTAGCAAAACGAGTTCTTGCTCCTTTAGGAAGGTTGGACTGCCTTTGGCCTTTTGGCTAAGATCAAAGTGTAGTATCTGTTCCGATGGATACTGCACCCCATAGACTGGTGTTGTCTTGGCCTTCGGGGCTTGATTTATGCCGGTCTATGGGTCTGTCCTGTGCAGTTCTAGGAGGTCCACCCTCCCAGGCTTCGCCTCCCCTCTTTGGCGAGGAGTATGCTTACTGCCTGAGGCGCCCCTACTGGGGAATGCCGACAGGGCTGCCCAGGCAATTTTTAAATCCCACTTTCCCGACCCGACCTTGGGTCACATCTTACTTGTGGGAGTAAGATTAAAACTGGCCTTGTGCCTAACTCCTGGAGAGGAGTAAATCAATACTCCTTTTAGGAAGGTTCCCTAAAGTAATTAAACTTAATTCATTCCTTAATCATCCTTAATCCTCTAATGAGGTTTTTCATATTTCAACTGGCAATCAATCCATCTCATTGACACTCATCCTCGAGTGAGTTTTGGCCTTGATAAGTGGTAATGCATTAGTACAAAAAACACTAAAATATGTAAAAGAAAATGGAGAGTTTAAATTATCTGTTTTTTACCATCCATCACCATAATTTTGTACTACAGCAAATCTTAATTCAACAGAAATTTTATGACTTTTTGCTGTACTTATTTAAATTATTTAACAAAATTTCGTTTTTTTCTTATTTGAATAATTGCAAATTTCATAAATGCTTATAATGATATCAATGTATTTTAAAAAATTATTAAATAATCTAACATGTTTTAAAATTAATTGAATAAGTTAAAAAAATGATATTAATTGAATAGGTTAACAATTTTTTACATTAATTAAATAAATGTAAACAGACATCTCGCTGCGCAGATCCCAATTTAGGCTGACCCCCCCACCTTCCCCCCTCTTTTTTTTCTCAGTAGACCCTTACGTCTACAGTGACGGCCTGCCTTGTTTGGGGTGAACCATGTTAAAAAAAAAATTTAAAAATTAACATTTATTTATTTATTTGAATACCCCAAAATATTTTACTATTTGAATAATTTATATATCATATCATAAATTTGAATTCTGTTAATAATAGCAAAATATATTTCAACCGACTTTTTGCATTGTTTTCTACTTAACATATTTGAATAATTTAATTGTTTTCATTTAATTGAATAATTTAACAATATTTATTGTTTACATGAATCCAGTTAATTTGACACATTATTCTATATATTTATATATATATATATATATATATATATATTTTTTTAATTTTTAGGTAAGTCTGAGTTTTTCACCCTTTATTGAACACTGCCATAAGAATCCTGTGGTAAGTATTTAATACAAATTATAGTTTTCTTTTGTCTGATTATTTTGTATACATTTTTTGTTATTAATTTTACTGTCTTTACCTGTGTACTTTTAGAACTTTTTTTAGTCATAAATTTTTAATGCTAACTTTTACCAAATATAATAAACATTTTTCAGTTCATTTACTCGGTCGTTATCCATTTGATACTTTGATACTTTTCTTCAGGAAAAAGGCTACTCAGCCTGTAACTCCTGCTCCATGCCTGGTCTTATAGTTTCAGTAGACGCATGCGCGGGTCGAACAGTGTATTGCTTACTGGACCAGTACTTGTCTAGTTTGCTTTTAAAGTCAGTTGTGTCTTTTGCATTTACAACTGAATTGGGAAGCTCATTCCAGTTGTTCACTACTCGAAGTCCAAACGAATGCTTCGTAGTGTTGAGTCTGCTGTGTTTCTTGGACAGTTTGAAGTTGTTTCCCCTTGACCTGGAATTGGTATTGAGTGGTAGAAGTTGTTTTTGGTTGATGTTGACCTTGCCCGTTAATATCTTGTACACTTCTATCATATCACCTCTTTCACGTCGGTAGTGCATTGACGGTAGTCTCATCTCTTTGAGCCTCTCCTCATATGGCAGGTCTTTGATTGAGGAACACAACTTTGTTGCTCTTCGTTGAACTCTTTCGATTTTGTCGTTATCTCCGGCATATTGGTGGATTCTTGCGGCGTTTCCATATTCCAATATTGGCCTGACCATGGTCGTGTATAATTTCTTTATGATGGTCTTGTCACGACTAACAAACGTTCTTCTAATCAGTCCTAAAATATGATTCGCTTTTTGACGGCATCAGCAACATGTTGGTGAAAAGAGAGTTTATTGTCGATGTGCAATCCGAGGTCTTTTTCGTTTTCGGATTCCTTTAGTTCTTTTATTTCTCCATTACTGTCCTTCATTGTGTATGGTGTTCTGTTGTTACCATGCCCGAAATGCATTACACTACACTTGCCTGCATTGAACAGTAATTGCCTCCGACCACTTACATAGTTTGTCTATATCACTTTGAATAATTGAGGTAATAGTTTCTCTTTGTTCAAAATTGTAACTCGTCTTGGTGAGAGTTATCGTTTCAGAGAGAGAGAGAGAGAGACAGAGAGAGAGAGAGAGAGAGAGAGAGAGAGAGAGAGAGAGATGCATGTTGAATATGAGTTGTGACAGTCCTTGGTCTATCTACATTATTTACATGTTTCAGACTCTTCATCCTGTTTGTTATCATCGTCACAACATTTCGACTGATGTACTCTTTGACCTTCTTCAGATGATTATTTTTGTTGTTGGTAACCTTCCACGAATTACGAACTGGCATAGATTACCAACAAGTACATCCACCATAACATTGGGAAAATGCCAGCAACCAAGATGAGGAAAACAGTTTAAAACATGTAAATGACAACAATATCTTATCTAAGAAAAATATCGTCAAAACTGTTGGTCTAGTGTGTAAGACGGACGCTTCATTAAGCTGTGCTGATATACCCGATCGAATTCTAAGTGATTTATATAAGAACTAGTTGTCCCTAGCTGGCATTGCCAGAGAGTCTTCTGATTAACGTAAAAATGAAAAAAGGTTCAATTGTAGTATACACCTGTTGGAATACCTCACCTATTTCACAAAGATTGATTGATGGTATGATGACCACCAACGATAGAATTTAAGTTGCTCTTTTATCTGATTGATCTCTTATTTCATTATTAATTTTATAAATAACAATTAACATATGGTTAACATGTACGTTAAGGCGAGGAGTGTGTGTGGGTGGTGTAAATAGTAGTTTCATCTCTCAAAATTGTTATGGGATTTTTAATGAGGGCGGGTGGGGGGTTAAAATAATATTTAAAAATAAAATTTATATGCAATGTTGGGATGGATGAAATTATAGGTTACCCCCTCCTTATGTAAGAAGTAGGTGGTGGACCATATATTTTTTTAGGGCGAATGATGTTAAGTAATAGTTTTAACCCCCTTCCCTAAAAGTTGCTATGTACTTTTTTGTCGGGGGAGGGCGATACCGTTGGAGAGCTACAATAATATTAAAAAATAAAATAAAATTGCTATGCAAAGTTTATAAGATTTTAAAGTGATCAAATGGAAATTGCAATATCGATTATAATTTTTTTTTTGGGGGGGGGGGGCTTAAATAATAGTTTAAAATATAATACTATGCAAGGTGGGAAAGAGCTTAAATAATAGGTTAAATAAATAAAAATCATAAAATTAGGTGATGGAGTTTAAATAATACTTTAATAAAAAAAAAAAATAACATCATCCTTGATGAGAATTGAACTCAGAATCATTGGCTTAGTAGACCAGTACTTTATCAATTTGGTTAAAGAGACGTACCGTCTAAAACCTTCATAAAAAAAGTCAAGTAACATTCTCAGGAAACTTTACTGTTGTTTGCTTGTCTTACGAAGATAGCTAGTTTTTAAAAAGTTTCTTTTGATTACTAAATATTTTGTTCACATGAATTATTTAGAGTTAAATGGGGTTCTCCCAAACAACTTAATATTTTACTTAAAAATATGTATACAAAAATACTAAGTTGAAACATTATTTTTTTCGACATCCGAGACCAAAAGTCGACCATTTATACTTTCCTTTCCACGGTAGTCAATGAAAACCCTGTGCATATCAGTGAAAGGAAGTTATTAGCAGTAAAATTCGAAAAATTGGCTCGGATTAGATTTCTTCCAGATTTCTTCATAGTGTCATTCGTGGCAGAAATAGGACTTAGGACTGTGGGAGAATAAGCTTCTACAACTAGCTCTATGATAGTATTAATAAAAAAACTGTTTATCGGATTAAATATAAAATTTCATGAAATCGATAGATAATGAATTTATTTTTCAGAACACAGACCAATATTTGCCAAAACTGACTGGCTAACCAGTTTTAAGTATGTAGCTTGTATTTTACAAAGCTATTTAATTAAAAAGTACAGAAGCGAAACTGACTGTATTGTATATATGCATATGTATGTATATATATATGCATATATATATATATATATATATATATATATATATATATATATATATATATATATATATATAACAAGTTTTTCCTTTATTTCAATTCCAGGAATAGGTTGATAAGCAACAAATTATGTTAAAAAATATCTTTCATCATTCATTCTCGTAATCTATTGTTCTGTTGTTCTGTGTTCTGAAAAAGAAAGATTTTCATTTTCAATCATTTTTACATTTAGTCCGCTCACACATTTTTGTCTTTCTTTACTATTGTCAGAGAGGAAGTCAGAGGAGATAACTCTCTGTGACAATAGAAACGAAAACATACCAGCTGAAAAGCGAATGAGATGTTTTGCATGTCGTGCTTGTACACTAACTAGAGGAAAAAAGAAAGGTAGATAGTAGAATTTTATAGTTTAGACTGATTTGCTTACACGAATAAACTAATTTTCATATCTGGAGACCAACTGACTTAAATAAAGGACAGATTAAAAGAAGGCAGTTTGCTTTTGGAGAGAGCAGAGAGGAAGTGTTGGTGCCGGAGAAAGAGTCATTTCAGCGTTTGAGGAACAGGAATTCTGTTTGAAGTTTGAATTGACATTGTGACCTTTTTTTTTCTTACAATCAATTTATTAGACCCTCTCACACTTCTAAGACCTCTTCTTGATACTCAATTCATCATGTGCTAATTTTATAGCAGATACTCCTTTTCATATTCACCAGTTGAAAATGATATGGGTGGACATTTCTGTGTTAATCTTTGTTCTAGCATATATGCATATATAATGCTTTCCTCAATAATTACCTTAAAGCAATTACAGATCATTTTATAATCTTGATTTTAAAAATTAACTGAAAAGTACTCCTTACATTGCTCAGTATTGATTTACTCCTCTCCAGGAGTTAGGCACAAGGCCAGTTTTTATCTTACTCCCACAAGTAAGATGTGACCCAAGGTCGGGTCGGGAAAGTGGGGTTTAAAAATTGCCAGGTGGATCCCAGAACTGCACAGGACAGACCCATTGACCGGCGTAAAGCAAGACCTGAAGGCCAAGACATTACATTGCTCAGTATCTCAGATCTTTTCTCTATTTTTACACCTCTGTGTTTGCATCCATTTTCTAGTAGTTTTGCCATTTGCAATTACCAATTTAACTACATCTACTTGTTACATTTATTTTAAACTTAAATACATTCTTACAATACCTGATTTGTTATCATTAAGGCAATATAGTAACCATCTTCATTCTTCTTTCCTAAAATCATGCATACCAACACATTCTACATGAAAACATTGACTTAATAATACGAAATCATGCAGGTGAACATGGAATAATCGGTATTTACTTTGAGTAATTAGTGAGAAAAGCACTAATTATGCATATATGTTAATGAAATGGAACATGAGAGATTATTACGGAAATACTATTTAATGGAACAAAATTTGGTTGAGAAAAAATGAACGTAAAAGACTCCTGGGTAACGCCGTGTTGTTACAGTTAGTAAATAATGTGAAGGTTTCAAGATAAACTATGACGAACTCATGCAAGTCGTAATAACTTAACAGTGGGATTGGGAATTACTAAAAAGAGAACTAACGAAGCACATTTTGGGTTACATAAAAAAACGAAATTTGGTCTATTGCCAAACAAAACACTGATGTGTTGTTTATTATACGTGAACATAGCATAAAATAAATGTTTAGAAGTAGGAAAAGTGAGGAAATAACAATTTGAGGGAAAAAAAACGTCATTGTTAAGAAAATAAAAGCGATATAAAAATGAACATGAAAAGAGTCCCAGACAATGGTGGGTAGTTACAGCTAGCTATGACCAAATAATGCAAGTCGTAATAATTTATCAGTGGGAATTGCTAAAATTAGAAATTAAGAAATAAAGGAAACGAAGTTTGGTCGATTGCCAAACAAAACACTAATATGTTGCTTATTATATGTAAACATAGCATGAAATACATGTTTAGAAGTAGTAAAAAAATTTTTTTGTTTTTTTTCTAAATATAATTTTCATATCTATTTAAAGCGTAATTCGAAGAGATAAATATATTTCTTTATTTCCATCATGCGACACATGTTACGTTTAGGAATATTATAAAATACATTAATTTTATAAAATAAATTGAATGTTATCAAGACCAAAGTGATGATTAGTGGTTGTGGTGATGGAAAGATCCCAAAAAGAGGAAAGTTCCTCTGCTTAGTTTCTGGAAAGTGAGTCGGGTGAAATTCAATTTTTTGTAGTACCTGTAAACATTAGATACACGAGAAGTGTACTGGTATTACTGTTGAGAGATGATAACCAATTTATGTGCAAAAAGTGTAAAACAATGGAGCAGAGTATTACCACTGTCGACCAAGGGTAGAGTCTATCGGTCATGTTTACGCAGTGTGGTGATGTATGGAAGTGAGACCTAGTCAGTGAGTGTTGAAGACATGCGTTGCATGGAGAAAAATTGTATGAGAATGACACAATCGATGTTTACTGAGGTTTACAGACAGACTTAGTTCTGATGACCTCAGAGAAAGATCAAATCTGGACAGTATAGGGAGATGTGTGTAGCAGAGTAGACTTCAATGTTATGGCCACATTGAAAGAATGGATGATATATCTTGGATTAGTAGATGTAGAACAGTTGAGGTAGCATGTTCAGTTCACACGGGAAGGCCAAACTAAACAGGGGAGAAAGTTATAAAAATGGACTTGAGAGAAAGAGGGATAAATAAAGACCGTGCCAGAGATAGATTAGTTTGGAAGTCAATTTCTTAAAGCTGTCCGACGCATGCCAGTATGTCAAACAGATGTTAAACCGAATATGACGATAATGATGATTAATTTATCTGAAAAAATTCTCTAATTTTAAGTTCAAACATTTACCAGTAAGAATGAAAGAATATACTTTTTGCTGACCCCAAGCGAATTAATATTTTTATCATAACTAGCTCGAGTATTGAACAATTCTTTTCTTGGTATGGAACAGCAATACTGCTATACAATCACTTGTTTAAATGTGGGCTAATTGTTGTCCGACGATGACCAATTGATTTCAAATAAAGAACTGTTTGTTGAAAGATAAGTTTATTTATGTATTATTGTTTTCAACTATAATTATTGTAATCATACTTTGTTTGTTTTTTGTCAGTACTATTTACAGAATATTATAACTAACGACGAATATAAAAATAAATATCCGTTATTAAATTAGTATTTAGTGATTTGAATGGTACTAAGAAGACTTCGGGCAGTGTGATGGTTAGTTTCTCCAACTCACTCTATGATATTAGTAATTAAAACAAAAACTCTTGATCGGATTAAATATAAAAATTGATTACATCAGTTAAAAATAAAAAATGTGTTTAAGAACATAGATCAATACTTGCTTTATATGACTGACGAAACAGACTTTTTTATCTAGTTTGTAGCGGAAAAAGGAGTTGATGATATAAGTACAAGGGAAAACTGAATTTACTTCATATATAAAAATAACAGTGTATAAGTAAGGCTTCTTTCTTCGTTTTTCAACAGCAAGTAGTCAACAAAATAAGCTGTTGTCCAGATAGATATAATAGGAGTGGCATTTAATTTTAAAAATGTCATTTAGAATTGGGAGAAGCAAGAACAAATCATAAAAATGCCCAAAGTCATTCAAATTAGTAGAATCAATTAATATTTTAAATATAGAAGATTTTAGTCACTTTTTACTCGCTAGAAATCTGAGTTTCAGGAACTTTAAGATTTAAATCTTCAGATAAGTTCAGATATAAAATAAAATTTTAATGAGCTTTGAGAAACTACAAATAGCGAATCTTTCACAAACATCGATAGAAGAATGTGCAGATTAAACCCAAGCTACAAAAAAGGTTTTCATTTTGTTTTATAACTTAGCATTAAAAATGTTTAAGAGGTATCTTCGGCATGATTTAGATGCAGCACTATTTTATCCTAGATTTTATAACAGTACTAAAAAACGCATAAAAGTAATTGGTGCCTTTATCATACTTTAGCACTATTTCGTACTGGATTTTATAACTTTGTACTAAAAAGACATACAAAGTTTATTTGTGATATTTTAGATCAAGCACTATTTTTTTTAAATCGATTTTCTTACTCGGTATATTTTCATATTCAAAGAATTGTTACTCATGGATATTGTTTCAGCATTGAATAACACAAAAAGAGTCAATATGCCATAAAACAGACTAAAAGAATAATACACACTTAACTCTAATACAATCAGAAAATATATGAATCACAACTATGTTTAAAAAAGCCATTTTAATTGAAAGAATTATTTACAGTGAATCGGTTGAAATAGGTATTGTAGTTTAGCCTTAAATAACCAAAGAAATAGAGTTGATACACAGCAAAGTAAACCAACCCACATTCTCATGAGCATTGTGAAAGATATACATTCTTACTTTCCTGTAGACTATGAATAAAACAGCAATTTATCTCCAATCAATTGTTTACATATGTAAAATAATAAGGGTTTATCCGCTAGTACTTATTTGATGATTTACATTCGCAGGGGAAATGTTAGCATGTAAACAGGAAATAAAGTCAGATGGAGGGGGGAGGCTCAGGTAGTTGACCTTTGAGGGTCTATTGTCTTTTGTGGGAACACTAGCTTGACGAAATGATATTTGACGAGATAGGATAGGCACGAAAGAGCCAAGAATCTGACTTAGAAACCAACACGATTGGGCACAAACAGAAATGACTTCAGAATCAATGGTAACGAACACTTAGGGTCGAGGCCCCCAAATCTGTGGCTCTAATCTTTTTCTCCCCGCTGCTAGCAAAGATAGAGGTGACACAACTGCATAAAAAATGGTCCTTCTCCAAATTTGAAATCTTTCTTTCTTTGTGTTGTTGTGCTGATTTGATTCTTCAAAGCAGGGATGGAGGTCCACAGGGGACGACGAGAGACTCCAGAGACGATTTTGAATGGATTTGTTTAGTCTTGCAGAACTACCGTGGTTGAGCTGACAAGACATCAGCTATGACTTAATTGTGCTTATAACTTGTTGTTTTGCATTTGATAACAAACATTTATTTGATTGTGACATACAAAGCGTTAGACCACCCCTTCGAAGGGAGGTAATCCAACATATATTCTTTTGGGGCATTAATGTACAGATGTGTTGATATTTCATTAAAAAATATTTTTTTCAAAAAAACACATTGTAAAACTAATGAAGATTTAATATTCTAGCTTTTATGTTTTTTCAGTGACCAAATGTTCAACTATATCTTTCCCGGACATAAGGTTGTCATTCTGTGTGTTGTGTTATCGTGGGTAACACACACGAGGTGTTGGAGGAAAGAGCAAAGTAAAATAGTGAAAAAAACAGTTGGATTTACATACACATTTATTCTAACATAAACAGTGCATCGAAGACAAACGTAAAAGAGACACAAGGGAACATATAAGGTAGTACATAATACAATACACAAAGGGAGAACAGACATAATTACAAAAGAGAGAATACATTACTGTATCAATACAATGAGAAAGACACATGTTTCCGAGGCCGGACATAGAAAAGATGCAGCAACAATGTATAAGTACGTGTTACTTACTTCGTTGTGATGTTCTGGGAGTCCATGCGACTGCTACCAGAACAGGTGATTGACAGACATGAAATCAGGGTTTGTGAAATCATCAAAAGATGGCAGCTGGTCAAAGCATATCTGATAATCTTAAAGCTCAGTCAGAATAATGAGCATAATTCTGAATGCCGCACATGCTTGGAACAAGTTTTCTTAACTTTCGGACAAGAGAGTGCATTCTTCTAATGTTGGCCAGAATAATTCAAGGGAAATAACTCTGATAATTCTAAGCTAACAACATCAACATTGGTTTATATTGAATTATACATGGTGTTCAATGATGATTGTATGGATTTTAATAATGACAATGAATAGAAATGCATTTATACATAACTAAAGAGCAAGAGTTGAGTTCATCATAGTATTTACCTTCTTACCAGGAGGTTAGGCACAAGGATAAGCACACTAGATTAGAAAAATACAGAGCTGCCTTGTTGAAATTCTCCGGCAGGGTCGCCTCAGGCGATTAGTGATAGCCTAACCACTTTTGTTTTTCTTTTTGGGAAGGAGTATAGTAAATTTTCGGTGTCCCCCCTCTAAATGGTAAAGTTTACTAAAAAAATAAATATTGTGCCCACGTTACTCGCTCTGTTGCCTAGAATACATACTCATAATGATAAGTTCAATAGTTTAGGATTTTACAAAGCACATACATATTTTTTACACTCACACACACACACACTCATCCTTTTAAAAATCTATTACTTAATTTAACTCAAAATTTGATGTAGAGCAATTTTTTTCTCTATTACATTCTTTGCATCTAACTTATTTAATGAGTTTTTTTAGAGGAGGGTGCAAGTTTGCATGGACGCACTCTCTAAATGATAAAGTTTATAAAAAAAATGATGTGCCATGTTACTTGCTGTGTTGACGAGAATATATATTCCAAAATCCATAATGATAGATTCATTAGTTTAGGAGTTTATCCTGTACAAGGAGCTTTGAGGCCATTGTTGCAAAATTTGATTTGTGTGTTTTCTCAAGCGTGAATATCTTATTTGGGGTGTGGAATTTTTTCTTTCTTCTTTTCCTTTTTTCTTTTTTCTGAAGTGGTCACCTTTTTCCTAAGTGAGTGTTTTGCCTTTATATACTTCAGTTTGCCGAAATTTTATCAGAAACCAGCCTGGAATTTCACCGTATTTTTCCCCTCCAGTGTTTTTGTTATGACATCCTTTTTCGCTATTCAACAATATATACACAACCCTCTGAAGATTGACTACATTGGACTAATTAATAAAAAATACACTTATCCGATTTTTGACACAAAATGCGTGTAAGGGATAAGAATGAATATTTAATTTGAATAAATTACTTTTGTGTGTAAAATGAGAGATGTAAAAAAAATAATCGAAGTACAGAAATAAAGAAGTTGTTAAAACCAATGAAAATTATGGTTTTGGATTAATTCCTCATGATCTATAAAATGTAAATAAAAGATATATATGCTATACATATATATATATATATATATATATATATATATATATATATATATATATATATATATATATATATATATTTATTTTTTTCTATGTAGATGATAACCTCTTAAATTAATTAACAGATCATTATAAATTTCCAAAATTTATAATGATCTGTTAATTAATTTAAGAGGTTATCATCTACATAGAAAAAACATATATAACTTTATATATGTAGAAAAGAGATAAGTCGATAAAATAGTGAAATTAATACGTATTTTCTTTAATTAACTGTGAAATTTCCACTGACTCCACATTTGAAAATACTCAATGTTTTATATGCAGACAAATGGCCACGCTCTTAAAAGTTTTTTTTATATATTATATATATAAATTTAAATGAATAAATGCGAAAGTTTTTTCATTTATCCGAACTGCAACCATATCAAAACACATTAGTTCTACCTAATTCAATATTTTCACATACCACATATATACTCACAGAAAACCTGACTAAACGCTCTCAACGCTATACATTATTTGTATATTTATTTTTTAAACATTGTCCAATAAAGTAATATTTAGTACTATTCACTTATAATTCGATTCTGCTATTTTATTATATATACGGAAAACTTTTTTGTACATTCATTTTTAAATTATTATCAGTAGTAAAATTATTTTAAGCGATTCAATGGATTAAGTTAAAAATTCAAAATCATACCTTCCGTTTCATTATTTGTTGTTTTTTTTGTTATGTTTTCGCACGCGTATATTTACACATAGCAGCAACCTCGATAACTTTCGAAAATAAAGTTTGCATTAAACCCAATAATTGCCAAAGGGTTTTTGTTAATAATAAAATACATGCGTTTATTATTTTTTAAGATAAATTTGTTGTCGTTGTTATTACTGTTCTGATTTACTTCCGGTCACGAGAGCAGAGTTAGGCGCAATATCAATATTTAACGTGGAGAAAAACCAGCTCCCCCAAAAGGGCCACTTAGCATTGGAACAAAACTTTCGATTACCTCGGTCTACCAGAATTTCGCATTCACTGACCGAGGACATAAAAACTAAGTTCAGATTCAAAACAGATACTACATTTTGCTCCTAGCCAAAAAGCCAAAGGGGCAACATGTTGGTAATGATGACGATAATAACTTCAACATTTGTCATAGAAAAGAATTTAAAAAAACCTCTAATCTTTCTAAATTGCAAAAAAAATATTCTTTTTCTTTAATATTCATGAAGTCTTTTTTTTCTGTCTTTTATAATAAAGGCAAAAAGTACAGACTACCCATTTTGAATTACTCAGTAATATAAAATTGGTTTATTTTACCAATCGAAGTTCCACCCTTCTGTTTATTCATTTCATTATATAACCAATGGGGAATTCATTTTCATTTTCATGCTGAAACAAAATGCAAATTCCTCAACTTTTAATATCTTAAAGACCATATCACTTAACCTTTTTGTTGTTTTTTTCCTACAAAATTTTTTAGACTATGCACAGTTAATTTTCTCCACATTGGAATACATCAAATAACACTACGACAATCATCATTTTGTTGTTTTCCTCAAAATTACTAAAATGTCAATTGAAAATTATTTGTTTGGTTTCTGTAAAGAAGACAGCAATTGCTGCCCGGAGGGTGGGTAGTTTTGCTAGTATATATATATATATTTAAATTTTCAGTAACCCCAAAAAAGTCATATTACCACTAAAGAGTGAGGAGGTACTATGCTAGGGCCAGATTTATAGGGGGAAGCAATTTAGGTGGGGAGTTGTGCAGTACGATATTTGTTCACATTACATTTAAATTTCTGCATGTTCATTCTATCAGAGAAACAGTGAGCAGAAAAGGGAACTCAAAAGGCAAACTGTCCGAGGAAAGAAGCAATCACAGTAGAAAATCTTCCATCATTAAGGGACCTTTACAGTGAAGGAGTTGGATTTAGAAGCTAGTTGAGTGAATCAGGGATATTTTAGTTTAGTGAAGTCAGGGAAGTTAACAATCAAAAACGTTTTTGTTTTAATTATTTACCTTATGTGTATTTCTCTATGGATGTTTTGAAAAGATTAATCAGCAAACGACATTAGTTTATATCATCCTGCATCCGATAACTTGAACAGTCTGTGGCTGAACATACACTCTGAAGAATCCAATATCTTCATCTTATAAACAAATTCCATGTTTGAAAATAGTTGATTCTGCTGCACGGTGAATTTACACAATCTTCAATCCATTATCTCAATTCATTGTTCAGCTTTATTCTAAGAAAACATTTTGGTGCATCAAAAACAGTGAGCCGTGAGCCACAATAAGCGAAGCTGCTAACAGAGTGCATCAAAATAACTGTTTGCAAAGAAGGGCTTTTCAAGAAGAGGCAGATTTCAGTCTGTTTATTCTTTCAACATTCCGTTGTTCTTATTATTCATTGTTTATTCATTCTGAAGAGCAATGATCCTCACCAACAAATGTTTACAGTAGGACACACGTTATAAAAACACACACACACTTTTTTTTTTTTTAATTTTCTCATCTTTTTTGTTTTTACTGGGGATGGGGCATCTTACCGGATGCCAGACATTCACATGCTATTTCAGATACTCCAACCTAGAGATATTTTTAAGATTCTAACCGTTCCTTTAAATGCAACTGTTTAGCACTTGGCTCACCGGGTATATTCGCCAGGTAGTTTTAGAAATTATTTTTCATGAGCCTGGTGCGTCCTATAATTACTGAAATGATGGAAATCTTCTGAAGGTTCTAGTTTCTTTTCATGTCGTACATAAGACATTGGTATTTAGTTATCTTTTCCATCTCAGTTCGGTTTAAGCCAGCATCAGTAGGGACACTGACTTCAACTAGGGTTGCTACTTTCTACCTCTTGGCTCATATCACTATGTCAGGTTTAACATCTCCATTTTCTAGGTATGTAGCTGCAGGGATTGCATAGTCATAGTGGATGGTGTATGACTTATTTCCAACAGTTCTTTCTGGTATATGCTCCCAAGACTTGCTGCTACATTTGATATTCAGTTTTTACAGATGTTCCAGTAGAGATAGTTACAAACTCCATTGTGTCACATTGTATAGCAGCCGTCCCCCAGCAGAAACTTACAACTGAATGTCAGCTGGCTCAGACTCTCTAATTTTGTGTGGCAGAACCTGCACTTGCTGTAGTTGCTGAAACCATTCATCTTCTTAAAAGCATTGGTCATCAAGCCTTGATCTTGGGCAGCCATTATCATCCTCTTTGAGCCAGTCTACTGAGCTTTCCTTATCTATATATTCCTGGGTTAGTACTTCCAGAAAATATTTGGTATCGTTGTCGGTTGGCCCATTCTTTCAGTTTTCTACTATGAAAGGTCTTTTGTATTTATGGCGGTTCTTTTGGACTATTTCCGTGACATTCTTGTTTGGTGTTTCTGTCTCATTTATTTCCAAAATATTTGGCCAGTTTTGTGATGGAGGTTGTATTACTGGCTCTTGTTTCTTGATGTTGATGTACTATCATAAGTTTGGGGTTCTGGAAGCTCATCAGATATTGCCTTGTGCTCACAATAGTGGCTCGATGTTGATGGTTAATTTCTGGGAGACCCAAACCTCCTGCTCCTCTGGACAGATACAGCCTGTATATTACTCTGTACAGTGTTAAGATTTGTCTTGTTTTAGTGTCTATCCTATTAATATCCTTTTGTGGCCAGTTAATAATGCCAAAGCTATATGTTGTCACTGACATGGCAAGTTAGTTTATGGCAGTTATTTTGTTTTTCTTTGTAAGCTGTGTTACATGTGTTTGTGTGCATGCTAAAGAAATAAGTGCTTCTATGTTTCTTCATAAAAAGAAGACAGAAATGTAGTTTACACGCCCCAAGAGGTTATGGATAACCTCCAGAATTTATAGTAAAGCAAAAGTTGAGAAATGCTCGACTCATAAATCGGCATTGCTCATATCATATATATATATATATATATATATATATATATATATATAGGATA
>OY744515.1:25073553-25196053 GCA_963556195.1 Sepiola atlantica | reverse complement strand
TGGGGCAAGTACAGAGCATTGTGGGATACCATTTTTGAGTCGTCGGAGCCTGCTGTGTTGGCCGTTGTTGGTGTGAAGGGTGAAGCTGCGGTTGGTCAGCATTTCCATGATGATGTCCGCCATGTGTCGGTCCGGGATTGTCTGTAGGAGCTTTAGGTGGAGTCCACGGAGCCAGACTACCGATTCTCGCCGGCATCGCATCACCAACCCTGCGCTGTTAGGCGGTTGTCATTGCACTGTCAAGAAAGGCCACTACCGATAAGGACCACCGTCTCCACAAGCTCGCCACAGAGATGCCCCCCACGAGCTCACCTGAAGTCATGATGCCTATTCTCGGAGCATGCCCACCAGCTCCTGCTTTCAACACCCGGTGACGTCACAAAAGAAATCTGGCTGAAACGTTGTTGGACGGAGGAATGGCAGGCAGCAGATAAATCAAGGTTGCACAGATTTGTGAAGGACCCGGATAACTTACCAGGCATGGACCTCCTTTGCCGGCAGTGGACAATGCTCAACCGCCTCAGGACAGGTGTCGGCCGTTTCGCCGCGACCATGAAAAGATGGAGACTCAGGGACTCGGCTGTCTACGACTGTGGTCTCTCTGAAGCGACAGTAGACCACATCATCGAGTCATGCCCTAAACATCCACCACCAAACGGCGAAGCCGGCATAGCTGTGTTAGACAACAAAACATTAGCATGGCTTTCCTCAACCGAGCTGGTGATCTAACAGTGAGATGCTGTGAAGCAAACGAAAGAAGAAGAAGACTACGATCTTATGTTTCAAAATGTCTTCTAAAATAAATTACTGAAATTATTCAGTATGTAGCATGTATGTCTTAAGGTAGAGTACTGTTTCCACATCTGGGGGTGGGTGCCGTTCAGTGTATTCTTTCCTGCCTTGACAAAATCGACTTCCAAACCTAATGGGGGGAAGTCTTCTCTTGCCTACAGCCTCTTTCTCACAGAAGAGACGTTACTAGTCTTTCTCTACTCTATTGTTATTTTCATGGTAGGTGCGCAACTGAGGTCCAGTCTCTAGTTCCTCTCTGTAAGACATTCACAGAAAAACATTTGTCTGACTATGACGACTGTGAATCACTTTCATTTCTTCCTCTGTGTACATAGAGCTAAACTGAACTCCCATGCGAGAGTTTCTTTTTCAGAACTACACGTCTATAGAGCACAATACCGTAGGGCTGCTTCCTTTCCAGCTGACTTCATCATGGTCGTTTTTAAGTCTAATATTAAGAAACTCTTGTTGAGCCGTTCTCTTAAATAATCAAATCCTACCCATTTTCAAACATCGTCTCTAATCCTTAAGGTGTTGTCTCACCATCACTCTGACAAACTATTAACCCTTATCCTCGAGTAGCATTTAGGGCCTTGATAAGCGGTTACTCATTAGTACAAAAAATAATATTTTGTATAAAACGCTGCAAACATAGCAACCTAAATGAAATTTTTTAAAGTGAGTCGAAAGATTGGACAGTATTTTCTGAACAACCTGATATGAGGGCCGGTGGACACATTCAAAACTAATATACACTCTCAGCTAAAAATAAGTTCGTAAATAATTTGAAACAGAAAGGATTCTTAGAAGGTTTCTCTTCAATTTCATTCAGTATTTTACTTTTATTTGTAGATGGACAATATTCATGTTTACTTTGTAAATATTTAAAACAAAATTATCGTTATAATCACTTTTTCTTATGAGAAATAAATAATAAACTAAAAAGCAAATGCATTTAACAATTACAATAATAGTTAATTAATGGAATGTTCTGTTTCAAAACCAATAGGCAAATATCGGGGGATTCGTTAGATGTCCTACTAGCTTGGCAAGCCGACAGCATTTTTCATTCAATTAAATTGCAATTATTAAAATATTTTATCTGGGAAGTTACTGATATTGTCTGATAAATAAATAATGTCTGATTGCCTACTATAGATGCAGCAAAATGCTGGTTAGATCTCAGTAACGACAAGTGCAGGTTCTGCCACACAGTAGGGAGTGTGATCCATCTGACATCCAGTTGTGAGGTTTTTCTATGAGATTGGACACAATGGAGTGTGTAAATATCTCCACTGGATCATCTGCAAAAGTTGAATATTCAGTGTAGCAGCAAGTTCTGGGAGCATATACCAGAAAGAACTGTTGGAAATAAGTCATACGCCATCTACTATGACTATATAATCCCTACAGCTACATACCTAGAAAATAGGGCTATTAAACCTGACATAGTGATATAGGGCAATAGGAAGAAGGTAGCAACACTAGTTGAAGTTAGTGTCCCTAATGATGCTGGCTTAAACCGAGCTGAGGGGAAGAATAGATCTAAATACCAAGGTCTTATGTACGACATGAAAAGAAACTGGAATCTTTGAAAGATCTGCACCATTCAAGTAGTTATAGGACCAACCAGACTCATGAAAAAAAATTTCAAAAACTACCTTGTGAATATATACCTGATGAACCAAGAACTAAGTGCAAGAGAGATACAAACAATTGCGCTTAAAGGGACGGGTGGAATCTTAAAAAGATCTCTTGGTTGGAATCTCGGAAATCGCAGGTGAATGTCTTGAATTCGGTAAGATGCCCCATCCCCAGCAAAAACAAAAAGATAAGAAAATTGTAAAAAACTAATGGTTTTAAGATCAGATGATTTGTTTGGAGTGAGAAACAATTCAACCAAGCATGGAAGAGTGACCTTTTGCCAAGGAAAATAATTGGAGTAAAAGGGTAAGATAAAAAATGGTAAATATATTCCTTTAGTATTTCAAAGTTTATTTACTTTATGAACAAAGAATGAGTAGTGTAAACTGATTAAGTGCTAGGGGTCAGGTGTAAGTGTTTCTTTTAATACTTCATTTCAGTTACATATTTCGTTTCTCCTAACCCTGTATGACGAAAAGGTCAGACTAGATCAACTTCAAAGGATCTGACTGAGGCCACCGTCTTTGACCGAACAGCCTAACACTTTTCCATCAAGTACTTATCTGGAATCATTGACATTTTAATGATATTTCGAAAAGTTTATTTTAAGCATTTTACCAATGTAGACTTGTGAGCAAATCTTGCGCTTTCAATGCACAGGGTTATTTCTTAGAAATAGCAAATATGCCAACAGTTTTTGAGTGACTTTGAAAACGTTCAAAAATAGATGAATTGCATTGAAGAAACGTCCCTACCTCAATGCGCAATAAACTAATCTGCTGGAAAGCTGTTGCGGTCAGCAATTTGACTTTCTATAAACATTATTCTATCAACGTGAGCATTTTATTTACCTGCTTTCCCACGAGGGCAAAGTTAGTCACAAGGTCGGTTTTATATAGGGAGAATTAAGTGCCTCGAAAACGGGGCACTTTTTTTTCCTTTTTGTTTTACTAAGGAGTCACCACTTATCAAGATCCAAAGGCCACTCGAGGATAATGGTTAATGAGTGTCAGGTGGACGGTGAGACAACACCGTGATGATCAGTAATGATGATGGAAGTTTGTCAGAATTTGAGTATTTAAGAGGACAACTCAGCAAGAATTTGTTTACATTGGACTTTAAAACAACTATGTTGTAGTCAGCTGGGAAGCAGCCCCACGGTGTCGTGTTCTACAGACGGGTAGTTTTTGGAAAGAAACTCTGCTCATGGAAGTTTCGTTTCGTTTTAGGCACACAGAGAGAGAAAGCGAAATTATTGACAGTGGTTGTAGCTAGACATGTTTTTGTTGTGAATGTTTTTCAATTCAATTCTATTCATTTGGCAAAAAATAAAACAAGCATGTTTCAGTTGCCATGTAGGAAAAGGGTGGTAGAAATTTACACAAAAGATATTATAGTAGCCCATCACCTGTCTAAATTAACCTTGAATTGCTGCATTGTTGGCGCATTTATTACCTCTCTTGGGAGACTATTCCAATGTCCAGGGATCCTGATTAAGAAGGCAGCATTCCTCCGGTTCAATCGAAATAGTTTCTTCTGATGTCCGCATAGACCTATTTCTGGTGCAGGTGTAAATAATAGGTCCTGAGGTATATCGTAATGACCATTGAGGAGATTGTAGGCCAAAATGAGATCACCGCGTAATCGTCGACACTGAAGGAAGAAAAGATTAAGTTTCTTGAGACGGCTTTCATAGGGTAGATCCTATAGACCTTGCACCATTCGAGTAGCCAGTCTGAATATCACGTATTAGATATGGAGCAGAGACCTGGACATCATACTCTAACACTGGTCTGACGAGAGAGACATAAAGTGGTAGAATATTTCAGGAGTGAGTTTGCAGAAAGAACGTTGAATGAGAAATAGAGTGGTGGGCATAGATTGAAGCTCAGGTGAGTACCTGCCATGAAAATAACGATAGAGTAGAGAAAGACTAGCAACGTCTTTTCTGTGAGAAAGAGGTAGTAGGGAGGAAAAGAGGACATCGCCCACTAGATTTCGAAGTCGGTTTTGTACTCTGTCAAAGCAGAAAGGGTTGCTTTGAACAGCACCTTCCCAGATGTGACAACAATACTCCGTTTTAGGACGTATTTGGCTCTTATAAAGATAAAGGATTACGTGAAGAGTGAGATTCCTTCTGGAATTGTAGAATGATCCAACTATTTTTCCAGTGACCTCGGCAACGGATTTAGTGTAAATCTTCCATTTTAGGTCTGTAGTGAAGGTCAGTCCAAGAAGCTTGTCAAGACAAGAGCCATTCATTTCAGTTGGGGCCAGTGAGTATCGGAGTGTTGGTGGTGTAAAGACAACAGCTTGTTTTTTGACACATTAAAAGTAACTAGCCACCTGTTTCCCCATTGCACCATGTGCTTAAGGTCAAAAGAAAGAGAATCACAAAGATCGTGGTCATTGCTGCTCTTCGAAGTGTTGCCATAGACGGTTGTGTCATCTGCATAAATGTTGATGAATGATCTTAGAATGTGATTTGTGAAACCGTTCATGAAGATCAGGAAGAGAGTTGGTGGACCCAGAATGGATCCTTGAGTCGCACCAGTATTGATACTATGAGCTTTGCTTTTTTGCCCATCAACTACTACTTTTATAAACCTATAAAAGAGAAAGGATTTGATGATTGAGAGAACATTTCCAGATATTCCATAGATAGAAATCTTGTTAAGCAGACCTTTATGCCAAACCCTATCGAAGGCCTTTGATATGTCAAGAGCTATTGCTCTAAAAACGAAGTCCACATTGATAAAGATAAGGAAGAGGCCAGACTAGATCCCTGAGGCACGTCGGCATTGATATTATGTACTTCAGACTTTTGCCCATCAACGACTACTTTTATAAACCTATCCGAGAGAAAAGATTTCATGGTTGAAAAGACATTTCCGGATATTCCATAGCTAGCTAGCTAGTTTGTGAAGCAAATCTTTGTTCCAAACCCTATCGAAGGCCTTTTATATGTCAAGAGCTATTGCTCTAGACATGAAGCCTCCATCAACAGATTCACTGATCCTTTGTGATATTACAGTCTGCACATCAGCTGTTAATCTTGTAGAACAGAACCCATATTGCTTGTCACTGAGTAGATTGTTTTTGCTGCGGTAATTCACAACTTATAGATTTATCACAGATTCAAGCAACTTACACATAGTGCACAGGAGACTGATTGGTCTGTACTGAGATGCAGAAGACCGATCTCGAGTATTTTTAAATACTGGGCCGACTGATCAAGTTTTCTAAGGTGTTGGGAAACATTTCTCCCTTAAACAACGTTTGAACAGCTTTGTAAGAATAGGAGTTAGTTCCAGTTTCAGCTTTTAAAGCACTATGATTCCAGTTCCAGTTTCTTTGTTGGCATCAATGTTCTTGATAAGTTTGACAACATCCCGGACAGATATATGAATATCGCTCCGAGTATCTTCAGTCTTAGGAGGAAATTTATGAGGCATGCGGCCCTGATCACAAAGGGTGGAGTTTGGTGCTAAGTTAGCAAAACGTTTGGCTTGGTCGAGTGCTGAGAAAATCACCTCAGGTCTATTGATTATGGTTGGCAGAGAGGTCACGCATCTGTTCAGGAATGTTTGTTATTCGCCAAAATCTGCTTAGCTACTTTAGACATAACGGAGCTAGCGTATGGCTCTCTCACGTTTTCTATAACACTTTTGCAGTGGTTCCTGGCAGTCCTAAAGGCAGCTTATTTTCAGAACACCTATTTCGTTGAAAGCAATTGAAATAGTAGTTTCTTTGTGCAATAGCGACGGCACATTCTTAAGTGTACCACACCTCGCCATTGGGTTTCTGTTGGAACTTTTTGGAGAGTATGAAGCCCTCTATACCAACGGTTAACCAATCCTTTAAGTTGGATCTTTTTAAACATGGAATACAGGGCTATTTCTGATATGAAGATCTGAAAGTGTCCCAGTCAGCCATCAAGTATCGAGACACTGTGTGATGGAGAGGGACATCAGCGTTCTTGCTGCACTTTGTTTTTATTTTAATTAAGACAACTGAGTAATCGGAAGATCCCATCAGAGACAGAACAGTGGATGAGCAACATTCAAGGCAAGTTTTCAGAAAAAAGACTAAGAAGACTTGAGAATTGTCAGTCAGCATCGTGTCTGTGAGTGGGTTTGTCAACAATCTGAGTTGGATCATAAGCAAGGGATAAATCGTGACAAAACCTCCCTTCATCCTCTGTCTTTTTTGAGTGGACTAGCCATTCAACATTGTGAACATTGACATCTCCACAGATGTGAATATTAGCAGAAAGATGAACAGACAGGATATGGTCAATTTTCTCAGAAATACTCTAAAAGATAATTTCTTGGCCTTTTGGCTAAGATCAAAGTATAGTATCTGTTCCGATGGATACTGCACCCCCATAAACTGGTATTGTCTTGGCCTTCGGGGTTTGATTTACGCCGGTCTATGGGTCGGTCCTGTGCAGTTCTAGGAGGTCCACTCTCCCAGGCTTTGCCTCCCCTCTTTGGAGACGAGTAAGTTAATTGCTTACTGCCGGGGAGTGCCGACGGGGCTGCCCAAGCAATTTTTAATGGCCAAAGTGCTCACTTTCTTGGGCGCTGACTTTTCAAACCCCACTTTCCCGACCCAACCTTGGGTCGCATCTTACTTGTGGGAGTAAGATAAAAACTGGCCTTGTGCCTAACTCCTGGAGAGGAGTAAATCAATGCTCTAAAAGATAGTAACTCTGTCATTGTGGGGATGATAGGAGGCGAATATGAATGTGGTGTTGTAAGTGCTACTCAGAAGCAGATATTTGGTAATTTAGGGTCTTCTTTGGAGATGCCCCTGCCACATAGAAAGCCATCCTTAATGTAGGAACATATTCTATGTCCATGATGATTTTGAGGGTCAGGTTTGGATGTTATGTTCGTGTAACCTTTAATCGTGAAATCATCTACCTTAGACTGGATTAAATCTTTTGACAGAACAGAGTACAAAAACGACTTCGAAATCTAGTGAGGAGGTTACTTCTTTTTTTTCTTACAAACCCTTTCTTACAGAAGAGACGCTGCTAGTCTCTCTCTGCTCTATCGTTATTTCCATGGAAGCTGTTTGATTGAGCTCCAGTCTTTGGTTTCTCTTTGTAAGACATTCGAGGCAATAACTCGTCCCTCTACCACAATAAACAAGTCTTTCCTTTCTCTATCCATGCACCTAGCATCAGGCGGATAGATACGACTTCTTCTCCTCTCTAGAACACATTACTGCAGGACTATTTCCCTACTGATTACAACTTGGTCATATTCAAATTTAATGTCAATCAATTCTTGTCATGGACCACCTCATAAGCAATCAAGTTCATACGATTGATCAATGCTAGTACTCTCATAGTGTTCCTCATCTTTCGGCTGGCAATCATTCCCATCTCATTAACCCTTATCCTTGAGCGGCTTTTGGCCGTGATAAATAGTGACCCCAATAGTAATATAAAAAATAAACACCATATTGCCATTTTTATTTTTATTTTTTTATTAATCCCTATAATTCTCAGTCGGTGGGGATCTATAGATGTGCCAGTGTGTCTCACAATGGTTAAAGATTATAAATTTGCTGGAAATTATGCCTAAGTACTCTTCCTCTAGAGTGCTGACTTCTCAACTCCCACTTTCCGACCTTGTGTCACATTCTGCTCCGTGGGAAGTAGATAAATAGGGTGATTGTACTTACTTTCTTGCTCCGCTCCCCAAATGAATATTATAAAATGTAAAAAATGAGAATGGTGTTATGGGCTGGGTGCAAGGAAGAAGGGCAGCTGGTTACTCATTCTGCTAGTTTATATTCTAAGAAGATTATTTCTTAGTCATCTGTTTTAACAAATGAATTTGCCAAACAATGATTCCTCTACCTATTCATTTCTATAGGAAATCTGAAGATTCCATTATTCCTGGCACCAAATTTATTTTCGAAAATGTGTCTTTATTTCAATATCTGCCATTATTTGTGGAAAATAAACAGATGCAGACAGTTCTCTATAAAATATTTCAAATCTATGAATTAAGTAGCCATATTCTTCATTTGTTGTTGTTTTATTTTTACAAATTGACAGCTATAGGGAATTTTTAATATCGTTTTCGCATAATGAAAAAAAAAGTGCAATAATTCCATTAATAGGAGAGTCTGTCTTTGGAAAGTGTGTTACTGATGTTATAAAAATCAATCTTTTGTTTTGCTATTTTAGAGGTTATTTTTCTTTTCTTAAGCATTTAACGGCAGTAAAAGTAACATAAAAAAGACAGTTCTGGGAAAAAGTTGAAATTTTTTTAATGTCTATCTTCATGAAATTGTTGCATCCCACTGGTTATGAAGACCTGATGCAGTGTATTTAACAATCATTATATACATATATATATATATATATATATATATATATATATATATATATATATGGATATACATTTTTGTATATATATGGATGTACATTTTTGTATATATATGGATGTACATTTTTGTATATCTATGAATATACATTTTTGTATATATATGTATATTTAAATATAGATATACATTTATTTATATATATATATATATATATATATATTGTTCTCTGTCTGTGTATATAAAATATAGATATACATTTATCTATACGTAATATGCATATATAAAATTTTCTCCCCATATGAATATTTTTTTGTCTGTATATATATATATATATATATATATATATATATATGGTATAAATTATGGCTTTTTATGTGAGATAAGTTTTATTTAGTTCATATGACGTTTGAACAAACTTTCTTGGTCATAGCATTACAAATGAATGTCTGATGTAAAACGTGTCTGCAATATGAAACCATCTTCTCTCTTGTCTTTAGCATCTCTTACGAAGGTATAAATTATACTGTAATCAAAGAAAACTTTTTTTACACAAGAACATATGCTAGTTATTATTTATACCATATTCTCGAATATTCTTCCCACTTTTTCTGCATATATATATAACAATAATGAATGTGACTTATAGTTACACTCTACTGTAGTTTCATGTTTTATCTGATGAAACTAATTCAATATATTCTTGAACAGTGTCATTCATGTATTAGCATTTGTTTGCTATGCCTCTATAGTTATCTCCCTTTTTAACCAAAATTCATTACACATATATTTACACCATTAATACAATATCAATATACAGATCAAATGCTGTTAAATATCTCACCCAATAGTTCCCAAAAATGGCCTCTTAATTATGTTCTTTTTACCATCATTGTTGACTTTGTCTAATTCTTTCCATAGATGTTGTTCTTAATCTGATAAGTTTTTAATGTGGTAATAGGCCAAGAACAGAAAGTCAATAAACCATGCTTATAATGTAAATTGGGGTGGGGGCTCTTGGGTATGGTTTGAAAGTCTCATTTTTGTGTGTTACAAATCAGCTCAGGGACATGAGGGTAATTCATGGATTGATTTATAACTTGTTATAATTAGAGGAAGCATGTGCAACTCAGGAAACAGAGACACAACCTCAGTACTTTATAAATATGGGTGCCTCACATGGTATAATTGACACACTTGGTGACATCAACAGCGAAGGGCAGTTTTGTTTGTATTATTAATTTTTTTGTTCTTGTTATCCCCAAATAATTTAATTAAAATGTTTCCACCACCCCTCGCCAATATTTTATAAATATCAGTGACGTAAAATGTGGGTAAATATTTCTAGTTACAGAATTGGTAAGTTTCTCAATAACTTAATGTTTCTGTTACACTTAATTTGAAATAGAATTGTTACCACATAGATTGAATAAACCTATTTTGGATACCTATTTTTGTTTCTTGCAATAAAGATAATTTCCAATTCATGTTACATTTGTCTTTTTATCCATTTGTGCAAGCACTTTCGAATATTTCATCTGTCACTTACAGGGCCGGTGGGACAGTTATACAAGTGGGGGGGGGTTCTCCTAAAAAGTGGGGGGGGGCCGGTTAAACACATTCATATCAACTTAATTATTGATGACCGTAAAGTGGTGCCGCCGTCCATGCTTTATACTATCAAACAGTAACCCTCCTTCAAGGCAGCTTTTAAACCAGGTTTAAATTTGATATACCTTTAGAAATGTGTAGTTTTCTTAATTTCAACATAAATAGGACCATTTCGCCATTTTCATATCCATTTCCTGCTTTGTAGATGAAAGCTTTTTTTTACTTCTTTCAAATATGACTCTCTTCCTCTTCCTCCTCCTCCTAGTTATCTCTATAAAGTTGGGCCATTTATTGCATTAAGTCACATGCAAATGTCAAATTCATATACAAGATAGAAGAAATTCAGATTTCTAATATACCAAGCAGGTTGATGTGATCGATGTATCAGGCTAACTAATTTACATATTGATTTGCAAAATCACATCTCATTAATTCACTATTCGTTATTATTCTTTCCCAATTCAATGACTGTTTGGATTTTATTACTACACATAGTTCTAATTCTGCATATTTTTAATATCATGGATAGAAAATGACCATTCGGGGTGAAAAGAGTTTTTCCATTCTTTTCAAATCAATTTACTTCTGGGGGTTGCGATTTGATTCAACATTGTAAATTATAAACCAATGACCCCCCCAACACAAAACACACACACACACACACACACACACACTGGCCAATCAAAAGCGTCAATGAGTATCCCTTTTCCCTTCCTCTATATTGATTTAATTACTACATTAAATTCCACCTAAATGCATTTCGATTCATTTGTACATAAGTCAGTCATTTAATTCTTTTGTTAAATTGTAAATTACAAATAGAGCCTTCACCCAAAATACACCGGTGCAGAGCAAAATATTCGATATTTTTTCCCACCGACAAAGTTGATTTCATTATGAAATTAAATTCCACCATAATACATTTCGGTTGATTCGTACACAAGTCACCCATTTCATTTTTTTTAATTTGTAAATTAAAATAAAATCCCCCCAATACACACATACACACACCGCAACAAAGCAAACAAATCAATGAATATCTATCACACTATTTCATTACGAAATTAAATTCTACCATAATGCATTTCAGTTCATTCATAGACAAGTCAGCCATTTTATTATTTTGTTAAATTGTAAGTAAAATACAAAGTTTTCTAACACAATGGCTAAGCAAAATAGTCAATGAGTATCCCACTCAATGACTTTTACAAATATTTTTTTAGTATACATTTTGGATGAAAATTATTATCATGCATCTTCAGCAGTGAATGTTACAAATAATTATTGTTCAAATTCTAAATTTATTTCTTTTTATTGATTAGAAAATGTTTTATTATTTATTAAAATAAAATAAAATAATGTATTATTTGTTTGTTACCATTTTAAAATTGATACCATTTTCTGCGGAGAACCAAGATGGCGTCTATATGAAAAATGCTCCCAGTATTTGAAGAGTAGTAGTCACAGTACATGTTGGTGTAAGGGAATATTGGCTCCTAACTCCTCTTAATATCACAAAGCAAAAATAGAATATCGATACAAATGAAGCATATTTTAAATACAATTGATTGAAAATATTGTTTTTAACGACATGGTCTAATCTGCTTCAGTTGATTAGCGTGAAACAGACTTAAATATTGACGTTGTAGGATTTAGGTTACAGTGCAGGATGGATGTAATTAATTCCCGAATGGCACAATGTTGCACCACTTTTATGTCTCCCAAACAAAGATTAAAATCAAGATATAATGTTACTAAACTTTGTCTAGAATCCTTATTCCAATTTTCATCAAAACCCATTGCATGATTTAATTCAAGAAAATGTCTAAAATTTAAGGCTTAATCTTAAGGATTCTTAAGAAGAAATTGAAATTCATGGAATGTTGATTAATTGGTGTCTAATGATTGCCTCAAATTTAATGCAAATCGGAAATATTTGAATTCGTTGTGCTCACATGTCCCCTAAAAACTCTTTAAAGTAGTCCAAAAAATTTGAAATTTGGAGAATATTTATTGACGGATGTCTAATACCTATTGTCAAATTTTTACAAAAAACCGGAAGTATCTGAATTTTCACAAAGGCCTCTCATTCCCTTTATACGCTTTTGCAGAAAAATAAATTAAACTAAATACAGCCCAAATTACCACTCCTTACAGCTAACAGCTGTGTTCCCAAAATTCATAATTAGTGGCTAATTAGATTAGGAGTCAATCCTGAACATGTAAATATATAAGCATACACACATACCTAACTTTTTATAAAGATATCATAAACAAAGGTATGAACACCCTCCTTAGCTTTAGGTAAAATGACAACTTGTGTTGAATTAATATTTTCCAATGTGTATTCTCTTGTCCTGAAATGTGTTGATATATCATAAAATGGCCACATTAGTAAAAGCCTACTGAAGTTGTACATGGGGATAGGTTTGTATAAACGTATTCAACCATAGAATTTATGCAGAGAAATAATTCAACAATCATGAAACCTGTAGACAAGAGAAATCTGATCTTGACCTTCTGCTGTCTCAGCTCATTGCAATCATTAATTAAAAGTCTAGCTTATAAAAACGGTCCTCATCACTCTTGAAGCATGATTCCATTAAATTGAATTAATTCACATGATGCATGTCTTGTTAGAACAGTGGAGATTCTCTGGTCCAAAATCAAATTAATGAGGAAGAAAACGTCCGACACCGTCTCGGAATAAGTAGAAAGTAAAGCGAACAAATTCCTTTTAAGGAATCTTTAATCTTTTCCAGAGTAAATCTATTTCGAGATTTTTCCATTTTAAAATAAAGTACAATTTAGAATTAAGAATTTTTTGTCTGTCTGTCGGTCGGTTGCTTTGTAATAGGCTCCAAAACTACTCAACAGAATTACTTGAAGCATCCTTCAAATGTTTGTTATGTCATAGGGTTACTGCTACTAATAAAAACATTTATAGGATCTCAAACTACTGAACATAATTGCACCAAATTCAGCATCCTTCTGATATTATGTATGTCACAGGGTTACTGATACTACTACATAAACATTTATAGGCTCTCAAAATACTTGACAGAATTGCATCAAATTTGGCAGGAATCACCATTGGCATGCTGAATGTGGAAATTATATTACTACTACTAAAAAATACTTGTTATAGACATAGACTTCAAAATTACTGATTGAATTGCAGCAAGTATGGCATAGTGAGCCTTTGGGGGGGGGGGTCGAATGCAATCACATTCAGGCTACTAATTATGGTGCTTAAATAAAAGCGTAAAAGCCCTCCACATGTGCTAGACTAAAAAAAACAACTTTTTCGACAACCTTTTAGTAGTTAGTCAGTTTGGATATTTTAAAGATGCATCCATTAAATTTGCATGCCCCTATTTACTTGCCTCCCCACGAGAGAAGAGTTAGACACAAGGTCGGTTTTTAATGTGGGGAAAGTCCAGCTCTCCAAAAAAGGGCATTCAGGATTTGGACAAAAATTAAAATTACCTTAGTTTAGAAGGATTTTTCCTTCACCAACCGAGCACATCAAAGATGAAGTGTAATGTCAGAACAGATACCCCACTTTGAATTATTTATTTTCAAAAAATACAAAAGTTACATCCTGTACAAATTAGGCACAAGGCCATCAAAAATGTTGGATAAATGGGGATAGTTTATCATCCTTTATCTACGATAAACTATTTGAATATTCTACTCTTAGCTAGAATAATTGCAGTCAACACAATGACATATTTACTCTTTGGGCTATTCTACTTAAAATATCCTCAAGGTGTTTGAAAATTTAAATTTTATTCATTAGTAAACATATGCTCCTATCAGTCGCATATGTTTTATTATTTGTTTTGGACTATTAAAATAATTTCCAACGCTATTGATAATGTTCACCCATTCATTTTTTTTATTATTGCTTATGTTTGAATTCATGTTTTGAAACATGACGTAAATCATTAATCTATGACGTCATGCCTAAGCTATAATTATTTTGTTACGGTAATGTTTTAAGCTCGTTTTTATAAGAAAATTCAAATAGGTCAGTTAGCAGAACCTCAGACTAAAGATCTCAAGCTTTTAATTTCGATTTCTGGTGATGGCATCTGCTTTATTTGTTGGGAATTTATTATTTACTATTAATTCAATAGTCTCCATTTAAAAAAGTAGTTAAAATTTCTGATATTTCGAAATTAGACTAATTCTGCAATGTAGTTATTCCATTTAAAAAAGTTGTGACTGACGGACAAAATCTCTATTTATATAACATAGATGAGGGCCAAGACAGGTACTATTACTTCGCGTAAGAGTGGACCTGGCAGTAGTGGTAACGAAAGGATGAATGCACTACTCAAAGGTCCTTACCACCGGAATCAGTTTAGTGTCATACTCCAGACGGTTTAGAGGTGGTGGTGTGAGTATTTGATAGAGTTATATGATATAGGGTTGGGAAATAGGGTGGGCAGAAAAAAGGTGAATGGGGTTGGGCAATAGGATAGGTAGCAAAAAAAGTTTATGGAGTTGGGGAATAGTGTTGGCAGAAAAAAGGTGAATGGGGTTGGAATATGGGGTAGGCAGAAACAAAATAAATAGTGTTCGGAAATGTGGTAAGCAGCAAAAAGATAAATGGGGTTGGGAAATCGTGTAGGCAGAAAAAAGGGTAAATGGAGTTGGGAAAGAGGGTAAGCAGAAAAAGGTAAATGGGGTTGGGCAATAGGATAGGTAGAAAAAAAAGTTTATGGAGTTGGGGAATGGTGTTTGCAGAAAAAAGGTGAATGGTGTTGGGAAATGAGGTAGGCAGCAAAAAGACAAATGGGGTTGAGAAATCGGGTAGGCAGTAAAAAGGTAAATGGGGTTGGGAAATGTTCAGTAAAAGTCGAATTTTTGACGGAATTTCAACTTCTGATTTTTCCAAATTTGAATGTAATGATTTAAAGTGATAATAAGTGTTTTGAAATAGTGTCGAGCTGATTTTTTTTGTTAAAAGAACATTGAATGTAATGATTTAAAGCGATAATAAGGTGTTTTGAAATAGTGCCGAGCAGAATTTTTTCTTAAAAGAACATTGAATGTAATGGTTTAAAGCGGTAATAAGATAAATGGGGTTTAGAAATAGGGTAAGCAGAAAAAAAGGTAAATTGGGTTGGGAAATAAGGTGGCATAAAAAGGTCAATGGAGTCGGAAAATAGAGTAGGCTGAAAAAAGATAAATTGTATTGGCAAATGTTCTGTCATGGTCGAAATTTTTATTGTTAAATGGTACCGAGTGAAATTTTTTTCTTAAAGGAACGTTAAATCTAATGATTTAAAGCAATAAGGTGTTTTGAAATAGTGCCGAGCGGGATTTTTCTTTGAAAAGAACATTGAATGTAATGGTTTTTAGTGATAATAAGGTGTTTTGTAATAGGGCTGAGTAGAATTTCTTTTTCTTAAAAGAACATTAATAATTTTCGCAATGTATTTATTATGCTAAAAAAATCATGACTGGCAGACAGACAGACGAACAAAATCCTATTTAAATCAGATAGATAAATGTCTGTACAAATTCAGTGGCAATGGAGAGTCACTTTGATCTTAGTAAAAAGACTGCATGTCTAGCGATAAAAATGCTGTTTCAAACATAAGCTTGACAAACTGACTGACCTGGCCTCTTGCAGTTATGCGAAGATCCATTTAAAATAATTTTAAATTGTATATATTGTCTGACTAGAGTGGTTAATATTCTGACAGCGGCTCTTTTCCTATCTCATCTGATGTGATAAAACCTCATCCATGTCCTCGCAACGATCGAATGCTTCAATTTGAGCTTGCAAACAACAACTCAGCTAGAGATTATATTGTTCATTTATAAGTAGAGCATTTGCATTTATATCACTTTCAGCCATCCATAACTTCCACGCTCATTTTCCCAACACATTGTTGGCAGTAAAATGCTTCTGTAATGTTATTCCCATTTGCAAAATAAGAATCAAACAACACAATAAGAGATTAAGCATCATATTTAATCCACCCACTCTCTCCTTTTATTGTTATCTGCATTTTAATCTTTCAAATTGGAAGGTTTATCGATAAATCATTCTAATATCTGAACAGGGTTGCTTGCCTGCCAAAAAAGATGGCAGAGTTGGCGTTTGTTGACGGTGAAAAAAAAAATCTTGTGCTCAAAGGTTTTCTATAAAACATTCATTTTGACAAAAGTATTGCAACTTCAACCCCTGAAAGGTGGGTGGACATTATTTTACGTTTGTCTTCACGCATTTATTGTTGCAAACAATAAACCAGGGAGTGGGCAAACTATCGTCTACATGCGGCATGCGGTGTTGCATAGATAACTGGCTCTATGTCACCATTCACATGAAGACTGGGTTACACCATCAGAATTGCTTTAACAAGTGCAGCTCCCCAAAAAGAGGCACTCTGGATTGAGACATAAATTAAAATTGCATAAGTCTAGAAGGATTTTCTCCTTCACTGACCGAGCACAGAAAGGCGTAAGTGTAGTGTCAGAACAGATGCTACACTTTGAATTATTTATTTGCAAAAAATATAAAAGCTACATCTTGTACAAATTAGGCACAAGGCCATAAAAAGTCTGGGAAAAATGCAGGTCATTGGTCATTGTCTACGATAAACTATTTGAATATCCTACTCCTGGCTAGAATAATTGAAGTCATCATAATATCACATTTCCTCTAGGGGGCCATTCTACTTAAAATATCCCAAAATGTTTGAAAATTTAAATGTTATTCATGTTTGTACAATTGCTCTAGCAAGTTCTTATTGAAGTCATTTACCCTATATGAGATGGAATATTTTTCAATTTGTAATGCAGTTTTTAAAATATATTTTTCAATAATACTTTGTTTGATTGAATGTTTATTTCTCGCTTCACAAGTTTAATCTCACTTTTGTGGTTAATTTTCTTTCCGGAAACTGGGGTTCTTTTGTCTTTTGTTTTTTACACAAAAAGCTAAACTATATTTTAGTGTAGCTGTCTATCTCACTCTCTGTCCATGGCTGCAATTGTTCAAACACAGGTTTTCCCAAGTCAAATTTTACAATGAATCCAATGCTGGTATTAATTATGTATTAGGGTTGTTTTATTTTTTTACAATAATATTGTGGGGTTTACTTTAAACTGCTAGGATGACGTTTTGCTTTTATTATATGTTATTTAAAATTAAAAACCATAGAAATTAAACTATAAAAATAAAAATGGTAATATGAGGTTTAGGGGAGGGAGTAAGGATACACAAGGGTTATCATTCATTTTAGGACAATGCTGGAAATTGGAAATTCCTGCTAGTATAAATATCGTTCTTAACTTTGAAATTTCATTTTCTGTGAGGCAAACTTTTTTGATGAATTTAATATTTGTTTTTTGTTTTTTTTTCAAAAAGTGACTAAATGAATTCTTAAAACTTAAGTTTTAATTAGCAATTGTAGCTTACATTATTATTAATAATTATTATTAATAATTAGTAATTTCACCGTAACTTATTATTAATTAGAAGTATACCCAGGATGAGTAAAATGAATTCCCTAAACAGAACCGATTTGCAACACTTTTATGTGCCCTTACGAAGATTAAAATCAATATCGAATGCTACTAAACCATATAAATTTTTATTCATATTTTCATAAAAATCCATTGGATCATCTTGTTCTAGAAAATGTCTAAAATTTACGGCTTAAGCCTAAAGAGTCTTAAGAAAAAATTAAAATTCAGGGAATCTTGTTTGATTGGTGTCTTATGACTATAAATAACATTTAATGCTAATCTGAAATCTTTGAATTTTGAAATGAGAGATTTTGCCCATATTATGCCCCATAAAGAACTTTAAAATACTCACTATTAACTGAAATTTGGAGAATATTTATTAATTGATGTCTAATACGTATTGTTAACATTTCACAAAAATTTGAAGTATCTGAATTTTCACGAAGAGCTTCCAGCCTCTCTTTTACCCCTTTGTATGAAACTAAATGTAGTCTACATTACTCACCCTTACGCCTAACAGCTGTGTTCCAAAATTCATAATAACCAGTTAATTAATTTACGAGTGAATCCTGTGCATAGCAATATATAAACATATACACATACCTAATTTTATATAGAGATGGAAATAGAGTTGTGGACGTATCTATTTTCATTATCTGGCTTCCACTTACAGATGTCGGCAATAAGAGTATTCATGTGAGCTTATTCGATTTCGAAGCTCTTTATAACAGCTCTGCGATGTTTTTTCTTTGCTCAGAACACTCTGGAAAGATAATTAGACTTTTCTACGAGTGCTGCATGCTTGACTTCATACTTGACTCTAGCTCATGAGAGCTTGTTTATAGATTACAATGTTGGTGGCTACCACAACTTATACAAGCTTGACAGGGGTTTCGTTCAGCAATACTGTTGTCTGGGTTGGAGAAGTTGCTCTGATACGAAGATTACCTCTATTGGTTCTTGGAGTAATGTTCTTCTGTCTGCGATATGTTGACATCCAAACATTTTACGATTTTGTTTTTTATCAAATATTTTCCGTGTACTAATTAATTATGAGCAAACGCATTAACCTTTATCCTCGAGTGGTCCTTGGGTGACTCGTAAGTAGAAAAAATATGGCTGACTTTCAACAATACCCTGAGAATTGTATCACCTGCTTTCTTGTAAAATCCTTTTTATTCTCTTACTATCTACTTCCTAATATTATACTTTCTTTTGTAAGCATGTCATTACTAACTAGAAGAGCATTACCACTGTCAACTTAGAGAAAAATCTATTAGACATGTGTACGAAGTGTGACGATCTATTGAAGTGAAACCTGGCCAGTGAGGGTTGGAGATATGTGTTGCATGGAGCGAAATGATATGAGAATGATATGATAGATGTGTAATGTGAGTCTTAATGATAGGCTTAAATCTATGATTTCAGAGGAAGATTAAATCTCGACAGTATAGGGAGATGTGTGCAGAACAGGAGACTTCAATTGTATGGCCACATTGAAAGAATATTGATATTCCTTGGGTTAGTAGATGTATTAATAGAGCAATTGAGGTAGTAAGGTCAGTGGATAGGGAGAGGGCAAGGATATGATAAGGATGGATTTGAAAGAAAGAGGGACATATAAAAACCTAGCCAAAGATAGTTTAGTTTGCAAGTTGTCCACAACATGCCAGCATGTAAAAAACAATGTTCAACCATGATGATGATGATGATGATGATGATGATGCATATGGGTTTAACTTTGTTCAAGCTTTGACATTTTAACTATTCTTGTGTGATAATGTTTTAAAAAATATGATTCTTACAAAAGTGTTAAAAAATTCAATTTCAAAATAGAAGGTCACGAAAATGGAATCTTTTGACTTTCCCTTAATTTCATCCTTAAGAAATCGATAACCTTTCACTGGCATTGATATATATAAAGAAGAGAAAAAGAGAAAAGATTAAATGTATAAATAAAAGGAAAAGAAAATTCCCTTGTCAAAAATAGTAAATATTTGACTCGCCCTAAAATTATTTTCGAAATAAAGGAAAGTATAATGAACTTCCCTACGGTAATTTGCTCTCCAGACGAAAAGATAAAAAAGACATCTCATTTCACACAATATGGCGCTGGCTTCCAACAAAGGCGTTCTTGTATTATTATTGAATTCATCTTCTTCAATTTTTTTTCCTAAAGTCTCTTTTTCTATCATTTCTCTTACAATCACTTTTCAGCCGGTTTACTCTTGTTATTCATACTTGAGCAGTCAATCATTTTGTTCTTGCAAAATCCTTCCATCTGATTTAGTTAATGAAAATAAGAAACGTAAAAGCTATGAAGAATTTTGTTTGGCCAGTTATATCAGAATGTTGGAACATTGGATTTGAGCTAATCCACACAGTTTACTATGTATCTATATATTCTGCATTGTTTATCATGAGTGTAATCGAATAGAAGCTGCATTTTTATTATGGGTTTATATAATCTACACTATCATGGATGTATGTAATCATCGTTGTTTATCATACGTACATATAACCCATGTTTGTCATGGGCTTAAATAATTTACATTGTTTTTCATGGGTACATATAATTCATGTTTTTCATGGGTTTATATAATTTACATTTTTTGTCAGGAGTGCATATAATCCATGTTGTTTGTCATGGATGCATATAATTGGTCCCCCGATTTATAAAATTGAGGGACTTATGTTTGGGAGGCATGTCCGTCCATCCGTCCGTCCAGATTTTTCTCTGCAACCATCCATTGAATTTCTCTGAAATTTTGCATGAAGTTGTAACTTTGGTCAGGTTAGAAAGTGACATTCTCCGAATTTTGAAAAACAATCTGGTTAGCCCCCCAGGGGGTCAAAAGGCCCCGAAATGGCCAAAAATGACATTTTTTGCCCCATAACTTTTCATCCATCCATTCAATTTCTCTGAAACTTGGCCAAAATGTGGAAGCAATTGTTCCTAATAGAAAATAAGTATCGCTGACCTTGGAAAAAATCTGGTTCTGCGCCCCCAGAGGCTCAAAATCCTCCAAAATGGCAAAAAATGACCCTTTTCTCCCATAACGTTTGATCTATCCATTCAATTTTTCTGAGACTTGGCAAAACTGTAAAGGCAATTGTTCTGGATATAAAATGAGCATCCTTGACCTCAGAAAAATTCTGGTTCGCGCCCCAAGGGGTTAAAGGGGGATCAAAAATGCCCCAAATTGCCCAAATTTATTGCATTTTACACTCGCCACATCTAGTAACATGCAGAGAGGGACAACACAAGCGCGGCTTGTTCATGTTGTTTTTCATGGGTGCATATAATTCACATTGTTTATCAACAGTATGTATGATCTACACTATTTTGAACATATTTGTAGAATGTGCATTATCATAGGTGTATATATTCTGAATTATTCTTAGTGTATAACATTCACATTCTTTTTATAAAGTATATATTATCTGCATTCTTTATAACAGGTGCATGCAATCCATATTGTTTATCCATTCGCCTTTGCTGGAACAGCATGAAATGTTTGTTTGAAAAAAAATAACTGAATTGAAATGTAATTTCCAATGTATTCTTCTACATCTACTGATTACATGAAATTTAGGTTATATTGCATTTTATCTCACTTTAATCGTCTAATAAATTTAACAGACGATCAAGACATGTTAGTGCCACCAAATGTATTTACAAAAAGATTGTTCTTTAAGTGTTACTAAGAAAAGCCAGTACCTTTTATAAGCAGAACGAATTATTATAGCTCACTATAGATTTTATTTAATAAACATTCACTCAAAATAATGAATAAATTTGGTGCTTCTATATCTGGGGATCCATATCAGTCAGAATGTTTCTGATTGCAATTCATAAAACAAACCGGAAATGGCTGAAGCAATTTATGAATTGAAAGCCGTGAGAAAATATAAAAAGGCAGATCACATTAAAGCATTCAACTGCAGAATAAGAATGAATGTAATTTCGATGACACTAGCTGTTTAGTTTCCTGAAAAAAACAATCCATTTTGCCCCCTCCAAAAAAAAAATAGCGTCATGGCAAAAAACAAAAACTTGCAACAAATGCAAACAGAATGCACCCTTTTGGTTAGGATAAGAGTTAAAAAAAAGTTTTAGCCCCTCAAAAAGAAAAATTGCATAAAGTTCCTCAAAGAAATTAAAGAAAAGAAGTAGTTGATACACTTAATGATTTGAAGAAAATTATTAAACCCCTTTTTAACACGGAAGGGGTGTAATTAATTGTTTCATTTAATGCTGATACTAATTGACTGTTTGCAAACGTTTCGGCAATTTACGTTTTTTTTTTGTAAATCACAGTTGGAAACATTCGGGCCGATATAAGTACCATAAATTTATATTTTTAAAGTATCTATATTTTGTATTTCATGATATGCTTATAGGTTTATATTCAATCATATACTGAGCTTTGCAAAAGTTCTGTTGCACTCTTTTATGTTCATTTCAACACCTGAAACAACGATGTTCTTTGTGCGCAATCAGACAAATATTGGATACTTATCCAGATTAGGACCCAAGCTAAAATCAATTTAGTGTCGGTTAGGGTTAGCTTGGGTCCTAATCTGGATAAGTACCAAATATTGCTATTCGCATATTTGATTATGTGCTTACATAATAGTATTAACCAATGAGAACGTGGTTCAGGCATAGACAGAAAGCCGTGCACACTTTATGGCTGGCCTTTCCTCATCCAGGCACTTGTGCAGTTACTGAAGAACTTCACCTCATCAACATTTTAATGGCCAACTTTGTAAAGTTTTTTTTCAACATATGCCTACAGACTGTGTAATCGAAAAGTTTCGGGTTGGGCGACTATGGTTGGCATTAATCCTGTGGCCAGAAATTCATGTTTAACACATCCCACATTTACATGACTTTAGCCGTGTGTGACAGCGCACCGTCCTGTTGAAAGACATAATCTGCAATCTTGGTTATTTTTATCATCCATGGAGGACTTTCACACTAAAATATCCCTAACATAGTCCGCAGCCATTACCCTGTTTTTCAAACTACACAGGCAACATTTTTTCCCCATTTTAGTCCATTTCAAATACTTTTCTAATGGTCAATCGGATGTGAACTCGGGGTTTGCCTACGTGAGGCTTTTACTGTTCTTCAACCTGATTGCAACTCTGTCAATGATAATCTGATTGATAAATTGAACTAAATGTCTCTTAACCGAGAAATATCATCTTTGATTTAAGCTCTGTTCATGGTCACAGAATATATGTCATTCTCCACGTCATGGCTTCACAAATATTATATCATATTTTGAAATGTAAAACTAGCAATTTTTAGTCACCGTTCAATTCAAGGCAGGTAACTACTGCCCACAAAGGTTCATGTGAAAAATGTAAAAGGTCTGTCCGGATAACGTTGATAATATGATGATGCCTCCTGCTGTTGTACTTACTCCTTCTTCTCTTGACCTCTTGACCTCTTGACCTCTTGATTCTCTTGATTGCTGCAATTTAATCTTAAACAGTGTTTTTTTTTCCCAGGTGGCATGGTCGATATTAAATAGTGTTAAATCTTGTCTATAAAGGTAAAGTAAATATAAAATCAAGACAGACATTTGCTTTTCCTCATCATAGACAGTTTTGCATAAGGAATATTCTTCCAGATCATCCCCATTATTATGTTATCCTAAGTATGATATCCGGTGGTGTGGTTTCAATTTGGGAGCTTTGGAGAATGTGGCAACACCCATTAATTGGCATTGCTCCCAGGTCCAGGCTGAATCGGGGTGGTAGTACCTGCCAGGGTCACATCCGGTGACATACACGAACAAACAGACATTATTTACATCATGGTCAATGTTGCGGTATCATCCCTATTTCGATACACAAGGGACTCTTCCGATAAGTATATAATACTTTGACTGTAATCCACTCAGAGAGTCAAGTAGCAGAAGCTAGACTGGGACATAGTATTACTGTAATATTCTTCTGTTCAACATGTGCTTTTTGTATTTATAACAACACAAGGAACATGACATAATTGATAGAAAAAAACTAAAGCAGACACTGTAACATCTTTTCTTAAAGTATATATCGAAAAATTTAAAGATCTAACCAATGAAACAATACAATATTTGAAAATTACTGCATGAAAACAAATGCACATGAATGTACACTACGAATTAATAATTGAACATATTAAACACATAAAGCAAAAAAATTTTGACCCAAATCATTAGATCCTACATTAAATAACTTGAAGAGGGTTGATTTGGTATCAAATAAAATCAACGCAATTATTATTAAAGAACTAGCAGGAAGAGCTGGCATTGCCTGGGATTGAATGAAGATGTCCTTCTATCTATGGAAGTAAAGTGGCATTACTTGAGATAGAGTTCAGTAAATTTAAAGTCTTTAAATCTCTCAATGTATACACAGCGATTCTCGAGTTTAAATGTGCATTTCTGCTCCAAACCATGAACTCTTTATTAACATTTCTATTATTATTGTTTTTTATTTCTATAATTTTTAAGTTATTAATAAAATAAAGTAAAGTTTAATATTCCTTTTATATTGATGTCAAGCGTGAATGTAGACGCCACAATATTATTGTGCCCCCTTTGATCAAAATGAACGATACCTAACCAAGTAATTTGGGTAATGTAGTTTCATAATATATATAACTCAAAATCTGTAGTAGGAGTGTCTGAACAAACAGACAGTAACTACAACTTATATATGAGAGCGGGAGAGAGAGAGGTATATATATGTATATATATATATATATATTCTCACTTTATAGAAAGTTAGGTATGTGTATATATTGATATATTTTTATGTACAGGATAATCTCCTAAACTAAATAACAGATCATTATGAATTTTGGAATATATATATATATACACACACACACACACACACACACACACACACATATATATATATATATATACATACACACATATATATACTTATATATATACATTAGGGTAGGTCGATTTTACACTTTTTTTTAAATATTAAAAAAAGGCACGTACCGAAAGTTGTATATAGACCTATTAAATACTCATGCAAAAAATTAGATCAAAAACTTCAGCGGTTTTTTGAGCGTTTGGTATCAAAGATCGTAGACAAGAATATACTGAAAATTCCTCGTTTTTGCAAGATTTGCTTGAATATTGGTGTGAAAACCAAATAATTTTAGCATTTAAAATCAGGGAATGTCTTTTTATTTTATAAAAATGATAGAAATTAAAGAAATCTTTAAATTGAAAATTGCCCCCCCCCCCTCATTTTCAGTATCTGCTTTTGTAAACTACCTTTTAACGTTATGAATTAAACAGTAATATTTGAATACCTAAAAAAATGATTTTTTTCTGTTATAAGTGAAAATATAACAAGCGAAGAAATAAGGAAAAACCTAACACTATTTTAATGGAGCTTAATATAGAGAGTCAAATTGCTCCATATAAGACCCCTTAGACAAAAATGCTGGTCTCAATTTCTGACTCAAAACTTTGGCTGTAATGTGTTGATGCCTTCCTTCAAAACCATATACAGTTTGTGAAGCTTCTGTTATTAACGTAACTGCCCGTTCCACACCCTGAGAATGTGAGGGCAAATCTGGCAAGTCAAGCTTGGTTCCATTCATCAACGATTCTCGAAGTTCAGATTCAGTAAAATCTTCCGTCATCGGTGGTTCAAAAAATGCCGCATAATTTTAAATCTATTAATTGTGTCCAATGTGTGGCATTAAAATTAATAGGTAGTATTCTTTTTAATCTTTTTCTGGTTGACTCCTCACTCCTGAAAGAACAAATTAATTAATTGTGTTTTTAAAAAATTCCAATCTGTACTGCTTTAATAATTATGGTGAAATTAGATAAAATCTTTAAAAATCATTCTATAAATTGGAATAAATAATAACGTCAGAGATATATGAATAAATATTACTTACCTAATGGCCAAAATTCTTTTTAAAGCTTCTTCTCTTACTTCAATCTCCTCAGATTTAACCATGGAATATAGAATGTTTTCAGGCAGTAAACAAAATGTATTACCTTGTATATTTCTAAATGTGATATCTTGGATTTCCTGAGGCTGCTCCTTAATCCTCTGGATCATATTAAAAATGTGCACTTACTGATTGTGGAATTTACTATTTCTTTTAATTTCAAACCAAGAAGTGGCATACACATTTACAATAAAATTTACTACCTAGTGTAGTTTTGTTGTGTGCCTTTGTGGGTATGCACCACGAGTCCATAAACACATGAGCCTGATGGCCAAAGTTAACCATCTTGCTTGGTTTAAAGGACCAATTTTCCAGGAGGCATATCTAGAGTCAACCTTACCTCTAGAAATACCTACTGTGTATTCATAAAGGAGTCTTTGGTCAGAACTAAGATCATGTATTTCATCAATTTTAAAAATTGACTCTAGAGGATTGCTAATAGTGGAAAATGATATTTGGGGTAAATCATGGCAATCATTTGAGCATAATTTCCCCAGAGGGCTACTGAATGTTGTAGGGCCCTTTGTGCAACCATCTATGTTTTTAAAAAGGGCTCTGAAAGGTAGTTCATTATGATGCAAAGAGCAACCAATTGTGTGAAGATTTTTTAAAAGTTTTTTTTCTAAAATTGCAACCATTCCACCTTCGCAACCTGTGTTGGTATTAGTGTTGTCAACAAGTATAGCCTTGATACTGTTCTCACTGTGGAATTCATGCAAAACATCCACCACTTGATCTGCATGAACAGCACCTGTTGCACCACTATTAGGAAGAACTCTATGTGTCAGATATTTACTTTCACATGGTGTTTCTTTTGTAAAAGTTAAATGGTGTTCTGGTCCCTTAGTTTTTTTCATAATTCTCTGTCTATTTTCATCCACAATTTCCTTATACATCAATGTGTCCTTATCCATTCTCCCATCAACTCCAATACATATATTTTAGGTGGGGTAAAAACCCCTGGCTGAAATAGTTTTATTTATCTACCTCCAACAAGGTAAGATGTGACACAAGGTCAGGAAAGTGGGATTAGATAAGCCTGCGCTATAGAGGTGAGCACTCTGGCCATTAAAAAATTGACTGGGCAGCCCCGTCGGCATTCCCCTGTAGGGGCGCCTCAGACAGTTAGCAATAAACTTACTCCTCCCCAAAGAGGGAAGGCAAAGCCTGGGAGGGTGCACCTCCTAGAATTGCACAGGACGGACAAGCCCCAATAGACAAGCGTAAATCCAGACCCAAAGGCCCGGACGATACCGGTTTATTTGGTGGGGTAAAAACCCCTGGCTGAACTAGATTTTATTTATCTACCTCCAACAAGGTAAGATTGACACAAGGTCAGGAAAGTGGGATGAGAAGCCAGTGCTCGAGAGGTGAGCACTCTGGCCATTTAAAAATTGCCTGGGCAGCTCCGTCGGCATTCCCCGGTAGGGCCGCCTACGACAGTAAGCAATAAACTTACTCCTCCCCAAAGAGGGAAGGCAAAACCTGGGAGGTGCACCCCCTAGAACTGCACAGGACGGACAAGCCCCAATAGACGGGCGTGAATCCAGACCCAAAGGCCCGGACGATACCGGTTTATTTGGTGGGGTAAAACCCCCTGGCTGAATTAGTTTTTATTTATCTAACTCCCACAAGGTAAGGTGTGACAAAAGGTCGGGAAAGTGGGATTAGATAAGCCAGCGCTCGACAATTCAATATATATTTGTGATAATTAAATGTGTAAACAGTGTTTACAAAACACAGAATCAACACGGGAACTCAAATTCGCCAGTTGAATTTTCAACCGGTGAATACCATAAAAAATATCCAATAAATAAAACGCCTATGTAAATAAATAATTATTTATATATAAAATTAAATATTATAGTGTTTTATTCCTTTTTAATTTGAATATGTACATTTAATTTCTTAAGAAAAGGAATAATAAACTTTAAAATATTTATTATTAAGTAATGTATTACTTTTTTTTTTTAAACCCGGGTTTAATTTAAGGCGACCCATCTGCCGGTGAAATCTAGGCAGTGATAAAAAATCTCGATTTATTTGATCTTAAAGTTGCAATGCTCAAATAAATACAAAGTTTTGAAGAAAAATATTTCTTGTGGTAACTTTTGACATTATTTGGCAACTTTCTTCGAGTGCGATTATTTACAGTTTCAAAATCAACCTCCCCTAATATACATACATATATATATATACACAAACACATATATATACACATATATATATATATATATATATACACACACACACACACATATATATATATATATATATATATAAACATATATATATATAAATATATATATATATATAAACATATATATATATAAATATATATATATATAAATGTATATATATATATATATACATAAATATATATAAACATATATATATATAAATATATATATATATATATATAAATATATATATATATATATATATATATATATATTCCACATATTGTAATTTTCTATGAGATTGTGCTATAAAAACTTATTAACTCAATCGACCTGAAAATCATTTAAACTGTTACCTAATTTAAGGTGGAGGTTATGTTTTCGGTCGAGTTTGTTTGTTTCTTTGTTTGTGTGCAGATTAGGGTCCACATTGCTTGACCAATCGTCACCAAACTAGGGCAAAATATCGGCCATAGTCTAACTTAGAACTGATCTAATTTTGACATTTCTAGGTCAAGGTCGCGGAAAAGATGAAAGTCATACTTTTGGCGATAATTGTGGTTCTGTTCATCATAGAGTCTCACTACTTGGCCGATATTGTAGCGAATGAAATCTTATATGACCATTGTCTAAAAAAATTGTTTACGCTCGAAATTAAGATGGAATTTCAACTTCGGAGTTTTCGCAATTTTGAGTTATCAATGTTTCCATGACATCATTTCGGGAATACTTAAAACAATATTGAGAAGTGAGGTCCACATAAAACTTTGGCCCATCTTTACATTGTCAGACAGAGGTATGCAGTCTCACGGCTGATTCATATTCTTGTCTTCTAATATCATTAGGAAAAGCATGAACATCCTTGGGCATGGACAAAATAGCAACTTCTGGTCAATTAATCGTTTCCAATGTGCAATGTGTTTCAGCATCACATAACCAAAAAGGTTAGATGTGCTATACGAAAGATAATCTAATACACCCAAAGAATGTATTCATTGAAATAACCTGTTCTGGAATTTCTTGTGGCATTTCTTTTGTTAATTTTTGTTGTTCTTTTTATCCCCCCCCCCCCGCCTTCCCCAGTATATAACACCGTATTATATCTCAGACATTTCTCTCATAAATATTGGAAAATAAGGAAAAAAATGTAGCCTAATGGATTTTATTTCATTTTTATATTTTTTTTTGCTGAGAATAGATTCTAGTTTCACTTTCACTTTCACCTAATGTTTTACTTTTATTTTATTTTTTCATAAAAATATAATAAAATGATTGACGTTTTTTTTTAAAAAAAACATTCAAAAACTTTTTGTAGTTTATCAGAAACGAAAAGCTTTTCTTTTGAAAATATATTCATGTAGAATGGAAGTTGATCTTGAATAGTGTTTTCCCAGGTGGCCTGCTCGATATTAAAGTGTGTGAGATCTTGTCTATAGACCACTATAAGATAAAATCTAGCCACTACAAGCAGAATCAGCCCAGTTTTTGAAATTACATCCTTAAATTTTACACAATTTAAATATCTACAACATTCTTATGGTCGCCATCTTTATTTTTTGCTAGAGGTATTCATAGAATTTTTATCAAAGGGAAAATTCTCCGACCAATATCCATTTCTTGGACATGTCTAAAATGGACCCTATTCTGTAATATGGAAAAAATTAAAAAGATTAAAACTTTCAAATTTGAAGGGATCTTAAAATATCAAAAAAGTGAAATTATTGAAGATAAAAAGAAAGAAGGAAATCTCTCCTTTCGTTATTTAATGCTAAAACTCAATATATATTATAAACGATTAATTGTATATTATTACTTAAGTTGCTATTTCACCCATGGCTGGGGGATTTTGGGTTAATACCTTTCTCAACTTTATAAGTACATAATTGAATACAATAGATCATGCATATAATACACATTGTTTATTTTGAATGTATACAATCTCAATTATTTATTATGTGTGTATGTAATCTGAGTTGTTTATTGTGAGTTTAAACAATCTGCATTATTTATCATGCGTGTATAGAATTTGCTTTTTCATGGGTGTATATAATCTGCTTTTTCATGGGTGTATATAATCTGCATTATTTATTGTGGGTGTATATAAGCCATATTTTTTGATCATTATTTTAAGGAATTTTTGAATATCCAAAGAATTGAAATCACTGAAGATAAAAGGAAAAAGGAAAAAGGTTTTCATGAAATTCAATTGGAATTTAAATTCCTCATACGTATTTTCCTGTTTGCTAAATCCTTAAACACTTTTCTGTCATATCTTTATTTGGTCTGTAATCGCTGGCCAGTGTCTGGTCGACATAGATCACAATGAACGTCCCAGGACTCTCTGTTCAATTTCGTTCCAGCTCTTATCATAACAAATCACAGCATCTTGTTACCAGCTGGCCAAACGGACACTTGATATTAATCAACAGTCACTCAGTCACTGTCTGCATTCATTGATCACCCAAGGTGGTCGACCCATCTTTTTGACTTATCAGCTTAATCAGCCAAATTCTTTCCTGGTCGAGGCTCGCTTCTGTTCACTACCAAACTACTCATTGTAAAAATAATTAGCTACACACCTTTTAGCTAAGATCAAAGTGTAGTTTCTGTTCTGATGGATACTGCACCCCATAGACTGGTATTGTCTTGGCCTTCAGAGCTTGATTTACGCTGGTCTATGGGTCTGTCCTGTGCAGTTCTAGGAGGTCCACCCTCTCAGGCTTCGCCTCCCCTCTTTGGGGAGGAGTAAGTTTATGACTTACTGCCTGAGGTGCCCCTACCGGGGAATGCCGACGGGGCTGCCCAGGCAATTTTTAATGGCCAGAGTGCTCACCTCTCGAGCACTGGCTTTTCAAACCCCACTTTCCCGACCCGATCTTGGGTCACATCTTACTTGTGGGAGTAAGATAAAAACTGGCCTTGTACCTAACTCCTGGAGAGGAGTAAATCAATACACACCTGGGATTTGAAGAATTAATGAAAATCGGTCTGGTTAACTATACAAAAAAATAAATTTACAAATTATTTTTTATCTAATTACATATTTTATTGTTCTCATTTAATTTTAAGTGTAGTTCATGGGATAAATGTTGTGTATATTTTTGAATAACATATTTAAGGACAATTTGATACTACTTTGGCAATCTGCTTTGGTAAAAGACCATTTTTACCCAAATTTCACAGTTTGAGGTCAAATGTTTTTATGTCCCCATTGCACTTAGGCAAAATTAAGTGGTTCAACAAAAACATTCCTCTTCTCATCATACCATATTTTGGGGGGTCATCTACTCTGCCACAGGTGAAATATGTATTTCCAATGTACTTATCTGCATACCATTTATTTCTGAGGAAAAATGAAAAGTACATAATGTAACTTCATATGAATCAGTATGGTACCACTTTTTGACTTGATTCGGTGTTGGCATTAGTTTTCCCTCGATTGTTTCTAGAATCAGATACTTACAGGAGGGACCATGTGATGGCTGCCAACATCCAGAAGTGAAAGTGGTGCGATGGAACTGACAGGATTCGGACTTGGCACACCCACTTCACCACAACTACCTCGCAGAAAGTACAGGAAAAAATGTTCTAAAAAACATTGATTTTTCCCTAACACAAAGGAAGAGTATAGTGTGCAATTAATACAACAATAAAAGAAAAAGACTTAATGATATACTTTTGGCTAGGAATAAAGTGTAGTATATGTTCTGATACTACACTTCATCTTTCTGTCCTTGGTAAGTGATGGAAAACTCATCCTGGAGGCTGAGGCAATTTTAATTTATGTTCCAATCCAGAGTGCCCCTATTTGGGGAGCTGGATTTTCCCCACATTAAAAATTGACCTTGTGTCTCACTTTGCCCTCGTGGAGAGGAAAATAAATAGAGACTTAATGATGTCTCGGAACACAAGTGGAACTTGAGGAAGGTTGGCGAATACATGTATGGAACACAGTATGCAAAAAATCACAGTTGCATGATATAAAGTTGTGGTATCTCTCCATTGGTTTGTTTATTTACACACTCATCATAGAGTTTTGAGGATAGACCCCATAACAATATCTATTCTGAAATTACAAAGGGTACTTGGATAAGTATATTACATTTTGATCATAGGAGGTACACATTATCGTGGGGTGTGCATTCGAACTTGACATCCATAAAAAGTTAATACAATATTTGACTTTATTTTATTTATAACTTGGGAATTGTAGACATTAAAATATAACAATAGACATGTTAATATGGTGCTCAGACTTGAAGCAGAAATGTGCAGGGGTCCTCATTGATTCCCAGGAAACACCAGGTGTGCCTCGAGGGGGTTAGAGTCTATAAATTTACTGAAATTTATTTCAATTACTGTTTGTTTGCTTACAGCCCCTCTCCACCCTATCAATGCTGAGAACATCTTTCGGCCCCACCCCAAACATTGACTATTATAAAATATGAAACATAAGAATAAAGAAAGTAATCTGGTTTTATGGGCTGAGTGCAAAAGGAGATACGGTTCTCCATTAAACTCCGGGCTTTCCTGTTTGTATTTTATGATACAAATAATCAGAAAGTACGACAATTTTATAATACAAATAATCAGAAAGTACGACAAAATGAATAAAAACAAACAATAAACAAAAAGGCTCATTACGATTCTGAAATGTTAACATAGTTAATGCCATACAAAGTGACAATGAATGTCTTAAAACCTAAAGATCTGGGAGATCAATCTTTGACAAATAGAGAGCTCGATATCCTTTGAGATAGATTTATATCAATAATAAATTAGAATAAATTGTACTCAAATCGACTTTTTACTGCAGTTTCACGGCATTACTAATGCTCAGATTGCTTGTTAATGCAAGACGGTAGATATCAGTCAGGTACACTTTTGATGATCTGTAATGCCATAAAACTGCAGTAAGAAGCCGAGCTAACTATAATTTATTATATATATATATATATATATATATATATATTATTTTATTTAAAAACTATACATCACAGTGTCTGTTGGGTGTAGCCGAGTTTCATCGATCTGGTTATGCTGGATTAAGGGTGAAATCCGGCTGGTCTAAGTAGACCAATTTGTTAGCCTCCTTTTGTTATCGAATGTTCCGGGGGGGGGGGGGCAAAATTAATAATATTAATAATTCATAAATGAAAAAATATAAGTAGAAAAAAAAAAGGGAGGGTAATTATCTAAGAGTGAAACAAAAACAGGAGACCTTAAGCATCTAATATTAACACGGGGATCATCAGCTGTTTATATATATATATAATCCGCCATAAAATAAGACTTCTGTTCATTGCAAAGACATGAAAGTTGGCCCATATTGTAGCCAATGAAGACCCGCATCTTATATGGTTATGAGATGTTCGATCAAGCTTGACATTCTGGCAGAATTTTAACTCACGACTACTCATGTTCTTGTTTTTTTTCTTAGGTTTTACACTTTATAATATTCAATTTTTGAGGTGGGGCCATAGGATGTATTCAGCATTAATTGGTATAAGTAACATTAATTGAAGTAAAATTTAGTAAATTAACCCCTCATTGCATACTCAACATTTCTGTGAAATTCATGAGGACGTATGTGCGCTTGTACTGCAATCCTTGAACACTTATTAACATTTCTATTTTTATTTTTTTAATTTCTATAATTTTCAAGTGTATAATAAAACGTGGTATTTACTTTATCTGAATGTCAAGCATGAACTTAACCATGAAAGCGTTGTACTCCCTTTGATCAAAATGAAATATACTTATCCAAGTACATTAAGTAATTTAGTTTGAGAATATATATGGATCTATCTCCAAGACCCTAGGAGCAGTTTGTGAACAAACAGACAATAACTACAATCTTGTTATGTGAATGTGAGAAGTCCACATACAAACCTAAGTGATAATAGGAAGAAATAATATGTGTAAACATATGTGACAATCGATGAAGATTGAGCTATTGTCAGGATTCTATTCAATATTATGTTCTGTAATTGTGCCATTCTTTGGACAACGCCTTCTCAGTCAGGCAAAGAGATTGGGTGTATTCCTCTGCAATCAAACCATTCAAAACTTATTCGTCTCAAATTAGACATTATCGACTTATCAATTGCTAATTATGAGTGGGAGGCTTATACTCAATGGCTGACAAAATGTATAGATGATTTATACAAAAATGTTTATATTGACGGATAAGTCTCCTTCTTCAGATTAGACAAGAGTCTGATCATCAAGATTCTTGTCAGCAGAGAAAGAATGCTTGAACTATCTCGTTACTATACTGTGATCTACTGCACCATCACTTTTTGCACGACAATTGTTTTAAGTTGCTTCTAGTAAAGCATGAGTTCCTAAATTAGACTATTTACACATTATGACCTCAGAGGAAGATTAAATCCGGAAAGACCAAGAGACTTCGTTGGTATGGCCATGTTTAAAGAATGGATGAGAGTTCTTTAGTTAGTAGATTTAGAAGAGTTGGGGTAGCAGGTTCAGTTCATAGGGGAAGATCAAAGAAAAACATGAGAGGAAGTGATAAGAATAGACATGAGTAAAAGAGGGAAAAATAAAGACCTGGGCAGAATAGGTTTGGAAGTCAATTTCTAAATGCTCGCACGTGAAACAGACATTTAACCGATGATGATGATGATGATGATGATGATGATGATCTCTGTGCAGTTGTCAAGTTACACATGGAATGAAGCAATCCTTCAGTGCACCAACTACTATCGTACTACCAACAGGTCTTGGGTATGACCTTACAGTACATCAGGTGGTGAGTCCCCAATTTGTGAGATTTGGAGAGCGTGGAGTAACCCCTTAGTTGCCACTCTTCTCAGATCCAATTTTATCCAAAGTGGTAGTACCTGTCAGGGTATCATCTATGGGTTAAATAGAAACTATAGCTTATAGACTATTTGTTTACAAAATATATGCCTGCAAAACAAATTAACCTATAAAGCAATTATATGCAAAACATATTTACGGTTTTAGCATAACATGACATGCCATTAAATCCAACAACCAACCAAAACGTATATTCCATGATTTGAACTTCTTCAATCAGGTGATATACACACCACAAACATTAGCATGTATGCACATATTGTAAACCCTCTGAATGAATGGCTTTTACATTTTCTAGTCTATATAACGATTCGCCTATTTTGAAAAAATGATGTGATCTCATAAAATCAAACCATTCACATTTATTGATCCCTTGTGTATGGGAAGGAAATATTTTATTTTAAAATAATATTTACTGCTAAATGTGTTTTAGTCATTCCAACTGGTGTTGATTTAACCCTGGAGCTTGTGGCCATCTAAAAGATATAATCACTCGACAGCGGCTGCTGATGGCCTCTTGTCATAAACAGTTGGGGATTGAACTGATCTTCTGGCTATTAAGCGTAAACACAGAAAATAATTTTAAATTAAGAAACAAAGCAAAAAAGTTATGACAAATTCTTTTAGAAAATTTAATTAAGCACTTTTTGTTGACAAAACAGTAAATTGTCTTAACTAAAAGAATAAAATTAATTCCCTAAACAGAACAGTTTTGCGCCACTTTTATGCCCCCTTATGAAGAATAAAATCAAGATATAATGTGACTAAATCTTATGTTTAGAATCCTTATTCCAATTTTGATGAAAATCCATAACATGATTTTGCTTCTAGAAAATGTCTAAATTTAAGGCTTAAACTTAAGGGGTCTTAAAACGAATTAAAATTCAGGAAATTTTGCTTAATTGATGTCGAATCACTATGGATAAAAATACAACCCTTTAAAATACTCAAAAGAAACTGAAATTTAAGGAATATTCATTAATTAATGTTTAACCTATTATTAAAATTCCACAAAAATCGGTGGTATTTGAATTTTTATGAAAAGAGCTTCCATCCCTTTATATATAACTAACATAAACTAAATATAGTTCATATTGTCCACCCTTACGGCTAACAGCTGTATTCCAAAATTCATATTGATCGATTAATTAGTTTAGGAGTTGATCAACATAACATATACACACACCTAACTTTATATGGAGATGAGTTCAATTCAACTTTGTGTGACATATACACAAATGAGAAACAAAACAAATATGGCTAGCGATGAATATGTTATTTCAACCTTAAGCATGAGAGACTGGCTGAACGAAGGTGTCGTGGGCCTTGTTAGATACATGAGATTGGGTCATTTATCATAATCTCAGTTAGATTAAAACGGCAAATTATTATTCAAAAATGGAAGAACACTACCTTACTAATATACTGATAATACCCATGCAATCGACGTCCTTAGCTTAACTAATTTGCATACTTATTTGCAAAAGGGCATGTCATTAATTCACTATTCATTCTTATTCTTTTCTTTATTCAATGATTGTTTTCATTTCCTTATTACACACAGTTCTGTTTATGCATATTTGGATAGAAAATTAGCATTTTTAGTGAAATGTGTATTTTATGGGGTTTTTTTTTCAGATCAATTTTATTTTGAGGATTGCGATCCAGTTCTACATTGTAAATCAAAAACAAAGTTCCCTTTCTCACAAAGAAAAAGCACACATCGCAGCCAACTCAGTGAATACCCCTCCAACATTAATGGATTAAAATAGAAATAAAAAACTTTAAAAAAAATAATTACCGCCCTGAACTCTGATTTGGGTCTCAGAAATGATATTAATAAACACAACATGCTGAAGAAACAACAGTGAAACAGAAGATTGTATAAAGATATATATTTTATTAAAATTGATATTAATAAAACAGGCATGATAAGAATGAGGGAGAATAAACAAGATAATGGTGGGGAAAAACGATAATGTTCTGTCTTAGGGAAGATAAGGTTTTTGGGAACAACGTAAATTCAAAAGAGATTTTGTAAACCTGAGGATTTCACACCTTCTAGTCAAAATCTATAGTTTACTCATTAACACTTTGCCTTGTCAAACCCCACAGATGGGGAGGAGATGAAATGGATATTTAAAAATGTTTAGAGATTGGAAGAGATTCAATCTTTTGATAAAAAGAAAAGTATATATTTTCTGAAATTAGGAAAAGTCTAATTATACTAACAAAAAATGAAATCTTATTTTCATAAAACCTGTGATCTATTACACTATATTTAGACAATTTTTGACATATTTTCATTTCAGAACCATTTGAAGTATTTAATAGCGGTAAAATGGAACATGGAACGGAGTGCTGTTTCTGTGTACCATTGGTGCGTTTGAGAGCTGAAGACCATGGGCCACTTGAAAGCACCGAAATATTGGAAGAGAATGACCTGCAGAATGATTCGCATCAGATTAAAACATTCAGAAATCTTAGCTGCAGCTCAATGTTCTTGAATACTTTGAAGGCCATGAGATATGAGCTGGAGATTTGCGATAGAAATGTTAAAGTAGTGGCTAGGCAATGCGGAACTTGGCAGGGAAATGGGCATTGGAGTGGCAACTATGAAAAAAGCACTGAACAAGGATCTTCACTACTCCTCATACAAGAGCTACAAGGGCCAACTACTCACCGTCATAGCCGGAGAGAAGTGACTTACAAAAGGCAAGAACTTAACAAGATCAAATATCCAGTCGAGTAGGGGATGCTTTCGTTCTTCACAGACAGGAAATCTTTTGCTAAGACTAGTTTTACAATACACAGAACAACAATTCACACCAAGTCTTGCATGTCATGAAAATCAAGTTCTCTCAAACTGTAATAGTCTTTAGATGTGTTTCCAACGAAAACAATGTCATGGCGCCCCACATTTTTGAAAACGGACTCAAACTCAATTTTGATTGCTATATTAAGTTGCTGTTCACTGTTGTCAAGTTCTGAGTGGAGAGGGTTGCTGTAGGAAGGTCGTATGGGTGACAGAAGGACACAGTTCCATGCCTTCAGTAAATCCCAGAAGTAGCTGCCCCTGCCCCTAACTCGCTTGATTGCAACCCCATGGATTATTATGTATGGGGTGCACTTGAGAAAGAAACCAACCATACCGCCTGCAACACCAAGGACAAGCTGATTGCCAGAATCTCTTGACACTGTGGCTGCATACTTCAGCTTCAAGTACCATTTGGAGACCGTGGTGAAGACTCAGGACGGCTTCTTGGATTTGACAAAACGTCATCTAAGAGAAGTACTTCAGAATTTTGAGAATACATCAATTATTGACCAAGATATAACGTTTTTTCTTTTCTCCTGAAAACCAATAATACTAAAACTCTGTGGATCTTGTTGCTTGTTATCTAATTTGTTTCTGTGCACAATGGGTTACGTCATCAAATGATGATGTCACAAGATGATGATGTCATCCAGCAAATCATAGAGAAGAGAGGAAGAGATCCTTTTCCTAGATGCCTCATGCCGTCATAGATTGTCTACTGGACGAACATCTAGACCCCTTAGTGTCTAGTACACTACTAAAATTCTGAATCTTGCTTGTTTGTCCCCATGCACACTGGATGACATCAATGTTCTTTGACATCATCCATTAAAATATGTGGGGGGGGATAACGGTGCAGATTGGATTACATCACAAAATGATGACATCAACCATAAAACTAACGAGAAGAGGGAATAGATCCTTTATGACGTCATGTTTTAATGGTTGACGTATCCACTGGTTACCAGTTTTATTTAGATGAAGATTCATTGGATGTCTACTGGACAAATCGTTTAACCCCAGCGGGGGGGGGGGGGTCCAGTATAAAATTAAATTGTATTGCATAAATAACTTTTATGAAATATTGTGTAGTCAAACAGATAAACTTGGTTGTATTTCATGATTTCACTTCAACCATGTGGGCGAGAGACAGGAATATAAAGCATTTAGTTTCCATTGTTAATTGTTAAGTAGGCCATTGTAAAACAAAAAGAAAAGGCATCTTACTGTGTTTCCATTCTTATTTTACAGTTTTGCATGGGTTTTCTTAACAGCCGGCAGTGTTGATTTACACACCAAAATCAATGCCGTTTTGCATCGAAGGAAGGACGGCATAAAACAAACTAAGTTGGTTGGTTGGGGTTGAGCGAGGCGAAGATAAAGGGACAGAAACGTATTTATTTCCTTCATTCTTCAAACCTACAATTCTCTTTCGCACTTTGTTTCCTTCTCTCTCTCTCTCTATCTCTTTTCTCCTCCTTCGTCTTCTTCTCTCCCTCTTTTTCTCACTCTCTCTCTTTCCTGCCACCCGTCTCTCTTTTCCTCCCTCTTTCTTACTCTCATGTTGATCACATCGACATGTACAGAACAATGACATGTAACTCTCCTGTCCCACTCAGAGCAATAAATTTAAGGCTTTTCATGAACAACGCAATCGAAAGAATTTTTACATCTACCCTTTATATCTATACAATTGATCAGTGAACAATTATTCTGTCATAGATTAAAGTTCTGAATGGTAAATCATGATTCTCCTATGAATGGCACTTTCGATTGGTGTGTTACTTATGGCAGATGTAAATCTAAAAAAGAACCTACCCTTACCGATGGGTTCACAGAATAGAACTCTGACCAAATTTTATTTATCAAAAATCAGACTTTTATAGTTGTGGATGATCCAAATTACCTATAATTTTTCGTTAATCTCTCCTGAACACTATCTCAGTGTAATAATACTAAATCAGCAGTGACAATGGGGATATAGGCACAGAATATAAAAAATATGCATAAGTAAGTGATAGGCATCTGTAACTGCATTAGATAGACAAACAGAAAAAAATAAAGTGAATTTTAAGAAAAAAGCAGAAAAAGAACGAATGAATAATAAAAAGTACTCATCCAGATTAGGACCCAAGCTAAAATCGACTTGGCATCGGTTAGGGTTAGGGTTAGTGTTATGGTTAGCGTTAGCGTTAGCTTGAGTTCTAATCTGGATAAGTACCAAAATAATTAGTATGAGACATTGAGATTATAACGTATATGCCATTTTCCCTGCTGATTGAGTATTATTAGACTGGACTTGTATTTAGGAGAGTGTAAACAACATTCAAAATGATAGATTATTAGGGCTTTTCTTAATGAAAACGTTGGATTTTCATAGATAAATGCTTTAGGGACTTAGGGACTTTACTAAAAAATGCTTCAACATTTATAATATATATATATATATATATATATATATATATATATATATATACACACACACATGTATGCATGTATCTATTTGTCAAGAATTTTGATAATGGTACTGAGTGAATATGACATTGTTCGGAACTATGATTTGGACTATGATGTTTGTGATGACCACTGTTGGAAACTTCCATGTAAGTCATGTCCAACATGTCGAATGAAATGCATCTTAACAATAAAAAATCTATTGTATATATTTATTAGATGATAAGCAATTCATTTCACATTCAATTTAAAGACACCATATGATGATTGCTACATCTTTTTCTCACTCCAAGAAACGAAGGGATTAAAGTGGCAAGCGCTCATAAAACACGAACGCCAGTCACTAAGTATTATTATACCCCAGTGACAAGCAGAGGCAAGATAACCAGACATCACAAAACACTCTGGATTTTATGAATTTTCCTTCTCACTTAGGTGCTCAGTTAACTCAAGCAGTAGTCCTTGTCTGTTAAAATTATTATGTCTTCTAAAGAACACAATGGTGCAATGGATACACTCACAGACTATGGAATTGGCTGTTTCGAGTTGAAATTCTATCAAATATAGTATGTTCACTCACACTGTAATATTGTTAGAAAACATCTAAACCTGCAATTGACTATCAGTTATCGATAAAATAACTTATTTTCAACTAATCATATACAACAATTTAGAAGTATTGTCTTTCAACTTTAAATAACACCAAAAGTATTGATATGAGATAAAACAGATGAACCAAAACTTGGTAGAAATGCAAAGAACCACTGGATAGCATCTCGACAAATTCTATCTGCACAAAATCATATACAAAACAATCTACATGATTCCTAATGTGCTTCTAGCTACATAATTGAACAGAATAACAGGCGATATGACCCACATAGTTTTTGATGGGTCTAAAATAATTCTTTTCATTTGTATCTATGCGTTTGTTGCTCAGAGATCTTAATAATAACTTTTTGTTTCATCAGAAGTATCACCAGCATCCAAAGTTGGTGGATAGAAATGGAAAAAACATATTCTGGTCTGGGATTGGTGGAATCTGAATTAACTTCTTTTTTCTTTTTAGTCGAGAAAGGTTATCTTGCAGATTCACATACATATTTGTCAAGATAGTTCATAAACAAACTGTCTGATCTATTAGACTTCTTGAGCCGAAAGAAAGCGGAATTCCTTCAGACATGCCGCCAGGCAGTACATGTTTATCTTCCAAAGACATTCTGCTGATTGGTAATTCCTGGAAGTGATTCAACTTGACAGGGGGTCCTTCATAGTAACTACAAAAAATGTGCACGTCATTGTAGATATTATGATTTCCTCAATATGTTTTTTTTTTGGGGGGGGGGGAGTATTTTATTCATTTATTTCTTCTTTATCTCGGTAAGTGTGCAGCGATGTAATTTGGGATGACAAGTGGTCTGCAGCAGATACGGGATGATGCAATACCTGTACGTATATCACTGAAATTTGGTTAGGCCTGAAAATTGATATGAATTCCTTCTTTTGGGGAAGCTGTTAAAGAAAGATGCAAACTGGAAATGACTGCTGTAGTAATTTTCATCATATTCCATATTATCAAGTGACTTGAATAAAAGAGTTCATTCAATTTGTCAAATAAGATTAAGATAATTTTATTTTTAGAATTAAATTTACAGAACTGTATACTCATTCTTTTGTTTCACTCGTATCTTTCAGGTGGTTTCGTAATTTTTTACTTTCATTTTAGTTCTCTGGAAAGAAATGCCATTAACAATTTTTGAAAACAATCTTGAAGCACAGATCTACGCCAGGTTATCGATTATAACTACACTAAAAAAAATTACATTCCTTTACATTTGTCTAGAGAACTTTACTAAGCAGAGTATTAATCTTGTAGTGAGAATACATGTGCCAATAATATTGAGAAATCCTTGGTCTCCTTCATAAGTATCAATAGAAAATCTTCCAACATCTAGAAACTGCTGCAGTGAAGGATGGGATTTTATTTTACCTTTTACTAACAGACCTTGTATGGAGTACTGTTGTCATATTTGGGCTGGTGAATCTCTGTCCCATTTGATGATTCTTGATAAGGTTCAGAAGTGTGTCTGTAATTTGGTTGGCCCCACCCTTCTTTTCTTCACCCTCTCTGTCACATACTTGATGTTACTAGTCTCAGTCTTTTCTATAAATACTATTATGACATGTATTTTTTAGAATTGTCTGATTGATACCCTGCTTCCTTTGTTCCAGCTCGTTTGACTTGTTGGTCTCGGGGTCTTCATCAATTCGCTGTTCGAGTACTTTGTTATAATATAACTTCCTATTCCAATGGTCCCTTTCTAAGAACTATGGGCTTGTGGAACTCTCTTCCTGCTGACTGTTTTACTCTGACCTATAGTCTTGGTTTTTTCAAGACTAAGGTCAATAGGCATATCCTGTATTTGCGTTAATCAGCTTTCATTCTTTTTAGCTGCTTACATCAAGTGGCTTCATACCTTGTCTCGAGTAACTTCCATAAAAACAAATAAATAAGTATGTTTGTCATGACTAATAGCACCTTTCCGAGAGTCCAACATTCAAACCTCTCAGCCTGATATTCTCAGGCAACATAAATTAGAATGAATACCTAGAAGATACTGCAAAGAAGGTAAGCTCCCTCTAGCAAGCTAGAAAACTTCTCACACTTGTTAGTATATTATATCTCTATAAAGCAATCATTGGCATGTGCATGGAGTATTGTTGGCACATCTGGGTTGATGCACCATCCACTATCCTCTCCCTTTTGAACAGAGTGCAAAAAAGTATTTATAACCTAATAGGTCCTGCACTTTCTGCCAAGCTCTAGCCCCTGTCGCATCACCACAGTGCTTGTTTTACAAGTAATTTCACATAATGTGCTGCAATTAATTTACTGCACTTGTACCAATACTCCTGACGCACACCTTCACTGTAGTGGTCCCTAGATGCTGGAAAATTTTATACTGATTGCTTCCTTCCTTGGACTACTTGCCTTTGGAATTCCCTTCATGCTCACTGTTTCCTCGATCGTACCAACAGTACCAAAATTTTAAATGTAATGTGAACATGCTGCCTAACTTACCACCCAGGTTCCTCTCATATAAATCTGGGCTCTATGGCAATATACATTGTTTGGGGCAAATAAGAATGAAAGAAAAAGTGGTTAGCACACAAAATACTACAACTCAACACAAATCATTCTCCTCTGGTGAAAACTGTTCAAAAATAGCACTTACTGATCTATCACAGTAACTAATACAGGGTTCCTCACAAAAATCAGGGAATTTAGATTTAGGCTTATATAATGCATTTTACCAATTGCAAATGATCCACAACATAAGCCAAGTAATGGGAGGAGATGAATGAAAATGGCAACAACATGGAGTAAATGTCAATATATCTAAAGAAATTGTTGCTTGGCTCGGAGCTAATACTCCAGAGTTTATTGTACCAAACAAATGGCCCTCAGAAAGTCCAGCTCTCACGTTACTGTTACATCAACTTCAATTGCAGAGGAAAGGGGTCATAGGGATAAAATCCTTAAAAATTCTGTTGATGGAAGTTTGCAACAATATCCCGCTTGCAGTTATACTCATAGTGGCTGGTATTTGGCTAGACAGTCTGTTGTCATGCAGCTGCTCATCGAAAGCATGTTGAGCATCTCATCTAATATTTGTATTTTTCTTTGGTTGTAATAATGCTCCTGTTAGCAACCAGTTTTCTATTTCCAACAAGTACAGATGTATGTGTAAATTAATTGTGTTATTTTTTTTTGGTGGAGGAGGCATCCTGAAGCATTGATAAGGGGATGAACCCACAATTTGGAGCTGGGAATGACAGCCTCAGCTCCACTTACCGAAATCCATATTTTCCAGCTTTTTCTTCCTTTTCTTTCTTTTTTCTTCTACCTACCCTACTTCCAAACCCCATAAACTACTCAAACTCTATCAACCATAACCGGTCCTGGATATTATCTTAAACTACATCCGGTAGTGAGGCCCCAATTTGAGAGCTTTGAGGAGTGTGGAATCACTCTTTATTTGCCATTGCTCACAGGTCCACTCTGGCCCAGGCTGATTGTACCTGTTAGGGTCCCATATATAGGTTACAAAAATGTATCTATAAATATTTATTTGAGGAACCTTTTCCTAAATTACTGAATTGGGGGTCAAATGATCCCAAAAGGGTTGATATGCTCTAACACCAAACTAAACTATGACTCCAAAATTCATAAATAATAACTTGTGTTCACGTAATCATTTATAATAAATCACATAGAATTGGTATTGCATTTTGACTTTAAATAATTCCAAATCGTTTGATATGCATCAAAACCGACAAAATATGTTTGTAAATAGACCCTCCACTGTTCTATGGTACATTTCAAGAGGTTCTCTTATCTAAAAAGTTAAAAGTATATAACATTTTTAAAAAGATATTTATTTAGTTCTATTAGGAATTGAACCCAAGTAAATTTAAAAAGATATTTATTTAGTTCTATTAGGAATTGAACCCAAGTAAATTTAAAAAGATATTTATTTAGTTCTATTAGGAATTGAACCCAAGTAAATTTAAAAAGATATTTATTTAGTTCTATTAGGAATTGAACCCAAGTAAATTTAAAAAGATATTTATTTAGTTCTATTAGGAATTGAACCCAAGTAAATTTAAAAAGATATTTATTTAGTTCTATTAGGAATTGAACCCAAGTAAATTTAAAAAGATATTTATTTAGTTCTATTAGGAATTGAACCCAAGTAAATTTAAAAAGATATTTATTTAGTTCTATTAGGAATTGAACCCAAGTAAATTTAAAAAGATATTTATTTAGTTCTATTAGGAATTGAACCCAAGTAAATTTAAAAAGATATTTATTTAGTTCTATTAGGAATTGAACCCAAGTAAATTTAAAAAGATATTTATTTAGTTCTATTAGGAATTGAACCCAAGTAAATTTAAAAAGATATTTATTTAGTTCTATTAGGAATTGAACCCAAGTAAATTTAAAAAGATATTTATTTAGTTCTATTAGGAATTGAACCCAAGTAAATTTAAAAAGATATTTATTTAGTTCTATTAGGAATTGAACCCAAGTAAATTTAAAAAGATATTTATTTAGTTCTATTAGGAATTGAACCCAAGTAAATTTAAAAAGATATTTATTTAGTTCTATTAGGAATTGAACCCAAGTAAATTTAAAAAGATATTTATTTAGTTCTATTAGGAATTGAACCCAAGTAAATTTAAAAAGATATTTATTTAGTTCTATTAGGAATTGAACCCAAGTAAATTTAAAAAGATATTTATTTAGTTCTATTAGGAATTGAACCCAAGTAAATTTAAAAAGATATTTATTTAGTTCTATTAGGAATTGAACCCAAGTAAATTTAAAAAGATATTTATTTAGTTCTATTAGGAATTGAACCCAAGTCCATAAATGTGATTCGCCGCTTATTTAATCACGGGACTGTTTCACTTTCAAGAGGTATGGAAAAAAGAAACGACAGATTTGTTCACTCTTCCTTTACTTCCATTGTTATATTTCACAAGTCACATTTTGCTGGTCATATAATAAAATAAATTAGTGTCTGTCTGTTTGTCTGCAATAGATTCAGAAACTACTGTAGGATTAATCAAGCTGCAAAACAGACAAACCAAACGAAAGCTTATTAATTATAGGAAGACAAATTTTTATCTAACTTCATAATAGAACCTGAAAAACTAAAGACGTTGAATGAAATAAAAATATGTGATGAAAATGCCCCCAAACTCTAAAATTATTACTCCCAGGTAACACCGGGTTTCTTAGCTAGAAAGAACTAAATGATGTGTTTCAGAATTTTTTAGATAAGGATTAATAATTAAGATTATTTGGATTATTCGGACTACTGTTCAAGCTGAAAACAGTAGTCTGAATAATCCAAATATTACAAAGAACTAAATGTGTCGTGTGGTGGACTGCTTTTACACTGCATGCCTGTGGAACAACGTATTAGGTTGTTCAGAAAATAATAACCAATTTCAGAAACAAATATCTATTCATTTAGCTTATGCAAGATTTATTTATTGTGCTTTTTCACCTTATCAATTGGCTTTAAATGGTTGGACAGCGTTGTTATACTGACATCAAGTGATTTAGACATTTCTCTAACACTTTGACTTTAAGGTTTTTTTCAACAATTGCTTTCAAACGTTCATTTTTTAAAAAAACTTTAATTCACCCTAAACAAGGCATATTTCCTCTGAGACGTACTGTGAATTAGGGATCATACCTACTGGGGCATCCCAAGCAGAGCCTGAGAAGCGATATGTTTGTTCACATTACATTTAAATTTCTGCATGTTGTTACAGTCAGGGAAACAGAGCAGGGAGAGAATTCCAAAGGCTAGCAGTTCGGGGGAAAAAGTATTAGAGTAGAAAGCCTTTCAGCATCTGGGGACCTCTACAGTGAACGCGTGGGGTTTTGCTGCGTATCGAGTCGGTTGGAGGTATTTACGTCAAGGAGGCACTAATGTAGCAAGTTTGTCAAAGCACATTCCGTGGAAGCACTTGTAAAAAAAAAAACAGGGATGCAACATTACAGCGATGGGACAGGGACTGAAGCTTGGTAGATAGTGCGAGAACTATTAGATTAGAGGCTCTTTTTTGGATCCTGTCTAAGAGGGAGAGGCTAGTGGTTGGTGCACCAGCAGCCCAGATGTGACAACAATACTCCATGGGCAAATGGTGGCTTTATAGAGATATAGGATACTGGCAGGTGAGAGAAGTTTTCTAGAATGGTATAGGGAGCCCACCTTCCTTGCAGAGCCTTGACAATCTCTTCTATGTATTTGTTTCAATTCATGTTATCTGTGAATGGTAGGCCGAGTAGTTTGAATGAAAAACTCTCAGGTAGGGTGCTAATAGTCATCGCAATCGGTGGTTGAAAAGGTTTCTTATAATTGTTAAAGGAAAGGAGCTTTGTCTTAGTAGCATTAAATGTTACCATCCAGTTTTATCCCCATACAACTACAGAGTTAATTTTCTAAAGGATTTAACCATTGTGTGTTCGTTTTGCCTGCATGTTGAGAATAGAGCATGGTGTCATCAGCAAATATACTCATCTCCCACACAATTGCATCAGGAAGGTCGTGTATGAAAATCAGGAATAATAACGGTCCAAGGATCAATCCCTGGGGCACACCCGCATTAATGTCATGTTGTTTAGATGTATGACCATCGAGGACAACCTGGATCTTTTATTTCTGCTAAGCAGGATCTGATTATATTAAATATTCGTTCAGTCGTACTGTACAAATTAATTTTCATGAGAAGACTTTCATGCCAGGCTTTGTCAACCACTTTGGATATATCAAGCGCTACTGCCCTAGCTTCACTAGACTTATCCAGTGTATGGTATATGCATTCAAAGATGATTGTTAGGATATCTTCAGTAGAATGGGCTTTCCTAAATCCATACTGATTGTCAGAAATAAGTTTAGCATTAACAAGGTGGTGGGTTCTCATTAGATTGATTAATGATTCAAAGACTTGAGCCGAGAGTGGAAGGAGACTGATAGGGTGATCATTTTGCGAGTCAGTTCTTCTGCCAGAATTCTTGAACACTGGTTCCACAGAGGTAATTTTCCAGCTATCAGGGAAGCAAGATTCGACAAGGCATTTGTTGTTGAGTTTGGAGAGAACAGGAGCTAGCTCACCAGATAAATTCTTTATTATTATAGCAGGGATTAGACCAGGCCCACATGCTCTGGAGGTGTCAAGGTTTTTAATGATATCCCAGACTTGGGAAGGGGTGATGATCAGTTTATCGAGTGTCGCTTCAGTTTGCAGTGGGAAATTTGGGAAGGAGTGGTTTGTGGAATCCAAGGTGGAGTTCAAGGCGAACTGCTAAGCAAACCATTAAGTATTATCAGTTACCATGCAGGCGACATCATATGGTTAGATAGTAGGGTTATTGCTAATTGTCTATTACTGACCACATTGTTATAGATTTTTCAGAAATTGCGAGTTCCTAATTTTTGCGACTCAATACATTTTCTGTTAATCTCGGTATACCAACTCTTAGCTGTGGCTATTTCACTGTTACAATGATTTCTTGATGCTATAATTTTGTGTGTATTTCTGTTTGACTCATGGCTATTGAATAAAGAGTGCATTGCTGTGCTCTACCTTCTTCATCTCCAAGACTCTCATTACCACTATGGAATTTCTAAGAGTACCTTTGTATTTCTTATCACATGTGTATGTTAATGGTTGTTTGAGTTAACAAAGAAATGTATACGCATTTTTTGGATTTTTCATCTTCGTTATTAAAATCTTATAGGCTTCAAAAAAATGTATTTTGAAGGAAATTATTGGAAATTTGGAATACATATCAATTATTAAGCATGTCAAATTTTGTATAGAACATTGCGAAATTGGCAAACTAAATCAACTTTTTTTAAGTGAGTCGGAAAATTCGGCTAATATTTTCAGAACAACCTAACAGTATAGAAACACTGTTGAGATGATTCTGATTCAAGGCGATTATTATGGATCGCGTTGCTCTGCTTCCAAATACATACCATTTGGGGGGAGGGCTGAATCTGTCAACCAGAAAACCATGCGAATAATACAGACACAAACATTTGTTTTTATTATTATAGAATATTTCCTTCAGATTGTAGGAAAGATTAAACTTTTGTATCCACCTAATAATCGATGATGCCGTATCTTTTTCTTTAAAAAAACAAAAAAAATACAGAAAGAAATATTGTTATTACTTTCTTTCTTCCCTTCCGACTTTTCTTTCTTTTCTTCTTTTCTTCCTTTTAGCAGCCATATTGACGTGGCTGTAGCAAATCTGAAATTCAAAAAAGAGTTGTCGATGTGAAAATCAGTTTTGTTTTGTTTTTTTTAATTTCTATTTGGTATTCTCAAAATTTACATATATGTCCAATGAGTTGGTAACAGTGACCTACGCACGTCATCGAACTTACTGATAATATTTCAATCGGTTGCCACGTATATCTACTGCAGAATATTTTTGTAGCTTTATCTTTCCTGAAATTGAAATATTTGGAACGAGAAAACGTTTCTAATGTTGTCAAAGAATTGAGAACGAGGAGTAGAAGGCATTAAAGGGACCAAACATGTCGTCATTAATTTTTTAATAAAAAAGTTCTTTATTATAAAAGTAATTATTCGTTGTTGTTTATTTGATCTGGTCGACACAGATCACAACTAGCGGCACATGACTGTCTGTCATGAGTGAGCCAAACAGCAATTGATTTCGATCGGCAGCCACTCAGTGACCATCTACGTCTATCGTCCATCCGTTCTTCAGGCAAGATGAGTCGACAGCCACCTTGGTCGCTGCCTGCAACTGCTCGCTGTTCACTCAGTCGGCCCATTAGACACGTAACATCTCGTAATTTTATTAACATTTAAAATTACCACCCTTATTTAAATTTGGAGGTACCTATAATGATAGCACTTAAGAGTTGCCTCCAGAGAACGTCAAATATAAAACAGAAGTTCTTGTCAATGCTGCATGGATAATTCTAGTAAGAATTGTGGGAGTCTTAAACTTAACACTTCTACGTGGTCAATGGTCATGGCTGGTGAAATGAGAAGAATCTACCCTCATGGATTAAATAAAGGGTTCAGTTCAAAATTCTATGTAGTTTCCCGAATTCAACATAAGGATTACCAAGTTCGACTATTAGGTTCCCAAGTTAAAAAAGTTGCACCTAAAGAAGGTTGGAGATTACATCGGCTGAAACGTTGTGAGAATAACGACCAAGATTATAAATAGTAGGTCAAATAATGTAAATAATACATTTATTTAATTCTTTTGTCTTCTTTGTTTCTAAATGATTCACTTTCATTTTGTTTTGTTTTTCATTTTAGGTAAGTTTCTCTACTTGAACTGATTCTGAGATGCAGTGGATTATTTTTGCTTAAACAAGAAGCTGATGAATTTCCCCTAGCAAAGGTATCTCTATTTTAATATATGTATATTCCTATGAGGTTTGATTATAATTACTTATAAGCAGGACTGTTTCTGAAGCCTTTAACCTGTTAACCCTCTTTAAAAAGTTATGTTACTATATTCTGGGAAGATGGAAAGGTAAGTAGATACATGGTTTTATGTTTATAGCTAAAAATAATGATGCATCTGTAAATCATCAAGTGGCTTACATATGCGTCTTTGGTCGACATGTTCTTCAGAATGTCTTGGTGGTTTCCTGATCAGTTCTTATGCAAAACTGATAACAATTTGTCGAGAGGACGGGTTTCAAAGTATCTTTTGTTTTAAATTTACTAATGAGTCACCACTTATCAAGGTTAAAAGCTAGGTACTGTTTTAGATATTGACCCTAATTTCCGTGACTGCCCGGCAGCAGCGAGCCGACAGCTAACGGAAGCGTCCGAGACCTGCCGAGTCGGCAGACGACAAAAATGTAAGACGATGAATAGACGTAAAGAAAAAGAAATGCATATATTTTTATACAAAAAATGAAATAAATGAACAAACCCATAGCTGAAATGAATAAACTTTTTTTTAATTAATATCTAACCATTTTATGTAAGGAAATTTTTTATAAACGCTAACATTTTAAACCAATTATTTAGTAACTGAAATAAACTGTTTTTATAAACTTTAGAACGCGAAAATAATAACTTTTTTAAACCTTTTTTTTTTTGCAATTACGCATTGTTTTTTTGTTTTTTCCATTATTTTAGCTGGAGGGGTATGGGCTTGTTTTTCGTTTTTGGAGGGGGGCTTAGCGAAATACAGGCAGAAGAGGAGGACCACAGGTAGATCATTTTTAAAATTGTTGATATGGCGAGTTTCGACCGCGAAAAAAAAACGTCCCCGATCGCAACGAAATCCAAGCCCGGCATTCCTGGGTGGGGCATCTCCAGGCATATTTTTCAGTAACTGTCTTTCGCGGTACTAGCCGGCAAAGTTGGCCGCCGCCGCAACATCGCATATCTTTTGCCAGCAGAGCTTTCTGCTGGCAAAAGTTAATGCACTGCTCCGGAGAGGCAATTGAACTACACAACACTTCAAAATTCATTGTCAACAAGTGCCAAGCGTCGGACGCCAGCCTCGTTTTCGATTTCGGCAGGTCTCGGACGCTTCCGTTAGCTGTCGGCTTGCTGCTGCCGGGCAGTCACGGAAATTAGGGTCAATATCTAAAACAGTACCAAAAGCTATTCGAAGATGGATAGATTGACAGGTGAATGATTATGAATATTATAAAAGGATTGAAAATAATGAATGGAATCAATAAAATTTAATGATATTTTTTTAGGATAAGTATTTATTGACATTGAATTTGAAGATGATCAAGTTGTAGCCTGCAGAGAAGCAATCGCATGGTAACGTATTCCACAGGTGGGAAGTTCTTAAACAGAAATTCTGTTCATGGAAATTCCATTTAATGTTAGGCACATGGAGAGAGAAATGAAAGTTCTTTACAATTGTGGAAACCAGACGAGTTCTTGCTGTGAATGTTTTGTCAGGAGGAACCGGAGATTGAAGCTCAGTCGATGACTTTCCATAGAAATAACGATAGAGTAGAGAAAAACTAGCAACTTCTTTTCGGTGAAAAAGGAGCTATAAACAACAGATGAGATCCCCCCCCACTAGATTGCAATTGCCTGAAAATAATTATATAGCGCCGCTTTTAACACTAACAATATATGTTTGAAAGAAAAACGTTACTGCACATGTGTGTTAATCTGGTCCAAAATTCGCTATGATGTTCAAATTTGTATTCCTTATAGAATATCTAATTTATTGAATCAATGCCAAAAATATGTTTTTATCTTCATTTCTTAAATGTATAAATTAAATCTAAAAGCCAGAGAGGCCAAATCAGCAAGCAGGCTGATATAGCGAAGGAGTGCTGATTATGTGAAGAATGCAGGAAGAGAGGAAACTGGTTATGTAGTATCAATTTTATGTGAAAGATTTCAAAGTCGATTTTGAACTCTGTCAAGGCAAGAAAGAGTGTGACACCTCCCCAGATGTTGCATCAGCACTTTATCTTAAAACGTATCTGACTCTACAGGTAGAGGACTGCATCAAGGGTCAGATACTTTCTGGAGTGGTAGACAAGGGAAAATGTTTAAAATTTGTCTATTGATGTTGGATATGGTTCATACCTCCAACTGAAGAAATGGTTTCAGCAGCACTATGGGAGTCTCTTTATTTTTACTTAAAATGTTGCCTGAAAATAATTATATAGCGCCGCTTTTAACACTAACAATATATGTCTGAAAGAAAAACGTTACTGCACATGTGTGTTAATCTGGTCGAAAATTCGCTATGATGTTCAAATTTAAAACTTGTATTCCTTATAGAATATCTAATTTATTGAATCAATGCCAAAAATTGAATTAACATTGGATACTTTTCTGTTTTTTGTTGATTAAATAATATTCACATGTCGGTTGTTTACAAGCATTAGTCTATTATGATTGAATTCTAGGGATGCCCATGGGCCCCTTGCAGAGGTACTACTGCCAGGAGTAGTGAGCACATTCAAGCTGCTATAAGGCCTTTTAGAAATCTTTAAAAATTGACCAATATCATGTCGATGTTACATGTGGGAGGATACTCAATGCTGGATGAGAATCTTGGAACATGGTGTTTTTTTTTTTTAAATCGGTAGAAATCTCAAAGAAAATTTTGGTATTTTTATATCGTTTTTTAGTCCTATTTTCTGCTTGGAGAAATTTGACACAGTTTTGTTTTGTTTATCTGTTTTACGGCATATCAATCCAATCTGGGTTATTTATTTCTGTCATTTACTCTTTGACAGTTAATCTCAGTTAATCCTATCAGACCTGTGGCACTAATACCGCTGGGAAAATTATGAACACGCAATCTCCCTCCAGCTATTGGTAAAATAGCAACTTGTGTTCAATTAATCGTATACACTGGGTATTGGGTTTCAGCATTATATAACGGAAAACGGTTGATTTGCATAAAACAGACAAACCAAACCAATTAATCTTCAAGATGATGAGAAAGTTGTGTTTTTACACTAATGAGTCACCACTTACCAAGGGCAAAGGTCACTCGAAGAGAAGGGTTAATGAGAGTTTCAGTTGGATGATGAACAATTCTATGAGAGGATTGAAAACTGTTGTAATAGAATAACTTACATCCCCTTTTTTCTTATGTGGACTTACGAATACGGAACTATATATAGTGAGCATCACGTTATCCGACAGTGTTGCTTACTAATGTCTATATTATACTCTTAATTATAGCATTGTGTTGCTTGTTCCTTTCAACCTTGTCTATTGTAACCCTTTTCAACGATACAACTAAAAAGCGATCAATGGAATGGACAAAATTTGATTATCTTAGAAGACGGCTTGCCAAGTATTAGTTGACATTGGATTTGAAGACGCTCATGTTGTATTGTGTAGGAAGCAGTCCTGTGACAATGTGTTCCACAGATGGAAAGTTTTTGGAAAGAGACTCTATTCATGGAAATTATGTGTGGTTTTAGGAAGAAAGAAAAGTTCTTTGCAGTGATAGTAGAAGGACAGGCTATTGTTGTAAATGTTTTACAGGGCGGAACCAGAGATTGGAGCCTAGTCAATCACCTCCCATGAAAATAACGATAGAGTGAAGAAAGAAGTGGCTCGATGCTCGATTCTTACTACTTCAGAATTAGTTGCCATTTCTTGGATTATGAAAATTCCTTGGAATTTTTTCTGTCTGAAAATTTAATTCATTTTGCTGTCCTCTAATTCAATTTTGTCTGATTACGTTTCCTTGACCGGCCGATAGGCTTTCATGTCAAGACTGAGAATTCTTTATGGTTCTTCTACTCTCCGTCGGTTTTCAGATATCTGCCACTTGTTAATTACAGGGAAATTCACCACGTCAGTTACCATTGACAGGTTTCAGAGAAGACACAGTCCTTGCTTTTTGTAATAAGCTTTTATGAAAGATGATAATCTGATATTACAAAATAATATGATATTACAAAAGATTTTATGAAAGAGCATAATCTAATATTATATTGTGTATACTGGTCTATCTGCTTCATAAAGCAAGGACTTCACTCTCTGTTATTTAATGACAATATATATATATATATATATATATATATATATATATATATATATATATATATATATATATAATGTGTGTGTGAAATTAATTAAATAAACGAAGTAGACAAATGTAATGTTTGGAGAAAAAGACGAGTGAAAAGAAAGAAGAAAAATAAAAGACTAAAGAGTAAGAGAAAAGGTGATAGTAGATGTTCCTAAAAAATGTGTTTTCTTTATTTATATGCTTTTGCTGTGTACTATTTAAACTAATAGAGCAGATATTTTCAAGTGTCTTATAATACCAGTTTTGACGTTTACCTACAAAAGGATGTAATTAAAAAGAAAAAGAAAAAAAAGAAAAGAAAAGGACAAATAAGTTAAATAAGGAGAATAATTTTGAATGTTAACAGGTTTTGTTAGTTTTTTTGTGGAGGGGTGCTTAATTTTGATGGTAAAAATTCACTGATAAAGCCTTTTGAAAACATCTTGAGTTTTGTTATCAAGAGAATTTATGTTTTAAAATTGGCAGAAACAATTGTATGAATCAAAATGTTTTTGAACAAATTTGGGACATTTACTATATCATTAATATAAAATATTTTATATATATATATATATATATATATATATATATATATATTAACTAATTAAAATGAAATTCCATACCGAACATTTTACAATTGTTTCAAGGTAAATATTTATATATATATATATATATATATATATATATATATATATATATATATATATATATTTGTATAAATAAATATTTACCTTGAAACAATTGTAAAATGTTTGGTATGGCATTTCATTTTGATAAGCTAATATATATATATATATATATATATATATATATATAATTCCCAAAACAGTTTTTCATGGTAAACAACTGATGATCCCTTAAATAATGTTAGAAGCAAACTAATATAATAACTGTAAAAAATAAATTGACTTACATGAGTGATTTTCCACTGAACGACTTGGGACTAAAAGTTTATTTTTTTAATTTATTTTTTATTTTTTATATAGTTTTAATGGTTGAGAAACTTGTGAGACTATATATATATATATATATATATATATATATATATATATTGCATTTTTATAAATAAATATTAATTTATTTATGGCTAGAGACGCTAGCGTTTCAAGCTTGTTCTCATCAGTGCAGGAAAGTAACAATTTCAGACGGTCGGGTGGCGCGAACCTAGTACACAGTCAGCCTAGAATCTGCAAGCGGTCACTATATCTACTCGGCCTTCAGAAACTGTCACGTGATTAAGAGAAATTAAGATCTATATTTACCTAGAAGCGGGCACACACAAAAGACTAGTCAAGAGTGTTCGGCAGACGTATTTGGAACTTCGCTTTAGAGCTGATGACAGTGTATTTTTAACATTCCTGATATATATACTAGCTATAAGATATTCCAATATATATATATATACTAGGTATACATACCCGACGTTGCCTGAGATTTTTTTACTTTCATTTTTGTCTTGGTCATTACCCATTGGTCTTTTATCTTAATTACTTTATTGTAGAAAATATTTAAATAATTCAATGAAGGAATATCTTATTTTAAAAAAAAACTGTTTTCCAATAAAATCAATCGGACGTCTTACAAAATGTTGAAATTTAAATCGCATAAATACTTTCTAGTTTTTTTTTACTCTTAAATTTATAAATCAGGTACATGCCTGCTTTTTGTATTTTTTTAATCAAATTGTTTTTTTTAATAGGATTTAGAAACTTATATTTATTAATTACATTTATCTTTTTAATGAACTATATTGAATGAATTATTAATTAATCGATTATTTTTTTTTGCTTTTACAAATCATACTTATTTGTAGTTACACACGAATGCATGATCAGATTTTTTTTCTAATTAATAAAGATCGTTTCCTATTTTTTGTGCTTCTCCTAACTTCGTGTTTCTACATTTTCAATGATTTCATGACAAACTGTTCCTTGATACAAAAGGGACGTGTGTGAAAATTAATGTTTCCTTTGGGTTATGAACAATATGAATCATACAAGTTAGCATCTTTTCCTTTCAAACTTTAACTCTAATTCAAGCCAAAAATAACTTTTATAACTTTAAATGCTTCAAAATTACATCAAAATGTCTACGGATCCCAATATAGAAAAGTTAGCGATTTTATCGTGCACAGGCATTGCTTGGGGAAATAAAAGAATCCGTGAAACATGTTCTCCCACCTCTGAACCCCATATAATTATTTTTAGATGATGTTTTTAATCTATATACTACTAAAACTCTATTGGTCTTGTATGTTTGCAATCAGCTTTCAGCTTTCCGGTTTTCAACATCCGGTTGCGCATGCGTAAATAGCATCGTCTTAAATCTGTTATTCCAATTCCGTTAATCTCTTATGATTAACGAACGCATTAAATTTTTCATTCTGGAAATTTTTATATCGCTTTTAATATAAACAATTTCATTTAATTTCATCAAATAGTTTTTTGTTTTTTTGACGACTAAAAACATTCAACGAGAGCACTTCGTAAAGTCTGTTGCAGTTTCAAAAAACCTCCTCCCTTTTAAAAAACAAAAACAAACAAACAAAACTACAACAATCATTATTAATATCAGCGATCGGTGAACGAAATCACCTCCCACTTTGCCTCTCATAGATTTCACCACTCCTACTCCCTCTGTTTTCGTTACGTGCGCGAGAAAGCTGAATCGGTAAATGCACACATTTCTATTACATTAAATAGTGTTTCCTTTTGTTGTTTTTTAAACAGCAAATATTTGAATCATATGTTTTACACATATTACATCCAAAAAAAAAACAATTATAATAAACAGAACGACTCATAGAAATCTATCTATATTCTTTTTTCATTTTACTATACTTACATAGAAATGCTTCTGTTATGAAAAAAAAACCTATTTTCTATATACCACAAGTGTCACGCTCATACATGAATTCCATAGCTAATATAACAAACTGACCCAACGGGTCACGGGTGGTCTAGTTATCTATAAATATTACTTGCAGTGTTCTGTAAGTATTAAATTCATGAATGACAATGACTATTTAAATGTTCATTGTTATTCATGAATTTAATACTTACAGAATGTTCACATTATTTAATAACTATTAAAGAGCATTATTAATTTTAGGTTGTTGTGTTTTTATTTAGATAGCTTCCAATATTTTTAATTTTTTAAAATTGGTTTCAGAATGTGTTATTTTAGTGTTATTAACTAGAATTTGTCTTAAATCATATATAATATCATGTATGAAACAAGTGGTAACATTTTAAAATGCTTAACGTAATGCGATTTTGTTCTGTGATGCCATCAAGTGTTGCTGAATTTAAATCGTCAACGACTTTCCTGGAACAATGCGAAAAACGTTCACTGCATTTTTCTCCGCTGTCTTTTAAAAAATTCTCTTCTTTCCCCAGCTTTTTTGTTCATTTGCTTTTGACACCTGATGATGATTCGACAAAGAATCTAAGACGTTCTATGGAACATTTATTAATTGTTTTGATTTTAATACAACAAAGACCATCAGAAAAATTGAAAAAAACGTATAAAACAGACGATTTCTGTTACTTTTAACGATATTTACATAAATGATTAAAATGCTGACTGAACCTGCTACCTCAACTGTTGTACATTTACTAACCAAAGAACTCTCATCCATTCTTTCAACATGGCCATACTATCGAAGTCTACTATTCTGCACACATCCTCCTATACTGTCCACATTTTATCTTTTTATGAGGACATCAGAATTAATCTTGTCTTTAAGACTCACATTACACATCCATCGTATCATTTATATTCATTTCTCTCCATGCAACGTATGTTCTCAACTCTCACTGGCCAGGTGTCACTTCCATACATCATCACACTGCATACACATGCCTGATAGACTCTCCTCTTGTCCACAGTTGTAACGCTCTGCTGGTTAGTAGTGACAGAAGTTCTCTGAACTTACTCCATCCACTTCTAATTCTTGAAATCTCAATAGCTCTACCCTGTACTCTAATGGTATCACCAAGGTAACAAAAAAACTTATCAATAGCTTCGCCATCCAAATATACTTTCCCCACCTCTGAGTTCTCAACAATCTACATTGTTTTCTTCTGGCACACAAATAGCTTATACTCTCTCAACCTACCTGTAATTCCACTGAACTTCTTGTGTACCCAATGGTTACAGGTACCAAAAAAAATTGAATTCCTTTTCTACAAACTGAGCAGGAGAACTTTTTTCATTTTGGGAGCTTTCCAACACTACAATCACTAATCATCACTTCGGTCTTGGTAACATTCACTCTCAGACCTTTCCTTTCCGTAGCCTTCCTTTAAGTTTTTAACTTAACAAGTATGTCCTCCATTGTTTCACAGGCAAGCACAAAATCAGCAGCATACAGCATCTCTTCCGGAATATAGAATTCTCTGGACAATGCTTCTAAGACACAAATGAAAAGCAACGGACTCAGTAAACAACCCTGATGTACTCCCTCTTTAACATTAAAGCTGTCACTAAATGTGCTGTTAATTCTAACATGGTCGAGTATTTCAGTAGATTACTTTAACAACCTTCACCAATAACTCATTTGCTCCTAGTTTATGCAAAGCCCACCAGACAACCTCTCTTGGCATTCTGTCAAAAGCTTTATCCAGATCCACAAAGGCAAGATACAGGTTCTTCTTCTTACCAAAGTATTTCTATTGCATTTGTCTCAAGATAAATATAGCACCACTGGTGCATTGCTCAACCATAAAACAAAACTGCATTTCATCTATGCTTATCTGACTTATTTGCTGCTCAATTATTCTCTCAATCATTTTAAGGACCGGATAATGACCTCTATCTATGGCTACCCTATTACTTTGTAACAATTCACAATTGTACTAAGTTCGCAGTCTTTTGGGATAGCCTCTTCTTTTATAATCTGATTTATTAAGTCTGTGATAATCTCAATGCCTGTTTCATTTGCAGCCTTTAACATTTCTGCAACAACGCCCGAGAGTCCTCCAGCCGTACTTTCCTTCATCTTACTCACAGCTTCGAGTACCATTTTTTCTCAATTCTTACAGCTTGACCAGATACTGCTTCAGCAACTTCTAGATTTTCACGGTTTCCTGAAAACACAGTCTTCAGCAATTTATATTTCTCTGCATTTTCAAGCATCTTGTCCTGTTCATTTCTTACTAACGCTCCATTATTATTTCAAATGCACGTCTCTCCAACAATATCCATCTGTATACTACAATCTATTTAGATATCCTGAATACTTAATACTTTTGGTCATCCTTTGAAGTATATCTGGAAACCTGACTTTCTCAGCCTCCTTCTTGGCTTTGTATATTGTTCTTCTTGCTTCACTCTTTTCCTCCAGATACATATCCTTATTCACTAAACCTTTTATCCACTGACTCCTACGCTTCTGCTTTTCTTTAATATACTTCTCAACTTTCTCATTCAACCACCATGTCACCTTATGCCTTGAGAGCCCTTCCGTCCACTCACAAGTCTGGTCTGTTATCTCCAACAGTATATCTGTCAGCATCTTCCACTGTAGTAGATCTGATAGCCAATTGGTCTCTAAACTTACATTTCACATGTTCTTCATTCAACCATTACACCTTTCTCCTGGGGATAAACTTTTTCTTTACCTCATGAACTTTTTTCAGCATGAAATTGCAAATAAGCAGTTTGTGCTGTGTCACAATTTCTTCACTAGGTTAAACTTTCACATCACTTAATTGCTTTCTGTCCTTTTTTCCTAACCAACAGATAATCTACTTGAGTCTTTGCTGTACCAAATTTATAGGTAACGAGATGGTTTTCTCTTTTCTTAACAACCACTATGTCCATTGCAAGACCAAATTCTAAAATTCTTTTTTCTTCTTTATTCCTATCACCATATACATTTCCTCCATGCACACCCTCAAAATCATTAAGGGTATTTCCAACATGACCATTCAAATTTCCTGCCACAGCAAGTACTTCCTTCTCATTAACTTTACTAGTTACTGTAATAAGCCTGTCATAAAACTCATCTTTCCCATTTTCACTCAAGTCACATTGTGGTACAGAAACAGATAATCGCTGTGAAAATTTTCTCACCAACCAGCAACTTCATTAGTATGATTCATTCACTTACACGATTAACTTCAATCACTTTACCTACCCATTTCTCTGCAATCCAAAATAGCAACTCTACCTGTTCTCTTTTCATTTCCAATCCAATGCAGCTTATATCTTGCATTTTTACTCACAATCATTCTAACAGTTTTACCTCTCCAACGTATTTCTTAGACACAACACAGGTCAATAGATATTTTCTCAAGAAATTCAACAATCTCACCACGCATTCCACACAAGCTTCCAACATTTAAACTACATAGCCTGAAATTAAACCGGTTTACTATGGATACCATTTTCTTATTTTAGGCAAGATTTTCATAGGCCCTATGCCCTTCCTGATACCTATCAAGTGGGATGATGGGGCCAGTGCTTTTTTCAAGACAACCAGTATACTCGCACCAAGTACGGTTTTGCGTCGGTGCTAGTTTCAGAATTAGTACCCAGAAACTAATATTTAGTAATATAAAGCAGTGATCAAGACTTTTGTTTCCTTGATATGATTGATCCTCAACCACCGCCTTTAAGCATCTATAAGTTACAGAGAGGAGGAATGTCTGATCGAAGAAAGACTAGGTTTAATGGTACAAGAGGATTACCTTTTCTTTTGTTTTTTGCTGAGGCATATTGTAACTAGCTGAATCAGGCCTCTCCAACCTATCATCTAGCCGAAGTAAGGGTCAAAGTAAAGTGTTTCAAATCATGTGACCATTTAGGCAACTAGGACACAGATTGCTCAACCACCAGAATCCTGTTCTTAGACATCACTCGTCACCACCCACAGCCAACAGATGGCTCCATTGAAAGAGTCTTACACCTCTGCTGAGGTGCAGTCAGCATATTCTACAGACTTTGTTGACAGGATGTAACAAATAATGAGTAACATTTGTTTGTATTTGAATTGTTCGGACTATTGCTCTTATCTTGGGAGAGCAATAGTCCGAACAATCCAAATACATATTATCAATCCTCGTCTCAAAAACAAAAATTCTAAAAATTTAATAACATTTGTTTGTTTATCTATTATTATACTATCATTAAAAGATTAAAAAAACAATTATTGTTTAACAATGATAAAAACAAAATGTTATGTTGCTCATTGGGGAGAAAAGATAAGTTGACGATTTTGACTCTGTTAAGTCTTGGTTGGGGAACTTTGAAATTTACTTTGTGCTTCTGTCCTTTAGAGAAGGTCGAGTTTGGAAAGTATTCTTGTTAGTCTTTTGAATTTCTGTTTCTGATCGGTCACCGACTTCAGTTCCTCTCACAGTCTACCTCTTGAACTGAGTAACTATCTTTTGGTGAGTTCTTCAAGTTATTTAATTGATAAATTTTTTATTTAAGACCAGTTTTTTTATTTGCTAAACAAATAAAAATCGTATTGCATTTTCTGCTCTTATGATTGGTTGCACAATGAGGGCCTTTGTTTCATTCCGAAAAGGTGGACCTTAAAATAAGCCACAATGTGTAGACAGGATCTTATTTCAAGAATAGCACATCTTACTATTTGTTGACAGCTAAGCGCATTCAACAGACATGGCAGATGCAGTCTTAATTTCAATATTTTCTCTTCTAGACTTTCGAAATTACGATTTGAACATGACCTTTTAAACTGCTAGTCTTCATAATCAAGGGATACTTTGGGTTGCCACTCAAATACAAAGAATATGACACTTTGAATTAAATCATTCGTTTAATAAAATTTGGTGATATTGGTCGACCCCAAAATGTATTGAGCCCGAATTTCTTTTAATTAATTATTCCATAATTAATCTAATTGCACCAGAAAACTCCTCATCATGTCAGATTACACACACACAGAGATATATTACATTATATTTTGGGAACATAAAGAGAGTGGACATTTTCTGGATGCTAAGTGGAAAATTCTAAGATAGATCAAAGTATGTATATTTTTAGATGATCCATATAAACTAGGTCTGAAAAAGAAACTAGAAATTTTAAAGCTTAAAGTAAACAATTACTTTAAAAGTAGTCCACGATTATTAAGGGAGTGGTAGATATGTTCTCTCAGTTGTACCGTTAGGATTTTCCATGTGATTGGTAAACAGGTTATTGATCTGTAGTTGCTTGGGGTAGTTCCCTTTTTGGCATCTTTTTGTATTAATCTAGTTCTGTTTCATGGATACATCTTCTCAGGTTTGGCATTAGTTTTTCATGTGTGGCTGTTAATTTATTATTAGTATCATAATTATTATTATTATTATTATTATTATTATTATTATTATTATTATTATTATTATTATTATTAGGCTAGTCTATGTATTGAGTCTTTTAAAATACTGGAAAATATTTCATATAATATTTGGAACACATATATAGGTGTGTGTGCTTATACATGCTTCCAAATTACCCAATGTACATATTTAATAACAAACCTATGTATGAGTAAGCATAAAGACAATTGCAGATTCTTTTGCATCAGTGCATCAAATCGATTTTCTCCTAGCATCACCTCCCCCCACCGCTCAGAAACAGTCCTGCTGTAACTCTATTAGAAAATAAATATGCATGATATGCAAATGACAACATGATTATTTAAGTCTTAATTTAATAGAACGTATTCCTCATAAAATTCAACATTCCCAATCAAATCTAATAAGCAAAAAAAAATAAAAAATAAAAAATAGCTAGAATGTTCTTGCCTCTTCCATGAATATCACACCCCAAATTCTGCTGCCGAAACTTTGCAACTTCTCGTTGAATATCAATTATAGCAATATTTACATGCTTGAATACTTTATTTAATTTAATGAAATGGCTTTACATTTAATGAACCACTTCTAAGTGGAAGACGATCTAAACTGGTGTTTCCACTGATATTTGAATTATCTTGTGGCATCTGAAGAAGCCTTAGTATAGCAAAACATGCTATGCTAATGAAAACTTGAAAATAAATCACGTTTTTATATATATATATATATATATATATATATATATATATATATATATATAGTAAGTTATGAAAATATATTTATGGCAATTAAGCTATACATAGACTTCCGCGTTTCATCCCCGTAGGGAATCGCCAGGCTAAAATGCATGGAGTTTGTGTTGCCGATTGTTTATATATATACGTAGTGTTTAGTCTATCTACTTAACCAATCAGACTCTTTTAGAGGGAATAACACATAATCTGATTGGTTATCTAGCTAGACTATACACCATGCGTTTATATAAACACTCAGTGACACAAACTCTATGCATTTTAACCTGACAATTCCCTACTGTGTAGCTTAATTTCAAGAAATATATTTTCATAACTTACTACCTGGCTTTACTCACGTATCGAGCACTGTTGAAGTAAATACTGAAAATCGATACATAAAAGATTATATCTCCTTATAAAACTACTATGCGGATACATGAAATAATATATATATATATATATATATATATATTTAAAGATGATTTATTTTCATATTAAATTATTATTTTTACTTATGTGTATATATATATATATATATATATATATGTTGTTTGAGACAAATTTGATAATCTTTTATACTCTTTCATTTCAAAACCGTTTAAAATATTTAATAGCAATAAAGTGGAATAGATAGCTGTTTTGGTGCACTATAAGTCGGTTTGACGAGCATGACCTGCATGATGATGATTCACACCGTATTCAAAAATTCATAAATCTTAACTGCTCTTTGAATACCGTGAGATGACAGCTGGATAATTGTACTGAAAATGTGGAAGCAGTGGCTAGCAGGAAGGATTGTAGCAAGCGTTCTGACTATGTCTGCATAACAAAATTGATTCAGAAGCTACAAAAAAGGTGTAGCAACATCCAGGCAAAGCAATGCGATCTTAACGCGAGATATGGTCCTCAGAGTGGCAACTGTGAAGAAAGCACTGAATTAGAATTAGAATCTTCGCTACTTCTCATACAAGAGTCGCAAGAGCCAACTATTCACTGAAAAGGCCCAAAAGACCTGCCTTATGAAAACCAATAAACTCTTTAACAAGGTCAACCGAGGATGCTCTGGTTTTTCTTAGTATCAGTTGCACAATGGTGACTAGCCTACAGTCTGCGCAACATACCAAGTTCTCTCAAATTGTAATAGTCTTTTGGCATGTTTCCAGTGAAGATCACATCATGCCGCCCAACATCGTTGAAAACGGAACTCAGTCTCAATTCAGATGGTTATATAGATTTGCTGTCAATCGCTGTCAATGGCTGGGTGGAGAGAGTGACTGTGGGAAGGTAGCAAGATTCATCTCCGTGTCACAACCATAACAATTACTAACCCAACGAGTCATTGGTGGCTAGTATGATACTAAAACTCTGATAACTTTGAGTGTTTGTACATTTAATGTTTTCTGTAGTGGAAGGGAGGACAGATAAGACGAGAATGAGAGTAAGAGGATGACATAAATAAATAATGTAAATAAAGAAGAAACGGGAAAATGTCGAAAGTAGTAATAGTAGCAACAGCGGTTCAGGGCACCAAATGTTTAGACTACGGTAAAATGTACCAATGTTGACTTAACGAGTCACAGGTTGTCTAGTATATTTTAATAACCTGAATTTATAAAAAAACATAACATTTAATCTAAATTTAATAGCAAAGGCATTCAGAGGGAATATTGTGCTCTAAAATGCTATTTACGGCTAACGTATTTAAACAAGCATTTATTTCAAAATTGTATGAGATTACTGCATAATAAATCATGAAGTATTGGATTATGCCAATACTGCAGATGTCAATGCCATCTCCATCAGGAACCGATTGTGTTGAATTGGTCATGTTATACAACTGATCAGAAAACGAACAGAACAAATTAGAGGAGTCGGTCGCCATCTCTTGAGATTCAAGGACACAATTGTAATATATGACAGTCAGGAATTAAAAGATCGCACGTGATGTTTACGTAGACTTTATTAACTGCACGCTTATACGTCCAAACGCTACAGTGATGCGGTTAATAAGAAAGAAATGACTCTTGCTTATTTCCCGCTTAACATCACTGAAGAGTTCTTATGATAAAAAGAGGAAATTTATAATGTATTTCAAAATGGAATGATGAATTAAAATAATAGAAAAAATATTAGAAAAAATACATTATTTTCCTTCCAACTTAATGCAAATCAGTTAAAACCTATTCAACTGAACAAATGCTACGACAAAAGGTTTCACCAAGCAAAGCACTCCATAATCTTTTCCAGCAATTTGAGCAATTTTTTTATTTAATTGACCAAGTATTAGCTATCTTCAAGACCATTGAACTGTTTCTCTGTCAGAAATGGTAAAATTCTATCGCTTGTCTAAAAGGTGCTTTAGTATAATTTCTACAAAGTAATCCGCTTGAAAATCAGAAATAAATGAATTGGCGTCTGCAAATGGAATACAATCAAATTAAAGCTAGTGATATTTCCGACATGCAGACAACTTTAAACAGGATTTCCGCCCACTTTGATGCTTACTTACCAAAGATGTCCAAGAAAATCTTAATAAACCCTAAATGGATTTTGACATTCCTTTAAGAGGTATTCTGTTTTAAAGAGAGACTTTTATGATCATACATCAATTTTTAAATTTTTATTTATTATTGGGTCACCACTTATCAAGGCCAAGAGCCACTCGAGGATAACGGCTAATGATGCGGAAATGATTGCTAGCCGAAAGATAAGGACAATCAGTGAAGTACTAAGGTTGATCAATAGTATGAACTGCATTTGATTACTTATGAGTCAGTTTATGACAAGAATTTGTTGGCATTGGATTTGAAAAGGACCAAATTGTAATCAGAAGAGAAGCAGTCATGCAGTAATGAATTCCACAGATGAAAAGCCTTTGCAAAGAAGTCTTATCCATGAAAGTTTCACTTGACGCTAAGCACAGGGAGAGAGAAAGAAAAGTCGTTTTTGTTTTTGGTTGGAAGAGAGCTCTTGCTGTGAATGTCTTATAAGGAGGAACCAAACATTGGAACTTTGTTGAGCACTTTCGATGGAGATAAAAATAGAGTAGAGAAAGAGTAGTAAAGTCTCTTCTGTGAGAAAAAGGTTGTAGAAAAAAGACAAAATCATCTTCCAGTAGATTTCGAAGTCAATGTTGTATTCTATCAAAGTTAGGAAAGATGTGGCATCAGTATTCCATCTTTTGACGTATCTTACTTTTATATAGGTAGAGGATCACATCAGGTGCAAGGTACTTTCTTGAGTTGTACAATGATCCAATCGTTAAATCAAAAGGAAAAGCTATCAAGTGAAGAAAGCTAAGATGAGATAAATGTAATTAATGCCATATTTTCCTCATTTCTAGTGATAAAAATGAATTTTTATTTAAAATTGCCTAATTGCTTTTTAACTTATCAATATTTTTAAACTTGAATATTTTAATTTTTATAAACTTTAATATTAAACTTCAAACATTTTTGGCATTTTATTTATAAATAAGATTTGTTTTAAGTTAAAATAAATTAAAGCAAATCGAAGAAATAATTTTGAATTTAATTAAAACTGAAAATGTTTGAAGATTTATACAGATTGGTAAACAACAAACATTTTACAAAGTTAAAAATTCTTTGAATTTTCTGAAACGGATACCGTTTCAGAAAATTCGCCCAAACCTAATGTCATGAGTTGCCATTGTTTTTATTTATTAACAGACAATGTTAATAATTCGAGTCTTCAGAATGGAATCTACTTCCAACTGCAACATAAATAATTTAAAAAGGTATATTTATAAGAAAATAAAAGTGAAGAGCGAACTGGGATCTAGGGGGGGGGGGGGTTATTGCTACTCAAATTCCAGAGAAGACCAATGTTCTTTGCCAGCAAGAAATCTATGGTAAAGGGTCCTTGCGACGATTATCAAAAGAGGCGAAGAGTGCTGGAAATTTTGGGAGACTTGTTGTCACTCAGACTCCAGGGAACACCATTGGTTATTGCCAGTGAGCGATCACTGGTAATGACTTGTGTGAAAACTCCTAGTGAGTAAATAATAATAAAGAAAATTCCTGTAATCTAACACTTCCTATCCTGCACAAAAAGTGTCACTAACATTGGTTGGTACCACAGAAAATGGTTGTGAAAGGTCTGAGAGAATGGAAAGACCTAGGAAGGAAAGCACTATCTAGACCACAACTAGAAGAGCATGAAAAGTACAGGAATCCTGAGGAAAATTATTGTCACTCAAATTCTAGAAGAAAACTAACAGCTTTAATTACTGAGAATCTGGAGAGACTTGTGGTCACTCAGACTCCAGGGAACACCATTTGTTTTAGTCTGTAAGAGATCACTTGTAATAACTTGTGTGAGAACTTCCTGTGAGTAAATAATAATAATCAGTTTCTAATGAGGATTTAGTATTTGTCTGTCTCAAGCCAAAACTATACTATTACTATCTTTCAATGCTAAATTTGAGGAGGGATTAGTGTAGTATCTGTTCTATTGTCATGATATCATCCTCCCAGAAATTACCTCCATTTTGGGGGTGAAGTGTAATATATGTTCTGTGGTCATGATATCATACGCCAAGGGATTATCTTCTCCTTCTTTTGAGTGGGTGGGGGGACTGGGTAGTTTAGTATCTGTTCTGTTGTTATAATAACATCATCACAGACATTACCTCATCCTTTGGGAGTGTAGTGTAGTATATGTTCGTTCTTGATGATATTATCTTCAAAGGCATTACCTTATACTTGGGGGGGGGGAGTGTAGTATATGTTCGTTCATTATGTATACTAGTAATATATAATGTATATAGTAATATAATATTTTTGCTATTAGTAATAATAATATCATATACTAATACATATGCTTTAGTGTTAATGTGTTTTGAAGTTAAAGGTAGAATGATTGGCAAATAAAAAAGGTTATTTACATATGATTGACACGGTTTGACCATGAGTGGCAAGGATAGGCATCTCATTGGTTTGGGTTGATCATGTGAATTCATGTAGCAAGGATGTTAGAGACAGTTAGGTTTTAGAAGTTAATAAGGAAAGATCGTTATGTGAAGCTAGAGAGAGGCACTTAGACCGCTCTTGATGATTACTTATGTGGAGATTATGAAATGTGTACTGGCATGGACTGAAGACTTGGAATATAGTGTTCCAGTCCTATTGGATTCATAGCAGCACTTTCAATGTGGATGTTGATAACCTGTACATGGTCTGTACTGTGAGTACTTGTTTCTCAAAAGAATCGAGGAAACCAATTCCAACAGAACAGAATAATCAGGTCAAAAGTTGGTACTTGATGATTCACACGAATTCGATTCTTTTCAGATAATTCAAACTAAATAATCCGTATGGGAAATGAATCTATACATAAGTTAATAAACTATGTATTTTTAATTAAAATCATCATGAATAGACAATTTATAGAAGGAATACTGACAAACAAGGCGATTTAAAAAAAAAATTGTTTAATCTTACTTGCTCCCATTTTTCACTTTGTTCATTAGAGTTGTATGTGTGCAGTCGGTATATCACAATATTTCAGGGAAATCTCCCCCTTCTCAAGTGTTTCTATTTCCTATGACTATATTTGTTGTATCCTTCTTCTACGAGTGTTCAAGCTCCTTGTCTGAGAGAATATTTAACTCTTATCCTCGAGTGTTTTTTTACCCTAATAAGCAGTGACTGATTAGTAAAACATAAAAGATAAAAATATCACCACCCATGAAAAACGAACAACATACATATCACTCCTCCTGTTGCATCGTACTCCAACATCTAAAATAAATACACTCGAACACAATGTTAGGAAATAATCTATATATCTTTTCATTCTTTCTCTCCCATAACACACATAAAAAATGCAATATGTACTATTTACTAGTGTACACCCTCTGTCAAACCATGTTTCATATATAAATTATTATCATTTCTGATGACCTAAAAAAGCACCAACCATTGACTTCTATTTAGAGTGGAGGATTTCTTTCTAACTTCATTTCAGGTGGTGGGGATTGTCTTATTTGCTATTTGCTTTTTCGCTTCCCCTCATCACTTGAAATATTTTCGTCAAGCACCTTTTTACTCACTAACTTTTGTGTGACGATACGGATTTATATTTATTTATATACAAATACGCATCTTCATTATAGAGTGGAGGATAGTCCTTTCATTATTCTTGTGAGGGATGTTATCACTCTACCCTTATAATTAAGAAAAAAGTTCTAAGAGGGGCATTGATCCACATTCATCCCTTTTAATGCCGAAACCATTGTGTCAGTTGAGGTAAAATCATAGAACAAAGTAAAATTATCGATTGTCAAACTGCATATGCAAGCGCTGGCAAGCTTTTTCACGCCTCTCTCCAAAGCTAACAACGTTGCTTTAAGTGTATCATTAAACAGATAGCAATCTGTTACTTCATCTTGCTTTTATTACTGTTCTTCATTCTTACTCCATTGATGCTTCTTCAGGCAGCATTTGTTAGATTTCTACCAAGGACAACCAAGTTCTTCTATATTATTGTAGGCTATCAGAAATATGCATCGTTCAACTGTAGCAGTGAAAGTTGAAAACGTACACAAAATAAGAATCATAAATCCGACTCTCAAATTGTATTAACAATTCTCCAAAACACACGCATCTTGTCAACAGAATAACCTGACACAAACGATGCCAACTCAATCTTTTCTCTTTTTCTCTCACTGAACACTTGGTGAGGTCTAAACTTGCCACGCCAATTTTACCATTTACCTAGGGAGGAAAGCTCCTACTCTTTTTATCTCAACTAGAATTCGCCCATGCAAAACAATGCTCATTTGCATAAGTGAACTCTTGTCATCGCACAAAAATAAAAAGATTCTTTCTTATAAGCCGAATATGCTGGGTAAAATACCCAATGAACAACACACTGCGTGAAATTCACTCTTTTTCCTTATTGACCCACATGATGACTGCTACACTCCACCTGATATTTTGATTACACATGATGCAGGGTGGTGGTGACCTTTTGATTCGTGCGCTTCTTCAGAATTGGGACATGCACCCAAGTTTCTGCTTCTGAATCGCCCGACGAAGTTTCCACTTCTTAATCATCTTATGAAGTTTGCGCTTCCATATCGTCCAAAGTTTCAACTTCTAAATTTGAGGCTCTGTTCTTGTGAAAATCACTGGTGCTGCCCATTAATAGTTCAGTGCTAGACGACTCATTACTTTCCTCATCATTTTGCCCAGTGGTTGAATGGTCCGGTTCTAAAGTAGAGCAGAGATCGCATATGTGACGTGGGATTCTACCAGCCAATACAGATTGCTGACTGACCACTCGTCCCCCTTTGAATTTGGTGGTACATCGAGAGCCTGGCGATTTCACCCAAACATGATCTCCTACATCATATGGTCTGTCCATCTTCTATTCGTCAAGTGACTGCACAAGGTAAATTCCTTTTAGTCTGGTATGTGTAGATGGCATTTGCAAGTGCGGTTGCTGGGGACGCATCATCCTTCAGTATAACATTGTCCATTATGGTCTTTCCTGAATGGGAAACTTCTTCCTGGCAGCAATCCTCTTTATGCCGTGGTGGCTTCGCAGCTGCAATTCAACTCCACATTCATACAAAAACTTTCTGATTTGCTTTCGTAAAAGACGGACAATAGTTGGTGAATAACGCTTGCTGAGTCTTGTCATGCAATTGGTCACCAAACCGCAAAACAGATGAGTCTACAGTCGATGAGAATAAAAAAGTGGTTGCTATTATAATGGGTGATATCTATTCCCACACTTTGCCATGCGTCACTTGCTTCCAGTCGTCTTTTTCGCCACCGTGCTGTTGCTTGGTCAATTGAGATGATCTGTTTTACCTCTGATTTGGCCACTGCTGAGTCTACACATCTCATGAAATACAGAGTCCTCTTGACGCCTGGATGTCTATTCTGCATGTGGATGTCTTCTCTCTGCTGCTGGCTGATCGCGCTCACTGTAGCAGCACATGTTTAATCAACGGGCTCTGCACCCACCTTTATGGTATAATACCATTTGCTAGGCACCTGTGTCAGCTGGTCGGCATAGATGAAGTATGATGGGACCAGTGTTACACTGACTACCAGGTCATACTCGGAGACTAAACTCCTAAGGTGTCTAACGTTTCTTATCAGCATCTCGCTTGCTGCCGTAGTGTGTATTCTTGCTTTCCCTGTCAGCATATCAGACACCCAGTAATAGACACAAAGGAAGTCAGTATGCAGGTGCAACCATTTTGCTTACTTCTATAATGCTAGGATCATGCCTTTCATCACACCATCTAACAGGTTGATGTGCATGGCGTTGTTCACAGGTCGCAACCAACAGGCGTCTTCTAATACAGCTCCATTTTTCTCCGACAGGACTCTCAACGCTAGTGAATTGGTCTTGATCCATACGTTAATTTCTTCTTCATTGACACACCACTCTCTTCTGGCCAGGTACTCGTGTGCTGCTCTCTCAATGCTTTCTACAATCATTCAAGCAAGAAGGGTATCTCTTGTTTGATCGTCCCACGCTTTGATCACCGCATTCGTCCTGCATTGTATCATGCCCACTGCTAAATGAAGCCACCACACACTGGCAGGTGTCCCACAAGTTTTTGCACAAGGAAAAAAATGTCCATCTTTTGAGACATTCAGGGATGCCGGAAATCACATTTAATCGTTTCCATTGCAGGGTGCCATCCTCTCCCTCTGACGTCCAGGCCTAGCTCACGTGCTCCTTCTCCAAGCCGCTCTAGGCCCTTGCACTTCAGGCCAAACTTTTCCAATTTTGTTTGGATGTACGTTGCTGATTTGACTTGATGTAAATGTTCTCGAGGTACATTGATGTCGCCTTTTTTACAGTCTCCTCCTAGGATAATACAGCTCTGATGATGGTTTTCATGATCTGCAGCGACACATTCTTTCCAAAACCCAGTCTGGTTAAGCAATATCTCTTCCTGCAAAAAACCACCGTCTGGAATGGTCATAAAGTTTTGTCCTAAGCAGATACACTAAAGTCTGTGCAAATCCTTACTAATGCTACTCCACTGTGTCTTTGCATTTATCGTCATAATTTTAATGCTTCTCCTGATCCAGGTACGGCATAACCTTGTGCTCACTATAAGCAACCTGAATCAAGAAGCAAGGCATTTGTTCAAAATGCACTTAGATCATTAGTTGCACCCCATTTACGTCTTATCTGGTCAGCAGAGCGGCACTGATATCTTGCCTCCTGACTCGTTTCCTGGACAGCTTGAGGCCATGTGTCTGATCCCTCCCACACTGGAAGCACTGTATGCACCCCCGTCTTGTGTCTTTGTAATCTTTTGCAATGTGACCGCACCGGCCACCGTGGAAGCAATTCACTTTAGCATATGGGTCTGACCTTTGTGGATTTTTAAGGTCACTCTGAGCCAACTGCATGGTCATTAAAACATGCTCTCCATTCTGCTTCATCCCTGATGATGGTTCAGGTGTGCTCAAGTAACTGTTCAATTGGTGTTGCTTATGGAGTTGCTTCACTCAGACTGGGTTTTTGGCCACAAATGCGTATATGTATGCATAAATGTATGTTCAGGCAACTCTCCAAACAGAATGGCCAGCTTTTTCAATGCCAATATTCTCTGAGTTCGTATGCTGTGCAAGAGTTCATTGCAAAAGCTCTCTACAGTACAGTCTTCGTCAGCTCAACATTTGCTTTATATTCTTGCTTAGCTGCTGGTAACCATTCAGAATGTCTCCTATTAGTCACATGGGAATGACCAACTCGACCTGCTTTGCCCCACACAATTGACAGGTTAGCTCTACTCTCTCAACCCAATCCAACAATGGTGTGGGTCCGTTAAACTCAAGGATGAGTTTCAGGTCGAACTTTGCATCCGACATTATGTCACAAATTAATAGCATGGGAAATGCTGAAAATAGCTTGTAGTAGTAGAAAGTTAAAATACGCAGAAAAAAAAGTCCGACTCGAATTGTATTAACAATTCTTCAAATCACACAAATTTTGTCAACGAAGACAAATGACACCTACTTGATCTTTTCTCTTTTTCTCTTGCTGAACACTCGACGTGGACTCAACATGTCACATCAATTTTACCGTCTACCCCGGAAGAAAAGTTCCTACGCTTTTTATCTCAATGAGAATTTGCCCATGCAAAACCATGCTCATTTGCATACGTGAACTCTCGTCATCTATTACAAGATTCTATCGTGTAAGTGGCATGCTCAGGGTTCGATTCGCGACAAACGATATACGGCGCAACCCTCACTCTATTTTCCCCAGTGGACCCAAATCATAGCTGCTACATCAAGTCTTTGTGATAAAGAAATATGGTCAAAAATCAATTAAGGTGACCAACTGAGACAAACCTTGAACTGTTTCATAAGAAAATATCCAGCTGTTGCACACAGCAATAATCTGAGCATGGGCGGCGGCACAAGACAACTGCTGAACACATGATCGATTGTATTTATATCGGAATTGGTCATTTGCATGAGTGACGAAAAGGAGTTGGTAAAGTTATAGCGTGTTATTTTTTGTTTTATTTAACTATTGTGTATGCATGCTAATCATATTTTTCTTGGTCGTACTTTGTCAGATTTCATGTCCTCTATCTGATAGTTGGGACAACTGGCTCTGTAGGTCACTAGGTCAGAATCTTAAAAAGGTAGATTGGGTTATAGAAACTTTCAATACATACAATGGCAACACTACCAGTCGTTTATGTAAGTTTGAAGAATCTGGTTATAGTCAATACAATGCAATATAATTTAATACAGTTTGAGCATTAGAAAGAGGAATAATAAAGACCTGGGCAGAGATAGGTTTGGAAATCAATTTTTAAAAGCCATCCAACACATGCCAGTATGTCAAACAAATGTTAGATCAAATATGATAATGATGACTATAGTAACAAGAGCATGTATCAAAGAACGGCAAAGCAAAAATGCAGATCAATGTACAAAATATATTTTTTAAATGTAGTAACGAGTCACCTCTTATCAATGCACAAAAGCCACTTGAGGATAAGGGTTAATGAGTTTGTCAATTGGACAGTAAGGCAACACCTTGACGATTGGAGAAGATGGTTGAAACTGGACAAAATTTGATTATTTAAGAGGACGGCTCAACAAGAATTTGTTTACATTGGACTTGAAAACTACCATGCTGTAGTCAGCCGGGAAGCATCCACATGGTTCTGTGTTTTATAGACGGCCAGTTCTTGAAAATTCTGCTTAGCTCCAGATATACAGAGGAAGAAAGGGAAATTATTTACAGTAGTTGTAGTTAGACAAGTTTTGGCTGTGAATGTTTTACAGGGAAGAATTAGAGATTAAAACTCAGCCGGGCACCTACGATGAAACTAATGAGAGACTTGAGAAAGACTAGCAAGCTCTATACTGTTATACAACAGTTCAGTGACCATATTAATATCATAAGATGTTTAGAAGATAAGACTGTGTAAACATTAAAAAAGATTAATAACAAAAAAGAGTTGCATATTTTGTACAAAATCGGCTCCAGATTCAAATAAAATAAAAATAGAAAAGAATGTATATCTTCCAACAAACGAGAAGAACTAAAAATATTTCCACCAAAAAGACAACAAGAATCTGTTAAAATATTTGGTGCCATGTCACTGGGAGCCTATTCTCACTCTATAAAAAGATAAATACAATTAAATTTGAAAGACTTTTTGATATTCTGTGTTCAAAGCAAAAACATGATTGACTTGAAATAAAAGATTAGAAAGATATAAATCTATATGAAACAAACAGTTTATTGGTTTAATTTTCGAAATATTCCTCCATTTCCTCAAGATCACAACGAAATAGCTCAGCCTGTGAATATAAATTTCTATATTGTTATTATTTGTTTTTATTTTATATATATTTTTTAAATTAATATTTGCTTATCTATTAAATATTTGAGCCAAGAGACTATCTATATTTGCTATAACTCTTGGATATTCCTTTATTCCAGTCTTAGTGGTTTTATCTGGACCCCACATGTTGAATCAGATCTGGATTGACATTATTGGATTTCTTTCTTCGTTGTGGCTTGATCGCATGAATGAATTGAAGATCATGACCGACATAGAATATCAAAGATATAAAGTTATCTTGTCGGATTTTCAAAGTTACACACAAATAGCATTTAAGCTGACAGATAAAACTTTGCTTCTGATTAGCCAATTTTCATTTTTGTAATTGTTTTACTGTATTATATGATAATATAATAACATAGCTACTATTTATTTTTTAAATTCTTTAGTCCGGCTTGGATGACTTCTAATGTGAAACATTGTTAAATATTCACCTAAAAATTAAAATCAGAAGAGGATATAGCTCCATTTAAATTAAAGTTGTCTATCTCAATTTAAAAAATGTGCAAAAAAATAAAAATTAAAAACTAAAATGATTTACTGCATCCCGGGTAGTGCCGGGTAGATACAGCTAGTTTCTAATATTATTTTATTAATTCTACAGACACTCATCAAGTTGTAAAGTTGCTTCATTATTTCCTCTGGCTTCCTTTTTCCCAAAAAGAAGACACCGAGAATATGTCATCATGGCCACTTTTGTTATATGATGATGTGGCATCAGAGATGTACGACTTGTTGGAATCATCTGTTGATGTGATGTCACATGCGAGAACTAAGGAAATCTCTTGTTCTCTTCAGGTTTCGACTCAAGCCTTATATGAAGTAGTAATTGGTCGCTTCTGATATGTTCAGTTGGTGCTTGGGTATATATATACATGGACAAGTAAGATCATGGTCTTTGCCAACTGTTTCTTTGAGTTCAAAATGAATTTTTAAAAAGATCTGAACCATAGATTTTGTTTTTGAGGTTGTTGCATTTCTCACAGAAACTGGTCACGTGGGAGAAAAGAAAGATGGCCGCCCAGAAGCCTGAAACGATCATACAACATCTGCTGCTAAATTTTTATCTTTCAAACTGGCTTGACTATTTCAGAATCCTTTTCACTAAAGTAACATGCGATCTAATTCGACCAATCACAACTTTACATCTCTCACACACGCTTTACTATCTCACATATTAACTGTTCTTGTTCAATGCCAGGAACCTTTTAAATCAAATTCTCAGCTTTTGTTAATGATGGACAAAAAAAACACATCCCCATGATAGCATAATTTTTCTGATACGTTATCTGACTGTAGAGATTTGGAGAATAAATATGCACTCACCGAGTGCTTTTTACTCTATTCGTTTTTTTTTTATTATAATTTGAAAACTCATAATTTTTAATAATCCATCAATGAATAATTCTTAATAACAAACTCGCAGCCATGGATTTGGAGTGCAAAAGTGTACATAATTAAAATGTTTCTCTTTCTGTTGTTAAACCCTGTATTTTGTTTTTTCTAAGGAATTTTCCAAAAAAGGAAATGGCTTCTATTAGAATGAAAGAGTGTGAGGGAAACAAAATGACAACAGAAAGATATGTATATATAAAATAGAAAAGGAAATCCAACTAAAATTAAAGCCATTATTATTGATGATCAATAAAAAGCTTGAAGGCATTTACGCCCCCCCCCCTCTCCCATGGACGATGAATAGTTGGATATTTTGATTGTGGAATTGAAACCCACTGAAAGTTATTCAACTTTACATTAAATATGAATCGATTTTCATACATTTATCTTTCTTTCTTTATTCCCCTATGTTTGCTAGCTTTATGATATTTTTGTTCTATCTTATCAACCCCCTCTAATAATTTAGTTCCATTCTCCCTTTTGTTGAATATATCCTCTCGTTTTGTTGTATAAAATACTTCCTCTCTTTCTATTAAATATCCTCTCTCTCTTCCCTATCCGCATTTATCAGACGCACTCTTTCCTCTCACCCTTCATCAAATAAGCTCATACTCTATATTCCGTCTTCCTTCCTTCCTTCTTTCCTCTATTCAAGCCGTCCCCTTCCTATCTAGAACCAAATACTTTATTTCGTCATTGCTCGCACGTTCCTTCCTCTCTGAAACCCTATATTTCCTCTCTCTCAAACTCACCTCTTCATCCTCCCTCTCAAACCCTCTCCAGCCATCTCTCTCTCTCTCTCTCTCTCTCTCTCTCTCTAAGCCTCTCATACCTTCTCCATCCCCTTTCTCAAACCTTTTCCATCTTCTCTTTCTCTCCAACCTTTTCCACCCTCTCTTTCTCTCTCAAATATTCTTGATCCTCTCTCTCTTTCTCTCTCAAACCCTCTTCCCCATATCTCTCAAACTCTCCTCTCTCTCTCTCTCTCTCTCTCTCTTCGCCCTCAAACCTTCTCCCTCTTCGTTCTTAAATCTTCTCCATCTTCTCTCTCTCTCAAACACTTTCCATCCTCTCTCTAACACGGTCCACTCTCTTTCTCTCTCTCTCTCACAAACCCCCTCTCTCTATCTTCATCCCTCTCTCTATATATTCCCTCTCTTTCCATCCCCTTTCTTCATAACCTCGCTTTCCCTTCCTCTCAACCCCAATACTTTCTCTCTCCATCCCCTCTCTCTCTATATTCTTAATCTATAATTATGCCTTTTCTCTATATACCCCTTCTCTCTTTCTCAAATCTGCTTTACCCTCTCTCTCTCTCTCTGAAACCTTCACTACACTATCTCTCTCTCTCTTTCAAACACTCTCTAGCCTCTCTCTCTCTTCATCCTCTCTCTTTAGAACCTCCCCTCCCTCTTTCAAACCCAATACTTTCTTTTTTCTTCCCCTCTTTCCAACACTTGCACGAAAGAAGGATCCTTCTATCATTTCTCAATTTCCTTTTTCTTAACTATTCATCCATTCATTTCAAAATATCATCATTGGATTCTATTTTTTCTAAACATTTTATTATCGCCATTAAAAAGGAGACTTTATTAATTTATTTAATTTTATTGCTTTGTGTATCAAAATGAACGAAACCTCTTCGAGAAAAATGCAACCAAACAAAATCAAAAATATTAATTATTCTTTCCTAATTCCGTGTAATGGATTTCTATTCTTTAAAATGTTCGGGAATTTTCAGCTTCTTTCTTAACTTTAAAAACAATAACAAAAATAGATATTCCCATTTAGCGATGAAAATGCTATTTCAGACTTAAGCACGACAGACCCTATTTGAAACTTAAGCAAGACTGATCAACGAAAATGCTATTTCAAACGTAAATACGACAGATTTGGTGCATTTTACCAGCTAAAGAAATGGTCTAAGATTTTGTGCGTTTTGCCAGATTAATGGAATGGTTCAAGAATTTGTGCATTTTGCCAGATTAATGAAATAGTTAAACATTTGGTGCATTTCAATGTGTTATTTTGAGAATAAATCTATTTGGCCAGTGATAAATTCACTGTAATTGAAATGTGATTAAAATAATACAAAAATGTTCATTGCCTTGACACAAAAACGCTATCAAATGCATATTACATCTCTTCCACTCCTATCAAATTCGCACTCCATCTTTTAACCCCCTATGAAATGAGTACTCCGTCTTTTCAACCCCTATGAAATGAGCATTCCGTCTTTTTCATCCCTATGAAATGAGCATTCCGTCTTTTTCATCCCTATGAAATGAGCACTCCGTCTTTTCAACCTTTATTAAATGCGCCCTCAATCTCTTCCAAACCTATGAAATGCGCACTCTGTCTATTCTACCCCTATGAAAGGCACACTGTCAATTCTAACCCTATGAAAGGCACACTGTCTATTCTAACCCTATGAAAGGCGCACTCTGTCTATTCTACCTCTATGAAAGGCGCACTCTGTCTATTCTAACCCTATGAAGGCACACTCTGTTTCTTCCACCCCTATCAAATGTGCACGTTGTTTCTTCCACCCTTATCAATTCGCTCTCCTTTGCTCTCACTTCTAAATCTATCAAATGCTTGCTCGCTTTCTCGCTTCTACCTCTTTCAAATGCACTCCATCTCTTTCATTCTTATCCCATGCTCTCCATATCTGTTCGATTCTTATCGAATATTTTCATTAAAGATTTTCTTCTCTATTCAATACCTTTTATAATCCGCATGTTAACAATGTCTATTTTATCAAAAAAGGAAAAGGAAATGCATTATCATTTGGACCCAGCTTCGAATTAACAATGCATTAATTCAGTCACCCATCGTCTTTGACTCGACATGCAGCCTCCATCAGAAAACACCAATCAGTAATCTTCCATTAAATCTAAAAGTGAGCACGCCCTAATTGTCTATTAGCCTCACTGTTATCAGTCATGCAAGGCATATTCAGCCAGCATGGTGCCAGGAAGCATGTCACTTTGAACCCTTAATAAGTTGAGCTTTCAACCCTAATGCACATGCCCCGCAATAATCACACCGTTTCAACACTTACACTACACCATTGAGACACACTGTGAAAAGCTCTGAAATTTGCTTCACCCGAAGACCATAAATACTTGGTTAATCACCTAAGAATGTTCCAAACGTTGAGCACGATGAACTTCTGATTAAAAGGCCTATGCACGTTTTTGGCCGCTCTGAACTGTAAATTTATGATAAGCTGAGATGTGACCCCGATCCATCAATATCTCACGCACCTGAGAAAATTGGCGTGTGTGTCATGAAAAATTAACTATGAGATGATGCCGGGGCCGGAATGACCTGCCATTCACAAACTGTTATGAGTTCTGTGTCTGGAAAGTCATGAGACTACTTGTGCCAGAAATGTTTCCCACTAACTTCTGATGCCATTAAATGAAGCATTCTGGTTAAGAAGTGAACTAAAAATGGGGATGAATCTGATAACTAAGAAAGAGTCACAAGGAATATTTAACCTTGGTAGTAGTGATGGGAAAATTCGAAAATTCTTCCCGATTCCGATACAATTACCGATTCTGTTCTAAATTACTGATTCCAATTCTAATTCTTTTTAATTTCTAAATATTTTATTAAAGATTTGTTGCTTTTTTTTTAATTTTAAAATTACTGTAAAACCCCCGTGTAATATATACATATATTTTTGCAAATATAAAAAAATACAATTTGGGGAATGGGGTATATTACACGAGTAGGTGTTTCTAAATATTTTTTTCTAAAATGATTTCCTTGTAATTAATTGAAAATTGTGAAACAACTAAAGATTTGTTTCTCTTTTAAAACAAAGCCAATTTGTATTAGTCGATAGTTGAAAAAATGCTAAATAAAAATGTTTGGTTAATGGCTCTAGAATGTTAGAATGTCTATTTTAAAATGAATTGTTTCAAAATCGAATATAACGTCATAAACAGAATTCTGTTGTGATCAAAACTGCTGGGTACTACCTGATCTTTGAGCTAGAATCTGTTCTGTTCTCAGCGAAATAGCCGTATAGTTCCGTAAACACTCCTTATGTAATAAGGGCGCTTCCAATGGCAGGTAATTAATCCACTCTCCCTAATAAAATGTATAAATGCATAAAAAAAATTAAATTAATGTCCATTTTTGTTAATTAACCATGGAATTTTGTACTAGTATGCTGTTGTATTTTGTATTTAAACATATTATTGATCCCAAACAAGTAATGCTCAAAATGCATACTAAATAAACACAGAAAACATCAAAGAACCCTTCCTCTCTTATTTTTAAATAACACTGGAATCGCAATCTAAGTTCCCATCATATCAGATCACCGATGAAGGGAAATAAAGTAGTTTGTTTTGAATGGACTCTTTACAATATGTATTTTATACATTAAATGACAATAAATTCTTAAAGACAGAGCATATGAGAGGGGAAGCTATCCCTGCCAGGCGCAATGATGATAAAAGCATTACCCCACACGATTGCCAGTGGTACACGCTGCAAAATCCACTCTGTTTTTGCAGCAATATCATTGACTAACGAACATAGATGATTAGCCAATGAAAAATACAGTTATATATCAGGAAGTGTCTCTTATTAAAGCAAATATATGGCCAGACATTGTATATAGTGAAATAGATTGGAATTTCACTTTTTATTTTTGAAAAAGAGAGACCGTTAACTCCTGTAATTAACGAGCTAGTCGGAATCGAATATTGATTTTGTAGGACGAACGTTATTGATGACAAGAGTTGGGAAATTGTCTGGCTTCACTTTATTATATAGAAGAAGATGACGGCCATCCTTTCTATAATTCAGAGATAAGAGTACAAACTTTGGTGTTGGCAGTGGCACTATTTATTCCTGTATCACAATAATAATACTTCATCTCAGAAATGTTGTCAACCACCTCATGTATCAACTATATGCAGTTCATATTATAGTATATAAAAACAAAACCTTGATCTTGACCATTTATCTCAAAATGGCAGCTGCCAGAATTTTTTTGTTTTGATACCATTTTTATTAAATTTTTCTTGTGTTAAATTTGTGGCTGTGGCTGTGGCTTTCAGACGGCTACTCAATATGAAAAATGACTTGAAATATCTTTTTAACCAATTCTTAACATAATGGATTTAAAAAAATTATTTCAGTGAAAAATTCGTTTTGTCCAGTATCAGTTTTTTTGTTAATCATTTTTTTTGGTACTGTTATATATGATGCGTCTGATTTCCGTGACTTTGTGTTGACAATGATCGGCATGTCGTGGAAGCGCCCGAGCGCTGACAGAATAATATTAATTTTTTGTTTCTTTTATTTTATAAAAACATTGACAAAATTTTACACCCCGCCCCCAAAGAAACATTATTTTCACAAAAAAAAGAATTTAATCTATGTAATTTTTCTTTGAATTTATTCGTCTTATACTAGTATCTGCAAGTCTTCCAGTTAGAGCTTGGCAGTTTGAATGCAGGGCTTGGCTATCGCTAAGAATGGGAGCCCTAACCCTAACGAGAACCGTAAACCCTAAACCTAAACCTAAAACCCTAACTCTAACCAAAAGAGCAAGACCATGCAAGCGACTAAGTGGACAAAAGGCAAATAACCATCAACATGTAGATCGTTGCTATCAATAGAAGCATCCAGATTAGTTTCACAGAGAGCAAGGATGTGAGGAGAATTGTCTCTGAGAAAGGACTAAACATCAGACAAGTTTGACCTGATACCTCTGATGTTACTATAGGAAATAGTAAAGTGTCTGTTGTGTGGATTTGTAGACGGCATAATAATAAAAAGTGAGAGAATCACCTCAAGACAAACCAAGCCAAAAGAGACCCTGAACAGGAAAATATGCCCACTTGTTGAGGGCAACATCGACCTTTTGAATTTAGGTGTTTCATGGTTACTCGTCATACTATTGAGCTAAGTGTACATTGACATAAATGTCATAGCATCAAAGATGTTTTTTTTTTAAATTATTACTTTTGTTTATTCCAAACAAGGTATATTGCCACTGACGCATAAAAGGCTAATGTGAGCGGGGCAAGATTTATCGGAGGGTATTCCTGGGTGGGGAGTTGAGCATTACAATGTTTGCTCAAATTACATTTAAATTGTACAAATATATAAATATCAGGTAGAATAAAAACTTGAACAAATCTTAAATATAGCCTATTCTCTTGATTGAATCTTTTATTAAGCAAAATATTTCACACAAACAATGCCTTTAAAAAAGAGATGATCATTTTTAAATATTTTTTTACCCTTTATTTTTTATGATGATGTTTTACTGGTATTTGATTGGTTATACATGATTAATTTTGTAACAAGCAATCAAAAGCTTTCTACTTAACCTTATGACTGAATGAGTTTGAAGCAGAAAAGCACATTATCTCTTTCGTGATAGATTTTCATGAAAAATGTATGCCAATTCAAGCATTTCTTTTCGCGTTCTCTTTATCATGTTTTTCTTTTTTCTTTCAAGTTCTTTTTGTCTCGGTTGACTGGCTTGTTAGAAATGTCTGTTAATCATATTCATTTAACATTTCCATATTAGAATCAGTCTGCCATTTGATCGGCAGAGTTTAAGTCAAATGTTTTATCCTCTAAAATTATATTCACATTACAAAACCAATATCATCCAAATAATCCATTTTGGGTTTTATTTTTAAACTCTTAACATCCTACATTGTCCCAAACTGCATTGAGCGGAAGTGATGTTTATATTTCGTTATTTCAAGAAAAAGTTCCTTCCAAAATGTCTGCTTTTGACGATAGTAAAGTAAAGTGGTCGACCCTAGTCGAGGGCGACCCAAAGGCTCCCTTTTCATTGACTATTTACCAGGATTATTCCACTTACTCTTGATTCTCACCTTATAATGCTGAGTGTTTAGAAAGGGGCTCGACCGAAAATTGAAATCTAGTCTCTTGGCCTATTAGTAAACACTCGACTCATTATGCTAAATAGGCCGATAACTCAAATAATCTTTTCAATAGCAATATTATTTTTCGTGCAAATGACAACTGTCTTTCCAGTTATATTGTCAACTTGTATGGCAATCTGTTCAAAAGAAAAGCTATTATAAACATAAAATTAAAAAAAGAACGACTGTTTTCAGCCATTTTTTTAGTCATTCCTTACAGGATTGAGGCTTAGGACGAAGACAATTTTCAACCACTGTCATCGTCGTCGTCGTCGTCGTCGTCGTCGTCGTCGTCGTCGTCATCATCATCATCATCATCATCATCATCATCATCATCATCATCATCATCATCATCATCATTATTATTATTATTATTATTATTATTATTATTATGTAGCACCTTAGTATCATTATTACTGTTTCTCCCAACTCCACGGGTAATCTTGTTACAATCGGTCAGAACATCGTGTAAGTATAAATATCAGCGTTGATGAAGACAATCGTCTGCAGAAAAGCAATGTTTATAATCATTGTCATCCATCTTGATAACTATGATGTCGTCCTTGCATGGCTATCAACAGAGGTCATCATATAACAAAACAAAATAACTCAAAGTAATTTTAATCTTTAAATATTTTTTCGTTTCCTTTACACTTCTAAAAAAAAGGTGCAATTGTAATCCATTCAACTCACTCCATCCAACCTCATGTCATCTGGTGCTACCAGATCAGGCTGTCTGAAGATACCGGCTTCATGACTTGAAATGCACCAAACATTGATGATATTGTTTTTTACTTTCCCTTTGTAAAACCTAATCATGTTCTGCATAGCCAAAAACAAAAACAACATTTTGTTTCCTTTACAAAACAACCAAACCAACCATCATGAATAAATTCTTGAACATATAAAAAAACATATAAAGAACTTGATGCATAAAAACTTTTACCAAAGTGACCGGATTCGGCATTAAATAAACCGAAAAAGTTTGATATGCTGCAAAACAAAACAACCAAACCAAGCTTGTACCAACCATTTTTTATTTTATTGTTTTTACGCTTTTTCAAACAAATATAAAGAATAAACTCTGCTTCTAATGATTATCTCATTGAAGTAAAGTGATTGGAACTGTCATCAAAGAGATTTTAAGGTTTTATGAGAGAAATCTGAATTTTAATATTAATTGGCATATGATTATAGTAGATTGAATAGATTAATTTTTAGCTATATTAAATTGAGCAGGTTGACGCCCGGTCGATCGGTGCAGGTTGACGCCCGACCAATCTGAGCACGTTGACACCCGACCAATCTGAGCACGTTGACACCCGACCAATCTGAGCACGTTGACACCCGACCAATCTGAGCACGTTGACATCCGACCAATCTGAGCACGTTGACACCCAACCAATCTGAGCACATTGACACCCGACCAATCTGAGCACGTTGACACCGAACCAATCTGAGCACATTGACATCCGACCAATCTGAGCACGTTGACACCCGACCAATCTGAGCACGTTGACACCCAACCAATCTGAGCACGTTGACACCCGACCAATCTGAGCACGTTGACATCCGACCAATCTGAGCACGTTGACACCCAACCAATCTGAGCACGTTGACACCCGACCAATCTGAGCACGTTGACATCCGACCAATCTGAGCACGTTGACACCCAACCAATCTGAGCACATTGACACCCGACAAATCTGAGCACATTGACACCGAACCAATCTGAGCACATTGACATCCGACCAATCTGAGCACATTGACACCCGACAAATCTGAGCACGTTGACACCCGACCAATCTGAGCACGTTGACACCCGACCAATCTGAGTACGTTGACACCCGACCAATCTGAGCACATTGACACCGAGTAAAGCAGAGCAAACTAATGCACAACCAAATTTAGTTCGGTCTTCATGGTTAGATTATATTTTTTTCAATAAGATAACTTTTGCATCCTCAGTGCCACAGCATAACTTACAAGAAATTCTCTCCCTGAGATAGAGACTGTGGATTCAATAGGCTCATGACTATTATATCTGTTGCAGACTTCAACTTTGATGGTTTAGCGATTTTACATTTGCTGTCACTGATTATAATAGATTAAGAATTCTGTTTATGCAACCATTTCATCAGTTCTTCTCTGATGGTTTAAGCATGTAAAATCAACCCTTCTTATCGTAATTATTTTTTTAAAATGTTGATCTTGTTCAAACTGAACATATCCTTTGCAAGTTGTTCAATGATAATTTAATCTGTCTTTTGTTTTTAAGCAGGAAATATGTTGGCATACTATCTGATTAGAATATGAATATTTTGCATAAATCGTTGGAATGATAAGATGCTATCAATTAGGTTAAATCAGTTGTCAGCTAAATCGTTAAAAACAAAACGAATCTTTTAAAAATTGCCTAAACTACTTTACCACTGTCTATCCATGTAGATTAATAGGAAATGTGCCATTTAGCAATTATTAGTTCATATACAGGGTAGGGCAATATGATCTAACACATTTGTTGGGTTTAACAAAAGCAAATTAGAATAAATAATGAAAAAAGTATTTTTATTTCCCAAATATGTATATGTATTTTGTGGTTTAAGATACTGTGATAATTTGCTTTGGTGACAAAAGCTGCCATTTGAGGTGTTTCCCCTTTTCAGAGTGGCTGTTTGGAGTCTATCATTATAGATGGCTCTGACTAGTCATCAATTTGCATAGGTGGTGGGTTTATTACGATGAAAACTAATCTTTTAACATTGAAGAGCTGAGTTGATTTCTAGGCAGCAGAGAATTAACAGTGAAAAGTGACCAGTTGACAGTGAACAGTAGAGATTAAGATTTTTCGTGGCGGTAACACCGAAAGAAAGTTAATTAATTCCATTATCGGATTACAAGCTATTTCGGCCTAAACAGGAGACTATGGAGTCTGGGAATTTAAGGTTGAGCTAAGATGTGATATCGCCTTATAGTGGAGAAGATGATGTAGCCGGGTAGATGAAAAAAGTGAAACTGGTGGCAAAACTACACAAAGTGCAAGACCTTGCTAGTTTTATTCCACTTTTACTGCACGGAGATGCGCTTACTCTCTTCCTTGAGATGAGTAAAGAACCCAACAGCCGATAAATAAAATAAATAACTTTTTTTCAATATTGTTGAAATCTCAAAAAAAAAATTTATTTTTCTTTAATAATTTTTTAATAAAAAAATATTTTTGATAAATAAAATAAATAACTTTTTTTTAATATTGTTGAAATCTCAAAAAATGAAAAAATTATTTTTCTTTAATAATTTTCTTAATAAAAAAATATTTTTGATAAATAAAATAAATAACTTTTTTTTAATATTGTTGAAATCTCAAAAAAAAATTTCCTCATTTAAATTAAAAATTGTTGATATTTAAGTTTACATATTAAATCGTACCTAGCGATCGACGAAAGTTAAAACTATGCCTGACCATACGGCTTATATTTTTGAAGTGCAGAGCAGGTTTGCTCTGGTCGTTTCTCCTTAAGGTCAGTCTAAGTTAGGTAAAAAGACTGTAAAATGTGGGAAGCACCATCTCCCTCAATCGTTGTGTCATACAGTAAGCTTGGATTATTTGTTTCAGTATTACATCTGAAAGCCCCCAATAGTGTCCATGCAATACATTCTTCATGCTATGATAACCAAATCAGTCAATATTATATTTTAAACGATTTACATAAGTTATTTACTTGCCATACCCCGGCACAATACTTAACTGCATTAGACACTCTTGGGCAATCCACTTTCCCCTGTCCTTTCTACCGTTTTTCTGCCTACCAACGACTCGTTCTACTCACAACCGTCTTACGTATGACAAAAAACTACATCCAGTGGTGAGAACCCAAGTTGGGAATTTTGAGGAGTGTGCGGTTTCCCAAAGAGTCACGAGTCGTCTACTAGATGAGTCGTCTACTAGAGGAGTCTTATAGAGACCCTGGGGATTCACTTGTTAGTTAAAAGTCAGGTATGTAATAGGTATTTTTACTAATTTCAAACAATGCTACCAAACGTACTAGTATTTACCCTGTGTTTTCTTTAAAAAAATTTTTCCTTACCTTATATATACTGTCCTATTGCCCGTCTATTGAGTTCCCACTGAAGAAATTTTTTAAATCTCATGCTAGCCTGAAGTTTTGCCTCTTTCTTATTTCTCTTATTGTACTTACTTGCAAGAGGGAAACCTATCTCCAACTTTCTGTTCCCTCTTTATGATACAATGAACTTATTATATGGAAGTTTTTTATATATATATATAATATATATATATAAACCTGCGGGGGCTAGGAAATACTCAATTAGTACACGGGTGCAGGTTATTTTTACCCCTCTCGGACTGTTGGACCCGTAAGACCTTGTAAGGCTATCCATCTAGGAGAAGGAAATCACTGACAATAAAACCTTGCTACCAGCTACTTACGCCATGGCAGTAAACCATTGGGGAGGGAGGCCTCCTTAGTTCTGATCAACAACCTTCCTAGAGTTGGAATCTCGAACAAAATATCCGGTTTGCAAACCTACAATTGCTTAAGGAGTAGATAGGTTCTGCCTATCGCCGGCCCTTGCACTCTTTCTTTGTCTATTAGCAAGGCGCAGAGGTACCAGCGCTGGAACGTCTCAAAAACACCCAGTGCCTAGCCTTATTTCCTTAATAGGACAATGAATGCCGTTCTCTTTCTCTCTATGTGGGCAACTTGGGGAAAGTTTTTTCGTCACTAAGTCTCACATGACCAGTCTGGGTCTCTGTTGTTCCGACAGGTTGAGGGTACAGGTTAGACAGCTTGTCTGGCTGCTGTTTCCGACTGACAGCAAGGAGCCCAAATTCTTGGGTAGTGCCAAGAACGGCTGCTCCATCATTAGTTGCATAATATCGTGAGTAGTTGTATGTGCCATGTCGCGCATGGAAAGGGACCTTGCAAGTATCTCCGATGGGCTTTTCTGAGGCCACAACTCCCATGGACCAGGTCGTGACTAATGGACTGGTTGTGTGAGTTTATTGGCACCAAACAAGTACCCACCTTAGCTAATCCACTCTATAATCAAAACAAACATGTCATTACAAAAAAATAAAAGCAAACCTAAACCAGACACCCAACAAAAAACACTTTCGCCTCCGCCCTTGAGGCTCGCATTCACAAATATCCGGGGACTTAGAACCAACATCAACGACGTAGAAACCTTTCTCCTGACAAACTCCCCGGATATCCTAGCTCTAAGTGAAACTAACCTTCAATCCTCAATCTCCTCTCACCACTTTGACATGACTGACTACCTACCACTCTACCGTAAAGACTCTGACAAACATATGCACGGGCTAGGAGTTTATGTTCGGAACACCCTCCCCCTGACAAGAGAATATAAGTTAGAATCAGATGACCAAGACTACATGTGCTTTAGATTGACTTTACATCACAGCGTCAGTTACTTATATTTCTTATACCGTTCCCCATCGACCCAGGACTGTACTCTTCTAAACTCTGTCTCTGAAAGCATAGATAGAGCACTCTTAATTAACTCCAATGCCCAAATACATGTATTTGGGGATTTTAATGCCAACCACCGCGACTGGTTGGGATTCTCCAGCCTTACTGACGCAGCTGGCAACTCTACGTATAATTTCTCCTTAGCTCACTCCCTCTCTCAGACTGTTGATTTTCCGATGCGCATCCCTAATCGAGTAAACCAACAAGCCTCACTTCTAGACCTTTTCTTGGCCTCAATGCCCGAGGCATGTGTGACGAAAGCTCATAGCCCACCCGGGAATGCTGATCACATTGTGCTAATGATACATATCACCCTAAAAATGCGTCCATAAGCTGATGAACCGTTGCTCAAAATAACGGGATACTAGAAGCAGGGTGATTTTGAGTCAATCAGAGATCACATCAGTGACGCCCGATAGAGGAAAACCTTCTCACTCCCTGCCGACCAGTGTGCAAATGAATTAACTGAATGGGTCAAAGCAGGCATTGAAGCCTATGTCCCCATGCGAAAATTCTTTAGCAAGCCCCACTCTCCCCAATGGTTCACCTCAGAATGTGCAGCTGCCATTGCTGAGAGGCAACAAGCATTCCGTATATTCGGCCACCATAAGTCAGCTACTAATAGACATAAGTTTATAGAGTCAAGAAATAATTGCAAGACCGTGATAGGCGAAGCAAAAAGAAGGTATAATAAGTTAACAAAAAACGCATCCAGTCACAGAAACTAGGTACTCGTGATTTCTGGAAAATCTATAATAGTGTAGTGAATAATGGTCAATCAACGATTCCCCCACTATCAAACCACAATGATGTCGTTTGCACGGCCACTGATAATGGTGAACTATTTGCCCAGCGTTTCACTTCTAACTCCACCTTGGACTCAAAAAACCACCTCCTCCCCAAATTCCCATTGCGGACCGAAGCCACACTTGATAACCTGGTCATCACCCCATCCCAGGTCAGAGACATCATAAAAAATCTTGACACCTCCAAAGCTTGTGGGCCTGATCTTATATCTGTAATAGTAATAAAGAAATGCTCTGCTGAACTGGCCCCTGTCCTCTCCAAACTCTACAATAAATACCTAGCTGAATCTTGCTTCCCCGATAGCTGGAAAATTGCCTCTGTGGTACCAGTCTACAAGAATTCTGGGAATGGAACCGATCCTCAGAACTATCGCCCAATCAGTCTACTGCCGATCTTTGCTAAAATCTTTGAATCCTTAATCAATCTAGCTATAGTACGGCACTTAGTTAATGCTAAACTTCTTTCTGACCGCCAGTATGAATTTAGACAAGCAGGATCTACTGCAGACATCCTAACGGTCATCTCAGAATGCATGTATCATACACTCGACAAGGCAGGTGAAGCTAGGGCAGTAACGCTTGATATATCCAAGGCTTTTGACAAGGTATGGCATAAAGGGCTTCTCCTGAAAATACACTCATACGGTATTGCTGGGCAATTACTTAATATAATTAGATCCTTCCTAACCAAAAGAAAAATCCAGGTTGTCCTCGATAGCCGTTCATCTAAGCAACATGACATAAATGCTGGTGTACCCCAGGGATCTATCCTTGGACCTTTGTTGTTCCTGATCTATATAAACGATCTCCGTGATGACATAGAGTCTCAGATTGGTTTATTTGCTGACGACACCACGCTTTACTCTCGCCATGTTGGCAAAAGAGATGCGATCATATCCGAGGCAATGGCTGAATCCTTAGAAAATGACCTCCAGGCTGTAGTGGATTGGGGTCATAAATGGTTGGTAACTTTTAATACTGCAATGACAAAGCTTCCTTCCTTCAATAACTACTAGAAACCCTTCCAACCACCGATTGTCATGGCAAATAACACCCTACCTGAGAGTTCATCATTCAAACTCCTAACCTTCACAGGTATCATGAATTGGAACAAATACATTGAAGACATTGCTAAGGCTGTCGCAAAGAAGGTTGGCTCCCTCTACAGTGCTAGTAAACTCCTCACACCTGATATGATCCTGTATCTCTACAAAGCCACCATCCACCCATGCATGGAGTATTGTTGCCACATCTGGGCTGGTGCATCATATACTACTCTCTCCCTCCATGACTAGGTCCAAAAAAAAGTCACCAACCTAATAGGTCCCTCACTGTCAACCAAGCTCCAGTCCCTGTCCCATCGCCGCAATGTAGCATCCTTGTGCTTGTTTTACAAATACTTCAATGGATTATGCTCCGATGAATTGGCTACTCTGGTGCTCCTTCGACGCAAATTCACTAGACCAACTCGACATTCAACTAAATCCCATCCATTAACTGTGGAGGTTCCCAGATGCCGGAGAGCTTTCTACTCAAATAGCTTCTTTCCTCGTACTGCTGGCCTCTGCAACTCCCTCCCTGCCTCCTGTTTCCCCGACAGTACTGACATGCAGAAATTTAAAATTAATGTAAACAGACATCTCGCTGCGCAGATCCCAGATTAGGTTGACCCCTCCGAACCTTCTCCTCTTTTCTTTCTTCTCAGTAGCCCCTTATGTCTACAGTGGTGGCCTGCCTTGTTCGGGGTGAACTACGTTAAAAAAAAAAGGTATCAACAAACTGACAAAAAGAGTAAATTTATTCAGGTGTGTTATTTGAGTAGCAGGTGAGAAGTTGAATGTATGGAAATTTAATGTAAAAAAAATACAACGATCAAAACAATGCTACAAATAAATAACTGAAAGCAGACGAAAATGTTGGTAATAATAACATGCAGTCAGCGAGCGTAACAGTGTATAATTAACCAATAGGTGAAAAGTACAATAACAAACATCGAATTCCGCTCGACATCCTGAAGAAACAAAAACAAAAACTCTTGGAACCAAAGTCGCTGATGTCTTAATTGGCTCAGTAAGTTAATTTGTGAGTTCTTGGCTTAATTTACCAAAGCCACGAATTCTATGGATCCTGGGAATTTCAACTTTGCTGTTGCTCTTCTTAAAAAATCTAATTATGAACTTCAGTCATGCCAATGCAAACATTTACTATGATCGAATGGGGGCGTGCGTGATTGGCTTGATGAATATCATCACAGACTATGGAATCGCCAATATGAAGATTAGATCTATTGTGGTCATCTATGCAGACATTCATTTTTGATTTTGATTTTTTTGTGTGTATGATTAAATATTGTTTTAAATATCAATCAAATAAAATAATATTTAAATTTATTAAAAAATGTATTATGTTTAACTTATGTAAAACAGAATTTTCTCTCACAGATAGAAGTAAGGTTTGGCGATCAATTAACTTCTTAATGTACTTAATTTAACTAAATAATTAAATAATAAAATGATGGTTATTTCTCTATTGTTTCTTGCTTTCCTTTAAGATTTAACTGCGCAATTAATTTGAATATATATGAAATAAAATACAAGAATATGAAATAGTTAATACTCAGGAATTATTAAAATCAGTTGTAAAAAATCAATATATTAATTAGCTGTACCTTTCATTCTGTGAACCACGATGTTGTATATATAAATTGAATGTGGTATTAAAATGAAGTACATTGGTGTGAATAATATAAGAGATTCTTTTTAAATAATAAAAACATCTAAAATAACGCTAAAGTTGTTTATGTAGTGGCAATGTTACAGGCACACACAATCTCCATATATATAGATATATAGATATCTATATATAAGTATACTAGAAGAATACCGATTCCAGGACGGGTAAAATTAATACACCGAACAGAACATTTTTATGTATCCTTACAAAGATTAAAACAAAAATATGCTACTACGCCTAAGGTTTAGAATCCTTATTCCAATTTTGATCAAAATTCATCACGGGATTTGGATTCGAAAAAATGAGTAAAACTTAAGAGGTCTTAATAAGAAATTAAAATTCAGACAATTTTACGTAATTGGTGTCTAATGACTATGGAATAAACTCAATGGAAATCTGAACTATTTTAATTTTCTAATGAGAAGTTATGCTTTAAAATAGTCCGAAGAAACTAAAATTTAGGGAATATTTATTAATTGATCTCTAATACATATTGTTAAAATTTTACAAAAATTGAAGGTATTTGAATTTTCATAGAGAGCTTGTACCTCCTCTTTACCTCTTTTGCATAAAACTAAGACTAAATATAGCCCACATTACCCAAACTTACGCCTAGCAGCTATATTTTGCAATTAATAATGATCGATTAATTAGTATAGATGTGAATCTTATACATAGAAATATATGAACATACAAATATACTTCGCTTTAGATAGATACTAGAAAAATACCGATCCAGGATGGGTAAAATGAATTCCCTGAACACAACAGTTTTGCACCACTTTTATGCCCACTTATGAAAATTAAAATTAAGATATAATGCTACTAAATCTTATGTCGTTATTCCAATGATTTTTATTCTAGAAAATGTCTAAAATCTAAGGAATAAATTCAAAGTGATCATATAAAAAGCTGAAATCTGGAAATTTTTTCTAAAATCGAAGGAATAAATTTAAAGTGGTCATATAGAAAACTGAAATCTGGACGGGTAAACGTAAGCTTCTTATGGAGGGACAGGAGCGAAATATGGTACTGATGGAGAAGAAGGGGTCGATTCGGTTAAAGAATTTAATAAATATCTTTTTGTACAAAGACGTTATTTATGTAACATAAAGAATGTACTGAGAAGTCATGAAGAGTGAACACTAATAGTAATGTTAAGATGCGAATTCTAGCAGGTAATCTATTCAAGAAAGCGGACCTAGAGGCTCGCATATCCGGAATAATGTTTAGATGTTAATTGTAGATGACTGCGTCATCAAGAAAGTGACTTTACGGGTTACAGTACAAGTGTTGTAAACAATGGAATCGAAGGCTGTGCTGGCTTAAACGCTGTTATGTGTTCGAAAATGATGTTGAAGCCTTTACAATGTCATGAATGTGAGTAGTGAAAGTTGTATGTACGCAATGCTAAATTATGAAAATAATTTGTAATTTGAAAAAAATGGAATAATTGGAAGTAAAATGGCCTCGAACTTGGGAGTAGTGGATGGAGGACGCCATTTTGACTCGAGTTTGGTTAAAAGTTGAGGCGTTTGTTTATTGATTCTAAAATTCCAGAATGTGAATAAATTTAGGTGAAAAAGTAAGAAAGCGTTAGGCGCAAACTCGGTATTTTGTTATTCGTGTGATCTTTATGAAGGGAGCATTTCATATGCCGTTTATGATACCTATGTTATAAGTAGTATGTTTTGATGATTTAAAATTGAAATAATAATCGGAGTTCTGAATATTAGTTCCCTATTGTGTGTAAGAGTTGCGTGGTAGAAGTAAAATATTAAGGGAAAAATGAGTATGCTACCCTCTGTTTGTATTACGTTTTTAGGAGAGTCCGACATAGGGGTCTAATAAGAGTATTTAATGTTTGAGGATGATATTACATGAAAGTTTCTTGAAACACAATCGAGTGAAGTAGATGAATGACGTGATGAGTTTTGTAGCCTATGATGATGTGGTTATTTTCTAACTATAGTCAAACTTACATAGGAAGTACATTCTACTTAAAAATCAAAGATACACTTATATAAACATTAGAACGACCCATGTGAATTAACCAGCGTTTTGATGTTATTATATCTTTTCGGGACTGTAAAATCAACTAAATATTAAATTGTTCCCCAAAAAATCATACCGAATGAAACTGGCCAGAAAAAATTACTTTTTACAAAGGCCGTAGCTATCTGGGTGGTGTGATTAAGACTCTCCTAAATGTGTCATTATCACTGACAAACAGACATCAACCCCTCCCTGAAGCCCTTACATATTGGAAGGGCCTAGTGTCACTCATATACATGCATAAAATACATACACACCACACAGTAAACATAAAAATTTCGTATTCTCCCATGCCCCGACAGTATGCATACTCAACCTAGATTCACACACACACTCTCTCCTGTTGGCCAAACATGGATAGAAAACTTGCTCTCACATACATCTTGTCATATATTAAATGTTTACATACACAGAATATAGGGAAACAGTTTGCAATAGTACATACACACCCACACATTTACTCATTACCCATTCAAATATTCCTCTGAATTAATGAAATTATATGCAGATTTAAGGCAAAATCTACCTACAATTACACAGTCACTTAAAAACATTTGAATTTTGACTATATTTAACTGTGGACTAATATATAAATTCATACTCAGACCCGTTAATTTGAAGATTTAATTTGTGTTAACTAAACCTATTAATTCAATACTAAAAGGATAAATGAATAAATATTTTTCAAAACTCCTATTTCAAGAAGGTATAATATCATGATCATACCAAATCAAAATTCTGTAAAGGTAATATATATCACTTACACACATCAAAGAGTATACACACAAATCATATCAGGCTTACACAAATTAACGCTAAAGTCAAACAAGCTGCAGAATGGGATAACACTTATTTATTCATCCCTAATACATATTTCATCTCCTTCATTCAGCGATTTATCTTTCTCAGGGAACGTAATAATAGCCAGTTTTTCATTTAGACAAAAAAAAGGTTGGGTTCTGTAGTGTAGGAGTTGAAGCTTTCTTCAAGACACTCCATCTTACTACAGATACTTTATTATTATTATCCCATAGGGACCATATGTGCTTGGACAATGTGGTGTCCTTTTCTTATTCAGGTTATTAAAAGATATTTTATGGTTTCTGTATCTAGTCTTAAAATCAGACACTGTACCCCCTATGTAAAATTTTTCCAGACTAGTATTACTTTCTGGGAACATAGTACCTAAATATACTATATTTTCAGTTAAAAATTTTTTTTGTAGCGAACATTCATTTTTATGTCTACAGTTACAGTCATTATTTTCGTTATTATTATTTTGTGTATTATTAATTCTATTATCATTATAATATCTGTCTATTATGGTTTTGAATTATTTTTAATTAATATATATATATATATATATATATATATATATATATATATATATATATATATATATATATATATATTATTCTTTAATCAACATCTTGGATGTCTTGCCGTGAGCTATTTTAGACTTGTTGACTTGGATGAATTGTATAGTTTTACTAAATAGTATGTTTTGGGCCGATATATTTGATGTTTTATATACCTTTATGTATTTTCTATATATTTTATTTTTATATATTTTCAAAGTTTAATTTTTATTACCTACAGTAATGTCATTGCGGTAATGGTCCTCTGAGGAGAAAATTTTCTTTGAAAACTCATGAGTTAAGGACTCTAAAGAACGTTGCCTGAACATTGAATTGTAATAAAATTTGATTCGTACCTCATTTTATTCTTTCACTTTATCTATTGCTATATATATATATATATATATATATATATATATGTATATATATGTGTGTGTCTGTGTGTGTGTGCGTTTGTCTTGGCTTTTTTACAGAACTGATATGTAAATTGCATATAATTCCCCTATGTATAAAATATGCATTATTACTTGATGGATCGTCATAAATAAAGCAAGCTGATTTTTATCAAGTCTCTTTGTTTTAATTAAACTCCACGTTTTGTAATTAATTTATATTAGATACGATTGTTCGTGTTGGTTTGGCTTTTAAATGTGTATTTACTTTTGGTGGAAGTAAACAGTCATGCAATGACAACTTTTGTTTGGTATCCACAAAACTTTTCTCATTCTTTTTACCGTTTTGCTGTGATTTTGTTGCCTTATATTTGCTTACGTTTATCCCTTGTTCCATTTGATATTTTTTGTTCATTGTCGAATTTGCATTTTTACACTCAAAATAACGCCTCATATATACACTTATATTTTAAGATAATATTTTAAGATAATATATTAAGCATAGATTTTTGTTTCAGTATTTACTTCAACAATGCTCAATACATAAGTAAAGCTTAGTTTCTTTATGAAAATATACTTGTGGCAGGTGAGATACACAGAAACGTTTGTTTCATTCGATCTATTTGTTCTTTAATGCTTCTTCTGGTTCGATACAGTGTGCATCACTTTGCAGTGTCTGTTATTGATTTGTTACTCTATCTGTCACTCTGTATTCCACTGTCTGCTACTTTATTCGTTATGTTATCTGGTGAAGTACCATGTCCGATTGGTACTTAGATCCATATAATCCTATGGACGAAACCCACACTTGATAATCTGATCATCACCTCCTCCCATGTCCTGGATATCATAAAAATCCTTGACATCTCCAAAGCATGCACACCTGATCTTATCCCTGGTATAGTAATAAAAGAAAATGCTCCGCTGAGCTGGCCCCCGTCTCTCCAAATTCTACAACAAATGCCTTACCGAATCTGGCTTCCCTGATAGCTGGAAAATTGTCTCTGTGATACCCATAAAATTATTGCCCCATAAGTCTCCTCCCACCTTTTGGTAAAACTTTTGAATCATTAATCAATCTAGGGATAGTTCACCACCTTGAAAATACTAAACTTCTTTCTGACAAACACTATGGATTTAGACAATCCTGATCTACTGCAATTATCCTAATGGCCATCTCTGAATGCATATACCATACACTGGATAAGGCAGGTGAAGCTAGAGCTGTAGCATTTCATATATCCAAAGCCTCTCAGGAAATGAATCTGTACAGTATTATTGGACGAATATTTAACTTAATATTTATATTTATAATCAGATCGTTCTTAGCTAAAAGAAAAATCCAGGTCGTCATCGATGTTCAGACATCTAAACAGCATCATATTTGTGTGGGTGTGCCCTAGAGGTCGATCCTTGGACCTTTATTTATTTTTTATTTTTTTGAAAAGCCAGCGCCCTAGAAGATGAACTGAACACTCTGGCTTAAAATAATTCCTAGGTAGCCCCGTCGGTATTCCCCAGCAGGGGCTCCTCAGGCGATTAGCAATAAACTAACCTGCATAAGACAAACCCTAAGACCGGCGGAATCAAGGCCTGAAGACCAAGACGGTACCGGTCTACTGGGTGTAGCATTCATCAGAACAGATACTACACTTTGAACCCAGCTGATTTTCTCAAACAACCTCCCTGATGCAATCGTATCCGAGATTGGTATATTTACCGATGACACAATTATCTATCCTCTACATGAGGGCAAATCGAACACATGCATATCCAAAGCAATGGCTGAAAATAACCTCCAGGCTGTAGTGGAATGGATGGCCACATTTAATGCTACTAAGACAAAGCTCCTTTTCTATAACAATTATAAGAAATTGCCACGGCTGATACCCTTCCCAAGAGTCCAACATTCAAACTCCTCGGCCTAACATTCACAGATAACATGAATTGGAATAAATACATAGAAGATACTGCCAAGTCTTCTGCAAAGAAGGTTGGCCCCTTCTACTGGGCTAGAAAACTTATCTCACCTTCCAATATCCTATATCTCTACAAAGTCATCATTCAACCATGCATGGAGTATTGTTGCCGAATCTGGACTAGTGTACCAACCACTAGTCTTTTCATCTTGGACAAGGTGCAAAAAAGAGTCTCTAACCTAATAGGTCCCACACTGTCTACCAAGATCCAACCCTTGTCCCATCACCACAATGTTGCTTATTTTACAAGTATTTCAACGAATTGTGCTCTGACTAACTTGCTGCGCTTGTGCCCCCTCAACGTAATACCCTCACATTTTGAAGTCCTACCAAGGGCGACTGGTAGGTGCCTTGACCGTCTACGTCATTGTGCAGCTGCTAATGAAAGGGACACATTAAACATCTCAGCTAATATTTGTGTTTTTCTTCCGTTTTAATAACGTTTCTGTTATCAACAACCCTTTTCTATTTCCGATAATTACATATGTACATGTAAATACACTACGTTCAATTTCCTTTTATTTTTGGTGGTGGTAGTTGGTGTACATTTATTATATAGATTATGTTTTATGTTCCGTAATTTTCAAACAACTTATAATATGTTGCTTGATGATTTAGACGATTAACAAAGTGCCATGTGTTTACAAATAGAAGAATTAATTGCTAGCTGGAAACGTGAAAATTCCACATATTAACATTTCAAATGTATTTTTCAAAACGGTGTTACCTAAAAGTGCTGTATTTTCAAATCACGTGTCCCATATGATGTGCAATTACTCCTAAAATCTTAGCATTTATATGAAATTTAAAAAATTTGTATTTCATCATATTCTAAATTGTTGACGTCATAAAAATGTGGAACAGTTCATTAGTAGCTTCAGTTGTATAATAGATATGCAGTGTGACATATGTAGGTAGGTAAGTAAATCGATAGATGCATAGTACTAACATATTAATATATCGATAAGAAATTCTTGTGTGTACACTTATCAGCATCTTGGATTCTATCTTCCCTATTGGCAAATCGTCATACTGCCAATATAAATTAGATTTACCCCCTACTCTCGCCTTCAGATTTTAAAATTCCCAAACATTGCAGATACGAAACATGTAATGCGTTTTCCATCCAATTCCTCTCCTTCAACTTCAAATCAATTTTAAAATGTAATTCTGTGATTCAGTTTCATTTCCGTTTTGCTATTGATTGTCACGGAAGACCTACAAGATGAAATCAATAAGCTAGTTATAAAGTTTTGAAAGAAATTTCAGCAGTGTTTTGCTACTTTCCCGTCAGTTTCAGCATGTGGCATGCATGATAGAATAATGCAGTTGGAAAGGGAAAATTATGCCTAACTGATAAACTATTGCAATGAAGGAAGATAAATAAACTATCTACCATGGCAGAAAGAAATTATTTAAAAAGTGCTGCCAAATTGTAAAACGGAAAATATATCGGCATTATGGGATATATCTATGACGCATGGAAAAGAAGTGTTGCCGACAGGATGACACTTGAAGCTACATCCGGTGGAAGAGAAAGGAGAAAAGCAAGGAGACTGTGCAGTGGTAGAGAGAGATAATATTGACCCTGCAGAAGTTGAACGAATTGGGCTACGAGACTCTGCCTCATCCGCCATGATTATCACTTTTTCAAGCATCTCGACAACTTCCTGCGCGAGAAATGCTTCAAAAGCCGAGATGATGCCGAATCGGCCTTCAACGACTTCATCGCTTCCAGAACTCCGGATTTTTATGATAATGGAATAAGTAAACTTGTTTCCCGTTGGCAAAAATGTGTTGATTCTAATGGTTCTTATTTTGATTAATAAAGTTTTATATAAAAGAAGTTATTTTCTTTTGTAGTTGAACGTCAAAAAACGCCATTGTTTTTGCACCAACCCAATAACATAAAATGACGAGGGGGACAGTTCAGCGAAAAGAGGAGCAATTGAAGAAAGTTATTAGCAGATGTATTCGGTCAAATTTTGAATATTTTATTTCTGATTTGACACGATACTCACGAAGACGTTATGATCTTTTATTTAGTTTTATCAGCTGTCAAGAAGACAGTATATTGTAAATTCTATTCTTAACCCTTCCTCCGACTCGTCCGTCAGACTTTCTTTCGTTAGACTATTTAAGTGCTACCTCACTGTTATCGTTGTTGTAGTTTTCTTTTATCATTCCCACCTTTACCAAAGGTATTCTGGTCTTTGATTATTCTCTGTCTCGATAAACATTAGTTTGGTTAGTCTTATTTACAGTTGTGAACACAAAAACCTCAATTCTAATTTCAATCTCAAACATAATATATTATCATATGACATTGTTTTTTGCTCATAGATCATATTCCCTCCATAAATTTTAAGTACTTGTTCTACCTTACCTATATATTCCCCCATCTTACAAACAGTTCCTTCGTTGGCAATCCACCAGCCAGATTTCACACACACACACACATTATATATATATATATATATATATATATATATATATGAGAAAGAGAGAGAAAATGAAAAAAGAAAAAAGCAAATTATTTATATATGCATCAACGTTTCATTTTTATTTTAAGACTTTCTCAAGATGTATAATTTGAAGAAATTACATACAAGTACAATATTTCAAAATATGTAGTGCATTTGTGACGTGAGAAGAATATTTTTGTTTTTACTCGAACGAATCATAGCCTTTAGAATTCAAATGTGTGGGGCGTTTATGAAATGGAATATATATATATGTATATATATATATATATATATATATATATATATATATATATATATATATATATATGTATATTTATAAATAAATATTATTTTCAAAATGAGCCTATATACACATGTTTCATGTTACACCTGCAATCGTCAGTATAGGAGGAGACAACCCCTACCGGTCACACGGTTTGAACTCCTATACGAAAGTCATGTTTGACTCAGTAGCCGAGGTGCGTACCAATGCTCTAGAAATGGGAAGTTAATTAACATCTAAATAGCAAACACGACGGCGATCAAACAAGCAGTCGAGAGAACTCAATAGGCGTGGCCTAGAGTTATGCATTACGCAGAATGACGGCTTGTTGTCAACTTAACTTAAAGTGGTTTATCTTGCTAGAGCTTTGAATAAAATAAAAACAAATTAATTACAGAAAATTGCGACTCACTGCTTTTTATTATTTATCTATGTCCGGTATCTTTTTGGAAAACTTCGAAGCATATATTTATATATGTTTTTTTCTTTTCTGTTTTTTTTCCATTGCAGAGTTATAATTTTAGAGCGACATTCATTCTTCATTAGTCACTTACGAAATGTGAAAACCATTAGAATTTCTTTATATTGGTTTAAAACGCGTGCATTTGCTAAGAACACTTCATTCCTTTGATACGTATAGGAAGCACTTTCCCATTCAAATAAGTTATCTTAAAATGTCGACAAATATTTATATAGAGTCGTTTCTAACAGTAACAACATATTACAAAACTCTTACTGCACATAGGCGTTAATCTAGCCAAACTTACTATTAAGTTTACACTCTTTTGAAAATCACTATGACATTAAATTTGAAAACTTGTACGTATACAATTATGAGACAATTGATTATGTGTGTGTTTTTCTCGCATCTATGTAACTTCGATGATTACACATTAAATTATTGTTATTTTTACTAGTAATCGGATATTTATTGTAATTAAAAATTCAATAGTGTAAATTAAAACGAAATTTTTAAAAATACTATTTTGAGGTTTATTAATATCCGTGCTTTTCCCACCACAATGCTGACACTACGTAGCTCTGAATTCGTCACCTAATCAGCGCCCACTCTCTCTATCAGCCTGTTTGCTGATTTATAACTTCTGATTTAGATTATTATTATTTATAAATGTAAGAGTAAAAAAAAACTCGAAAGTATTTATGCGATTTAAAAAAGAAAAAAAATATAAGTAAAAAGACTCCCAGATTGGTAAAGCTAGTAGAATATGCAATTTATTGAATAAATGCTGAATATTTCATTAAAATAGAATATTATCTTACAAAGATCAGATTTTAGTAGAGGCACCATAGTATATGTTAGATGTGTGGACGTGGCCCCTAGTGCCGGCACTGGCCACTGATATTAGTTAAAAGAAGACGTAAAAATGAGAAATAATGGTCTACCTATTCCTTCTTCTTTCAAACATTTTCTTTCCTCTGGCAATCGATTGGACCGATATTTCTGCTAATATCATATTTCCAAACTGTAGATCGGAGAGTGTATCAAAAGCCAATTTGCTTTTGAAGACTCAACTTTCAAAGTCCATTTCATGTCCACATCTAAAGACGATAATTTCATCATTTTATTTATATTAATGTTTTTTCATTTACTATTTTTTATCAATCTTTATTTCAAGGCTTCTTTCATGTCTACATGTGTAAGCCTATGAATGACTTGAGTAAATGTCTTATAGTAATTTTTCTTTGCCCAGATTTTGTGTTTGTTTCTGTCTATTCGTATCATAACTATTGATTGGATCCTCATGAAAGTTTAGCTTAGGGAGAAACACATCTTTTGATAAGGAAGCATTCAGTACGTTTTGGAAATGATTTTGATCCGGTTCCAGGTCCAGGAAAGATCTTTTGAAATATGGAGCGTGTTTGGTTCATAGAAAGAGGAACGAAACAGCTTGAATTGTGAATGTAGTAATATTGTACGTCGGACAGGTAAGCTGACATAGAGTAAATTTCCACTAGATATTAAGGTAGGAATTTAGTGAACTTGTTCAACGAAGTGACGTCGTGAACAGGAAGTCGGAGGAGTGATACATGGCACATAAACTGGAGACAGCCCCATGCGTATTTCGGAGGTTTTCTCCTATTACCCATGGGGTAAGGCTAATATGGTGTATTACTCAAACTACTTGGCCTAACATTCACAGGTAACATGAATTGGAACAACCACATTGAAGTCATTGCCAAGGCTGCTGCAAAGAAGGTGGGCTCTCTCTACCGTGCTAGTAAACTCCTCACACCTGACATTATCCTGTATCTTTACAAAGCCAACATTTGCCCATGCATGACGTATTGTTGTCACATCTGGGCTGGTGCATCATCCACTAGTCCCTCCCTCTTAGACAAGGTTAAAAAAAGAGTCACCAACTTAATAGGTCCTTCACTATCCACCAAGCTCCAGCCCCTTTCGCATCGCCGCAATGTTGCATCCTTCTGCTTGTTTTACAAATACTTCAATGGATTGTGCTCTGATGAACTAGCTGCTCTAGTGCCCCCTCGATGCAAATACATTAGAACAACCCGACAATCAGCTAAGTCACATCCATTCACTGTGGATGTCTCCAGATACTGGAGAACCTTCTACTCCAGCAGCTTTTTTCCTCGTGCTGCCGGCCTCTAGAACTCCCTCCCTGCTCCCTGTTTCCCCGACGTAACTGACATGCAGAGGTTTAAAACTAATGTAAACAGACATCTCGCTGCACAGCTCCCAACTTAGGATGACCCCCTAAAGCTACTCCCTTATTATCAGTAGTCCCTTATGTCTACAGTGGCGTCCTGCCTTGTTTGGGGGTGAACTATCTAAACAAAAAAAATGATGCCAAAGCAATTTATTTATGCTGTAAATACAACCTCGAAAAGAAATATTAAACTCAAAACGAGTGTGTGCTGTTGTTATTAACAACTATTACACCACTGCTACAAAAAAGAAAGAGAGCAACAGATGACTTCTACACACTGTGGCCTCCATGATTACTATTACTACTACTATTAGACATTTCAACAACAACACTACTGCTACGAGGAGCACTGACCAAATTTTTTGTTGTTCAAAGAAGACTCGTTCTGACTGCCATGCAACAAGATTGACATATTTTTCATTTCATTGTAACGATTCATGTCATCAGTTTTTGTATTGTTCATGGCTGTATAAGTTCAACAAGTGTGTATATACATTCAGCTATGTTTCTATTTTCTTGCCTCGCCACGAGGGCAGAGTTAGACACAAGGTCGGTTTTTAATGTGTGCACAAATCCAGCTCTCCAAAAAGGAGCACTCTGGATTGAGACAAAAATTTAAATTGTCTCAGTCTAGAAGGAGTTCTCTTTCACTGACCGCAGACAGAAGATGAAGTGTAGTATCAGAACAGATACTACATTTTGCTCCTAGCTAAAAGGCCAATATCGTTTTCTAGCGTTCTGAAGCGGTTGTGTTGGTAAGTCGTCTGAAAACTGCCTGTAATTTTTTGCATTCTGTTACGTCGGATGTGGTTTGAAAACTCACAGGTTTTCTTTAATATTCCGTTGTGTCAATACTAGGGAAGAATTTGCTCATCGTCAGCAATATTTCTGTTTATCTAAATCTTGAGGTTCTCAGAATTGCTTTGATAAATCGACATGAACCGTTATGATCGGTTAATCAACATTATTTTTTTTTTCATTACGATCTGGACATGTAGCAGTAGTGTTGCTGTTAACATGTCTTGTAGTAGTAGTAGTTATAGTTGCTGCTGTGTGTAGAAATCTTTTTTTGTGGACGTAGTTGTAAACAATGCTGCTACTTCACTTTTCCCATGGGCGGTGTTTCTTAGAAAGAAAATAAAGGAAGGAAAGAAAAAAAACGAAAAAAAAGAAGTGAAGCTAAACGAGTATTGATTTACTCCTCTCCAGGAGTTAGGCACAAGGCCAGTTTTTATCTTACTCCCACAAGTAAGATGTGACCCAAGGTCGGGTCGGGAAAGTGGGGTTTAAAAATTGCCTGGGCAGCCCCGTCGGCATTCCCCGGTAGGGGCGCCTCAGGCAGTAAGCAATAAACTTACTCCTCCCCAAAGAGGGGAGGCGAAGCCTTGGAGGGCGGACCTCCTAGAACTGCACAGGACAGACCCATAGACCGGCGTAAATCAAGCCCGAAGGCCAAGACAATACCAGTCTATGGGGTGCAGTATCCATCGGAACAGATACTACACTTTGATCTTAGCCAAAAGGCCAAACTAAACGAGTAGAGAAGACAAAGCAGTGGCTTAACGTCCCAGTCAGATATCTTACTCTTCTTTGCCTTGCCAAGCATGTTGCACAAATCTATAGAAAAAAATGGAATCTTTTAAAACCAAATCACTGCAAACCATTGCAACAATAGAAAATGAGTTCGATGGGGCGGGTTTAGTTATTGACAGAAGAAAGGTATTTGAAAACCTGTTCATTTTGAAGAAGCTGTCATGATTAGAATCAATAAATAGAGCACAACGAAATGATGAAGCAGAAGAGTAAACAAAGGACAGCAATGGATTAGCAATCGTTATGTCAGCAAAATGTGTAATCCATCTAAAGCTGTACTAACGTAAAAGTTGCGTGTCCGTTTGTATACCGGCCAACTACTTTTAAGCTATGTGACATACAAACTTGACATTTTCTAGGAATGATCATCTACTTATGCTGATTGTCGTGAGGGGTTCGTATGTTTCTTTGTTTGTTTTTTTACATATAAAAGGATTCTTAATGAGTATCAAAGTCCAAGCAAACGTTTAAAAAATGAATGATTTAAAGTTTAAATCACATTCATTTTTTAAAACTTTTGTTGACATTTTAAACACTAATTAAATGACGTAAAATGATACTGATTCTCAGAATTTGTACAAATTGTTATCCTTTTACGACATTCTAATGGAATAATGTTTCAGAATTTTTTAAGTTGCGAATTGATAATTTGTATTATTCGGACTACTATTCTCATCTTGGTCATAATTTTCACAACATTTCGACTGATATAACCCCCGACCATTTTCAGGTGCATCTTTTCGCACTAGAGCATTTTTAGTCTGACATAAAGATAGTTTTAAAAGGTGTACCTGAAGAAGATAGGAGGTTACATCGGCCGAAACGTTGCGAAAATAACAACCAAGAAAAGAATAGCAGTCCAAATAATCAAAATATTACAAACTTCTAATAGAAGTTTAACGCCATAGAATTTCTACTTTTCCAAGTTTATAACTTAAATTGTGTGTGCTCTATTTTTACAGTTTCAACCATAGCATTACTTTATTTGGATTAATTTAAAGTAGTTGGTGTTCTAACCGCTTAAAAATTTTAAATGGGTCCCTGAAAATCTTTAAACTATGAGTTTAATCATATTCATATCATTATTAAAAGATACAAAATTATGCTGATTCTAATCATTTGAAAAAATTCCGATCATTTTAATCGCTCCCTCCCCCACAATTAGATCTTCTTTTTGAAAATGAACCTTTTTAGCCCATAACTTTAGTTGTGTAAGCTTTCTTTTTCATACAGCGTGAAGTATGTTTTTGAATTATTTTGGGGTCTGTCTTCTTCCACTTGTATTCCAACTTTGAGTAAAATAGCCAATTGTCTTCAATTATGTATTGTGGTTTGGCATTTAGTAATCCAAAAATGTTTTATATGCCATAAAAAAAAACAAATTGGAATCAACTCTACTTGTTATTAATGAGTCAATGGTGCTTTAATATTACAAAATCGTTCTAGGGCAGGTATTCCAACTAGCAGAACATCTCCTAGCTCATAACTTCAGTCATGTAAGCTGTATTTTTTACACGTTTCACCAGAGCAGTATATTTTCCACTGCTTTAAGATTGTTTTGCTCTGACCCCTTTCAGATATTAATGAGTCCAATGGTCTCTTGGTGAACCCTAACTGGGATGGATACTCCAACTATTTACAATAAAGGTTAATATTCTGCTTATAAAGAGATGTAAGCAATAAAACTCTTGTGATTATAATTCCAATATACAGGGTGTCCCAGAAGTTGTGCACCATCCAGATTTTCTATAAAAATACACATAATATCTATTTTATTGATCATTAGCTTAACAGATGCATCGCCTGCATTGAAACATGCATCAATGCTCTTTCTAAAACTATCTTTAACTCTTTAACACGCAGTTGTTATCGCAACTTTCAAATCATGTAGAGAGCGTTGACGATTCTGGTACACAACAGATTTGAGATGTCCCCAAAGGAAAAAATCAAGAGGAGACATATCTGGTTATCATGGTGGCCGCTTCACGGAACCTCTTCGCCCAATCCATCGTCTTGTAAAGGTCTAGTTTAAGTAGTTACGCATGCAAATTGCAAAGTGTGGTGGAGTTCCATTTTACTGAAAAAAGATGTTTTTTCGTTGAGTTATAGGAACATCTTCAAAGTAGGCGAACAAGAAAGTTTGCAGAAAATCTAAGTAAGTTTCGCCTATGACATTATTATTAGTGAAAAAGTAAGAGTCAACGACTTCCTCCTCACATATTCAAACCCAGACCATGATCTTAGGTTTGTTTTGATGATGTCCCTCCTCACTCTAGTTTAGATTTATTTCTGACCAATAGAGTATATTGTGCTTCATCACTGAATAATATTGAAGAATTTATGTGATTCCGCACATATTCACAGAATTTTAATCGTCTATCGGTGTCATCACCATGTAGAGCTTACACAAAAGCTACTTTGTGTGGATGAACTTTCTGTGTCCTAAGAATTCGATACACTCATGATTTACTACTTGTTAGCTTATTTCACGGGGCTTTTAGCAACATTCGACAAAACCATGGCTGACAGTGGTATGGCTCAATGGTTCAGGATGATTGCGGTTGAATTCTTCAGCTACAGAGCGATATGTCGTCCTATCTTTTCCAAACATAAAAACCACATTAACTCTTTCTTCTACTGTTAGTTTCTCACTCATAATCTGAAACATAGAAAAACATGAAGATCAGTGTATGGTGGGCCACTTCTGGGACACCATGTATTGTCTGGTAGAGACATGTAGACAAGCATTTCAACTAGTTAGTTGAATCATCACAAACAATAGTTTAATAATAATAATCATAATAATAATAACAGTAACTAGTAAGATCCTGTGGAAATTACAGTGTTTTCTACGTCGATCTGCATAATTTACTGTTGTTGTTGTTGTTAATAATAATAATAATAATAATTATAATCATCATCATCATCATCATCATTATCATTATTATTATTATTATTATTATTATTATAATTATTATTTTTTTTTTTTTAAATAATAAATGTCTGTCAGGGTCAATACTATAGGGAAAAATGTGCCTTTCTTCTTCCGTAAAAATAATTGTCATTGTCAGCTAAATATTCTTTAAATAAATAAAACGAATATATTCCTTCTTAATTTATTTAAAATTGTAGGAATTAAATTCTTTTGAAGACAATGAATATTCTGTCTTATTACCGTAAAAAATAACGGTCAGCTAAATGTTCTCCAAATGAATAAAACGAATGTCACTTTTTGAAATGTATTAATTTAAAATGGGGATTACATAATTTGATTTTGAAACAATTCATTTTAAAATAGGTAACGTCGGATTTTTTTTTTACCTTAGTGACACAGATTCATCACGAATCACCATATTTGCTAATCAGACGATCTCATTTTTTAAATGTTTCTGAAAGCTGATAACGTTGTACAAACATGAAGTAGCTTAGTATATGATTATTTAAATTATGATGAACATTATTATTGTTATTTCATGTAAACTAGCAAATATATGCATCCTCCATATGCAACTATTTTTTGAATGTATTTACGATGTTTACTTATTAATTATATTTTTATTGACTTTCTTATATATTTATTACACGATTTTTATATGAATGAAAATAAAAACGTAGAATTAAAAATTAAAAATAACAGGTAATTACCAAACTGGCTTTTTAGAGATAGTCATATATATCAGGCACCATGTTTACTCTGATAATGCCATTTCTTATATATATATATATATATATATATATATATATATATATATTTATATATATATTACTATTTCATGTATCCACATAAAATTTTATAAGGAGATATAATTTTTTTATGTATCAATTTTCAGTATTTACTTCAACAGTGCTCGATACGTAACTATTAGTGTTTTGTTCATTTTTATTTGTATTGTTTATATTTTTGTTCTTCTTAGTGTTATTTTTGCTATATTTGTCACTTTTTTATGTAATTTGTTATTTTTTTCTTCCTCTCAATAAAAACCCCCGGCAAAAATAACTCCATGCATTTTAGCCTGAAGATTCCCCCGGGGATGAAACGCGGGAGCCCCTGTGTAGCTTAATTGCCATAAATATATTTTCATACCTTACTATATATATATATTTATATATGTTTGGTATTTTTATATATTTGTATTCACACCTAAAGTAATTAACCAATCATTATGAATTTTGGAACACACTGCTATGTGTAAAGGGCCTAAATATAGGTTATCTTTAGTTTAATTTAGTTTTATGTATAGGCGGTAAAAAAAGGGGTGGAAGCCCTTCATGGGAATTCAGATACCTCTAATTATTATGAAATTTAAATAATAAATATTATGCATCAATTAATAAATATTCCCCAAATTTCAGTTTGTTTGAAGTATTTAAATGGATTTTAGGGAGCATAATATGGGCACAACTTCATATTTTAGAAAATTCAAATATTTCAGATTTGCATTAAATTTGCTCCATAATCATAAGACACCAATTATGCAACATTTCCTGAATTTAAATTTCTTCTTGCAACCCCTGAATCTTAAGCCTTAAATTTTAGACATTTTCTAGAATCAAAATCATGTAATAGATTTGTTCAAGATTGGAATAAGGATTCTAGATGTAAGGTTTAGTAGCAATATATCTTGATTTTAATCTTCATCAGGGGATATAAAATTAGTGCAAAACTGTTCTGTTCAGGGAATTCATTTTACCCGTCCTGGGACGGGCATTCTATATATATATTATTTATATATATATATATATATATATATATATATATATATATATATATATATATATACATATATATATATATATACATATATATATATATATACATACATATATATATATATATATATATATATATATATATATATATATATATATATATACATACATATATATATATATATATATATATATATATACATATATATATATACATATATATACATATATATATATATATATATATATATATACATATATATACATATATATACATATATATATATTATTAAAAATAACCAACAATTTTTGTCTGGCTATTTTAGTGTTGATCCCTTCAATTTTCCGGATTAAAATCTTAATCTCGGAAGGAAATTGGCTGATGAAACTGCCATAGTGTACATGTTGGTCCAGAGTACTTTCTGACCCGTCTGGGTCCATCGTCAGTGGAATAATGATAAACAGGTAAAGACCTGGAGTGAGATTTATAATTAATTATGGCGGGAAAATTTAACTATGTTTATTAGGTATTATAAGCATTTAAGTATATTAGTGCTAGTGTTAAAATTAATCTTGTTAATAGCAGGTTTTTTAGTTTTAATGAGTAGAGCTTCTAGTATGTGGAGTATGCCAGCGTTCATAATATTTGTATACCTTTAGAATTAGGAAACTATTAATCAATTAATTTAGATTAGATAACATTAAATAACACTAGATAACATTAAATAACATTAGATTACATATAATAAACAAAGAAGAACGAAATTTCAAAACGATGTAGATTTGGTATCTGTTTGTCTGAAGCCCAAACTATACTATTACTATCCTTAAATACTCAATTTACTTTATTACACTATTTCAGATATTCTTTCAATGCTCAATTTAGGGAAAGGGAATCGCAGTAATGATACTATCTATTAATATACTATTGTACTATCTTTCAATGATACCATCCTCCCAGGCATTATATTTTCCTTTGAGAGGGGGATAGTGTACTATCTGTTCGGTTGTCATGGGACCATTCTCCCAGGCCACGAATTTGCCAACTGCAACTCCATGCAGAGGGGTAAAAAAAATCCTAAAACGGGGTCACGTGTAGGCCATGTGTGGCGACCCGTGATGACGTAGAATGGGATCACCTTTGGCCTTTACTTCGGCTAGGCTGGAGATCAGTGAGGGCCGATCCGATCAATCAGCTGGTCATGTCATGCTCTAGTATCTATATGTTCAGCCCCAACTATATTATTCAATCTGATACTTAAAAAAATTAAAAGACGTATTTCTCCTTTTTCATTTTCTTCCAAAATAGAAAATAGAAGGCAGTGGCTGATGATCAATTGTGTTGAGAACAAAGAAGATTATCAATGCCAAGGAGTAATTATTTTCAAGAGGAATGTTTTCAAATGGTAATGTTTTTCAAGGATAATGTTTTAAAAAAGTAATGTTTTCAAAGAGTAATTTTTGGGGGGGTTAATGTTTTCTGAGTGTAATGTCAGATCCCTCTCTGTAAAATTTCCTACTAAGAGTAATGTTTTTCTGGAAGTAGTTTTTTCTGGGAGTAATGTTTTCTTGGAGTAGTGGTTTCTAAGAGTAATGCCCCTACCGTCTCTGTTAAATTTCCTTGTAAGTGTAATGTTTTCTTGGAATAATGTTTTCTAAGATTAATGTTCCCACTCTTACTATAAAATTGCCTTCTGAGAGCAATTTTTTTTTGAGTAATGATGGTACACTTTCTGTAAAATTTCTTTTTAAGTGTAATGCAATTTATTCTGAGAGCAATTTTTTCTAAAGAATAATGTTTTTCTGAGAATAATGACGGCTCTCTCCCTCTAAAATTTCTTTCTTAGGGTAATATTTTATGGAGGAAATGTTTTCTAAGAGTAATGCAATGTATTCTTGGAGCAATGCATTCTGAGAGCAATGTATTCTGAGAGAAATGTATTCTAGGAATATAAAATAATTATCCTACCTATAGAATTATATTTGACAACTTCATTAGGCATTATTATTTAAACCCATAGATGGTTGATATGCCATTAAAAACAAACCAAACAAAACCAAATATTACCATCTCATTCTTTTTTTGGGGGAGGGGGGGGGTGTAGTGTACTATATGTTTATTCATGATACGATCCTTTCAGGTATTACCTCCTCCTTTGGGGAACAGTGTAGTATATGTTCGTTCTTTATATTAACTAGCAAAAATACTTGCAGCGGTGGGAGGAGACATTGACATTGACAATGACATTGACCCCAACACACTTTTCATAATACAACTGGCAGAGGAAGCAAGAAGAAAGTGATGAAAAAGAAAAGAGAGGCGAAAAATATAAAGATATTCAGTTAATATGAAATTGATTACTGTTGTCTTGTTAAACGAATCCATGCGTATTTACATACAAACGTCATTTTAGATGTACTTCTACATATGATTGTGTGTATTATTTGTCTCATAAAGTAGTCTTAGCAAGTTTGTGCATTTGTATTCTATGCATTCGTTGTGAAGATGAGTAAACCGACATTTTGTTTCTCAGCTCTGAAACCAACAGTAACGAATTCAGACGTAATTGTATAGTAGATTTATATATATATATATATATATATATAGTCTTTGGAAGTTCTTGGTAGAATTCGCAGGATAGTCTGACAGGGGTTACAACGGCAACACACCTATTCTAACAGTCTCCCCATATGGGAAAGATCTACCCATGCAAAGAAACTTGATCTAGCCGTGTAAAACAGGTTGCACTTAATCACTAGTTGCTTAAAATCTACCATCATAAACAACCTAACATCTCCTAGCTGGGATTGCCCCTACTGATGTAAGATTAGAATGGAAAGATTCAAACAAACCAGTGATGACAAAAGTGTCTTAAAATTATTAACAGTCACCACATAATCCTGAAGCTTTGTAATAGCGATAAACTGAATATATTGTACTTTCAGGTAATGCATATTTTTCTATGGTTATCTTGAAGGTAAAATGCTTAAATTAGTGTTGGAAACTTGAAAATTAGGGTAAAATTAGCATTTTGGGGCATAAAAATTTAAGAGTAAAGTACATTTCAATTTAAAAGATCATATACAGCCTTAAACCTCTTTCCATAGCGTCAAATAACACCACAGGAGCAATAATCAATTTGGTTTTGATTAGGAATAAAAATAATTCAGTTGAAACAGTGAAAAATGTAAAAAAGAAGAGTAATAAAAATGCAGACCAAATTCACATTTATTTCACCAATTCTTGTCATTAAAATGCATCTGGAGAAATAAAAAACATGGTTTTAATAGTCAATTTTTATTGAAGACACGATACTGTTCAATAAAATTCATAGTTTAGTGGGATTTAATTAAACCAATCCTTCAAATTTACTATTTTTTACTAAGAAACTGCATTTTGTGTAAAAATTCAAATTTTGCATTAAAAAAATCACCACAGGCTCAAAAATTATTTTTTGAGAAACTCAGCTGACAAAATCTTCAAAATTATATGCAGAAATATTTGTCAGATTGAATTATGCCACTCAAAAATCCGTAGTTATTTCTTTTACAGACAATTATTTTTTTTAATTCGCAAAAATGGCTAAAAATTCATTTTTTAACCGTTTTACTTTTTATTTTTCGGCCTTAAAATAAAACAAGAATTACATTTTAGATTGTTCTATAGTTGAAGGTATTCAAGATTTTAGTTGAATTCAGTATTATCATTACACCGTGGCTCATCTAATGAAGTTTTGTGAACGATTCAACCCTAAACAAGCATCCTTTGACTTTTGTGAAGGCAAAAATATCAGTGACACAATAGGATCCATTGTAAAATGTGTCTTTACATAGAACTCATGATATTGTTGCTGGTGTAAAATAAGAACTTTGAACAGTAATTGGGTAATTTGATTTTTTTTGTAGTGGAAGAGTTTGGAGCAACTGAAATAGTTTAGTCGAGATTCTTGTCCCATTGAAGGTATCATGAAGACCCATAGTTTGATTGTGAATGGTGATAAAGTCACTGTCAGGCACTGGACTTGGGAGAAATGAACTGTAGGTGTTGTGTATAAGGATTGTAAGGAGACCAGTCGTAGTGGTATCTTGTCTGATATTTTCCTGGGAGATGATGATGACAATTTGTTGAAAGGACGTATGGAAGAGGAAGATAATGAAGGTTAAACTGATGCTGAATCTTCTGATAGTAAAGAAGATGAAGATACCCTTGGTCCAGGTGATGTAGTTTGGGGTTCGTGTGGAAGAATATTGTATCTAGCTAAAGTACGTTTTCTCAAAGATCTTCCAGAAACCCCTTCAACAGTGCTTCAAAAACCACCAACAAAAATTGATCTCGAAATGGTATGGTGAAGATAGTTATTCCCTTATTACATCTTCTAAAAATGTTAGACTCATTTTATCAGTCAAATATACTTCCTACTTTGAATACTCTCTGATCTAAAAGTTCCTTCTCGATATCGCTTTTCATCCAAGAACGATTGAATTGGAAGAAGAGGTTGGAGAACAAAACCTCTCTTATAGATATGGACATAAGTTACGGCTGAGGAACGTCCAGCTGGTGAATCATCAACACGGCTGGAATGGAAAACCCTAAATCGTGTGAGAACTAAAACCATCCATTCAAAGTCTGAACATATTGTCCACTTACATCTGAATGCAGAAACGCTGGTCAAACCATAGACATGTTCTTATCTGTCCTCATCTACTGAAACCATGCAAAATCATATAACAGCACAACTATTGCCTTTGTAGAAAAAATATTTTGAAAATCATTATCATTAGGGTCTTTTTTTCTTTTTTTTTAATTCTTTTATTTCACTCCTGGTGGAGGAACACCTCCAAAATATTTTTTACAGACATGAAAAGCAGAAAAATGAATTCTTATTTGAATTCTTCAGACTGGTTTCTTCATCATGGTTGTTGTTATCATAACGTTCTGAGCTGCAGCCTTCTTCAGGTTCTAGTGTCAAACTTTGGAACCGTGATCGAATTTTGATCCTAACCTTTTATTGGAGCTGCGGGGTTACACGGTTTGCCTTCAATTGTTGAGGCTTTGTGATAGTCTTCCAGTTAACTTGTTAAATCGCCTTGATGCCTTCCAGCTAACTTGTTAAATCGCCGTGATGCCTTTCTTCAAGATTGAATCCGGAACCTAAAAATAATCTGCACATTTAGTTAACATCCTAGTCGCCTCGGCCATATGTCAGACAATTTTAAATAATAAAGAAAAATTCTTCATTCCAGACGAATGAATACTAACAATTGTATTAATATTAAAATAATTAATGTTTCTTATGTACTTATATATTCTTAAATACTTTTAAATATATAATTAAAAAACAGTACATCGTATTTCAGTATTTAATTCACATCAGGAAATTCAAATAATCAAAAACAATCATATTCAAATATGAGTAAAACATCACCGTAAATGAAGAAAACGCCTGAAGAAGGTTGGACGTAATGTCATAGGAATAGAATAAAAGTTTTACAAAAACAAGAGTTCAAAGAATACAACTTAAACAATAAGGTAATCATCATCATGATCATCATTATAATCATCATCATGTTCGGCTTAATGCCTGTTGGATAGCTGGTAGAAATTGACTAACCTATTTCTGACCAGTAATTTATTTATTCCTTTTTATCTCTAGTCCATCATTATTAATCTTTACATGTTTTTCTTGACCTTCCCCTGCCAATTGACCCTGCTCTATCTCAACTGTTCTACATATACTAACCCAAGAACTGTCATCCATTTTTTTTTTAATGTTTCCTGTTCTGCACTCATCTCTTATACTATCCAGATTTAATCTTCCTCTAAGGTTATCAGATCTAAGCCGGTCTTTAACATTCATATTGCACATGCATTGTATCATTCTCATATCATTTCTCTCCAAGCAATTTTATCTTTTAGAAATGTTACAAAGTCTCGCTTACAGGCACAACAAATCTTCATATTAATACAACAGTGGATTATAATGTTTTTCGGGGGTGCACAATACAAATGATATCCAGTTAGAGAAACACTGAAAGAAATAAAATTGTGTTTTAAATTCAAATTGCACTTAGATTTTGAAGCATTTTATTTTATAACAGAGACCTTTAACTTCTTTAGGAGTATCACAGATCGTCTGCAACACAGCTGACAAATTTTTGCCATGTAACATGACCAGTGCATGCTGACTAGTGTCATCTAGTAGCAGTAGTTGTAATAAGTGTCTCCATGAGGTGGCGTTGTGTGTTAAATATAGTATCAGTGAGTATAGATTGTCTGTATCTCTTTGTAGTAGTCAACAAAGTGTAATAACAGCAAAAATAATGCTTTTGGTTTTTTTTTCGTTTTAGTTTTCTTAGAGAATTACACATGATCAGTTTTTCTCTGTCCAACTCGCCAAGGGGAGTGAAGAATAAGTCCTCCAAAACACGTCATCCTCGTCTCCCAGACAGACCTCAAGTCTTTCTTTTTGGCATGTTTCACTATACGACATTACTTTAAAAAAAGCAACTTCCTGTTCACTACGTCACTCGCATTTGTGAACTTATATTTTGCGTAACCTACTTATCTCACATTAAATATTGTTACAATTTTCCATCCTCTAAAGTGAATTAACATCCTCACTAAATTTGTTTTTGTTGCATTTTAATGAATAATAGGTTGACCACATTTTATAGAAGATCTGATGAGCAATTGTTGATAATACAGGATGACCCCCAATAAATGCCACACATGGAATCGTTAATAAAATTCACAATTCTTTTTGCAATCAACCATCTTTCTGACAACTTAACTTTAGTCTATGCTGACTTGTCCACCACGGTTCACTCATGAATGTCCAACAGTCTTTGTTTTATTGCCGTTCAATGATAAGCACATCTGGATATGAAATGCAAAATTGTCAATAATTCTGACACACTCCTCTCTTGGCATTGTCCTTATTTACGCTGTGATGGCCGTCTTCAGTTCAGGAATAGTCTGGGGATTGTCTTGATAGACATTATCTTTGAGATAACTGCACCAATAGAAATGTGGGGAGTTATGGTACTACTAATAACACAATTACCAAAGTGCCCCCACATCATTGGCTGTCAATAAAATAAAGACTGTTAGATATTCATGACTGAAACGTGGTGGACAAGTCTGGCATAGATTAAAGTTTATTTGCACCAAATATGGTTGGATTGCAGAAAGAAGTGGGAATTTTATTAACGATCCCATGGGTGTCATTCTTGGGGCTCACCCCATGGACGGCGGCACCGGGGGGGGGGGGCAGTAGGGCTCAATCCCCCCCACTTTTTTACTTGCCCCCCCCCACTTTACGGTCATCAATAATGAAGTTATATATGCATGTGTTTACCCCCCCCCCACTTTTTAGGAGAGCCCCCCCCCCCCACTTTTATAACTGTCCCGCCGGTCCTGCACCCTGTACAATTTACAAAAAAAGGGGTAGACATGATGATTATTATTTTAGAATAATGGCATATTGTCTGCAGGGCGAATATAGGTCAGTATGAGGAAATAATGCAGTGTCATATTTTCTATATCTGACCATTGATATAATTGACTACCTCAACAAGTTATGGGAAATCTTTTTAATCTTTGCACACTTGCAGATTACTTGATATCGTGATTGTTTTAACAATTGTGGTCAGGTAATTTTATTTGTTATTCCACAAAGAACTGAAAAGAGAAAGAGAAAATGTGGATGGTCGTGTGAATAATTGTGGGAACAATGGATACGCAAATCTTCGCAACAATTACTAGTCATGTGTTCATTCATTTCAACTGTAAGCTCTAAAAGCTATTATTGTGTTGCTGCAAAAAGCGACTAATGCTCATCTTCTTTTCTCTGATGTGAGGCTCCATTATCTGCACTGGCATTCCAAATATCGACTTTATCGACTGTTCCATAGATACGAAAACTATGAAAACGTTTGTTTTGTTGTTTTATGTGGGTCTGTTGGAACGGTTTTCATTGGCTGATGCTGAGGGGCCATGTCACATAATATAGTCTTTTCTTCAGGTAGTTTTGTTTACAATATTTATGTAGTAAATAGCACAATGTCGCATTCAAGGAGGAAACGTTATTCTTTTAAGAAATGTTTGGGTTGCTGGTGGAGCGGGTCTGATGATTTAAAACCGGAAACTTGCAGTCACTGATGACTGATCTCTGAACATCTACAGGCTGTATTTTACGATTGCATGACAACATGCACAGAATACTGAAACTTTCATGATTTAGTAACAAAAGTAATTATGCAATAAATAATTTTTGATTGTTCGTATATCTCAATGTGATATTCCTTTTGAACGATAGCCACATTGCACATTGTTCTGTTATCATTACGAGGTGTTTACTGCTTGTGATTCTCTTTCATCCTTTAATTCAAAGCTGTTCTAGGAGTTGATAAAGGGAACCTTCAACAAAACCTCTTGCGCCAATTTCAACGATTGTTCTGTAATATTCTTCTGCCAAATCTCGTTTTAGATCCTTGTATTTCTCAATCTTGTAATGATGCTGTTCTAACTGGCTCTCAAGATGAGTCTCGTGTTGTTCTTGACCAGAAAATACTGTCTGGCTATTGACATTTTCCTCTTATAACCTTGAATATATATACACAAACATGTTTATATGAAACTAGAAACATTAAGTAGGTCAAGGCTTGAAATTATCAAAGTTGTGATGTTGCGGTCATGTCTGTTGTTGTAGAGATACATACATACATACATATATACATACATACATACACACATACATACATACATACATACATACATACATACATACATACATACACATACATGAAAACATTATGCACACAAAAGATGCCTTGATATTTCAAACTCACAATGAAATTCTTTGATTTATTAAAAAGAAAAAGAATGATTAGAATAGACAAATTCTTTGTTTCAGTAATAAATAAAAAAAAACCAAGCAGTTCAACATAGCTGGAAGATACATTTGAAGAAGATTTAAGTTACATCGGCTGAAATGTTGCGAAAATAATATCCAAGATGAAAACAGTAATCCGAATAATCCAAATAATCTAAATGATCAATCCTTATCTCAAAATTTCTGAAACATAGATAAATTACAGCATAAATTATTGGTTTGTCCGAAAACTCCTATGCTTTTTACAAAGATGGAAATGGTAATGTACAACCAATGGTAATCAATTCGGGATAGATGTTTATTGGAAATGGTAATTTTTCTATCTTTTCTTATTTATACAACTTTCTTCTTTTCTGTATGAATCAGCATTGTACGATTTTGTTGTTTACACTGGTTTACCCAGGTTTTTCTATAATCATGTAGTTAAGGGAGAGACCATGTGAAGGTTGCCAATATGCATAGTAGAAAGCTGTGCTGTGAAAACGGCAAGATTCAAACTTAATACGCTCAAGTCATCAGCCCACATCACAGCCATCTCCCTTTCTGCAACCTGAAAATGTTCTGTCAAATAGATATACTGCTATTTTCGGGGGGGGGGGGGGCTTGTTAAAGTAATGATCCAATATGTCAGAATAGTGTTTATACAAAGACGTTTAACTAGATGAAATAGATTTTTATTATTTGGATTATTCTGACTACTGGTCTCATAATTTTTTGGCCGATGTAACCTCGTCTTATCGAACTCAGGAATATTATCGAATTTCGAACAGAATCCTTTATTTAATCCATGTTTCGTCACCTATGACTGGGTAGAATTCTTAAGTAATTCTTAATTATATTCTTAGAGTCCTGAGGATTGAAATTTCAAATCTGTAGAAGACTGTCATTTAGAACTTTACCCGCTGCACCATGGGTTCATATGAACAATTCTAATATGAATTTTAGCAGCCTTAAACATATTCTTCGTTTTAGATGTCTAGTGTTACTACTTATAACTATTTATTTATTAAGAATTAATTAAGACTTCTTCCCGGTTATAGGTGATGGAACGAAAGTAGTGTACCCCCGTGGATCACTTCCATACATCATCCGACTGCATACACATGCTTGATTTCTTCCTATGATTTAGCTGTCGAAATTCCTCAGAACTTTCTGGACAACCGAATATTCAAGATAAACAGTAGTTTCACATCTTTTGCTTGTTACCAATCAGCTTCATTCTGATCAGCTAGTTGGTGGCCATTTGTGTTTGGAGTGTCCAATCATTTATAATTGATACATTTGTGATAATCAATGGATGTCGCCATGGCAGTTATGACGGTGCTAATAATACTATTCCTACTGGTGACACCCAATTATACACTGCACTTAAATGCAATAATCACAGATTTAGCAAACAATGGATGGTGTGTGTGAATATGAGAGTGTTTGAATCGTATTTGTTGATATTTCTCAGATGAGATCTATTATTTATATGCTGTTCACAACGTTTCGCCTATTATGCTCTCCGGCCTTCTTCAGGTAACTTTTGTTATAGTCAGTAATTTTCCAGGAATTTCAAACTGACCCTGTTGTTCTGCTCCCATTTTGCACTCCATGCCATTTAGACGGAATCTACCCGAGGTTCAAAATTCTCAGAAGGTTACCTATGACAAAAAAGGATCTGAAGAAGGGCAGAAACTGTCAAAACGTTGTTAACAGTTCGAAAAATATAAATCTTTCATTCTCATTTTTATTTAAAAAGACTCACGATTACCCTTATCTTTGTTGTCGTTCAGTATTTCGGCCGTTATACACTTGCGCCTTCTTCAGGGGACTTTCATCATAGTATATACAGGGTGGGCAAAAATAAGGGTCCTATTTTTAAAAATTCATAACTTTTTTATTTATTGATTTAAAAAAAATTTTTTTTTAGAATAAGTAAAGGACCCCTTCCGAAGCAAGCATGAGCCGTATTAGCCCTAAGGAACGTACCCTCATTTAGAAAACATTATTTTTGCTTAAAAAAATCAAAACAGTGTAAAAAACAATACTTTAGTTTTTGTAAGTTTTAAGAAGTGTTTTTCGGCTAAATTTGTTTTGTTTATTTCAAAAAATCTCGGAAGGGTCAGTCTACACACACATAAAATTTGGTGAGTTTAACTTTTATTTTGTGGAAGTTATTCAAATTTAAAGATAGGACCCTTATTTTGGCCCACCCTGTATAATCTTCATTTTACCAAATTTCGTTTCTCATATTTTAGGATGTTTGTGTTTTTATTTTTATTTACAATGAATAACAAATAATTTAATTAGCTATTTTCCTATTTTTTACTCAAGTTTTTTGTAACTCTAAAAAATATAATTAAATGATATAATTATAATTACATTATAAGTATATAACATATTATATAATCTTTCTCTCTATATATAAAGCAAAGTTTTCGGGTATCTTTTACGACGCTCAGCAGACTAAAAACGCTCAAAAAACAAATATACAACAAATAAAAGTAACTGTAGGCGATAAAAGTTATTTTCAAACTTACCTGTGGCATTTGTTTGTATTTTTAACCCGTTCGAAGTGCTATTTATTAGAAACTAACTAAATTGTTTGTCACACCAAAATCGCAAAATCCAAGATGGCGGTCGTGGGGAGCTATGTAAGAGAATCACGACCCACCGCCATTTTTTTTTGTGCAAAAAAAAAACAAGAATTTTTTTTTTTACATCTAATAAAAACCCATCTATACTATGTAAAAATATAAACAAATATCATAGCTAAGTAGGAAAATATCTATTCTCGACCTAGGTCGCCTTTACTTGTTGCATATTTATGTTTTTAATCACTTTATCGTTCGTTTTCTTGAACCCGTTCACGACTCTGCTGAGCGTCGTAAAAGATACCCAAGTTTTCTGTATGTGTGTCATGGCATCACAGTTAAACACTTGATTTAAGAGGTAAATTAACCACAGATTTGGAATCAGCACTTTCGTTCCAAATGTCCTTAATGATGCTTGGAGTTCTTGAACCTTTTTTAAAACTCATTATTTAAAATTAAAAGTACGTCGAAATAACATTAAAAACAAATGTTCCGACATTTTTAGCGTTCCCTTTCCAGTTTAATATTTTCTATTATTAGCCGATCGAACAACATACTTATAATAATATAAACCTTTCACAAGTAAGAAAAATAAACATAAAAATAAGTCAAGATTGTTATTTTAGTCAAATCATCCTTTTGTATTTAAAATGGAATTTTTCTTTGCTTATTTTGTTTATTTTTAACAATCTGACTATTTTACATCTATGCAGAGAAGTAAAACAGATTTTTAACTTTGTATCCCTATGCCAAACTCATAAACGGTTTAAGTAGGTTAAAAAGACAAACTAATTTTTTGGCTAAAACGCTTGCCTTCAGTTTCAATATTTCATGCCATCTTTCCGGGTTCTAATCTCAGACTTGACAATTGTTTTTTTTTCTATAAACCTGAATAATTCACTTGTTTATTTA
>OY744515.1:25003553-25068553 GCA_963556195.1 Sepiola atlantica | reverse complement strand
TTGAAGAATTCTTTGATTTACAGTATCATGAAACAAATTAGAGGTGGCTTACATGTTAATCAGCAAGTTCTCTCACTTAATAGCTGTGTGTGAAACAGTAATCCATACTACTTCAAAAGAGAATACATAGTATATATATATATATATATATATATATATATATATATATATATATATATATATATATATATATATATATATATGCCCATTATTTTTTCATAAACTGTAAACTAATAGGACTTCTATAGATTAACAATGTTGTTATACCAACAGAGAACTCTCATTCAGATCGTAATTAAGGGAATAGATTTTCTCACATCCGCTGTCTCTTACACACTTGAATATATATATATATATATATATATATATATATATATATATATATATACACAGGGTGATTCATAAGTCACTTAGCTATTTATTTTTGAAATTCTCAAGTTCAAAAATACGGTAATACAAAACAGAAAGTTTATTCAACAAATTCATTTATGGTAGTTTAACATTACAGCAATTTTTCAAAATTTCCACCTTCGTTCTGCATGCATAGCTCCAATCTTTTTTGCAAGGAATTTACGACTCTTTTTAGCATATTTGATTGATTATGAAATAAATATATATAGAAACAAATATATAAACAAACAAATTTAAAATAACAAATAGCAGTAAGTAGAGAGTAAGATAACAATTATCAAAAGTTCATAGTATGTTTGTGCTTCATATGGTAATCATTTTAAATAGCTAAGTGAAGTGACTTATGAATCACCTTGTATATATATATATATATATATATATATATATATATATATATATATATATATATATATATACACTCCTGATCAAAAATTTAAAACCACTTGTAAATCTTTTAAAAGAAACCTTTTTTTTAAGGATAGATTGTAAATTCCTCCCATTAAGGTTACCAATACTACAATTTAAAATGTTATGGAAACAAAAAGCTACATTCCAAACATTTTATTCAGATATTTACATTTTTATAAAATTAGGCATTTTACATTTGATCAAAATTATAAGACCAGATGTATAAATGGTTAAATCTATGGTAATTCCAATGTTTTTAGTTCAGTTAGAGATTAGCAATCACTGCGTAAAGGTGTCACCATGCCTAAAGCAAGCAAACTTATCGAAGTTGAGTGTGCTCGAATTCTAGATTTTCATAAGCAAGATTTGTCACAGCGGGCGATCGCAGCTAAGGTAAATCACAGTAAAACTGTTATTTGCAACTTTATAAAGAACAGTATGAATTATGGAAAAGCAAAATCCACTAGTAGGCCCCAAAATATTTCTCCTGCATTGAGTAAGAGAATAAGACGGATTGTTGTGAAAGACAGTGGACTTTCTTCTAGTCAAATTAAGGCAGTCACAGATGCTGATTGCAGTCCAGTAACCATCAGACGACACTTACAACAAAAAAGCATGGTAAATAAAAAGCGTACACAAATTCCTCGGCTGCTTCCACGTCACAAGGTGGACCGCTTAAGGTTTGGTCGTGAATACCAAACATTGGACGTTGAGAAGTGGATGAAAATCCTGTTTTCTGATGATAAAAAATTCAATCTAGATGGTCCTGATGGCTTCCAACCATATTGACATGTCAAAAACATGCCCCCTAAAATTTTCTCCACACGTCATAGTGGGGGGTGGGGGGGTCCTTTATGGTATGGGGTGCCATTTCTAACTGAGGGACGATGGAGTTCCAGGTGGTGCAGAGTCGTCAGACAGCGGCTGGTAATGTTAGCATGCTACAAAAAGCATCGTTGATGACGGAGGGCCATCGTTTGTGTGGGGATGGATGGTTATTCCAACAGGATAATGCTGCAATCCACGATTGACCTTGACATTTCTACAAGAAAATGGGGTCATCCTGCATGCTCACTGGACTTGAACCCAATTGAAAATGTTTGGGATGGATGACAAGAGATGTTTATCGAAATGGCAAACAATATTCAACAAAAAATGAATTTCGTGAAGCCATCTTCAGAAGCTGGAGCAACATTCCCCGTACCTTAATGCAAACACTTATTTCTAGCATGCCCCAAAGAATTTTTGAAGTCATCAAAACCAGTGGAGGTAGAACTCATTATTAAATTTGGTTGTTGAATGTTTTCATACACTTTTCATACAATTTCGTAGAAAATTCGTCTCTTTTTCCTATAATTTTGATCAAATGTAAAATGCCTCATTTTATGAAAATGCAAATTTCTGAATAAAATGTTTGGAATGTAGCTTTTTGTTTCCATAAGCTTTTAGATTGTAGTATTGGTAACCTTAAGTGGGGGGAATTTAAAATCTATCCTTAAAAAAAAAGGTTTCTTTTAAAAGATTTACAAGTGGTCTTAAATTTTTAATCAGGAGTGTATATATATATATATATATATATATATATATATATATATATATATATATATTGTGTATTTAGGCAGCATTTTCTCATTTATGCAAACATTGTTAAAAATAACAGAATTCTTCTGTTCAATTATACCTTTTTTATTATTTTTTCAATTTTTCTTATGTTTTTTTTTTGGTATTAAAATCAAAAAAATTAAATGTTCCATAGGTTTTACAGGTTTCACGAACATTTTCGATTCTTTGTTGAATCATCCTCAGGTGTCAAAAGAAAATGAACAAAAAAGCTGGATAAGAAAATAATTTTTAAAAAGACAGTTGATAAACGGGCAGAAAACGTTTTTGCATTGTTCCAAAAAAGACCATCAGAAAAATTGAAAAAATAAAAAAAGGTATAATTAAACAGACGAACTCTGTTATTTTTAACAATATTTGCATATATATATATATATATATAAAGTTGAGTATGTTTATATATTTATATGTACATGATTCACTCCTAAAGTAATTGGTAATTCGGAAGAACAACCGATACCTCCAAATATAGAATTTGTACAGTTAGCTTTCTAAAGTATGGATTTCCGAAAAGACGATAATCTCTATAAAATTCTAAATGTAGGTTAATAACTTTTTAAAAGTAATATGAAATAAACACATTACATAAAGTTAACATTATGGATTTTTTTTTCATACAATATCTTTTCATAATATTAATTCAATAAAATACATTTTTAAAAGTCTTGGAAATTTTTCTCATGTTTACGTAACATACTTATTTATTGAGGAAAATTTATGTTTACACTTTTTTAAAGTAATATTTAATAAAGAAATTACTTTTCATTAATATTAAAAAAAAATTGTATTTCAAATAAATCCATGCTGTTAACTTTATGTAAGCTCAAAGAAAATGATATATAATGAAGTGGATTATAATGATTAGTTATTTAATGAAAATCGAAAACACGATCAAAATGGTTATATGTGGATTGGAAGCACAATTAAAATGTTTTTTGTTTCTGATTATTGTCTTTTTAGACATCTATACTTACAAAAGCTGAACGTACAACTGCTCTGTTTTGAGGTCTCTATTGTTCTTCCAAATTACCAAGTAATTAACCAACCATTAAAAACAGCGATGCTTTATGGGACCAAATGTGAGCTATATTTAGTTTTATTCAGATTCCACCGATTATTGTGAAATTTTAACAATAGATATCAGACATCAATCAATAAATTTAAATTTTAACAATAGATATCAGACATCAATTAATAAATTTTAAGTTTAACAATAGATATCAGACATCAATTAAAAAATTTAAATTTTAACAATAGATATCAGACATCAATTAATAAATTTTAAGTTTAACAATAGATATCAGACATCAATTAATAAATATAAATTTTAACAATAGATATCAGACATCAATTAATAAATTTAAAGTTTAACAATAGATATCAGACATCAATTAATAAATTTAAATTTTAACAATAGATATCAGACATCAATTAATAAATTTTAAGTTTAACAATAGATATCAGACATCAATTAATAAATTTAAAGTTTAACAATAGATATTAGACATCAATTAATAAATTTAAAGTTTAACAATAGATATCAGACATCAATTAATAAATTTAAAGTTTAACAATAGATATCAGACATCAATTAATAAATTTAAAGTTTAACAATAGATATCAGACATCAATTAATAAATTTAAATTTTAACAATAGATATCAGACATCAATTAATAAATTTAAATTTTAACAATAGATATCAGACATCAATTAATAAATTTTAAGTTTAACAATAGATATCAGACATCAATTAATAAATATAAATTTTAATAATAGATATCAGACATCAATTAAAAAATTTAAATTTTAACAATAGATATCAGACATCAATTAATAAATTTTAAGTTTAACAATAGATATCAGACATCAATTAATAAATATAAATTTTAATAATAGATATCAGACATCAATTAATAAATTTAAATTTTAACAATAGATATCAGACATCAATTAATAAATTTTAAGTTTAACAATAGATATCAGACATCAATTTAAATTTTAACAATAGATATCAGACATCAATTAATAAATTTTAAGTTTAACAATAGATATCAGACATCAATTAATAAATATAAATTTTAACAATAGATATCAGACATCAATTAATAAATTTAAATTTTAACAATAGATATCAGACATCAATTAATAAATTTAAATTTTAACAATAGATATCAGACATCAATTAATAAATTTTAAGTTTAACAATAGATATCAGACATCAATTAATAAATATAAATTTTAATAATAGATATCAGACATCAATTAATAAATTTAAAGTTTAACAATAGATATCAGACATCAATTAATAAATTTTAAGTTTAACAATAGATATCAGACATCAATTTAAATTTTAACAATAGATATCAGACATCAATTAATAAATTTTAAGTTTAACAATAGATATCAGACATCAATTAATAAATATAAATTTTAATAATAGATATCAGACATCAATTAATAAATTTTAATTTTAACAATAGATATCAGACATCAATTTAAAGTTTAACAATAGATATCAGACATCAATTAACAAATTTAAATTTTAACAATAGATATCAGACATCAATTAATAAATTTTAAGTTTAACAATAGATATCAGACATCAATTAATAAATATAAATTTTAACAATAGATATCAGACATCAATTAAAAAATTTAAATTTTAACAATAGATATCAGACATCAATTAATAAATTTTAAGTTTAACAATAGATATCAGACATCAATTAATAAATTTAAATTTTAACAATAGATATCAGACATCAATTTAAATTTTAACAATAGATATCAGACATCAATTAAAAAATTTAAATTTTAACAATAGGTATCAGACATCAATTAATAAATTTTAAGTTTAACAATAGATATCAGACATCAATTAAAAATTTTTAATTTTAACAATAGGTATCAGACATCAATTAATAAATTTAAATTTTAACAATATATATCAGACATCAATTAATAAATTTTAATTTTAACAATAGGTATCAGACATCAATTAATAAATTTAAAGTTTAACAATAGATATCAGACATCAATTTAAATTTTAACAATAGATATCAGACATCAATTAAAAAATTTAAATTTTAACAATAGGTATCAGACATCAATTAATAAATTTAAAGTTTAACAATAGATATCAGACATCAATTAAAAAATTTTAATTTTAACAATAGGTATCAGACATCAATTAATAAATTTAAATTTTAACAATAGATATCAGACATCAATTAATAAATTTTAATTTTAACAATAGGTATCAGACATCAATTAATAAATTTAAAGTTTAACAATAGATATCAGACATCAATTTAAATTTTAACAATAGATATCAGACATCAATTAATAAATTTAAAGTTTAACAATAGATATCAGACATCAATTAATAAATTTTAATTTTAACAATAGGTATCAGACATCAATTAATAAATTTAAAGTTTAACAATAGATATCAGACATCAATTAATAAATTTAAAGTTTAACAATAGATATCAGACATCAATTTAAATTTTAACAATAGATATCAGACATCAATTAAAAAATTTAAATTTTAACAATAGGTATCAGACATCAATTAATAAATTTAAATTTTAACAATAGATATCAGACATCAATTTAAATTTTAGCAATAGATATCACATCAATTAATAAACATTTCTCAAATTTCAGTTTCGATGGAATATTTTAAAGGATTTTTAGGGGGAAAATATGGGCACTACCTCCGATTTGAAATATTTCAGATTTGCATTGAATTTGATTTACACTCATTAGACACCAATTAAGCATCATTCCCTGAATTTCAATTTCTTCTTAAGACTCCTTAATCTTAAGCCTTGAATTTTGAACATTTTCTAGAATCAAAATCATCTAATAGATTTTGATTAAAATTTGAATAAGAATTCTAGACATGAGGTTTAGTAGTATTATATCTTGATTTTAATCTTCGTAAGGAATTTGTCTCCTTACGAAGATTAAAATCAAGATATAATACTATGTTGTAAAACACTTCTGTTTAGGGAATTCATTTTTACCGGCTTTTACATGCATATGAATCATGTAATGAGCTGAAATAAAATATTAACCTCTTCTAAATTTTACTAATAATTTGTTATAACTTGATATTGATAAATTTGTTAAATAAAAATATGCGTTCATAGAATTTGGTATATTCGGACTACTGTTCTCATCTTGGGTGTTTTTATCACAACGTTTCGGCCGATGTAACCTCCGACCTTCTTCAGGTGTACTTTGTCGAACTCTGGAATCTTTCTGTCGAACTCGGGAATCTAGACGGAATTTCGAACGGAACCCTTTATTTAATCCACGGGGGTAGTGTGCTTGTTCCATATGATCATAAGTATAGTCCGCTATTTGAATAAGGAAATTGACAACATCTTTGCGGCACGCATGAAAATATATTTAAGTGAAATATTTTTGAAAATCAACACATAGTGCAATTTAAATAGAAAAATAATTTTTTTTTGTTTTTTTGCAAGCTTTCGTTGTAGAACAACATTGTCAGGCGAGACTGTCAATTTCCTTATTCAAATAGCACCAATCTGCGCATAACATCGACCGGACTATACTTATCCTAACGTCTTCTAGAACTTGACGTGCCCTTCTACCTTTACCATGATTCGACCACTCGCGGTTAATACTATCAAAATGAGAAAGAAGAAGAAAAAAAAAAGAAACTATTAGACAGTCTCGCCTGACAAAGTTGTTCTACAATGAAAGATTGCAAAAAAATTATTTTTTCATTTAAATTGCACGATGTGTTGATTTTCAAAAATATTTCAAATAAATAAATATTTTATTGATGTTCATTTCTTTATATAAAGTAGGCTCCCAGCCTGAGTGCCACTGGAGGAGCAAAGCACATCACCAGTCTGTATCCATGTGTTTTATGTCATCATTTCTGATTAGCTAACTGTATTAATAAAAATCTGTTTTTGCTTTACCCATTTCTTTCTACCGAACAAAACACAAGGATTATTTTACAAATTTTTCTACCGATTTTCATAAATCACAAACTGTCAAAGCAAACTCAGACTTAAATTTCAAATGCGACTCGAAAACTGCATATCCATCTCCAACTTATATTTGTATAACCCACAAAGGCAGCTATTGTCGTCATCGTTATGTCTATTACTAGTTATCACATTAGTATCATTATTATTATTATTATGTTTCTGAATTTTTGAGATGAGGATTAATAATGTGTATAATTTGGATTACTTGGACTACTGTTCTCATCTTGAGTGTTATCATCACAACGTTTTGGCCGCTGTAACCTCTGGCCTTCTTCATGTGTATCTTTTTGCATTCGGGAATATTTCTGTCGAACTCGGGAATCTGGACGGAATTTTGAGTGAAACCCTTTATTTAATTCACGGGTGTAGCATGCTCTCGTTCCGTCAGCTATGACTTGGGGAAGTCTTCAGTAATTCGCAATTCTTCGTATCGCCCGCACCGAGGATTGAACCTTCAACCTTCAGATGACTATCACTTAAAACACTCAACATGAGAACAGTAGTCCGAAAAATTTAAATTATACAAATGTTTTTATTCTCATAATTATTACTACTACTTTCTCTACCTCCCCACTGGTAATCTCGTTGCAAAATAATGTATGGGTAATCTTAGATACATAAGAATGAGCATTGTCGTACATAACATTTAATTTGTTTATATTTTTACTTAAGCAGGTTCAATTTCGGACATGTTAGTTTAAATTGTTACTCATCTACTTTGCTTTCACATTGTTTTCCGCCTTCAGATAATTTCATCTTCAGAATTGACCATAGATTTCCGATCGGATTCTGATAGAGACTTGATGGTAGCTATACCATCATCTTCTCTCTGTAAACATTTTACGCTATGAAAAGGTGCTGGTAACTTTAGATGCATAAGAATAAGCATTATCGTTTTTTGTTTTTTTTTAGCATATTCCACCCCAAACAAAGCAGACCGCCACTATAGACGTACGGGGTTACTGAGAATTAGGGTGTACGTTTTAGGTGTCATCCTAAGTTGGGAGCTGTGCAGCGAGATGTCTGTTTACATTAGTTTTAAACCTCTGTATGTCATACTGTCGGGGAAACAGGAGGCAGGGAGAGAGTTCTAGAGGCCACAGCACGAGGAAAAAAAGCTATTGAAAAAGAAGGCTCTCCGGCATCTGGGGACCTCCACAGTGAATCGATGGGATTTAGCTGATTGTCGAGTTGGTCTAGTGTAGTTTCGTTGAGGAGGCACTAAAGCAGCCAGTTCATTGGAGCACAATCAATTAAAGTATTTGTAAAACAAGCACAAGGAAGCAACATTGCAGCGATGGGACAAGGGCTGGAGTTTGGTGGATAGTGAGGGACCTATTAAATTGGTAACTTTTTTTTAACCTTGTCTAGGAGGGAGAGACTAGTAGATGATGCACTAGCCCAGATGTGACAACAATACTCTATGCATGGGCAGATGGTGGCTTTGTAGAGATACAGGATAATGTCAGGTGTGAGGAGTTTACTAGCACGGTAGAGAGAGTCCACCTTCATTGCTGTAGCCTTGGCAATGAATTCAATGTATTTGTTCCAATTCATGTTACCTGTGAATATTAGGCCAAGAAGTTTAAATGTTGAACTCTCAGGTAGGGTGTTATGTGCCATGACAATCGGTGGTTGAAAAGGTTTCTTGTAGTTAGTGAAGGGAGGAGCTTTGTCTTTGCAGCATTAAAAGTTACCAACCGTTTATGACCCCAATCCACTACAGACTGGAGGTCATTTTCTAAGGATTTAGCCATTGCCTCAGACATGAACAGATTATAATCACAAGCGCATCCGCATCAGATCCAATGCATCCTTCGGATGATCGAGATTCGTTCATGAAATTTACTTCAGAAACAGAAATTTCCATTTTTTGATTAGCATAACGTTGACACTATGAAATATTTGCTTCTCTGAGAGAGTTTTCCTCAGTGATTTCTTGACGAATCCGAATTTGCAACATATTCTACACTTTTTGTCCTTTTGGCTCCTTCAATTCCAGCTAGAATATCTGAGATCGGAGTTGTTGTTTAATCTTACTTGATTGAGTCATCTCAGAAAGGCCAGTCTTCAAACGCTTTTCCTTTTATTCACAATCTAAAATTATCTAGATTTGCAACAGCCATTTTTATCGTTTGATGATTTTTCTGACGCTCTTGTTAAATCTTATAACTGAGTATTCTCTCATTCAATAAATTAGTTATTTTCTACGTTCCATGACCAATATTTCAATATATATGTATATTCAGGGAAAATTGATATTTATCAGTTTTCAGAGGATTTTTAAAAAAGAGTAAATCAAATGAAACTCAAGTAAAAAATACTAAAATCTTCTATATAGGCTATGACATAGATATTAAATCTCATATATTTGTACTTACAGTAGGAACAAAAATTTGTTGCGCTGATGGTTCAGTGTGACTAAACCCATTCTGACTACGGTTAGCTTTTGTTTTTTGTCCACTTTTGAATAAATAACACCAAAACTTGAAAAAAGGGAAGTTTGTTTGTTTTTGTTTTTTTTTGTTTTACGGCATATCAACTCTTTTCGGGTTATTTAATGATGAATAAATTCGTTTTGGTAAAGGTTTTTATGTTTCAAGTTCTATATATCTTCTAACATTTATTCATGGTGTTTAGTTTAAAAAAAAGGGAGATAAAAAAATTATTGGTTGATGGAAATGAATAGAGGGAAATACAATTAATGACTCTAATTGGTTGAGGGTTGGAAAGTGCTTGCTTACAAAAGGAAATATAGGATATAAATCAATGCATTTAGCCTGATAAATTCCTTTGGGGATAAAACACAAACATTTCTGTGCTGCTCACTTGCTATAACTATATTTGTATACTCTGTCTCTGTTTCTCTTTCTCTGTCTGTCTGTCTGTCTGTCTGTCTGTCTGTCTGTCTGTCTCTCTCTCTCTCTCTCTCTCTCTCTATATATATATATATATATATATATATATATATATATATATATGGATAATATAAAAGCCAAAAGTATATTAGACCCTATCAAGATACAGTGAGGCTCAATATAGTAGATAGAGCATTTACATACTATTCTGAAATTAAAATCTCGCAGTAATTTACACATCCATCAATAGTTTCGACTTCCAACATTTATTTCCTCTGAACCATTGGAAGTCGCATGTAGGGAGCCGAATATGTTTTTGAGGCATGGATTTTTGTTTCTCTCTGAGTAATTTTCGAGTATCATTTGGGCCTAAATGTCCGGGATTATCTGTGACCATAGAATATCATTTCTTGGAGCACTCAATGTTTCGAAATAACATAGAACATTGTTCGGCTTTTTTGTTTGGATTGTTTTAATTTGATACAACATTCTACTTATAGTTCGAGTCATGTTTCAGGACTTACATTAAGACATTTTTTGCCTATAATGTTTTTTCCCCTATAATGTTTTTCAAAAAATCTTTTCACTTTTGCAAGATATTCACCGTTAATAATTAATTAATATTCAATTGTTATTGGTGAAACCGTCTGACGATAAGAGCGTTATCTTTGAAAATCCATGGTTTAAAGGTCATTTTGTACTTGTAAACTATGCAAATTTTATCTATTTCATCACTTCCTTATCCGTATATATATATATATATATATATATATATATATATATATATATATATATATATATTACTAGTACCACTTTTTGACATTGCGTTACTTTAAGCTACATTTGATATAAATCTTTTAATTTGGGATTTTGATCCTGCCACTTTTACCAGAAGTATAAATCCTTTATTTCATGTTATATTTGTGTTAATATATAATTCAAAATATTTTCTTTCTCATAATATTTTCAGCCTTATACATCACTTTTAAGGGCATACAATCAAGATTTGCCTCGGCATTGCCAGATCTCTGCATGCTGCTGGCATCATCAGCTGCATTAGTAAATGCCTCTGAAGCTAATGGACGTTTTGATTCCACCAACATGAACAAACATGTGTTTAATTTAAAGAGGAGGAGGACATAAATGTCTATTAGCTTCAGTTTTAGAACTTAGAAGAGTGTGCAATCAAACGTTAGTTGCCATTACTCCCAACTCCACTCCAACCCAGAGTGATACTATCACTATTGGGCAAATAAAATGCAGGTGTTTGTGACGTGCAGTTTGACAATATTTATGGAGATGGAATATAAATTTGAAAGTTTTTTATTTTCTGTATCATTGCGTTAAATGTTTGTTCTTTTTAGTTTTGTAATGTTATATCATTGCAATGATGAAAAGTTTAATAAAAAAAATACACACTGGGTCAATTTGACACATAGCTCAGTGCTAGTTTTATAAGTACTTGTATTGCCCAGCATAAGTACTCCTGACCCACCCGACTAGCACTTCTAGTCAAGAATCTGCTACTGTGTGCATCACTTACTCATATTCTCTGTTTTAATATTTCACATTTTACATCCTTAACTTTTGCAAATTCTCTCCCAATTTTTGATTTAATATTTTGTTTATTTTTAATCTTATTTCTATTTTCATTTAACCATTAATTATAATTTATAAATCTCCCATTCATGGCAGATATTTTAAAAGATTTCTTACATAAATACTCCCATGCTTAGCTTTTTCTCATCAACTCGCCCCCATACCTCCAGTTCTTGGGGACAGTAAATCCATGCCCATCGGTTACTGTATTGTTTTATAAAGACTTATATATTACCCATAATTCGTCATTACGCTTTCGAACTGAAGATGGAGCTGTAGTGTACCCTTCTAGCTCAACAAGCAGGATTTTCCACTCTTTCTGAAACCGCCGGCATCAATCAATGTATGCTCTTATAAACGTAATTAAGCCCTCTGTGTTTATTCCTCTTAAACTCCCTAACTATACTGATGTCCCGATTTTGAATCTTGCTAGGTGTAGCCACACTGATACGTCGTAGACCCGACGAAATGTGTGTCTTTGGATGTCGATATAATATATATGTCTTTACTTACAAATATCTATTAACGTATTAATAAAATAATTACACTTAAATGCCTTTTCATATAGACCCTTTTTATACAATTGTCTATTTCATAAATTTTCATCATTATTTAATTTGCTAATAGGAACCATACCCCCAAAATATTTTAACCACTCTTGTTATGTAAGTTGTATTTTCTCACAATTTTTTTAATATATATATATATATATATATATATATATTATTTTTAATAAAAAAAAATTTAATGGAACAATTGTTGCATAGATATACTCAAAAATTAATTTATACGTGAATAATACACACTTAATATATATTTTATTAAGTATTTTTTGTTGATGATATCAGGAATAATGAATTCTTTGAGAAAAAAAAAAGAAATTTCTTTACAATTAACAATTAACTCCTGAGCAAGAATCAACCAAAGAATAAAACTAATGTTTTTTCATTCTTCAAACCTTGATAAATTATGCTTGATATTTTTTAAGGGGAATTTCTATTTATTTTTATGTTTTCATTACCAAACAATAATATAACAAGAACAAATATTCTTCAGATGCGTCCATTTTATGTGCATGTAACAGATGAACAAATGCTGTTTGAAACTTAAGCATGACAGACCTATAAAAATTCTATTTTAAACTTAAACATGACAGACAGATCAAAATTTTATTTTAGACACAAGCATAGCACATACAGGCCTCCATTCAATCGCTAGAGACAATGGATAACTTCTGTAAGAGTGCATGTGTAGAGAGTTTATTGTGAAGCGAAGGTTGTGCAATCAACTCTCCTGAACTCTGCTTGAATCCAGTGGCAAGGAGAAGTTCAAGACGACTAGAAAGAATGTTGGGATAAGCAGTGAGCTTTCCAACATACATCACCTGGTATTCCCAAATGGTCACCCATTTAGTACTGACCAGGTTCAATGTTGCTTAACGTCGGTGATCTAATGGAAACTGGTGTGTTAGCGTGATTATGTCATATACAATACCGTATAAGCATAAAAGAGAAACGTCATAAACTATGTAAATCTTGATCCATAAGCTTGTGTAGTATCATGTCGTGAAGGAGATTTAGTGAGATAGCTTTGTGCCAGACATAATCGCAGGTGCACCTGCATGTAAAGTGTAATATAATGAATCAACAACACCCAGTGCGGGGGGGGGGGAGGGTTATTACATCAGACTTGGTCACAAACACCTGTGTATAAAGTCAAGTAGTGAAGAACTAGAGACCTTAATGACTCCAGATATTCAGAAGGTTAAAATTATGTGATATAAAATGGAAACACTTGTTCTATGAAAAATATTGAATTGTACCCAATTAAAAGAGAAACTCCTCAGTATGTTAGGTATTAAGCTGCTTTTTTATTGATGCTATTGTTTGTGTGGATAATATTATTAAACAAGCGATTATTTAGTCTGCAAAGTTGAAAATAAGCAAAGAATACCAAAAAGTGAAAAGTTAGACTTTTATTTAATCTGTCTGTCTGCTAGTCTGTCTGTCTCTCTCTCTGTCTCTGTCTCTCTGTCTGTCTCTCTCTCTCTCTCTCTCTCTATATATATATATATATATATATATACACACTAAAACTCGTTTGCTTATTATCATGCTTGCTTGCTTACCACCTGCACAGGGGATGGTGTCATGAATGGCAAATGACGTAAAGAGTGAATGATAAGGCAGGAGACACATGACGTAAAAATTAAAGAGTGAATGATAAGGCAGGAGACAAATGACGTAAAAATTAAAGAGTGAATGATAAGGCAGGAGACAAATGACGTAAATAATAAAATGAGAGAAAGATAAGGCAGGAGACAAATGACGTAAAAATTAAAGAGTGAATGATAAAGCAGGAGACAAATGACGTAAAAATTAAAGAGTGAATGATAAGGCAGGAGACAAATGACGTAAATAATAAAATGAGAGAAAGATAAGGCAGGAGACAAATGACGTAAAAATTAAAGAGTGAATGATAAAGCAGGAGACAAATGACGTAAAATTAAAGAGTGAATGATAAGGCAGGAGACAAATGACGTAAAAATTAAAGAGTGAATGATAAGGCAGGAGACAAATGACGTAAATAATAAAATGAGAGAAAGATAAGGCAGGAGACAAATGACGTAAAAATTAAAGAGTGAATGATAAAGCAGGAGACAAATGACGTAAAAATTAAAGAGTGAATGATAAGGCAGGAGACAAATGACGTAAAAATTAAAGAGTGAATGATAAAGCAGGAGACAAATGACGTAGAAATTAAAGAGTGAATGATAAGGCAGGAGACAAATGACGTAAAAATTAAAGAGTGAATGATAAAGCAGGAGACAAATGACGTAAAAATTAAAGAGTGAATGATAAGGCAGGAGACAAATGACGTAAATAATAAAATGAGAGAAAGATAAGGCAGGAGACAAATGACGTAAAAATTAAAGAGTGAATGATAAAGCAGGAGACAAATGACGTAAAAATGAAAGAGTGAATGATAAGGCAGGAGACAAATGACGTAAATAATAAAATGAGAGAAAGATAAGGCAGGAGACAAATGACGTAAAAATTAAAGAGTGAATGATAAAGCAGGAGACAAATGACGTAAATAATAAAATGAGAGAAAGAGACAAATATAACGAGTGAAAGGGAGTTTGAAGAGTAGCGAAAAAACATTTTTTAATGCACCAGACTATTTAAATATAATGAAATCGTGTTTTTTAATACAATGTGCTATATATTACTTGGTGCAATATGCTTTTAAAATAAATTGTACAGTTTTGGTCACATATACGAAGATGCATATCTGATTGGTTGGTTTAGTCATATTACTTGATAGAAAGTATTTGAAGTGATATACTAAGTTGCAGTTTCGGTGTTAGTAGGAAAACACATGTAATCTAAGATGTTGATATATCTACCCTTTGTGTCACCTCTGAAGATAGGAAGTAGAAACTCTTGGATCAGGGAAAATGAATCTTTGAGTTAATAAGATGCGTTTTAAATAAAAATTGCCATCGTCTCTTTCTTCATGTATGAACACGTTCCAGCTATCTAACATATTCCAGAGTGCCTTCTTTTGGGGGAGCTGGATCTTTTCACATTAAAAACCGATCTTGTGTCTAACTGTGCCTCCGTGGGGAGGCAAGTAAATAGGTAGTCACATTTCACCGAGGAAAAACATTTTTCTTTACTTTTTCAAGATATTTTTAATTTTTAAAATACATTTTTCTTTGAGTTAATAAGATGCGTTTTAAATAAAAATTGCCATCGTCTCTTTCTTCATGTATGAACACGTTCCAGCTATCTGTCCGAGACAATCATTCATACAATTTCATTATCCTAGGCGCCAAAGGGCGAACAACATTCAGATCCCCCATCGAGGGGTATATAGCGCTTGTTCTTTTAAAAATAATATTCTGTTTTAGTTAGAAACATATAGACACAGAAGTTTAATCATACAAATGTTGTTCAGAAAATAAGGTTAACCTGACCATAAATTGACCCACAAAATCCTAGGCCTTTTGGCTAGGAGCAAAATGTAGTATCTGTACTGTAACTACACTTTATCTTTTCTTTCCTCGGTCAGTGAAGGAGAAATTCTTCTAGATTGAGACAATTTAATTTTTTTTCCAATCCAGAGTGCCCTCTTTTGGGGGAGCTGGATCTTTTCACATTAAAAACCGATCTTGTGTCTAACTGTGCCTCCATGGGGAGGCAAGTAAATAGGTAGTCACATTTCACCGAGGAAAAACATTTTTCTTTACTTTTTCAAGATATTTTTAATTTTTAAAATACATTTTCTCATTGGAAAACAAGCTTCAGTATAGACCTCTTTTGATTAAGTTTTTAAGTATTTGATCCGGGTGCTGATCACTTCATTATCGCTTGAATCCAACGATCATTGACCTTAGAAAAGGCAAGGTCATCATATAAAATTGTGTGTGCTGCATGCACAGAAATCCCCAGTTTTTCAGAAATCTTCTCCATTGTAACTCTTCTGTAAGCCAAAAATGAGCTCATCAACTGAATCTACGATTTCAGGTGTGCTCGTTATTTTGACCATGTCTGTTTTTGACTTTCTTTAAACAATTTAGCCTATTGCAAACAGTTTTCTGGCTAACACATGCTGATCCGTACACATCACATATTTTTATATGAGTTTCACATTGTTTGCCTTTCTCAGTCACCAGAAAGTCGATGACAGGTCTCTGTTCAAGCTGGGAGAACTCTATTCCATTTGCCGTCGTTTTGGATAACTGCAAACAAATATTTCTACAAACTAAAAAAGTATTTGGTAGATCAAATTTATGGAGAAAAAAATTCCTGAAAAATATTTTTTGTCTGTTTTTTAAGATTAACCTTATTTATTGAATGTCTCATAAGGATTCAAATTTGTCTATATATTTTCATTTAGTTTACGTTTTTAAGATTTAATTTGTCGCTAAAAATCTGCATGTTTCGTTCTTTTTAATTCCTTCTTATGTTTCTTTTTTTTCTTCTTCCAGGTAAGTGGATTGACACAAAATACCTGATTTTGCTGATCTGCATTCTTTTGGTAGGAATAAAAAGCAATTCTTTTTTTCTTCTTTTTCTTTTTTAAAGTTTTTCTACGTTTTTTTTTTTCGCACACGCAACTTCAAGCTTCAGAATTGTTCAACTCTTTTCTTCATAGAACGGTACACAATTGAGTACATACATCTGCTAAGACTTGAATATACAAATTAAAATAATTAAAGAATGGGGCGCTTGATTAAATTAATGGATACCATAGCATACTATGGAATCAGCTATGCTGATACGGTACAAATCACGTTGACACACCGGTTCCCGTTAGATCACCGAAGTTAAGCGACGTTGAGCCTGGCCAGTATTAAATGGGTGACCATTTGGGACTACCAGGTGCTGTATGTGCTCTCTGTTTATCTCGGCATTGTTTCCAGTCGTCTTGAATCAAGCAGTGCCGACTCAGGAGAGGTGTTGTTAGTGGATTGCGCAACCTTTGCTTCATAATTACACGCGCAACCAGCCCCTTATAGGGATATCCATAGTCTCTCTAGACTGAACGGAGAGCCTAAATGCTGAGTTCAAATTCTGTTGGATCCATTATGTTTTATTAAACATTACTACTACTGTAAAGGTATGAACCTAAATCCCCCCCACACAATTATGGTTAAACCTGATGTTAAATCAATCATGTACAATTAATCATTTAGACTAGGTATTGAGTGTTGGGATTAACTGAACCCAAAAAGTTGATATGTCGTAAAACAGACAAATTCAACTAAACTCCAAATTAAAGAAATTAAAGAAATCAAATCAAAATTAACAACTAAACATAAAATAAACATGTATCATAATAATACTTTAACTAATTATGACCCGTGAAAAGTACATTAGTCTATAGAAATTGACATGGCACAACAAGAACAAATGAAAATTGACTCGTCAGAATCAAAAATTCATTTGTCAACTTAAATGCTATTTAGGTCCAACTTTTTAAAATCCGACTAACATTATTTTATATATTTGATAAGTATATAATATAAAACAGTAATATATATTACTAATGGAGATTTGGTATCTGTCTGTCTGAAGACGGAACTATACCATTCTAATAATGTACTATTGTGCTATCTTTCAATGCTCAATTCAGGTGAGGGGGGGGGGGTAATGTAGTATTTTTTCTGTTGTCATGGGACCATCTTCCCAGGCATTACGTCCTCCTCCTTTTCTTTTTCACGGGGGGGGGGGGTGTAGTATATGTTTTTCATAATACCATCCTCCAAGGCATTACCTCCTCCATTGGGGAAGATAGTGTAATATATGTTCGTTCTTCATGATACGATCCTCACAGGATTTACCTCTTTCTTTGGTGAAACAGTGTAGTACATGTTTGTTTTCATGATGCTATTCTCCTAGGCTTACCTCCTCCTTTGAGGAGCAGTGTAGTATATGTTCGTTCGTAATGATAGCATCCTCCCAGGCTAGCAAAAATATGTAAACCTAAGTTAGTCATAATAATAGTTTAACTAGCTGAGACCCATGGAAATTTCACAGATTTTTTCTAAGTCTATATTTATTGCGCTTACTCCACATATTTTGAAGGTTGACTATTTATTGTTCATTTTTGTAGTAGTAAATGTTAATTTTAGTCTGGGTACTTTTTGATCACTTAATGAATTTTGACCGAATATAAAACAGATACTACACTTTGATCCTTGCCCGAAAGCCAAGTAGTACTGACGTTAGTACGGCAGACGTTATATTCGATTTGGAAACAATTTATTTTAAAATAGCTAAAATCTCAATTTTTCCTACTCGGCCGCATTAGATAATCACCAATTGCTTTTCTTGCATTTCATCTTTGACGATTGGATGATGTCATTTTTTTACAACGGGTTTGAAAGGTGATAACGTATATACAAACGAAGGTACAAGCATATTATTATTAAATTCTATAGTCTGAGCTCATATCCCGGTTGCATAAAGAATATAATAACATTATTAATAGACTAGCTGTGATCCGTGAAAATTCCATGGATTGTTCGAATTCTATATTGTGATCCAACACTTACATCATATAAATCAATAGTTGTCAGGATACAGTATAAATAATTAATAGTTTTGAGAAAACTGTCAGATATATTCATAATACCATACTTGAAGGTAGTAAAAACGGGTACAAGTTAATGTGGCACATGTAAATAAAAAATGAAAAAAAGTGGTGCATGGGTACAAAAGATTAGTCACCCCTGACGTAAAAAATAGTGAGATATACGTAATAAATCATAAAGAGAAGGAGAATGTTTGTGTTGACAACATACACCAGTCGTTGTTGTTTTTAGTTTTCATAAATGAGTATTATTATTATTAAAGTACAGGTGAAACACGAAAACAACTTTTTAATTTCATAGTCTTACCTCATATGCTGGTTATGCAAAGAATATAATAACATAACTAATAGAGTAGCTGTGATACGTGCAAATTCCATTCATTAATATGAATATTTTGTAGCGTTTTCTTTTGTAAAACAAAATAGTAGTTTTACCGTTTTGTTTTTAATATGGCAGTGGCCCATGTGAAAATGACTGATTTCTTTTCAAAAAATATAATGATTGACTTTGCATTTAAAATTTAATCAAGTCAGCAATTACATTTTAAAAATTACTCTCGGATTTTGAAGTGTCACGATAGTAAATACATGTCAGTCCTTTTTTTTATCTATTAATAATAAACTAAGCCCATTTTGCATCGCTGGTGATACCAGATCAGGCTGCCCTGTGGCTCCCTGAGACGAAATTCACCTACATTGACGTTTTTTGTTTTTCTTCTTTTTTTTTTTTTTGTAAAACTTAATTATGTTCTACAAAACCAAAAACAAAAACAACAGCCCCTCTCCCTTTCTCCCTCCCCTTTTTTATTTTATTTTTAGAACTTGAAGCATAAATCTTTTACTATAATGACCAGATTCGGCATTAAATAACCCAAAAAGGGTTGATATGCCGTGAAACAAAACTACCAAACCAAAAACGATGATTAAACATTTGAAGATATAAAGAACTTGAAGCATAAAAACTTTTACTATAATGACCAGATTCGGCATTAAATAACCCAAAAAGGGTTGATATGCCGTAAAACAAAACTACCATACCATACCAAACCATTTTGCATCATTTATTTATACTTATATTTTATATTCTACACATGAGCGAATCTGTTCTCTGCTTGGAAATATAAGTATACTGTTAGTTGTCTGTTTTTGAGTCCTCCTGATCTGCTTCTATGTTGTTACCATGACTACAACGTGGCCAAAACAATAACAAACATGACTTGAGGTCTAAGTAGAGCGGATCTCTTCTTGACTGAGGAATAGAATTAAGTATAATGTCGGGTGTCTTTTTTAACTCGCCCTGGGCTACTTCAATGCTGTTACCTTGCACTTAGATCAGTGACCATTTAGGAATACCAGGTGCTGTATGTAAAACGCGGTCCGAATGTCCTTGCAAGCCAAGGACCGGTAACAATTTGCAAATATAACAAGCATAAAACAAGACAGTCCTGGGCCATTCATTGTGATCTGTGACGGCTAGGTACTGGCCTGAGTAACAAATCAAATACAGAATTCAGAACATATATCCACTGTTGCCACAGCTGGTTTAGTATTATTAGACTTGGCTCGTGTTTAGGAGAGATGGAGAAAGATTATTGGTTAGTTTGTACGATACGTAAATATAAAAGTCGGATTTTCATAGATAAATGCCAGTCAGGTATATGGACATCGATACCAGATTTGGTCAAGTTATATAATTTGAAGACGGACATGCAAACTTGCATGCTTATTATAATAGAAATATTTGTGTAGCATTCGTAAAACCTTCAGAAAGCTACATTGTTTTTTTCTTTTGTTCAACTATCTTTATATTTATGCATTGTATGCTAATCAGTTTGCAATACACGTGCCTGGAAGCAATAGAGTATCAGTGAAAAACAACTTCTTATAATTGATTCTACACTTTTCATTTTCAATTGTTACATTTTTTTTAATCCTAAGTAGAGAATTGGAAAGGAATTTCAAAAAAAGAAGAAAAATTAAATTTATAAAGAAAATTCCTATCATTTCTCAAAAGGACTTTTTTTTCCAAAACTGCTTTTGCCTTGGGCTTGTTCAAAAACAAAACATTTTTTTCTTTTTTTTTATTCTTTCAAAAACATTTTCCGATTTTAATATTTAAGAAAACTAGAAAAATATATATTTTAATATCAAATTTCTGAATCTGCTTTAACCAATTTATTGAAAAACTGGAAAATATTTGCATAAACATTTTGTACAATAAGATACCCTTAGATTTACACGTCAATAAAAATTAAATTGGGTTTTGGGGTTGATTTGGCTACCAGTAACAATGTTATGCATATCTCTTTTTTACCCCATTTTATATATTAAAGAGTTACCTTGTAAATTAGAGAAAAAGAGGATATATTTGTACATGCAGAGTCTATATACTAGAGACCACCTGTTGGGTCAGTATTGTTTTATATATATTATTAAATATATAATTTGTTAGCTTTTACATTGGTTGATAATAATGTTTTTACAAGGATTACAAAATCAAAGGATTTCACGAAGTCATAATACATTGAGATGTCATAATGAACCCTCTCTCTCTTTCTGCCTCTTTCTCTCTCTCCCTCTGCTCTCTTCTGCGTCTCTCTCTCTTGCTCCCTCTCTTCCTTCTCTCTCTCTCTTCGCGTTCTCGTTCATTATCTCTCAATGCTTCTCTCTGTTCTCTTTATCTTCTCTCTCCTCTTGCTCTCTCTATTATTTAGTGCCTTGTCAGCGGGGCCACAAATTCGCCGACTGCAACCTCATGCAGAGGGGTAAAACTGCCTCGAAAAAAGGGGCCACCTGTAGGCCATGGGTGGTGACCCATGATGCCTTAGGACAGGATCCTCATGACTCAACCATTCTTCCACTTCGGCCGTCAAAAATCTCTATCTGGAGAAGGCAGCCATCTTGTTATCTCTTGGGATAACAAGATGGCTGCCTTCTATAGGTTGCGATTTATGAATCTCTCTTGATGAAGGTGGATCCAATGTGAGTTGTGTTATATTTTGGACTTTCATTTGTCGCATCGCTATGTATTTATTCTGATTGCCAAGTTTGTGTTTTTTCTTATGAGTCCATAAAAGAAAGATCCAATATTGACATAAAAATGTCAGTTGGTCTTCTGTCCAATGGAGCGGGTCCGTAATTGTACCAAAGATTTTTGTTTTGAGAAAATGATTCATAAGATGAGTAAAATTTTGGTCATTGGAATGTAGCAAATATTGTTTATATATATATACCACTTAAGATTAATCCCACCCCCAAAACCTACATCCTACCGCTCGCCCGCACCCTTAAACCACCTGTCACTTTAACTACATCCCCATACCAACCTGTCCTCCTTTTCTTTTTTCCCCCAAATTCACAAAGCGACTTTTTAAACTACCCCGTACCTCCTAACCCCCCCCCCCCATCCTGACCCCAAATCTTAAACTTTTATCAACTTTGCCTTTTTTTGTCTCATTCTGAGTAAATCCTTGTATGAGATCCTACTGTTTTACTAGGCCCGGAAGTAAATAAAAAAAAATGGCCTGTTTTCCTCTTCTCAGCCTCTTTTAAGTGCATCTGGACTTATCTACTTTTGAGCACCTTCTCCAATCTGCTCCCATGCAAAGAGTTTTTCTTCACTTTCTACAATTTCACCGAACTTTTTCAACGGAAATTTACCACCCGGACAATTTGCATATCTTTTTCACAGAATTTTTCTTTTCATTCAATACGTTTTTTTGACAAAAATTATTTTAATAATTTTTTTAATAATAATTCTCATATTTTTCAAATATTTGAACTTTGGTTTTTTCGAAAGCCAACTTATCCATCTGTATTTCTCCTCTGATGATAAGATTTCGATCTTTGAAAAGCCTTGGCTTACGGAAAGAAAAATAAACACTAGTTTATTACTGACAACCTTGCATTGAACAATTGAAATTTGAAATAAATTTGGACAATCGTCGCATATTTATCACTCTTTTTTCTTCTATCTCTTTCTCTCTCTCTATATATATATATAAAGTTTAAATGCCTTTTAATTTACATTTTCTACATATAGTAATGAGACGAAACCCTGTTTCAATATTGATTTTTCTAAATCTATTTTTAGGTGAGAAAAAATGAATCAATTTACACAAATCGGTACTTATATGAGAAACTGGTACGAAATGAACTTTTTGATTAATTTATTTATGTTAATAATTTAAATCTTTTAAAACTAAATGGTCTATTTCTAACCATAAAATAATTTTCGGCTAAATATTCTTTAAATAGATAAAATAAATATGATGTTTAAGTCGAAGACAGAATTCTGTCTATGACATCTTATTCGATTTAGGAACAATTTATTTTTAAATGGGTAAAATCTTGATTTTTGGAACACAGCGACACCAGATATTTTTCAATTATTTTTTTACATATCAGATTTGGCGATTGATCCTATTTTTTTATATGGTTATAGAATTAAATATTAAATTAAATTAAATATCATTTGAAGAAACGACTTTAACTATTATCTCTATTTCTATTAGATTTAGAGCAGGCATTCTGTTATAAACAGATGATCTAGGCTTTCTTAGAAGGAAACACTCAATAGAAAATACTCCCCCTTCATTTCCTCCATAACTTCCTCTCTCTCTTCCTTTCTCTTGTGTTTTCTCAGTCTCTATGACACTGCCCTCTTCTCCCACCGTCACTCTCACTCCCTCTCTATCTCTCTCTGTCATGCCCTCTCTCTGTCACTCTTTCTTTCATATTCCCTGAAATTGTCTCTTGCGCTCTGTCATTTTCCTCTTTTCTCTCTGATTCTTCCTCTTTCTCTGTAATTCTCTCCATATCTCCATTACTCCCTTTTTCTCTATGTCCTTGTACTCTTTATATCATATCCTCCTGTCTCTCTCTCTCTCCCTCTCTCTCTCTCTCTCTCCCTTTGCATTCTCTATAACTCCTCACGCTCTTTCTTTACCTCTTGCTCTATCAATCTCTGTCACTCTCTGTCTCCAAAACTCTCTCTTACTCTGTATCATATACCCCTCCTTTTTCTCTGTCTTTCTCACTTTCGTCATTCTTTCCCACTCTCTTTACTCTCTCTCTCTCTTCCTTTCCTTAATACTCTCCTCTCTGATCTATTTAAACTATTAGGAAAGGTATGAATCCACAATTTCCCATAGCAATGGGTAAAATATCAACTTGTGTTCAATTACCCATACACAACTTTATAACGCGAAACCTTTTGCAAAGAACTTTACATCATTGTGATCAGAGTTGCTTACATCCGGAATTTTCCCATATAACTGAAAATACTCTGAGCGAAATGCAGATATCTGTCCAGGATGTTGCCAAATTTATTAAGAAATTTGATGTCAGCAAAGCAACTGGCCCTGACAACATTCCAATCATAGTATTTAAAAAGCTGCAACCGGAACTAGCTCCTATTCTTACAAAGCTGTTTAATCATTGCTTAAAGGAAAAATACTTCCCAACATCTTGGAAAACTTTATCCATCTGCCCAGTATTTAAAAATACGGGAAATCGGTTTCCTGCATTTAAATAGAGAACAATCAGTCTCCTATGTATCATGAGTAATTGCTTGAATCTGTGATAAATCAAGAAGTTGTCAATCACCTCAGCAAAAACAACCTACTCAGTGACAAGCAATATGGATTTTGTCTTGCAAGATCAACAGCTGATGTGCTGACTGTAATATCACACAGGATCAGTCAATGTATTGACTGGGTCTTCGTTTCTAGAGCAATAGCTCTTGACATATTAAAGGCCTTTAATAGGGTTTAGCATAAAGGTCTAATTCACAAGCTTTCTAGCTATATAATATCTGGTAATGTTCTCTCAACCATCGAAATCCTTTCTCTCTGATAAATTTATAAAAGTAGTCGTTGATGGGCAGAATCTGAAGCACATAGTATCAACGCTTACGTATCTTACGTTGGATCCAACCCTCTTCTGGATCTTCATCAATAATCTCACAATTCACATTCCAAGATCATTTGTCGACATTTATGTAAGTGACACAACCATCTATGGCAACACTTTGAAGAGCATTAATGATCAAGATCTTTCTGATTTACTCTTTTCCAACCTGTTGCATGTGGTGCAATGGGGGAAAGGGGACTGGTTACTTTTAATATGTCTACAACCAAACTTCTCTTCTTGAGGACGCCCTCAGCTTTGATAAGCTCTTGGGCTTGATCTTCGCTTCAGAGCTAAAATGGAAGACTTACATCAAATCCGTTGCTAAGGACGCTGGAAAAATGGTTGGATCATTCTACCGCTCCAAAAAGTATCTCACTCGTGACGCAATCCTCTACCTGTATAAGAGTCAAATACGTCCTAAGATGGGGAGGTACTGTTGCCACATCTAGGGAGATGATTCTCAAAGCATTATTTTCTGCCTTGACAGAGTACAAAATCGACTTCGTAATCTATTGGGGGATGCCCTATTGTCTTCCTTTCCCTACAGCCTCTTTCTCACAGAAGAGACGTTGCTAGTCTTTCTCTGCTCTATCACTATTTTCATAATAGGTGCTCGACTGAGCTTTAATCTATGGTCTCCCTTCCTCTCCCGTAAAACATACACAACAAAAACTTGTCTATCTACACCTACTGTCAATAATTTCCCTTTCTCTCTCCGTACCTAAAACTAAACAGAACTTCCATCAGCAAAGGTTCTTTCCTAGAACTGCCCGTTTGTGGAACACAGTACCAGGGGCTGTTTCCCGGCTGACTACATCATTGCCGTTTTCAAGTCCAATGTTAACAAATTCTTGTTGAGTCGTTCTCTTAAATAATCAATTTCTAACCAGTTACAACCATCGTTACAAATCCCCTAGATGTTTCACTATCCATCTGACAAACTTAATAACCCTTATCCTCTAGTGACCTTTTGACCTTGATAAGCAGTGATTCGATATTTAAAAAAATGGTTTTGGCATCAAATAACCCAAAATGGGGTTGATTTAGAAGAGTAGAAAGTAGACCTTGGGTTTACTCTCGTCAGACTCGTAACTTTCGCTTCCCTTATTTTTTCCTTTTAATAACCCAAAATAAGGTTGATATGCCATAAAACTGATAAAAACCAAACCAATCCTCTTAATCCTTCGCTCTCTCTCTCTCTCTCTATCTCTCTCTCTCTCTATCTCTCTCTCTCTCAGTTGATCCACCTTTCCTTACATTCTAATATCTCTTGTTTTTCAGAATTGCTTTTAATCTGATTATTTTCCTTTCAAACGTTTCCCCCCCCCCCATTCTTTTAGTTTATTTCTCTCTAATATTTATTCCTTCCTCAGTTGTTTCTTTCTCTTCTCCTTTCACAATTCTTTCTTTCAACATGTTCAGTGTTTACTATCTTCTTGTGATCTAAGAATCCCAAATCGCCCTTTGGTTGGAGCTGATTTTGTAATCCATCCGCATGCTCATGTTGAAGGCATTCCGGTAAATCTGCTCATAATATTATGAAAATGGAATATGAATGTTCCCTGACATTGTTGCTTCTACAAATGCTACTCTATGAGTTCAGCTTGTTAATGACACCTAACAAGGAGACCTGGAGGGCTTCATTTCACTCTGCCCTTTTGTTGCTAATCGAAGCTTTCTCAACACACATCTGTATAATAATAATACGCTTCTATCTTCGTTTGTACGCATCTACATTATCATCTTCCACACTTATTTAAAAAAATTACAGCATCCGGTTGCCAAAGATGAAAAGTATCTTAAACATTGAAAAGTTTTCATAGTTGAAAAAATTTTAATTTTACCTTTTCCAAAATGAATTGTTCCAAAATCGAATAAACCACCATAAATAGAATTATGTCGTCCCATCGACTTCAACAGTTTTAAAAATCTACTCTTTGCATTGTTTTTATTTAAATACGCATCTAATTGTTACAATTTTAAATTAATAACATTTTAAAAAGTAACATTTGTTTTATTTATTTAAAGAATATTTAACTGACAATTATTTTTACAGAAAGAAAAAGGAGACTGTATTATTTGGATTTTTCGGTCTACTGTTCTCATCATGGATGTTATTCTCACAACAGCAGTCCAAATAATAGAAATTATGAATCCTCATCTAAAAGATTCCGAAACATAAAAAATCGACTATTTTTTTTTAAGATTTAAAATTTACAATAAATAAATTAACTAAAAGGTTAAAACATTCGTTTATTTATTTTTAAAAAAATATTTAGGTGAACAAAAATTTTATGCTGAAAAAAAAAAGAGATGACGGTAGATAAGCAACTAACAGAAACACCCGGCGTTACCCGGGATATAAAGGTGTTTCAAAGAAAGAAAAAAAGAAAACGAGCAAAGCGGAATGAACAAATAAACACAAAGTTTTGCTAATTCTTTTTTATTCCCTGAAAATATCAGCCATTTTTAAGATTTACTTGTAAAAAATGTTAGTAATTTTTCCTTTGGGTGAGAAAACAAAAAGATTATGAGGTTTTCCAATGCACCAGCCCCAATGACAAACGTTGACTATTGCTGATCTGCCACTTGAGGAACCCTGGTCAATTGTATAACCCTAACCCTAATCCTGGTCAATTGTATATTAGATATTCACATGTTGGAACACCTCACGATATTTGTTTGTCTCACCCAACAGATTAGTTGGTTGGTTTTGTGGTATGTCGAGAATCATTGTAGCATTTTATGCTAAAACTGTACATATGTTTTGCATGGGATTAGTTTGTAGATTAATTTTTGTAAGCTTATATTTTGCAAACAGATAGTTTGTAAATGATAGTTCCTTTTTAACCCATATATAGGGCCCAGCAGGTACAATTATCGTTAGACTGAACCTTTGAGTAATGTTAATTAAGAGGTGACTCAATATTCCCCCAAATTGTAGCCTCACCACTTGATGCAGTTTTGTGTCATATGCAAGACAGTGAAGATAGGATTACGAAATAAGTTAGTAATCGATCACAAAAGATGAAGTGCAAAAAAGGAATTGAGAAATATCTGATGTTGCTGTGTGTCAAAAATTTAGACTTCGCCTATTTCCAAATGAAATGTTCCAAAATCTAATACAACCGTTTTGTTGTCCCGTCACCATAAAGTTTTAAAATCTACTCTTTGCATTATTTTTTATTTTAATGTAATTTTAATACATCTAATTGTTACAATTTGAAATGAATAGATTTTAAAAAGTGAAATTTGTTTTATTTATTAAAAGAACATTTAGCTGATAATGCCAATTATTTTTATGGAAAAAGAAGCAGTCAATTTATTAGTAACCCTGACAGACATTTATTATTTCACTAGCTCTTCATAACCCGGCGTTACCCAGGAGGTTTTTTTTACTTCCATTTTTATTTTGCTTTGTATTGTTTTGTTACTATACCGTTTGTGTGTTTTACCAAATCATTATTTTTAAAATAGGATTTTGAAATGAAATTTAAGTATTACTGTATCGTTTGATCACCAAAACTATAACTAATTTTGTTACGGTAACATTGTTTTAGTTTTTATTTTGAAACTATTGGATGTAAATAGCTTCCTGAATTTTCAATCTTTTAATACATGAGGATTCGCTGGGAATTTTAAAGGTGGAAATGCTTCTAAATTCCTTTCAAATGTCAAATGATCACAAAATAATCCGTTTTTGTTTTTTTTAACTATTAACAAAGGATTAAAATGCTTGACTTGTTTACAAAGAAACCGAAATGGTGGATTAAATGTGGTAATGAAATTATCTATTTGAATAGTATTTTTAAATTTTGTTTTATTTCATGCTATTGCATTTTTAGTTTCAATAAATATTCAATTAATAGTAAATAAAAAATAAAAATAATTATCAAATTTATGTCGACACATATGAAGTTGTTTCATAATTTATATTAATAAAAAGAAACGAAATATTATTAAGAGTAAATTATGCAGATAGATGAAGAAACCAAGCGTGCAATTTCCATGCGGACCTGCTGTTAGCGTATTAATTGAAGTTTATGGCATAGACTTTAAGCGAGGACTTGTTGAAATAATAGCTGCAAATTTCTTGCCAATTATATAGTTTGTCTCAGCGGCCATCACACAATGTACTGCCAGTTCAGCATCAGAAGGGAATTGTAGTGCCAAAATTCACAATGCAATCAAGGTCAATCATACAATAGTAATATTTTTCGTAGGTCAAAATATCAACATGGCCGTAGGACAAGAAGCAACATTTTAATGTTTAAAAAATATAGATATCTAACGTTAATCAACGTTTATTTCTCTAAATACCTATATGAGTCATATACGTCCTAAGATGGAGTACCAGTGCCACATCTGGGAAGGTGCCACTCAGAGCACTTTTGTTGCCTTGATTAAATCTAGACAGTATGGAGAGATGTGTGCAGATTAAATCGTGACAATATAGGAAGATGTGTGCAGAACAGGAGACTTTGATGATATGGCAACATTGAAAGAATAGATGAGAGTTCTTGGATTAGTAGATGGACTTAAGAGAACAAGGGATAAATAAAAACCTAGCCAGAGATAGGTTAGTTTGGAAGTCAATTTCTTAAAGCCGTTCATCACATGCCAGCATGTAAAACAGACAACCAGAATATGATGATGATAAGACAGAGTTCAAAAATAACTCTGAAATCTAGTAGGGGATGATCTCTTCTGTTCCTTACAGACCCTTTCTCACAGAGAGATATTGATAGTCTTTCTCTACTCTATCGTTATTTCCATCGAAGGTGCTGAACTGAGTTCCAATCTCTGGTTCCTCCCTCTAAGACATTCACAGTGAGAACTCTTTTTGCTACCACAACGAAAAATAAAGTTTCCTTTCTTCCTCCGAGTGCCCAACATCCGGCAGAATTTCCACGAAAAGAGCTTCTTTGCAAGGGCTTCCCGCCTGTTGAACACAATACTATGGGACTGTTTCCCTGAAGATTACAACATGGTCATCTTTAAATCTAATGTCAACAGAATACTGTCATGAACCGTTCCCACAACTTTTCGAACTTGGTCTATTCCGTCAATCATTTTCGATCCTCTCAGAAGGTTATTTATCTCTCAACTGACCCCCATTTCATCACATTAACTTTTGCCCTCGAAAGGCTTTTGACCTTGATAAGTAGTGAATCATACATAAAAAAAAGCTTTTTCCTATATACTTTAATAACACAAAACACATGCTAAAATATACCTTAGCTCTGGGATTGAGTTATTCTTGAAAAGAAAATCTGTTTTAATTGTTCTAATTAGCTGCAATTTATAATTAACTGAATAAGTCACTTTTCGCTATCTATGTATTTCTCTCGTCCTCTCACACTCTGTTGATTCAATCCCCCTCTAATATTTCTCTGTGAGCATTTAGAGAAGAGTAACTCTCTTTTTTCAGCATCGCCATCTAATTTACATGCGTGTTTTTGTACACACAGTTAACAAGTATGTACATTAGATTGCAAAATAATAAAATAATAATAATAATACTTTTATATAATAATGATAATATACAAGTAAAGAGACTTACTATTTTTAGTTATGCAAGATGATTGTCTTCAAAGATATGTCATAGTTTATGAATTTTCGAATGAAATCAAAGTAGAATAAACAATGGTAGTGGTAGTGGCTTTGACCCAACGGGTTATGCTTATGTCAAGTTTACTTACAAAATTTAGTGTCGACCTTTAGAAATTAAGCATAGATTCAAATTCGTTAATTGTGACCTGTCGCTGCTGCTGCTGCTATTGTTGTTTGTAGTACCACTGCAACAGCTTTTCTTTTCTTCAAAATTTAAGATATTTATTTACAAAATCAAGGATTCACTGAGTAATACTATCGTTCAGTTAAAATCAACGACTGCTTCTTTAAATTACCTCGAAGACGTTAAGGTTGGTTTCAATCTTTCATGGTGCTAAGATGTTACTAAAATAAGCTAATACTGAAATCTGAAGCAAGTAAAATTAATTTGGCATTTGCTAACCTATTCAATGTTTACAGATACGCTGTAAAGAACCCACACTCTTGTAAAAGAAAAAGAAAACTGTCTCAAGATAAGAATTTCTATCAAAAGCAGTTTTTGTGATAATCTACCCGGAGGCGGATGACATTTATACTCAGGATTCACTTTGCAATGCGTGATTGTTGAACAGAAACACACACACATAAAGAAAAACTTTACGACAAACAAGCAATCAATATACAAAAATGCTAACATTATCTGTCTCGCTTTCTACACTGCAGAATATAAGTCTGATACAAATTATGAATCACAGTATTCTTGAAATCTCTTATTATACTAAAGCTGGGTTAATCAACGTTTTTTTCCCTAAGGCTTTTTTCCTATATATTTTAATCACACATAATACATGCAAAAATATACCGTAGGTTCAGGATTGAGTTATGTTTAAAAAAAAAACTTTCATTTTAATTCGTCTAATTAGCCATAATTTGCAATTAGTTGATCAAGTGATCCATATCTTACTACATTTGTATCTATCACTTTCACAATCTCTTTCATTGTACGTCGTTGGACTTATTTTATATGCTGTCTATCACTCACTTCTGTCACTCCTGTCACTCCTCTCTCTCTCTCTTCGTTTATTAACGATAAGATAATAAATTTCTCTCTGTAGAAGTTTCGTTTCAACCTCCTCTTCATGGTCTTCCTCATCCCCTCTCTATTTACGAAGACAGACGGTGAGAAAAGTTTACTTAACTAACTATGTAGAGAAAGAGAGCCAGAGACCAAGCAGAGTGAAACAAATTTTGGATTTTGTCTTCTTATTGTTTTAGATTTAACTGGCTTTGCGAACTCACTTTTTTATACAAGCCGGGAGAATTTTAGGCAGACCTTTGTGGGAATGAGGTATAATTCTGTTTGGTCCTAAGAGGTGATTCTCCCAGGCATTACCTCCTTTTGGACACATAAACAAAAATCAATTTTTTCGGTTCTTATTTTCATATCAACCAGGGAACCTTTGGCACATTTTGATTTTAAGGTCTGGTTCGCAGTGGGTCCGACCATTTTGTCTGAATTATATGGTATGGTTCAGTTGAGTCTTAGAAAGACATTCTACCAAGTATTATCTTCTCCTTCGTGGGGTTTAATGCCGGTTGCAGTTTTCCTGATTCAAACCATGTAACCCAAGCTCAATGGGTGACCCAACGAGTCACATTTCTTTTTAGTGAATTATAAAACAAAAGTTAAACTAACAAGTCTCCTTTGTGTTTTCCAGTTCAATATACCAAATAAACAAAGATCGCTATGTCGTATAATTTTAAGGAGTAAATGGGCTCTGCCTATCGCTCGACCTTTGCACTCCTTCTTTGTCTGTTAGCCAGGTGCAGAGGTACCAGTGCAGGGATACCTCAAAGACACCCAGTGCTTGGCCTTGTTTCCTGACTAGGACAATAAACGCTGTCTCTGTTTCTCTCTATCTGGGCAACTTGGGAAACATATTTTGTCACTAAGTCTCACATAACGTGTCTGGGTCGCTCTTGTTCACACAGGTTGAGGGTACAGGTTAGACAGCTTGTCTGGCTGCTGTTTCCGACAGGAGCTCAAACTCTTAAGTGGCGCTAAGAACGGCTGCTCCATCAACAGTTGTATAATATCGTGGGTAACAATTCCCATGGATCAAGTCTTGACTAATGGTCCGGAAGTGTGAGCTTATTGGCACCAAACAAGCACCCACTTTGCCCTCCCCACTCTATCTAAAATGAAAATGACAATACAAAGAAAAATAAACAAACCTAAACCAGACACGCAACAAAAAACATCTGCTGTCTCCGCCCTTGAGGCTAGCATTCACAAATATCCAGGGGCTTAAAACCAACATCAATGACGTAGAAACCTTTCTCCTAGTAAACTCCTCGAATATCCTAGCAGTAAGTGACACAAACCTACAATCCTCAATCTCCTCACACCATTTTGACATGACTGAATACCTCTCACTACTGTAAAGACAAAAGACAAACATATGCATGGGCTAGGAGTTTATGTTTAGAACACCCTCTCCTTGACTAGAGAACATAGGCTAGAATTAGATGATCAAGCCTACATGTGCTTTAGATTCACTTTACAACACAGCGTTAGTTACTTATATGTCTTATACCGTTCTTCTTCAACCCATGACTGTACTCTGCTTAACTTTGTCTCTGAAAGCATAGATACAGCACTCTCACTTGACTCGAATGCCCTAATAGATATATTTGGGGATTTTAATGCACACCACGTTGACTGGCTTGGATTCTCCAGCTATACAGACGCAGCTGGTAACTCCACATATAGTTTCTCCATAACGCACTCCCTCTCACAGACTGTCACTTTCTCGACCTTCCTCCCTGATCGTGTGGACTAGCAAGCCTCACTTCTAGACCTGTTTTTGACCTCACTGCCTGAGGATTGTGTGACGAATGCCTATAGTCTTCTCAGAAAGCTGATCACCTTGTGGTAATGATTTATATCACCCTAAAATCTAGTCCCAAACTGATGAATAGACAGAAATTTATAGAGTCAAGAAAAAATTGTAAGACTGTGATAGGTGAAGCAAAGGGAAGGTATACAGAGATGACCAGAAAATGTATTCAGTTGCAGAAACTAGGTACTCGTGATTTCTGAAAAATCTTTAGTAGTGTGGTTAACAATGGGCAATCAAAAATTCCCTCGCTATCCAACCACAATGATTTCATTTGCACGGCAACTGACAAGGCTGAACTACTTGCTTAGCCTTTCACCTTAAACTCCACTTTGAACTCTACAAACAACTCTCTCCTAAATTTCCCATTGCAGACTGAAGCCACACTTAATGACCTGGTCATCACCTCGTCTCATGTCTAGGACATCATAAAAAACCTGGACAAATCCAAAGCATGTGGTCCTGATCTTATACCAGTAATAGTAATAAAGAAATGCTCTTCTGAACTGGCCCCTGTCCTCTCCAAGCTCTACAACAAATGCCTTGCCGAATCTTGCTTCTCTGATAGCTAGAAAATTGACTCTATGGTACCAGTCTTCAAGAATTTTAGAGATAGGACTGATGCTCATAATTATCGTCACATTAGTCTACTCCCGCTCTTCGCTAAAATCTTTGAATCCATAATGAATCTAACGATAGTCCGGCACCTCGTTAATGCTAACTTCTTTCTGATCATCAGTATTGATTTAGACAAGCACGGTTTACTGCAGATATGCTAACGGTCATCTCCGAACGCCTATACTATACACTGGACAAGACAGGTGAAGCGAGTGCAGTAACATTTGATATATCCAAAGCCTTTGACAAGGTCTGGCATAAAGGGGTTCTCATAAAAAGTAATCTATATGGTATTACTAGACGAATATTTAATAAAATTAGATCCTTCCTAACCAAAAGAAATATCCTTTATTGTTCCTGATTTTCATAAATTACATCCCTGATGACATTGTATCTTAGATGAGTATATTTGCTGACAACACCATGCTTTACTCTCGTCATGTGGGCAAAACGGGCATGCACATATCCGAGGCAATGGCTAAATCCTTAGAAAGTGACCTCCAGTCTGTAGTGGAATGGGGTCATAAATGGATGGTAACATTTAATGCTGCAAAGACAAAGCTGCTTTCCTTCAACAACTACAAGAAACTTCTTTAACCACCGATTGCCATGGCAAATAAAACCCTACCTGAGAGTCAAAGTTCAAACTACTCAGCCTAACATTCACAGGTAGCATGAATTGGAACAAATACATAGAAGACATTGCCAAGGCTGCTACAAAGAAAGTAGGCTCCCTCTACCGTGCTAGAAAACTTTTCACTTAACAGTATCCTATATCTCTACAAAGCCATCATCCACCCATGCATGGAGTATTTTTGTCACATCTGGGCTGGTGCATCCATCATCCGCTAGTCTCTCCCTCTTAGACAAGGTCCAAAAAAGAGTATCTAATCTAATAGGGCCCTCACTATCCACCAAGCTCCAGCCCCTGTCCCATCGCTACTAAGTAGCATCCTTGTGCTTGTCTTACAAGTACTTCAATGGAATGTGCTCCGATGAACTTGCTGCTCTGGTACCCCCTTGGCGTAAATACACTAGATCAACTCGACAAACCCGACAATCAGCTAAATCCCATCCATTTACTGTGGAGGTCCTCAAATGCTGGAGAGCCTTCTACTCCGATAGCTTCTTTACTTGAGCTGCCGGCCTTTGGAACTCTCTCCCTTCTCCCTGTTTCCCCGACGGTACCGACATGCAGAAATTTAAATCTGACGTGAACAGGCAGTTCACTGCACAGCTCCCAATTTAGGATGACCCCCAAAACTTTCACCCTAATTCGCAGTAGTCCCTTATGTCTACAGTGGCAACTTGCCTTGTTTGAGGTGAACTATGTTTAAAAAAAAAAATTTTTTTTTAATTTGGTTGGCCTCATTCCACCACTCACAGAGACCTATCAAGTAACATTATTATTGTTCTTGAATCAAGCTCTTCTTTTTGCCTGCAGAAATACACAAGATGAGATCGAGTTTTAATAAGAGTTTCCACAGGTTTGGACTTGAAATCCCTATCTCTTGACACTCTATCCATATGCGGGTCCGTTGTTATTATTGCAATTGAATTCATCTTGGTCTGCAATACCACACAAATCATTGCAACTTATGTACAGCAGTTCTGAGAAATGTTGCAAGAGATGGTTAACCAATTGCAATTCTACCATTGAAGACCGACCAGTTATGAACTTAAGAGCTCAGCCAAGTCTCACAGATGGTTTTCGCTCATGTTCTCAGCTTCCCACCGATACACTAGCGCCATTCTATTATGTTTAAGTTTAAGAATGCATTTGTATTGGTCTGAATATTCCGACATGTTTGATTTCAAAACCATGGTCCCATAAACGAATGTGTTGTGTAATGTGGCATCGAAACGAATGTATCACTTTTTGTTGCTTGTTCATTTCTCTTTTAAATGACTCATATTAATTTTTTATGATAATCAACATTGCTTAGCACAATGGCAACCTTATTGATTGGTTATAGGGCTTTGTCGATTGAGAATCCCCAGTGTCATTTTTATTTTAGTTATTTCTCCACAATGAAATTCTTGTGAATTAATTTTTCTTTCAAATAGCCGATATTGAATTTTTACAATAGTCAACATTGATCTTATTAACACAATGGCAGAGTATGTATGATGACGACATCAGGCTTTGTCAACTAAGCATTTTTTGTTTTATTCTATCAATTTAATTTTACTTAATTTCTTTATTTTTTCTTTATATTTAATTGCAACTTGAATCTCTCTTATTATTGCCTCAATATTCTTTGGGAACGAGGGGCAAAATATCACATATACCTAATTGTCAAATTTGTAACCTAGAAACAAAATCAAGAGCATTAACTAAAAAGATTAAAAAATGATTTCAATACCCACAGTCGATTCACTTTGTCAACAGAACATGTCATATTGCTATAGTCACAGTGGTGATGTGGCAACCCAAGTTTCTATCCTCTCTTGTAGACGTCTTCTTATGAATTGTTATTAATGAAGAAACATCACACCTGCACATGGGTCTTAAAAATCTCTTTGGGGTTTTCTTTTTCTTTATAGTATATATGTACATTCATGAAATATCCTCCAAGGAGAGAGGTCAACTACCTAAAACACAGCTGCTCTCTCTGCTGACTCAGTTAAAAAGAGAAAGATCTGTTATCCTCCTTAACTACGTCAGATTAGCAGCTTCCTGTATATGTGACGTCACTGCAGGGACATGTTGCTCTTACATGACTTTCAATTGGAAAATTTCACTCGATTTAATTAATACTGTTTGGAAAGTTCCTATTCTAACCCTATTTTTATACATCAGTATATAAATATTATTACAATATGATTTTGGTTTCAATTCTTAATTTTAGACTTTTTTTTACAAATAAATCCATGAAATGACCACTTTGAATTAGAAAATAAATTGATGCGTATTTGAATTTCACTTGAAATCAAAGATTTTTACAAGTTAAAAACATTATAAATTTTGATAGAGAGAATGCATTCGAACCTTGACTCTGAATGTATGCTAACAGTATATATTTTACAGAATATTTGAAAACATCATTTTTTTAAAAATTATATTTTAAAAATTGAGCTGAGAGTCAGACTAGACAGGACAGTGGGTCAGATCCAGCTGATGAATTGCAAGTTTAACACCCCTGACGTAATGGCTAGACAACATATTCGATTTTGATCCACACAACATTTAAAGAAGAAAATGGTTAAGCAACACAGGCATCATTTTTTGTGTCCAACGTTTGAAGAATGGCTAAGTAACGGATGCTTCATATTGATGTTATAATGCTACACTAGTTTCAAGAGTTTAAGGTATTTTTCGATCATCTGTGTGAACTTATCATCCGACATGTTTCATGATGAAGAATAAAAATCTATATGCTTTTAAGAAAGGTTGAATTTTGTAGATCTTGCCAATACCAAGGAAGCAAATATTTGTTTCCTTCAGTGACAACGTTTTGAATATTCACTCTCCATAGTGTTGTGTGAAACAATAACACACTATTACATAAATGTTGTGGCCTTGCAGGGCCGTTAATAATCAAGACAAACACAATAGTATAACAAGCCGTGCGTGCGTGGTCCCCCTCTGTATGTGAATCGATGTGGCGAGTGTAAAATGCAATATATTTGGGGCATTTTTACCCCCCTCCCCTTTGACTCCCTGGAGGCGCGAACCAGAATTTTTCTGAGGTCAAGGATGCTCATTTTATATCCAGAACAATTGCCTCTACATTTTGGCCAAGTTTCAGAAAAATTGAATGGATGGATCAAACCTTATGGGAGAAAAGGGTCATTTTTTGCCATTTTGGGGGCTTTTGACCCCCTGGGGGCGCGAACCAGATTGTTTCCAAGGTGAGTGATACTTATTTCCTATTCGAAACAATTGCTTCCACATTTTGGCCAAGTTTCCGAGAAATTGAATGGATGGATGAAAAGTTATGGGGCAAAAAATGTCATTTCTTTTTCCATTTCGGGGCCTTTTGACCCCCTGGGGGGCTAACCAGATTTTTTTTCAAAAATCAGAGAATGTCACTTTCTAACCTGACCAAAGTTACAACTTCATGCAAAATTTCAGAGAAATTCAATGGATGGTTACGGAGAAAAATCCGGACGGACGGACGGACGAACGGACGAACGGACGAACGGACGGACGGACGGACATGCCTCAAAACATAAGTCCCATGATTTTATAAATCAGGGAACCAATTAACAAAAGTATGTTACAGAAATACGCGTTATGATTCTGAGGCTATTTGTGTCTGGGTAAGTCCATTTATTCCCTGAAATAGGTAGATCAGCATACAGCATAACACCCCCATTTAAGCCTTTGCTCCATATGGAGTCAATACCTTTTTCTCTTAGAGTTAACTTCTATGAAGTCGGTATTTTTCCTTTTCCTTTTAGATGCTTGCTTTTTCTGGTAATTCAAACATATCAAACACAACGTCCATCAATTCTTTGTTTTGTCCTCTACAGCATAGGAATATCTTTTCCTGGTTCGGTCTATCTCGCTTTTTTCCGTTATGGTTGAACGACTTGACTGTTGAAAAACTTGTTTGAAAGTATTTCGTATTAAGAAACTGTCAATTTGTTCTTCAATTATTTTTCGCAGAGTTGGGGGTTGTTTTGTTTTTTGTCAGAATTTACACACTTTGCTTGTTAAAATTCAGTATTATTTCAACTTCTTGCTCTGTCATTAACAAATAGATAGAGCATACTACTAAACTTTTTTTTTAAATCCAACAATTCAATTGTAGAACATAAATACGAGTTTTCTGTCGCCAGTGTTTGTGTGCAAGTTAAGTCCGGTTTATTTTTGTATTTGAATAAATATAAATTCCTTGTTGTCAAAGTTGTGTGACATATGTTTGAAGAAAAATGTTGTACTGAATAAGTCCGAGTACCTTGTCTCCAGTGTTTTGAGATGTAGGGTTCGAATCCTTGCTTCTAGTGTTGTGCGACACAGGTTTGGGTAATGATCAAATAAATCCTCAATGCCAGTGTTGTGAGATGTAGGTTTTGAATGCTCGTCGTTAGTGTTGTGGCCTTGCAGGGCCAGTAATAATCAAGACAAACAGTTGTATAGTTAACAAAAGTGTATTAACAAAAGTATGTTACAGAAGTATGCGTCCTGATTCTGGGGCTGTAACTGCCACAACGCTTAGTCGTAATTTCTTTATTGTGTCTGGGTAAATCTTTTTTTTTTTTTATTGATTCCTTAAAGTTTAGATGTTTACTTTGTCGTGTTCCCAATGGAAAAAAGAGAGGGTCATAATTGTTTAATCTTTTCTTATTTTATCTATCAATTCTCATGCCACTACTCATCGATAATATTATCAAGTTCCAGTCCCCAGCCGACAGGTACATTTTAAAGGTCACTGATTTCTCATTACTTCAAATCTGCATGCACCTGTAACTAAAGTATGGCAGAAGGCTATCCAATCAGGTGTCATCGAGGCATTTTCTTTTAGACCATACTTCTGTTTCAAGAGAAAATGAATTTCTCTATGAAACATTGCTTGCATGACGAGGAGTTTAATCTCCAACGGCACTTTCCACTGAGTCGACACTGGTTAAATTCAGTGGCAAGAAGAAGTCAAAGTTGACTGGAAAGAAAACCGGGATAAGCAGAAGGAGTAGTGTTATTTAATAGTTTTCCTTCTCCTAGATTAGTTGCATTATCAAGGCTTGATAGTCTAGTCTACCCTCCTATTTCACTCATAACCCAAGGCATTATGTTGCACAATATGTTTAACAAAAGGAAATAACTTATAACTAAGTAATAATATCAACTTCACTTTCTTCTGCTTTGTCATCTGTTAAAAAAATGTGACTTAGGAAAAAGTGAGTTTGTAAAGCCAGTTAAATATAAAATAAATTATAAAGACCAAATCTCAAATTAGTTTCTTTCTGCTCTCTCTTTCTCTCTCTCTCTTTCCCCAGCTATGAGAATTATTACTACCACTGGTGATATTCAATTTTGTTTATAATGGATTATTGCAACCTATTTTATTAGTTCCTTTCTTTTTACCTTTGACTTTTAATATACAGAGAGAGAGAGAGTGTGACAGAAGCGAGAGTAATAGCTACTGTTTAAAATAAGAGTGGGGGGGGATCAAACAACATACAGGGCCACAGTGAAAGATAGAAACTTAGTAAGAGATAGTTCATTTGGTAAGTTAATTGTAAATTGTGGTTAATTTGAACAATTAAAATGGAAGTTTTATTTTTCAAACATAACTCAATTTAAAAACTTAAGTATATTTTAGCATGCATATTGTGATCAAAATAAATAGGAAAACAAATGTTGATTAACTCAGATTTAGTATGATAATAGATATGCATGATGGATATACTGAAATTATCATTTTGTTTATTTTTCAAGCAGTAAATAGCCAGAACTCTAAGCACGTGAAAACTTTGGTTGAGAAAAGTGTTCAGTTTAAGTTATTTATATATAACATGAACTTTTATCAATTTATTTTACTTTTTGTGCATACCTAGAATTTAAAATATTACGGTCTCTCAATTTAAATCTTGGTTCATTTTAGCATTTTTTTAAGTGATTAAAAGGATAAGACTTATTTTCTAATGCTTTTGGGTACACTAGATTCTCAAACGCAGATGAGGCAACTAGCTTAGGAGAAAGAAAACTCTGAAATAACACCAATTGTGGCCTATCTCTCTGATTAACCTCCTTGGAGAGGCATGGGTTGTTCAATCCTGATTCTCATGAGCTCACCGAAGTTAAGCAATGTTGAACTTGGTCAGTATCAGAAAGGGGGCGATTTGGGTGTACATGCGCTATTGTCATCTCCCTCCGGAAACTGCATGTGAATTTGGTATTCCCTAGAAACTTCCTCTTTCGGTTGAATTCAGCTCAGCCTACCCAGGGAGAATAACACACCAGGTAATATTTAGTTGTGAAGGGGGAAATATCAAAAAATTGAAATTTCAAACATATTTCTGGCAACAATTATTATTAGGTAAATTTAATTTTTTAAATTTTACTTGGTAAAAAATGCCGTCATTGATGACATGGTTATACTTACTAGAATCTTAAAAAAAGGAGAAAGTATATTGATCGACCGTAAGTTCATTCATCTATTATTATATTAAAGCTGAGTTAATCGACATTTGTTTCCCTAAGGATTTTTTCCTATTTATTTTTATTACACAGAATACATGTTAAAACATTACTTAGTTATGGGATTAAGTTATGTTTGAAAAATCCATTTTAATTGTTTTAATTAGCCCATAATTTGCAATTTACTCACCAAGTGACGCATCTCTTACTAATTTTCTCTTTATTATTCTCATTCTTTCTCACTGTCTGTTAATTGATCCCATGCTCTTATTTTAGTCACAGATATTATATATATATATATATATGTTGATACTGAGTAACGATTGTAATTGTAGGCTTTGATCGCCTAGTTTTTCATGTTTAATTTTTGCGTGTTTGTTTTGTTTTGTGAAATTAGCACTGAAGATGCCACACCAAGAAATAAATGCACAGGAGCATTTTACAAATATATTGATGTTTGCCGAAACAACTGTATGCTGAATAAAAAAAAGTTTTATGAAATGACGTGAATATGTCCTTTATAATATTGAAATGGTATAAAATTACATAAATAAATATTGAATATATATATATATATATATATATATATATATATATATATATATATATATATATATATATATATATGAATGAATAGTCAAAGGTAATGCAATTAACTATAAAGCAGAAAAGCAAAAGATTGGAATCGTGCTTGATAAAGAATAGGAAATATCACTACAAGTATCCATAGTGTTTAACCCATTACTGAAAAGAAACAAAAGAGATAGATAGTGATATATAGCGAACAGAAAGACTAATTTTGTCTTTCTATATTTTTTTAATGTAACTGCCATTTCAAACTTTTTTTGACCCCATTCAAACAATTTAACACAATCTCAATGGGTGACTCAACGGATTTATTTATAAAGGAAAAATGCAGCATTTTAGCCGAAACATTTTTCTTTTCGTGTTTTCTCCTTTTTCGTTTCTTTCCTTACTTTCTTTGTCTTGCTTTGTCTTTTTCTAGTTCATTTTCATTCCTTTTTTTCTCTTCTTTCTTGCCCTTATTTTTCCTGTCTCTTTCTCTTCCTACCTTGTTTGGTTATTTTTTTTTCCTAATTTCTTTTCTGTTCCATTTTATTTCATACTTTTTCTTTTCATATTCCTTCTTTCTAATGTTTTGTCTTTCTCTATTTCTTTCTTTTGCCCTGCATTTTTTTATTTCTTTTCTTTTTCTCTTTACTCATACATTCCCTTTTTTTACATCTCTCTCTCTCTCTCTTTATATATTTCCATTTCTTTCTATCTCACTTTTATAATCATAATTACTCATATTCTTAAAAACAATCGATCATCTGAGTTTCAATTTATATACTCAACTTATGTATGTATGCCCAACATCGACCCAAACAGAATGCACTGTCTCTCTTGTAGCATAAAACCAGATTATATTCTAATGTCTTATATAATGTGATGTCGCTGTCAATGTCTGCATAACATTTGCTTACTTAACATAGCATAACAAAAATACTTTTTGGTTTTATGCTGGAGTATCATGCCACCTCTAAATTTTTATCTGGATATTTATTACATTATAAAAAGAAGATCGTCTATGTGCCTCCCTCTAACATTTTGGTGGCTAAATATATTTTGCCATATTATATATTTTGGAAGATGTTACAATGTTATTTCACTCATACCTGTATGTGTGTGTATATATATATATAATGTATGAGCAAGATGATTTTTTGACTTCCTGCTGGTCTGAAAACAAATTAGTCCGATCTTGTGATCAGTCTTTTTAAGAACTTTCTGTAACAACATTTACACAACAGCCTTGAATAAACAATATGGCCATTTTACTATTTATGATGTGCCAAACCTACTAATACACACATTCTCCATCCCTACCCCCTACTCTCTTTCTTGTGCTTTCTTTCTTTCTCTCTTTATTAATATATGATATATATATATATATATATATATATATATAGATATATATATATATATATATATATATATGAAAAGATTATTTGGCATATACACATTTTACCTTTGTCTGCACATGCACACACATATATATCTTGGCATATAAAAACATTTTTACCGTTGTCTGTAGACGCACACACACATATATTTTTTTTTTCAATTGACACTATACATTAGTTTGATCTTTCATCGATACCTTCGGTATCAAAGAAACACTAAGAACTCAGCCTATAGGGCTAAAGTTACCAAATGTAACTGATTTTTAAGTCGATGTTTTGATAGGTTAACACACTATGAGATTCTCTGCCTGGTGAGGAAGAAACCGAAAAATATATATGCTCTTGCACAAGTAATTGAGCACTCTGGTTATTTCTCCTATAACCCTAAATTACACTATATATATATATATATATATATATATATATATATATATATATATATATATATATATATACATAATATTATAGGATTATATAATATATTGCGTATATATTTTGAGTATTTACTTAAACAGTTCTCAATATCTGAGTAGAGTTTAGTATTAGTAGCATGTAAATATATCTATTGAAAAGTAAGCTACACAGAGGGGTCCATGTTTCATTCTCACAGGAAATCATTTGGCCAAATAGTATTTAGCCTGATGAATTCCTGCAGGAATGAAACATGGACACCTTTGTGTAGCTTATCTGACATAGATATATTTATATGCTTATATATATATATATATATATATATATATATATACTAGTTGTATATACCCAGGAGTCTTTTGTACTTTCATTTTCATTTCTCATTTAATTTTTTAATTTTTTTACTATGTTGTTTTATTTAGTATCGTTTAGTCATTAAATTATTTATTGAACTAAATTGTTATAGAACTATAACGTATTTGTTCAGGTGATGTTTTTGTCATCATAAAATTGTTGGATGTAAATAGCTTCTTAAACTTTCAATATTCTAATGCATTGGGATTTTCTGATAGTTTTAAAGTCAGAAAGAACTTTCTATACTCCCTTTAAAAAATCGAAGAGTAACGCAGTAATTCATGCTTTTGTTTTCAATTATTAACGAAAGATTAAAATGGCTGACCTTTTTACAAAGAAATCGAAATGCATTCTGGTGCATTATCTTTTTTCGAACAAAAACAATACAAATAACCTTCATATTTGCAAAATGTTATTAAACAAGTTTTTCTACATTGAGAATAGTTCTCTAAATAGGTCTTTGACTTTCCAATGTTTTAAGTTATATCTAAGATTTTAACGCCCAATCAGCTAGAGCTGAGTGTACTTTTGCAGAGTGGTAATTCCCTCGTCAACGGGAGTCGTCTGCTGGCTGTTAGTGGCAACACCTGATGTTTAAGGATGGGGGCTGGTGACTGAACAGTCTATGTCCTGGTTATCTAAATTGTCATGTGATTTGCCACATTCCACTTTGGGCCTTACTTTGACAAGACGGGAGCTCAGAGCGACCCGATCCAACTAAGTAGCTGGTCACAACATGCCTTAGCAAAAAAAGTTAATTCTAATTGTACTATTAAACTTGATCTTTCTTCGATCGGACACCCATTTCCCCATCTAACTTTTAACGGTAGGATGCTGATGATTAATCATGCCTAGGAAATGAACAGCTTGATCACTGCTTCATGTTACTAAATATAAGTTTTGAGGTATTAAATCTAAAACTGGTAGTGACTCAAAACTGTACTTAGTGTGAATATACTGATTGTGTATTCATATCTCAACCAAGGCGATTGGAATCCACCTCCCCTGGTATATTCCCAACAGAAGTTGAACTCCACAGTGGTGTGGGGGGGGAGCATTTTGAACAACTCACAATGGTAGGTTAAACACTTTTTGGTCTTAGTGGGCAATCACGTAGAGATGGTGTCTCGATAAAAAGCCTGGTTCCCGTCACCTTATTTAGTAAGCATTACGAAGGGTATCCGGGTTATAAAAATATTCCCTAAATAAGAGACTGGCTTCCAAAGAAAATCAGTTGCATTTCAGGTTATGTAGTTTAAATGTAGTAAACTTGTGTGGAAGGTCTGTTGAGATTGTTGAGTTTCTTGAAAGAAGATGTATTGACATGTGTTGTGTCCAAGAGACTTGATGGAGAGTGAAATCTGTCGGAATGATAGTGGGAAAGAAATGCAAGATATAAACTGTATTGGATTGGAAATGAAAAAGGAACAGGGTGTGTTCGTATTTCTATTGCAATGAAATCGGTAGAGAAAGTGATTGAAGTTAATTGTTGAAGTTAGCGAATCATACTGTTGAAGTTGATTGTGAGACACTTTTCGCAAGTATATATCTGTTTATGCACTAGAATGTAGTTTGAGTGATGATGCAAAAGATAAGTTTTATTACAGTAAGGTTGATGAGAAGGAAGTACTTGCTGTGACAGGTGATTTGAATGGTCATGTTCGAAATACCTCAGGGTGTTCAAGGAGGAAATAGATATGGTGATAGAAGTGCAAAAGGAGAAAGAATCTTAGAATTTGGTCTTGCCATGGACATTCTGGTTGTAAATACTGTTTTTTAAAAAAGGAAAACCCATCTCATTACATATGAATCTGAAGCACAGACATAAGTAGATTATCTGTTGGTAAAGAAAAAAGACAGAAAGCTCTTGAGTGATGTGAAAGTAATACCTGGTGAAGAAATTTGGACACAGCACATACCGGTTATTTTTTAATTAAAGTTGAAGACAGCTCATGAGGTAAATAGAAAATTTATCCCCAGGAGAAAGGTGCGGAGGTTAAATAAAGAATATGTTAAACACGCGTTTAGAGACCAAGTGATGGAGTGTTCGATTACCAGATCCCTTCAGGAGGTATGGATACAGTGGAAGAATCTGAAAGATAAACTGTTGGAGGTAACAGCCCCAACTTGGGAGTGGATCAAAGGGCCTCCAAGACATAGGGTGACATGGCGATGGAATGAAGAAGGTGAGAAGTGTATTAAAAAAGTGGAAACGATGGAGTGAGTGAGGAAAAGGTTTAGTGAATAAAGATATGTACCTGATGGCAAAGAGGACAGCAAGAAGAGCAATATACAAAGACAAACATCGATATTGTCGAAGAAAAGTGCATTCGAAATGAGAATAAGGTGCTAGCAACAAATGAACAGGACAAGAGAGATGCTTGGAAATGTCATGAGAGATTGTTGAATACCAAGTTTTCATTGGATCGAGAAAATCTACAAGTTGCTGAAGCAATTTCTGGTTCAGTTATAGGAATTGAGAAAGAAATTGTATAGGAAGCTGTAAGATGACGAACGGTAAGACTGAAGGAACCTCAGACGTTGTTGCAGAAATGTTGAAACATGCATTGAGATGATCAGTCGTGACAAATCGAATCATAAAGAAGAGGTTGTTTCTAAGTTCACTTATGAACTGTTACAAGGATAAAGGCAGAACTCTGGATAGAGTTAATTTGAGAAGCTTAAAGTTGATAGATCAAGTCTTGAAAGTAGTTGAAAGAATGAATGTGCAGCAGATAAGAAGTCAGATAAGCATAGATGAAATGCAGTTTTTCTAGTTTTTTTAAACTTAGTTAACCCCAAACAAGGCAAGTTGGCACTGTAGACCAAAGGGGCTACTGAGAATTAGGGAGAAAGTTTAGGGGATCGTCTTAAATTGGGAGTTGTGCAGCGAGATGCTTGTTTACATTAGTTTTAAATTTCTGCATGTCGGTAAAGTCGGGGAAACAGGAAGCAGAGAGAGAGAGAGTTCCAAAGGCCGGCAACTCAAGTTAAAAAGCTATTGGAGTAGAAGGCTCTCCGGGATCTGGGGTCCTCCACAGTGAATGGATGGGATTTAGCTGATTGTCGGGTTGGTCGAGTGTATTTATGTCGAGGGAGCACCAGAGCAGCAAGTTCGTCGGAGCACATTATATTACATTACTTGTAAAACAAGCACAAGGATGCAACTTAGCAGCGATGGGACAGGGGCTGGAGCTTGGTGGATACTGAGGGACATATTAGATTATAGAATCTTTTTTTGGACCTTGTTTCAGTGGGAGAGATTATGCACCAGCCCAATACTCTATGCATGGGCGGATGGTGGATTTGTAGAGATATATGGTACTGTCAGGTGTGAGAAGTTTTCAAGCACTGTAGAGAGAGCCTACTTTCTTTGCAGCAGCCTTGGTTTTATGCCTGAGAGAAGTTAGACTGATGCTGTATTTACTTGAGACAGATGCAAGAGAAGTATCTTGGTAAGAATAGTAACATGTATGTTGATTTTATGGATTTGGAGAAATCTTTTGACAGAGTGCTAAGGAGTGTTGTCTGATGGGATTTGTGTAAATTAGGGGAAGCGAATGGTTGGTGAAGGTTGCTCAAGCAATGTTAGAATCAACAGCACATAGTGACAGCTTTAATGTTAAAGTGAGAGTATATCAACGTTCTGTACTGAGTTCGTTGCTTTTCATTTGTGTCTTAGAAGTGGTGTCTAGAGCGTTTTGTATGGATTATCCGGAAGAGATGCTGTATGCTGATTATTTAGTGCTTGTCTGTGAAACAATGGAAGATCTACTTGTTAAGTTGGAGACTTGGAGCAAGGTTTTCGAAAGTAAAGATCTGAAAGTGAATGTTACCAAAACCAAAATGATGATCAGTGGTTGTAGTATTAGAAAAATCTCAGAAAGAGAACAGTTCCCTTGCTCAATTTGTGAAAAAAAAGTTTGGTGCAACTCAATTTTTGATGGTACTTGTAAGTATTGAGTGCACAAGAAGTGCAATAGAATTACAGGTGGGTTGAGAAATGATAACTAATTTGTGTGACAATGGAGACGAATAAGAACTCAGATGTAGAGAAAGTATATTTTTATGACAAGACTATTGAGGTTGTCCAGAAGTTTTGTGATACTATTAGAGCCTATGGAGGAGCTGGTGCTAGTGTGGTTGCAATAGCTAGTGATGGTTGGAATAAATTCAAGGAGCATCTGCCATTACTGACAAGCAGAGTGTGACCACTGTATACCAAGGGAATAGTCTATCTGGCATGAATACGCAGTGTGATAATGTATAGAAGTTAAACTCGACCTGTGTGGATTGAGCAGATGCGTTGCATGGAGAGAAATGATATGAGAAGGATACAATAGATGTGTAATGTAAGTCTTAAAGACAGGCTTAGATCGGATGACCTCAGCGGAAGATTAAATCTGGACAGTAGAGGGAGGTGTATGCAGAAGAGGAGAGTTCGTTGGTATTGTCAAATTGAAAGAATGGATAAGGGTTCTTGGGTTAGAAGATGTAGAACAGTTGAGGTAGCAAGGTTAGTTGGCAGGGGAAGACCAAGGGAAACACAGCAAGAATGATAGATTTGAAAGAGAGATAAATAAAGATCTGGCCAGAGAGTTGTTAGTTTGGAAGTTAATTTCTAGAAGCCGTCCAACACATGCCAGCATGTGAAACAGACATCAAAATGATGATGATGATGATGATGATGATGATGATGATGATGATGATGATGATGATGATGATGATGATGATGATGATGGCTTTATGCTTTTGCCTATTTTTATTTTTATAAATAAGCGATTAATAGTAAATTTAAAAAAATGAATTTCTTAAAGTGTAAAACTCTTTTCTTTCAATCGAGGTATCTGTTCACCGTCTTGTCTTTCGATTTTTTGAAATTATTAGCTTTCAGTAATTGCCATATTTAATTGTAATTCACTTGTTTTCTGATAAAATCGTTCATGTTAGTATATTAAGTAAGTATTATTCTTTGATGTACAACTGGATTTTGTGTGTTGATGCCATAGTATTACCCAAACTACTTCTGGAGATGTATTAAGTTTACGAATGGGTGGGGATAATAATTCAAGTTAAATGGCATTGGATTGAAGGGAGCCACGACGAGAATAAGATTGAGAAACACTCGTCCAGAGTATGAATGGCACCGAGTGTGTGGCCATAACTGACTTGGACTCTGTGAAAAGAGTGAAAATTACTGCCATCCTAGTCTCAACCAATACAATCAATTTAAGACTGTTGTGTTAGAATGTTTTGCAAACATTCCGAAAAAATAAACACATACATGCACACACAAACATTCGCACATGTTGATGACACATGAATTTTCAGGTGTACACTTCATTTTTAATTCAGAGAGCAGATTTTCTTTAACACTGTAAAACAACTCACACACATCATGAGAGACACCTAATTTCTCAGGACTAAGCCAGCATGATTGGTCACAGGAGTTCATTAGCCAAATTGGATGTACACAAGAGTCGTAAAAAAAAACTCTTGCAAATGATGTATTATTAATGTCAGGTGAAATTAGAAACATCACATTATCTTCCCCCTTTTTTTCTTTTCTTTTCTTGGGGACAATTCTATCAGAAAGAACTTTGTTGTTTGAGCAAACAATTTAAGTTTGGTCAGAGTAATAAGAAATCGAGCAAGCTCATAAAAAAGGAATAACCTTATTATCTATTTATTATTCACAGAAGACAATAGACTTGAAATTGATCATTTGTTCACTTTCAGTAATCAGCAAAAAATTCCAGTGTCGCCCGGGAGTAATAGCATCGAAATTAAAAGTCTGGATCAATTTCTCATCACATATCTCTTTCTTTCTTTGTCACTTTTTCTTCGTCTTTTGTTTGGTCTGTTTGTTTTACATCAAATCAATCCTTTTCTAGGGATTATTTAATGCTCAAATAGAAGAAATATTGTAAAAAATTATTTTGTATATATTAGATGAACACAAGTTTCAATTTTATGCACAGCTAGGGGGTGGAAAATTGCAGCTTCATAACAGTATTGATGTGTAGATGATTACAATAAATATAAGATTTCAACTCTGCAGAGCAAATTTTATTCTGTGATAATCTATTCATTTAGCCAATCATGCACCATCTTTTTGGACGGTGGTGGTCAGGTTCCTATCATAAAAATATTTCATTTATAACAAGCCTTTTGAACTTTGCTGAGTTGCAATATTTATCACAAACACAAACTCTATATTATTATCATAAAACCATGGTCGATCCTGATTCAGTTTAATAATCATATCCTATGTTACTCCCTGGACTCATAGCTTATAGTATTCCCTTGACTCATAACCTATGGCACTCCCTGGACTCGTAGCCCATGGTACTCCCTGGACTCGTAGCCCATGGTACTTTCTAGACTCGTAGCCGATGGTACTCTCTAGACTCATAACTCATGGTACTCTCTGGACTCATAACTCATGGTACTCTCTGGACTCGTAGCTCGTGGTACTCTCTGGACTCATAGCTCGTGGTACTCTCTGGACTCATAGCTCGTGGTACTCTCTGGACTCGTAGCTCATGGTACTTTATGGACTCGTAGCCCATGGTACTCTCTTGACTCATAGCCTATGCTAGTCCCTGGACTCGTAGCCGACTGTACTTCCTGGACTCATAGCTGATGGTACTCACAAGTGGAATAGCCTAAGACTTATAGGCTATTTTACTCTCTAGACTCAAAGCCTGTGGTACTCTTAGGACTCATAGCCTATGCTAGTCCCTGGACTCATAGCCTACTGTACTCCCTGAACTCATGACCTATGGTACTCCCGGACTCATAGATTATAGTACTAACAAGTGAGATAGCCTAGGACCTCACTTCTAAATCCGCCACTAGGTACTTCTGCCAGTTGATTAATTAATAAAAAACTTATTTTAATAAGTAATTCCTTGTATTATTGATGTCGAATACCTTTGATTTTATTGTTTTTATATATATTCAAAATAATTTCGTGTATAAATCTTAAAGGAAAGTAATAAAATAAAAATTAACTGTTATTTTATTATTTAATTATAATTATTATTTAATTATTTAGCAAAAATGAGTACATTTTACGATTAAGTAGGAGCAAATGGGTAGTCAAGTGGGATGTATCAACTCTTGTGTGTAATTTTACGTTGTATAGAAAACAACTCTTGTTTCCAGAAGAATATACATGAAATCTAGTAATCTGTTTTACTTTAGGTTAAAACTGTATTGGAAAATGGTATATCTTAGTCGTTTAACAGATAAAAGCAATCAGGAAAGGAGCTGTTCTAGAATCTTAATTTTAGAAAATAAAGAAACAAGTAACGAATAAAATAAAATTTAATAGATAGGTTTAACAAAGTTAATTTTAATATATGAGTTTAAAAGGAAAAATTAAATAAAATAAATCAAAGCATCTGTATAATAATAATAATAATAATAATAATAATTAGCTATGTATGATAGGCTTCGTAAGGAAACGATACAAATAGGACACATATTGCTTATTAATTCATGCATGCACATATATGGACATATTACAACAGATTACAATGGTTGTCCCTAACATACATCAATGGACATCTATCTATCTCTCCTTCCTTCCCAAAGGGAGTTTTTTTTTAAGTGGAGTAAAACTCTGGTTCGGTTAGTATTTAAATGCTTAGTATTTTTTTTATCAAATGAATGATTTAAAAGTGTAAACCATTCAGAGACTCATATCTTCCTGGTTTGTTTGTCTTCTCAATGCCAAAGGTAACCTTTTACTAGTGGTTGCTTCTGGTGATCTGGTAGAATGTTTGTTTCTGGGTTGTTAATTTCTGGTTGTGATTCAAGCATAGGCTTATGTTTTTATTAAAGGTTCCCTGATTGTGATGAGTACAATCCCCCTTGCATTGGTAGACTTTCCTGATTGCGTGTGTCCATAGGAGGGTTATTCAGCATTGTAGATGTTCTTGAGTTGATCTGTTCTCTCATCACTACTGGTGGCATATATTTTTCTTTATTGTAAATTGGTGTTAATTTTCGGAGGTGTTTCCTATTTCTTAAAGTGATTCGTCCTGTGCCATCTATTTGCACAGGAATCACCATCATCATCATATTCGATTTAATGTCCATTTTACATGCTGGCATGCATTTGATGGCTGTAAGAAATTGGCTTGTTAACTACCCTATGGCAGTATCTTCTAGGTTTTTAATTATCCCTCTTTCTCTAAAGTTGATCTGTATTACTTCCTCCCATATTTTCCCTGTGAACTGAACCTGCTACCTCAACTGTTCTGCATTTTCTAACCCAAGAATTTTCATCGATTCTGTCAATGTTGCTATATCATCGAAGACTTCTGTTCTGCACACATCTCCCTATACTGTCCAAATTTAATCTTCCTCGGATGTCATCAGAAGTAAGCTTGTATTTCAGACTCACATTACACATCTATTCTATGATTCTCATATCATTTATCTTCATGCAACGCATGACGAACATCCAATTTCCACTTGAGTAAATGCGAAGGGCGAACGGTATATTAAATGTAGTGAATTAGAGAGATGGTGAAAGAGAAAACCCTTTGAAGGCCGCCGAAGTAATGAAAGAATGAACATGGTTAACGAGAACAACATTTATTTGGTGTGTTATGAGAGAGAAGATGTGGTTACATATGTGTATAATGAAGAGATACATAGACAGGGAGTGTCGAAGTATGAGTAAAATATCCAGCTCCCTGAGATGTGTGAATCTCACATCCTGTTAGCTCAAACGATCTTAGATCTTGAAAAGAGGGTCATGTGATTAAGGATTCAAAAAGAGGGTTGGTAAAGATAAGCCAATTAGGTGTGACCATGACAAGGGGCAAATTTTGAAAATCTCCCAGATGAAAAACTTTTGTGTATCTTCGAAGTATTTGGGTACCTGAATTCTTGCACTTTCAGTGGCAGTGATATAGTAGTTACCAACAAGGACTGTCGGCTGTACATGCAATAGTTGAGTTCTGTCGTGACTACTCTCTCACTTCTACTTGGCCTTCTTCGGCTAGGCTTTTTGGCTAAGATCAAAGTGTAGTATCTGTTCCGATGGATACTGCACGCCTGTCCTGTGCAGTTCTAGGAGGTCCACCCTCCCAGGCTTTGCCTCCCCTCTTTGGGGAGGAGTAAGTTTATTGCTTACTGTCTGAGGCGCCCCTACCGGGGAATGCCGACGGGGCTGCCCAGGCAATTTTTAAATGGCCAGAGTGCTCACCTCTCGAGCGCTGGCTTTTCAAACCCCACTTTCTCGACCCGATCTTGGGTCACATCTTACTTGTGGGAGTAAGATAAAACTGGCCTTGTGCCTAACTCCTGGGGAGGAGTAAATAAAACTTCTTCTTGGCCTTTTGGCTAAGATCAAAGTGTAGTATCTGTTCCGATGGATACTGCACCCCATAGACTGGTATTGTCTTGGCCTTCGGGACTTGATTTACGCCAGTCTATGGGTCTGTCCTGTGCAGTTCTAGGAGGTCCACCCTCCCAGGCTTTGCCTCCCCTCTTTGTGGGAGGAGTAAGTTTATTGCTTACTGTCTGAGGCGCCCCTACCGGGGAATGCCGACGGGGCTGCCCAGGCAATTTTTAATGACCAGAGTGCTCAACTTCTCGAGTTCTGGTTTTTCTAATCCCACTTTCCGACCTTGTGTCACATCTTACCTTGTGGGAGGTAGATAAATAAAAACTTCTTCTTGGCCTTTTGGCTAAGATCAAAGTGTAGTATCTGTTCCGATGGATACTACACCCCATAGACTGGTATTATCTTGGCCTTCGGGGCTTGATATACGCCGGTCAATGGGTCTGTCCTGTGCAGTTCTGGGAGGTCCACTCTCCCAGGCTTCGCCTCCTTTCTTTGGGGGAGGAGTAAGTTTATTGCTTACTGCCTCAGGCGCCCCTACCGGGGAATGCCGACGGGGCTGCCCAGGCAATTTTTAAACCCCACTTTCCCGACCCGACCTTGGGTCACATCTTACTTGTGGGAGTAATATAAACTGGCCTTGTGCCTAACTCCTGGAGAGGAGTAAATCAATACTCTCTCACTTCTACTATATCCTTTAGGAAAGGTAGGAATCCATCCCAGCTATGGGTGAAATCAGATAACTACCCCCAAACCTTGACCTAGGGCTACCAGATCAGGCTGTCTGAAGATACCGGCTTCCTTACTTAAAATGCACCAAACATTGATGTCATTGTTGTTTTCCTTTTCCTTTGCAAAACTCAATCATGTTTTTCAAAGCTAAAAACAAAATAAAAATACATTTTTTCTTCTACAAAACACCATCAATAAATATTTGAAGCTATAAAGAACTTGAAGCATAAATACTTTTACCAAAATGACCGGATTCGGCATTAAATAACCTGAAAATGATTAATCTGCCGTAAAACAACTAAACTAAACCCAATCCTTGGTAGGGCAACTAGTCTTAGAGAAGGAAAACTCCGAAATAATACAAGTTCTTTTCTCCTTATCTCATCATTGTTTCCACTCGTCTTGAACTTTTTCCTTTTGTTCACCTCCAAACAAGTCACAATGCCACTGAGACGTAAAGGCTACTGTGAATTTAGGACATCCTAAGTGGGGAGTTGTGCAGCTAGATTCTTGTTCATATTACATTTAAACTTCTGCATTGTTGGTACAGTCAACGAAACAGGAAGCAGAAAGAGAATTCCAAAGGTTAACAGTTCAAGGAAAGAACATGGGAACCTCTACAGTAAGATGTGGGATCTGAGTGACGGGTTAATCGGGTGTATTTACGTTGAAGACGCATTAGTCGGGCAAGTTCGGCGGAGCATATTCCATTAAAGCATTTGTAAAACAAACACAGGGATGCAACATTGCGACGAGTGTCACTTTAGGAGAAAGTGCAGTTGTTATTACGTAACCCTTGCTTCATTATAAAAACTTCTATTACACAGGCACTTTTCCTTTGCCCCTAGAAACAAAAAGATGGCTTATTTCCGGAGAATCTACATAGGTAGATAACTATTCTTAACAAACACATAGAAGATACTGCCAAGTCTGCTGCAAATAAGGTAAGCTCCCTCTACCGGGCTAGAAAACTTCTCTTACCTGTTAGTATCCTATATCTCTACAAGGCCACCATTCAACAATGCATAGAGTATTGTTGCCGCATCTAAATTGGTGCACCAACCACTAGTCTCTCCCTCTTGAACAAGGTGCAAAAATAGCTTCTAATAGGTCCCAAATTATCTACCAAGCTCCAGCCTTTGTTCCATCGCTACAATGTTGTATCCCTGTGCTTATTCTACAAGTATTTCAATAGAATGTGCTGCAATTATGCCTCCTCAATGTAAATACCTCCGACCAACCCAACAATCAGCAAAATCCCACCCCCTGCACTGTAGAGGTCTCCAAATGCCGGAAGGCTTTCTACTCTAATAGCTTTTTCTCTTGAGCTACTTGACTTTGAAACTCCCTGTTTTCCCGTCAGTACCAACATGCAGAAATTTAAATGTAATGTTAACAAACATCTCACCGCACAACTCCCCACTTAGGATGCCTCTATTAATCTGGCCCCTAATTCATAGTAGCCTCTTACATCCCAGTTGCATTGTACCTTGTTTGGGGTGAATATAAGTAAAAAAAATCACATTTTCCTTGGTCTAATAGCCTAAAGGTATTTAGTGGATATAGACAGTGAATGTCTGTCAAATTTTTATAGATTTCTGTAAAATGATTAATTCATTTATCCTTTTTTAAACCTAAGTGTGGATTGTAGAAAATCTATATTGGTTTCATTACTAATTGAAGCAAATATAAATAAAAGGCTGCGATTATTTATTAAAGGAAATAAAACTAGCTCAAGTAACGATCTACACTAGGGTTCTTAAATTGTCTTGAACCTTAAACTCAGATCATAAAAGTCCTCTTTTCATGCAGATTTTGAAAATCCTCAATAATATTTGTATATCATTTGTTAATTTTAGACTTGTTAAAATTTCTTTTCGCTATTAAATTGAACTGTGACGTAGATTTTTAAATTAGAATATGAAAAATCAAATATTTTCTAAATAAGAAAAAATAAGAAAAAAAGAAAAATATTTATTTTCATGCATAGAGTTTAAACATGAGAATCATCTTCCTTAATCTTGATCGGTCTTTAAGTCAGCATCCAGTATTTATGTTGAAAGTAGAAATCAATGACGCACAGGGTAGCATGTTTGTTCCACTTATACTTTTGCTTTAACCAATCCCCAGAATATAGTTATTTATATTCTCTTGACCACAGTGAAACTATGAAAACTGAAGAAGCACTAGAATGTCACATGATCAATAGGGTTTGCAAAGACAATCTTACAAGACAGACTGCAGGAAGAGGGGGAAGGACAGCGAAATAGATGGGAGGAAGTCAGTGTAGAATGGTAAGACATTATTTGAAAGGAATCGCCTCCATCATGAGAAATTCAAGAGAGATGCACACAAAGATGTTTTTCTCAGAATCTGCGTGATTTTAAATTAATTTTATCTTTATTGGATGTAGAAGGGTTTATTGCAGTAAAGCTATGCTGAGAAGTCGTCAATGAAGGCACAAATGCATCACAGATTTTGACTACGGTTTGAGTGGTGTTTTCTACCTGCAGAATATGTGGAAAAGAATGTACTTCAGTTAGAGGCCTCAAGCGTTACATGAAGGTCCACCAGAACAATGAAGCAGGACATTTTACAAGCGCTCTCCATGTTTGTTATATTTGTACCAGACAGTGTAAGTCATTGGCAAGGCTAAAATGACACATTCACCTTACCCATGTTTAATAAAGAAAATATAGAGTGATAACAATACTGAAGCCTGGGTTTCAACCATTATATATATATATATATATATATATATATATATATATATATATATGGGAAAATGAAAAAGGAAAACCAAAAAATGGATGTTTTTTATGTGTACATCAACGTTTCGTCTTTATTTATAAGACTTCATCAGGATGATAATATAGAGAAAAAAATGTCATGCAAGTACAGATACATGTAGGGTAGACATATTGGGAGGAAAAATAAAATAAAATAATGGCCACTACTGGGTGGACGTCCGTACTTGTTGGAGAATAAAAATGAATGTTGAAGAAAATGAGTGGGGAAGAAATGGAAAGATGGGGTGAGCAAGGACTACTGTGGCTGGTGGTAAGAGAAAGAGGTGGAGGATGAGCAGGGGTAAAGTGGATGGCAGAGAGGGAGGAGGGAGGTGTTTGACCAGATGGCTGCGGTCAAGATTGAAGGGGAAAAAGTAAGTTGAACAAGCCAAAAGCACTAAATACATCCACAACAAATCTCGGCGAAGATTATTGGAAACTGCCCTCATCACCACCTCCACCACTATCAAGCAACGAAATGGTTTCTTTAACCTATCACCCTTAATAAGCAAGATCATCCTCACAGAACAAAGACTCTTGCCTGATCACAGATAACATTTATTTTCATCTCTAACCTTTATGACACTCTTCCACTTACTCACACCCTTCCTTTATCTCCTTGAATCTTCACTTTCTCCTTACTCTTTCCGTTTTTTCCCTCACGTTTTTAATACTGCAGTCCAACTAAAATTTCTCATGTTCCAAATATTTCAAATATTCCATACCCACCCGTTCAATTACCGCCCTCCTCCACCCCTCCACTCCCTCACTCATTGCTATCATTTTCCAAATATTTCAAATATTTCATACCCTATCACAACAAATCCTCCCTCTCCCCCTCACCCATTCCCCCTCTCAACTATTTCTCCCATACCCTCACTTTTCAATACCCCCTTCTTAAATTCCCTCATTTTCTCAAAACGCTCTCTAAGACCATAACTTTCGCCCATCCACCAAAATCACAGCCCCCCTCCTTCTCTACCCATCCTCCTTTCCCTGCATACACCCCCCACACACAAACATTCCAACTTACTTTTTCCCCTTCAATCTTGACCGCAGCCATTATGTCAAACACCTCCCTCCTCCCTCTCTGCCATCCACTTTACCCCTGCTCATCCTCCACCTCTTTCTCTTACCACCAGCCACAGTAGTCCTTGCTCACCCCATCTTTCCATTTCTTCCCCACTCATTTTCTTCAACATTCATTTTTATTCTCCAACAAGTACGGACGTCCACCCAGTAGTGGCCATTATTTTATTTTATTTTTCCTCCCAATATGTCTACCCTACATGTATCTGTACTTGCATGACATTTTTTTCTCTATATTATCATCCTGATGAAGTCTTATAAATAAAGACGAAACGTTGATGTACACATAAAAAACATCCATTTTTTGGTTTTCCTTTTTCATTTTCCCATCACGTCGGATTACCTTCATCCTTCTCTTCCCATATATATATATATATATATATATATATATATATATATATATATATATATATATATATATAAACCTTAAAATAGAAAAACAGAAGACCTAAAAAAACAACGTTCCGCCCAGCTGTTGTGTGAGCATTATCAAGAGAGAAAAAGCTGAAAGTGGCAAAAAAACGAGAAGATCTGTAATTTTGTTGAAGATATATAGTGATAGGGTATAATAAATTTAAATCTATGTAGAAAGGGAAGACATGCAAATATGTACATACATATACATATATATAAAAACACATATGCATATATATGTATTCTAAGTGTATATACAAAACATATATAGATGTTGTATTAGCAAAATGAAAGGAGAAGATAAGTGCAAAACAGAAAAAGGGAATCGAAAGGACCTAATTTAAAAGTAGGGAATTAACTGGTGTCTTAGTTTATATTGTTTTCATTGATAATAGCTTTAGATAGGTGGGGGTATACATAATAGAAGCCCATTCTTTGTTTAATTGTATTTGTTAAATAAGCTATGACAGTTGATGTATTAATCGTTGTGTAGATTTTTCGTATAGGTTTAATTAAAGTGGCGTTTTTAAAGTCAAAACTATGATCATATTCTATAGTATAGGAACATAAGGTATTGAGTGTGTTGCTAGTTTAGTTATATATATAGTATAATTATGTGGGTTTTTTAGGGGGGATAAAAAAGCAGGGTGCTCAATTACGTATGTAAGAGCATAATATTTTTATTACAAAGAATACTATACAAACATTCGATTAAATATTAGTGGAACAATGTCCCAGGGCAGGTTTATAATATTACGGTAGTCTTGTGCTATTTATAAGATGAAAAGATGAATGACAGTCTGCATGAGTAAGAGATCATTCATATAAACTTTCAAGTTCTTTACGTATAGCTTAAAAGTAATTAGCACACATACATCTTTCATGTTATTATAGACGTGATTGAATAAATAAGACAGAAATGTATGATACAGAGCGAGTTATATGAAATGCAGTTTTCCATTCTAGTACATGTTTTTAATGTTATGAATAAGATTATAAATTAAAACGTACAAAAATTCATCAGCATGTTTCTTGTTCTGCTTTAAATAGATTCTGTTGCTTTCAGTTTTTATGATCGTTACTATCGAAAATAGGGAGACTAATTCTTACCTGCGACACCATCTATTTGAACAAGCAAGCACTTGTCGACTTGTAGACTAAAATTGAGAAAACAAATTAAAATCTGTGGATCTCTGGAAAAAATGTCCTCTTTGACATTCCTCATTTCTGGTTCCAGTATGACTTCCAACTCGATTACAAAATTGGTGATCTAATTCTCCTACGTCTACCGAGAAAAACCAATAAAAAAATGTCGACAGTAATAACAGCTGCAATATTTACCATGAACGGAAGAAGACAAGATCTACAAAGAGAAGAAATTATGTACAGAGACAAATTATTTTCTTTTGGCTCTCGAAAAGTATATGATCAGGTGGAAAGTAAAACATCTTAGCTCCAAACTGTAGCGAATAACAGCAAAAGAATTCAGATAAAAGATCGAAATATTCCAACAATTGTGTATTAAATAAAATTCATGCTGGCTACTAGTATTGAGAAAAACAATCTTTAAAAGAAACACACACGTATATGAAAGGTATGTTTAAAGGATAGATATCCAACGGGTAATAAGCTAAGAACAAACTGTATAGAACAAAAAAACATTTGGATATTTCGTTTCATTTACGAAACTTTGTCAAGAATAATATTTATTGAACATAGTCAAAGCATACATACATAAAGTTCCTTTTTCTCCTCACTTACTAAGGGAGGTAATTATGATACATTGTTGTTGTTTCTAAATGTAAGACACTACAGTATGCACATATTTTCTCTACATACATACATACTCACCACCATCCAATCATCTTTAATCACACACTCAACGTTCAGCCTACCACCAACTCTACTCTGTCCCACTCTAACACTATCCCTTAGTTTACCCACCCCATCTTTGAGTCTTCCTTTCTCCCACTACTACTTCCAACTTTATGTATATATGTTTTAACTCTGTTTAGTAAATGCTTTTCTTGACAAAGTTTCGAAGTGTGTTGTGCTTTTTCCTATGCCAATCTATGGACATTTATCAAAGGATTTGTGTCGACATTATTCTATGGTCTCGAACGATGGTCTGTTATTTTGTCTGTTGCTGTTTTCGTTCTTCCAAAGTCACAGATATTGGCTGCCATCTAGATTCTTTTGCTCAGAGATATTTAGTATTGCAAGTCGTTTTCCAAAGAAGATCGGCCCAGAACTATTGTTCCTTTTCACCTCAACGAAAACAACACTTTATATTATTTGAAAATCCAGATCAATTTGGATCTGATCCAATCTCTATCTATATAAAGTTAGGTGTGTGTATATGTTTATATATTTGTATGTAGAGGATTTACTCCTAAACTAATTAATTGATCATTATGAATTTTGGAATTCATCTCCTAGGCATATAGGATTCAAATGTGAGCTATATTTAGTTTAATTTAATCCCATGCAAAGGAAGTAAAAAGGTGTGGAAGCTCTTCGTGAAAATTCAGATGCTTTCAATTTGAGGGAAATTTTAACAATAGGTATTAGACATCATTTAATAAATATTTCCGAAATTTCAGTTTCTTTAGAGTATTTTGAAGGATTTTAGGGAGCATTCTATAAGCACAACCTTCTATTTAAAAATTTAAATATATCTGATTGACATTGAATTTGATCCATAGCCACTAGATACTAAGCAAGATTCTCTGAATCTCAATTTCTTCATAAGACCTCTTAAATTCTAGACATTTTCTCGAATCGAAAAATGATGCAATGGATTTTGATCAAACCTGGAATAAGAATTCTAGACATAAATATATGTTGATTTTAATCTTCGCAATCTTGGTAAGAGGACATAAAAGTGGTGCAAAACGGTTCTGTTAGGTGAAATAATTTTACCCGTCCTAAGTTGGGTGTTCTTCTATTATATATATATATATATATATATATATATATATGTACACACTTCTCAGAAACTGTATATCAGAAAAGATTAAATATTAAATGTAACGATTAAAATTTTAAAAGATTACAAATTGAAAATTAAGAAAAAAAATTAAGGAATTAAAATTAAAAGACTAAAAGTTAAAATTGAAATTAAAGACAAAAATTAAAATTAAAAATTGAATAATTAATATTTGCTATCTTAATCAAATTTTAAATATTTTGTAAAGCTAAATAAATTATAATTATATGAATATATACAACGAAATACATATTAAATTATAATTATAAGAAAAAATATACCATAATTAGAAAAAATAATAAAAAAAATAAAAAAAGAAATAGTTAAAAAATTTTACAAAATATATTATATAGCTATATAAATAAAAACATACATATAGGTAAATAACAAATCAAGAGCGCTTTGATATCAAAACAAAAAAAATCACAACACACTAAATGAAAAAATAATTATTAATATTATTTTGAGTATTTACATCAACAAAGCTAATAAATATGTAGAGCTTAGTAGAGCAATTCGTCTGATGATTTCACCTGGGAATAAAACATAAACGTTTCTGTGTAGCTTACAACCATATGTATCATTTTGTATTTATTTATATATATATATATATATATATATATATATATATATATATATATATATATATATATATGTGTCTGTGTGTGAATGTGAGATTGCCAAAGATAATAAGAAAGATATAAAAAGGAAATAAAAACGTATAAACCTGTATAGAAACAGAGAGTAAAACAAGAAAACATTTTATGGAAATAATGAAGGCAGGGTGGGGTCTGAATTCCCTTTCCTTATTCGTCAGGTAGTTTTGTAATCGCTAGCTTTTGTGTGACAGAAACGGATATATATATATATATAGAGAGAGAGAGAGGGAGAGAGACAGACAGACAGACAGACAGACAGACAGACAGACAGACAGACAGACAGAAAAAGATGATAGAAATAAAAGTTGTACAATTACAATATTTATTAAATCATCAGAAGGGATCTCATTATCCTTAATCCATGGATTTTCAAAGAAAAATTATTTTCATCAGAGGATAAAAATCGGTAATGTAAGTATTACCGGTAACATTAAACTTTGAAAATTAGTACATATATATAAAATAAACTTTTTTTGGCTAAAAGGATTCTAAATTAGGGCAATCAATATATTCAATGTTATATATATATATATATATATATATATATATATATATATATATATATATATATATATAATTTATTTAGATACTGTATATTACATATTTAAGCAATGTACTGCGGTTTCATCCAAAAGGGCAGAGTTAGACATCTTTAGTAAATCTCCGTGCCCAGTGGAATCATCGGCAAGCTGAAATGATTGTAGTCACGCCCGACAGGAAATGGCGTCAACAATGACAGAAAAACATTGTTGACGCCATTCCTTGTCGGGCGTGACTACAATCATTTCAGCTTGCCGATGATTCCACTGGGCACAGAGATTTACTAAAAATGTCTAAATCTGCCCTTTTGGATGAAACCGCGGTACATTGCTGAAATATGTAATATACAGTATCTAAATAAATTATATTAGCTCTCTTATATGATCGAGCACTTTATTTGATTTCTTTTTATATACAACCTGACACTCTATATATATATATATATATATATATATATATATATAGAGAGAGAGAGAGAGATAAATGAAAAAGAGAAAAAATGTAAGAATGACAAATCTATTTTATCTTCAGTTGTTGAATTCAAGGTGTATTCAATGAAAGCATGTTTAGTTTTTCTTTCCATAAACTGGGATTTTCAAAGAGGAATTACATAGATAGATAAGTTGGCAGTGATGTAGTCAAAAATCATAATTTGAAAAATTTGAGAAAATTATTATAAGAAGTGGATGTGTGTACGAAGTTTGGCAAAATGTAAAACATGTCTAGTTAGAAAAATGTCCAGTGACGAAAAGGTTAAGAATGGAAAAACAAGATAATTACCATTAAGAGTTTGTGGAAACTGCGTCAAATATGGTCGAAGTATCATAAATCAAGGAGGAATTAATCCAACATAATATTATGTGGTTCTGCCGTAGAGAAAAAGTTGGTTAGGGTGTAGGGTTGAGATTTAAGGCAATCTTAAATCTTCCATGGACCTTAGTAAAAAATTTTTTAAGGATTTGAGTTCAAAATATTGTAGAGATTTCAAGTGAGAAGTCAATAGGAAAGCAGGTTTGCTTATATTTAAATGTTTGTTCGATGGCCTCTAGATATTTTTTTATTTTTTATAATTTTCTCAAATTTTTCAAATTATGATTTTTGGCTACTTCCCTGCCAACTTATCTATCTATATAATTCCTCTGATGATAAGATTCCATTCTTTGAAAAGCCCGGGTTAAGGAAAGAAAAAATAAACATGCTTTTATTGTATACACCTTGCATTGAACAACTGAAGATGAAATAGGCTTGTCATTTTTACATTTTTTATTTCTCTTTTTTCATTTATCCATATAATTGCTCTATCCCGTATATTGAGCTTTAATCACTTCACGATAGGTTCAAATTTTTAAAAGTATACATTCTACTTTTAGTTTCATACCTTACTTTCCAAGCATTTCCAGTGATCTGTTCTAAAATACATCAACAGAACTGGTCTCTGTAGAGAGGAGACTAGTGTTGTATAGAGGAGGGGGAGACGACAAGGTGATGGCCCAGTGCTTCCAAATTGGGGGAGAGGTCATGCAATCATATTCAAACTATCTCTTTCTCATAATATTTTTTGGTACTAGGACTTATACTTGAGTCTTGGGAGTATACAATCAACGAGTTGGCTTCAAGCATCACCCGGGTATCATTAGACTGCTGTACGCCACTGGTGGAGACTTTTCGCATCTTGTCTGAAAGGCACCTCGACAGAACTTGTCTGGATAGACGAACGACTGACCACATGTCAACAGGACTGGTCTTGGCAGGTAGGAGCTGTGAACAAACGATGTTGTCATCTTAGTGTCAAAGGGGGAAAAAAGAAAGTGAACTTACGAGTTAGGTCGTTTAGAATTGTGACCACATTGCTAAATCAACCAATAGTTGACCACCCTGTTGTCACATAATCTGGAACTTCACATAATAGGCAAAGCAGACCTAATACATATAATACTCCATTTATACTTTGCAAACATTTGTCTGTATAGCAATAACATTCTGAAACTGTAACTTATTTATATTTTCACCCTGTTTATACGTATTGTTTTCAACTGTTGCCAATTCATTGTTTCTTGATGCTAATCTACCCAAACTAGAAATTAAGTTTCTTGATTCCTGGCACGGATATCGGATTGCTCAAAATGATGTACAAGAATTTGGCAACAACAAAGGCAATATTGATATTTTTCACAGTCTAAAATAAGCCACGACAAGATAATTGTTCAATCCAAATGCATTAGCGAGTGGACTTAGCCTTCTTCAGCCGGTCATTTACGCAGTATCAAGTCTTCTGAGAGATGCCTCACTTAGAAGAGGATCCATTGATCAAAGATCATTAAACAAAACACAGCTTATAAAATTTAAATGCATAATAGTTAACTAGCTATTGTACCTGCCTCTGCCACGTCTTCATCATCATAATATCCGGTTTAACATACGTTTTACATACTGATATGCATTGAACGGCTTTAAGAAATTGACTTCCAAACTAACCTATCTCAACCAAGTCTTTATTTACCTCTCTTTCTCTCAAGTTCATTTTTATCATTTCAAGGGATAAAAACGATAAAATGAATTGAACAAATAAGAACGGACCCATTCT
>OY744515.1:24991053-24996053 GCA_963556195.1 Sepiola atlantica | reverse complement strand
TACACGATTCGAAACACTAAGACCCAAGTCAATATTTTAACTTTTGTCTGAACGCTTAGAAACATGCGCCACCATATATATATATGAATATATGTATATATATATTTATTTTCTTTTTTAAGTGTAGTTAAAGAATTAAAAGTCAATCAGGATATCTCTAGAAGATTACATAACACAAATATTTCATAAAAATAAAGAAAATACTAAGAATACCCAGGATATAACTAAATACTGCAGATAAGCTTAAGCTTAATGGTTAACACTTATATATCTTAATTCAGTTGACTACAAAATTTATGACGTCATTAGTATTTTGTAATCATGCTCCAAAAATTTCAACAATAAACAATATTTTTCCATGTGTACATGCGTTTCAGAAATTCAAATTATATTACCACTTTTACACTGGTACACGCATTTTAGAAAGTCATGAAATCGTCAAGTTTTTACCCTGGTGTAAAGTTGATAATAAAATTGAAATTCTGAAAAGTGTGTACACATGAAAAAATATTGTTGAGTGTTTAAACTTTGGGGGCATGATTACAAAATATTAATGATGTCATGAATTTTGTATTCTACTTAATGAATTAATATATATATATATATATATATATATATATATATATATATATATATATATATAGTCCTCAACAGACAGTTATTTCGCCGTATCACAGCTCTTTAATGTAGCTAGAAATAACGAGTGTTTCAGGTTGAGATTCAAAACTCTTCTCCTTGGATAGCAGTCAAAGATTAGCAAACTATCTCCTTCACCACAAATGTAAGAGAAATTATGTTTTTATATTTGTTTACCGACTGCCGAGAGAACTGTATTCTATTACAAAGAGTAATGCTGTATGCTAAGTGGCAACCATTACCTATCTTACTAGTGACTTCAACACAAAAGTCGGGAGCAGATGTACTCATACACAGACAACTGTTTTGCTGTATTCCGGCTCATCAGTGTAGCTAGACATGGCAAGTATTCCAAGCTGAGGTACGAATCCCGACCTCTTGAAAAGTAGTCAGAGATCTTACCAGTAAACCATACCCTAAAAAAGTCTCCTTGATAAAGAGATTTTATCTCAAAATATTAGAAAATGTACTAATGTAATTTTATTTTATTTTTAAAGTGCATTGCTAATGCTTTCAAATATATAATGTCTTCTCGCAAATCATAAGACAATTTTTTTATTTTATGCTTAGCCAGGTCATGTTTGCGATCTTTTGAGGGAAAATTCAACATTCTTAAATGCGAACTGTCAGACTGGGACTCAAATAACAATAGATACAGAAAAAATCGTGTCCACAATTCTTCTTGATGAAGAGATTTTATCTTGAAATATTGGAATATATAAAACTATTAGAATCTCATTTATTCTATTTCAAAATGAGCACTAAACTTTGAAACTTATATTTTCCTTTAACTAATGTGTCACAACTTATCAAGGCTAAAAAACACTCGAGGATGAAGGTTAATGAGATGGGTGTATTATCAAATGATATTGTTGTGGGGTACAAATCACCCCTATTGAAGAACTAATGGAAGCAACCATCTATAATAAATACCATGGTTGCAAAGACTCAAACAGAGGACATTCCTATTCATGTTTTACCGCATGGTAGGAATCCGGTCATCTCCTACCACATTTAGTGGCGTTACTGTATTGCTATGAATAAATACATTGTATATTTTAACCTGTCACAATTTGTGGTTGTTATCTTTGTGACCCCTAGCACGGGTCTACAACAGATATATATATACATAAAGGTTGGAGAAAATCCAACAAAATGTAGAAATAAATGGAAAAAGGAGATAGACCAAATAATACAATCAAATCAACTTATATGGTGGGATGTTACTTTGCAAGGAAACTAGTTTGTTTAGCACGGTAGAAGAATATGCTGCCACCAAACTTTGGGCCGAGGTTGTTTACATTACGCTTGCACCTCTCTTGAGTTACCTGGATGCTGTGTTGTGCTATTTCTATTGCTTTTTAAAAAAAAACCTTGTGACCTTAATCATGCCCCTCCCCTCCTAACATGAAGGTGTAGCTTCTGATGGTATTGCTGTAAGAAAAGATAAAACATTGTAAAACTGACGAATATTTCATATCTTAACTTTTATGTTTTTAATGACCACGTGTGTCGGTATATCTTTCCCAAGCATGAAGCTGCCATTTTGTGTGTTGTGTTTTTAAAAATTTTTATTCACCCTCAAACAATGCATATTACCACGGAAACGTAAGGAGCTACTGTGGTAGAAGTCAGATTTTGGGGAGTGCAACCTTGTTGGGGAGCTGGGCAGCAAGATGTTTGTTCGCATTGCATATAAAGTTCTGCATGTTTGTATGATCGGGGAAACAGGGAGTAGAGAGGGAATTTCAAAGGCAAGCGGTCTGCGGAAAGAAACTATCAGAGTAGAAAATATACCTGCATTTAGTGACCTCTATAATGAAGGGGTGGGATTTGCTGCTAGTCGGGTGGGTCGGGAGTATTTACATGGGAGGAAGTTACAAGTTGAGTAAGTTCATCGGAGCACATTGTTTTTGTAGATAACACACACACAAAAAAAGAAAGCACAATAGTGAAGAAGATTTACATACATTTATTCACAGATAAGCAGTTTGTTGAACGAAAATTGTAAAAGAGGGATAAGAAACATCTAAAGTAGTACTTAATATGATATACAATGGGCAGACCAACAGGCATATATCTATATGTCAGGCCCAGGACTTATTAAGTAGCAAGGAAAAATACATTACTGTCCCAAATGCAATTGATAAAGTCGCATGTTGCCAGGGTCAGAGATAGAGAGAATGTATGAACAATGTGTAGGTAAATGTCACTTATTTGTGTTGGTCTGTTCTTGGAATCTATACTACTGTTACCAGGAAAGGCGTATGACAGACATAGCATCAGGGTTTGTACAGGCCATACAAAGGTGAATAGCTAGTCGGACCATGTCTGACGGCTCGGAACAACAAGCTAAAAAGAAGATAAGATCTCGTTCTAAATTCGCAATCATGGTGAAACGAGTCTTGTTTACTTTCGGACAGAAGAGCACATTCTCTAACGTTTGGCAGAATACATCCAAGAGAGATTATTCAGATAATTCTGCAGTCATCATCATCGGTTTAATGTCCGTTTTACATGCTCGTATGTGTTGGATGGCTTTTAGAAATTTACTTCGAAACTGTCCAGATCTTTATTTATCCCTCTTTCTTTCAAGTCCATTCTTATCAGTTCCTCCCATGTATTCCTTGGTCTTCCCCTGTAAACTGAATCTGCTACCTAAGATATGAAGTGAAATTAAACATTGTGAAATGCTATAACTAAACACCTAAACGTACATTAGCTGTTCACTAGATTACCCTGACTGTTGGTACAATTACTAAATGACCTAACTATTAAATTATATGTCATAGGAATGTTTCGTTTTGATGTCCTAGATTATGACTTTATGATGTACATGCTAATTTGTGTGTGTTCTAACTTAAACCAACAAGCAAGTTACAATGCATCGGTAGGAACATATCTCTATTGCAACCTGAGAACCTGTTGTATATCTTGTTGTTAGCAAATAACGTGAGAATTAAGATTTACAAAATGACGTATGGTTATTTACTTCTTTGGTATAAGTAATATAACATTTTATTAATTTCAGTTTTTATTAATTATTGTCCATTGTTTATTTTTATTTATGAACTAACAGAAGTACCCATTTAAGAAGTGTCTCTTAAAACTTTTGCATGTGCGCATCAAATCTACTTGAAAAATGTTTTTTTTATTAAAACAATTAAATACTATTTGTATTCAGTTAATGTTTTGTTTTAAAAATCTTTAGATAAGGGTTGATAATTTGTATTCTTTCACAACGTTTTGGCCGATGTAACCTCTAACCTTTTCCGTGTTTCGTTTTCTTTGTTGGAGATTTCAATCTGTAATTTATGTTTCTTCCACCGGTTGTTGTGGATTTTATCTTAGACGAGCTCATGTCCTACTTTTCTTGCAATCTTGTATTCTCCTAGAATGGAACTAACTTGTAGGTTCAAATGTAAGCCTGGTGGAACTAGCTTTAGATCACCGCATCTTTATAAAAATGTGAGGTGGTTGGTCATTCTTGCAAGTTTTTGCTATTGTTTTTACATTTGTTATATTTGTATTTTATTTTACTTAAACGACAGACAGAGAAACCACATCCATCAGCAACAGAAATGGTGCATTTCGTTTTTACATTGAGTTTTTTTGTACTTTGATTGTAATCACTATCAAATTGAACTTTGAAGCAAATTTACAAATCTTAAATTAAAAAATAAAATATCTGCAAAATAATATTAAAAACAAAAAAGAAATTTTAGTTTTTGTGTAGAATTCAAGAGATCATTATCTCCTTTCTGATTGGTCTTGAAATTAGTGCCCGGTGTTTAGATTAAAAAGCCATCAATGACACCACAGAAAGTATGTCCAATGTTGTTGTTTTTTTTTTTACAATAAACAATCAACATATTGTGGTTATTTATAATTGATATGGGTTTTAGGTCTGCATTTGATTAGGAACACATGGAAAGCGGACAGACAGATACTGTTTGTCTTTATAGACAATTTTATATTTCTTTTAACGTATATCTATTATTATACTGAAGCTGAGTGAATCAACGTTTGTTCCCCTTCGGATTTGTTCCTATATACTTTAATGACACAGAATACGTACTAAGATATTCCTTAGTTTTGGTATCGAGTTATGCTTGAAAAAAAAATTTTTTCTAATTAACTGAACAAGTCACTCATCTATCACTTAGATATCTATGTATTTCTCTCACCCTCTATCACTGTGTTGATTCAACCACTCTAATATCTTCAATGTCTCTGTGAACATTTATAGAAAGAATGACTCTCTTTTCTCAGTGGTGCTTCTTACTTGCTTTAGTTTGCTATCTAATTTCCACTGTGTATTCGTAAATACCATTAGCACATATGTAAGTAAACTAGCAAAATAG
>OY744515.1:24743553-24983553 GCA_963556195.1 Sepiola atlantica | reverse complement strand
TATGAGCCCATAATTTCAATCATGTAAGCTGTATTTTCACAGCGTTTTCACCATTGCTGTGTGTTTTTGATTGATTTGTAGTATACAAATTTTTTTTAAAGAGGGAACCCCCTTAAAATATTTAACCTCTGATTTTAATGAGATTTTAACAATTGTTAAATGGCAGAAAATTATGCTGATTCTAAAAATGGAAGCTGAACTTAAAATAATGAACCATTTTCTAAACCCATAACTTCAGTCGTATAAGCTCAATTTTGCACACACTTTTCACTATTGCAGTATATTTTTGATTGCGTTGAAGTATTTAACGATCTGGCTTTCAATTATTAAAGTGTCTCAATAGTATAAATTCATACGGTGACAAGTATTCCATCAAGCAGATATATAATAAACATTAGAAATTAATAAAATTCGAACCTGCTTTTTCTTAAATTAACCATGGAATTTCTGTGATTCTTGCCAGTCATTATTATGAAAATACACACTCTTTCACTCATCTACTTGAAATCTGCATTTTACATATGGCATGAGTGTATTAATTATATTTACTACTCGATGGAAATTAATGATCTAACATTAGGAATACAGCCAGCGGAGATGCATAGCGATCGTTCGTCCTTACCTCGCCAAATTAATTCAAGACTAATTGACCATTGTCATAAGCAGTGATTATTATTATTATTATTATTATTATTATTATTATTATTGAAACTTACTGAGTAATATTCCCTATGATATTGAGTAATAATATAAGATTGTACACTAATCGATGTGGTACAATGTGTCTAATGGATGCCAATGCAGGGTAATAGCTCAGCCTGTCCATTTAAACACCACATGTTCAACGTAATGTTTTGTGTAGGTTACTTGGTGTCTATGTTATATAGTCTTTACCGAGGAGTGAATATGTTTTCTTGATTTGATCAAGGATCATACGCATCAGGGAAAAATGGACAACAAAAATAATTTCCTGCTGGGAAAATCAGGGAATTCGCTTGTTATTAGGAAAAGTAGAGCTCAGATAGTGCTGACATGTGTTAAGGGTCACTGACGACACCATTACAAAACTCGCATTCAAATTTGAAGTCGCCGGTAAGTGATTGAGAGAAAGGTCGATGATGAGATGGGCAGAAGCCCTGCACAATGATCCCTGAAACACCCACTGGATTTCACTTGGGCCAAACCATGATTGTGCAAAGTGAAGGCAAAGATGCATTATTACGGACCCCATGATCGGGACTAATGCAAAAACAAGAAGATTGGGGAAAATTAAGGATTTTTAGTGAGAGTGGGGAGGTACGAACATGATTACTTGAATAATTCCAGGCAATTCATTTTCACTTTCTCCATTTAAAAAATGCAACTGTAAAAATTAAAAATAAGCAAAATAGGACAGATGTGTATTCTCATTATCACTCTTTAAATTCAATAGTAAAATTTACCAGATATTGAAGGATATAAAAAAAACTCCAGACTTCTTTACTTTCAATGTTTATCCTTTTTCACATTATATTATATGCATGTGAAATTAAGATTGTCATTATATGTACTCATTTTGTACACACTGTAGACATCAATTGATGTTCCTGTAGAGTTTGTTGTCTAAAACACTTTGTTGTCTTTAGATTTTTGTCATTAGGGAATTTTTTTAAACTGATCAGAGAAAAAATCCGGAAAATTGGTGAATCGTAAATCTTGAAAGTCTAAGAAAACTTTTTTATGTTATTTGCATGTGTTACATAGTACTAAATGAATATGTTATATAATCATCTGATGAGTACTCTGTTGTATAGTCGTCTAACAGAGATTGTGTTTATAGTCCTCTGATGAGTACTGTATTGTATAGTCATCTGATGAGTACCACATTGTATAGTCATCTGATGAGTGATGAGTATTGTGTTGTATAGTCGTCTCATAAGTGATGAGTATTGTGTTGTATAGTCGTCTGATAAGTGATGAGTACCGCATTGTATAGTCATCTGATGAGTGATGAGCACTGCATTGTATAGTCATCTGATGAGTGATGAGTACCGTGTTGTATAGTCATCTGATGAGTGATGAGTACCGTGTTGTATAGTCATCTGATGAGTACTTTCAGCCTCCTATTGCAAAAAACTTAAATTAAACTAAATATAGCCTACATTACTCATCCTTATTACTAGCAGCTGGGTTTCAAAATTCATAATCGTTTTTTTTTTTATAGTTTATAACTTTACCCTTATACATACATACATACAAATATATATATATATATATATATATATATATATATATATATATATATATAGATAGTAAGTTTTGAAAATATATTTCTGGCAATTAAGCTACACACAGGCTTCCGCGTTTCATCCCCGGAGAGAATCGTCAAGCTAAAATGCATGGAGTTATTTTTGCCGGGTGTTTTTATAGACATGTCTAGCTAGTTAACCAATCAGATTCTTTGTTGTTCTCTTAGCCAATCGTTGGACTTCTCACGAACAAAGGTTCGGTTCATTTTACTTCCTATTTCCTATTCTGAAACGTGGAAGCCTCTATGTAGCTTAATTGCCATAAATATATTTTCATAACTTACTACCTAGCTCTACTCACGTATCGAGCACTGTTAAAGTAAATACTGACCATTGATACATAAAAAATGATATCATCTTACAACATTTTATGTGGATACATGAAATAATACATATATATATATATATATATATATATATATATATATATATATATATATATATATATATCCTTGTCTAAAACTACAGCTTACTTGGCAGGTGAGTAATTATGTACCAATTTAGTAGGCAGAGTTTTGAGAAATTCTCTATAAATAACCCAATTCTGTTTGCGGATGATAACCTTGAAGAAGATGTCTCCTCATTCTATCGTTTCAGCCATTACAAATGTCTATCTGTTAAATCATGAAGACCTGCAGGGAGATTCTACCTGCTGACCTTCTCTCAGAAACAGAACTTTTTCTATTCTCATCTCTATTATGAGATTAACTCTGAAAGTTATGATTAAACCCTCAAACTATATATATATATATATATATATATATATATATATATATATATATATATATATATATATATATATATACATATATATATATGAAACTAAAAGTATACTTTTAGAAGATAGAACCTATAGTGAAATGGTTTAAGCTAAATATACGAGATAGAGAAATTATAAAGATAAATTAAGGAAGAGAGATAAAGATGGACGAATGACAAATCTATTTCAACTTCGATTGTTCAATGCAAGGTGTACTCGATAAAAACATGTTTTCCTTAAGCCAAGGCTTTTCAAAGATTAAAATCTTATCATCAGAGGAATTACATAGATGGATTAGTTAGCAGTGGAAAAGGCAACATTCAAAATTTGAAAAAATATAAAAGTCATAGAGAGTAAGAGTATGCGTGTAAACTAATATGGAGTTTGACCAATTGGTGAATGTCGTTGATGAGGTGTCCGGTGAGAGGAGATTTTTTTCCATCTTTAAATCTCCTTTCACCGGACACCTTATCAGCGGACATGCGTTTAATGATGAAAATGCTATTTCAAACTTAAGTATGACAGACCGACCGACCGATAGACAGACAGAGCCTCTTAAGAAGATATGTGAATACATCTAATAAAAATGTGGAGCATTCATAAATGAAACTTGGTGAAAAAGTCACGCATAGACGGAATGTTACTTGTACAAATAATAATTGGGTTACACAAGAAATAATACATATATTTGTGTGTATATATATATGTGTGTATATATATATATGTGTGTGTATATATATATGTGTGTGTATATATATGTATATATATGTATATATATATATGTATATGTATATATATGTATATGTATATATATGTATATGTATATATATGTATATGTATATATATATGTATATGTATATATATATATATATGCATATGTATAATATATATATATATGTATATATATATGTATATGTATATGTATATATATATATGTATATATATATATGTATATATATATATGTATATGTATATATATATGTATGTATATATATATATATGTGTATATATATATGTATATGCATATGTATATATATATATATATGTATATGTATATGTATATATATATATATATATATATATATACGTATATATATATATATGTATATGTATATATATATGTATATATATATGTATATGTATAATATATATATATGTATATATATATATGTATATGTATAATATATATATATGTATATATATATATGTATATGTATAATATATATATATATATATGTATATATATATGTGTATATGTATAATATATATATATATATATATATATATATATATATATATAATGTATTAGAGAGAGACAGAGAGACAGATAAAACATTATGCAAACCTTAGTTATTCAGAGAAACATTCCATATTTCCTTCAAAACACTTTACTTCCAAAGTTAACATATACGTATTAGTTATAGGTTAACTTTGGAGTGTGTTTTTCTCAATTGAATATAAACACTATAAACAAGAGATACAACATGAACCATTTTTATACAAAAAACAGAGTTAAATAAGGTTTCCCTTTGAATTTTAAGTGATGATAAATATGTAAGAATTAAATGAATATTGGATGTATTTTAACTGTTTTTAGCCTGGCTGTGGAATGTTTATACACTAATGATTAATTTGAGATGTCTAGCTGTACACTATTGAGCTATAACATAAACCTTTGCGTTAACTTTAGAATGTATATTTTTCTATAAGGGTCCATTTCGTTTTGTTCAACGTGAATGGTCATATTTTAGGTAATGGGCACTGCTAACATGGTGGTCAGTATTGACATGGATGTTGCGCATTATCAATGTTGCTATAATCAATGTCATATTCCTTATTGTTTCTGACATTTTTGTCAGAAGAACATTTTGTGCCCATGATTTTATTTATTTTTAAAATTTTACGAAAAAGTTCGCAGTATAGTAAATTTTCTTTATAGAATAAGATGTTGCACAAGGCCGAAGTTGGGTGGGGTGGGATGTCGTCCTCTTGGTCTATTCTGTAAACTAGTTTCAGTCACCAAAATTGTACATTCACTATGGGTAAAATCCCCAATCGTTTGACGTTTTCTATTTAATTTACATACAAATTCATCGGTTGTGGGGTGGAAGTGGAGTTGCTGAAAAATAAAATGCTAAGTGTGGTGATTAGTAAGACCCTCCCAAATCTCTCTAGGTATGAGCTGCTCACCGTTTTCCGGGTTGTTTCAAGAGCTAAAAACAAGCAAGAAGTGTCTAAGTGGGGGAAAAATGTGAGCAGGACTCATTTGTACAACTAGCTAAGAGACTTCACTAACTGGGATAGAGTTTGATAAGACCTCAGGTCGGCGTGCATCATGCCTAGGTAGGGAACATGTACTTAAACTTGGTTCATCCAAACACACATAATCTAGTGGTGGGTATGCACCTCCTTTTATATAGTGCAAAGTGCAATCTCCTCTTATCACATCTGATTTTGACTTCAAGCTGATACTTAACATGCAAAATAAGATCTTATCAGGAGGCGACCCCCCCCCCCAACTTCATATGTTTCAGCGTGAGCTCTACACTACTAGTCTAGCTATAGCTAGGATCGTGAGAAACACCATTCGTGTCTCCCTGGGCCACGAAGGCATCACATTGTACACTACCAATGTTAAATCTAAAGGTACCCCATGATGTCTATTAATATTTCAACTTTACAGCAAAGGCCAAGAATGTAACTTTCATTTGTTGAGTTTGTTTTAAGCTAGTTTGTTTATATATTTATCATATTCATTCTTTGTATTTTACTGGTGATACCAGATCAGGCTGCCCTGTGGCTCCCTGAGACGAAATTCACCTACATTGACGTTTTTTTATTTTTATTTTTTTTTATTTTGTAAAACTTAATTATGTTCTACAAAACCAAAAACAAAAACAACAGCCCCTCTCCCTTTCTCCCTCCCCTTTTTTATTTTATTTTTAGAACTTGAAGCATAAAAACTTTTACTATAATGACCAGATTCGGCATTAAATAACCCAAAAAGGGTTGATATGCCGTAAAACAAAACTACCAAACCAAAAACGATGATTAAACATTTGAAGATATAAAGAACTTGAAGCATAAAAACTTTTACTATAATGACCAGATTCGGCATTAAATAACCCAAAAAGGGTTGATATGCCGTAAAACAAAACTACCAATACCTTTGTATTTTATAAACATAATTAACCTCGCAATTAATTTTCACTTTTAGAGATTAGAATTCTAACTCATAAACATTTTGGTAAAAGATGAACTATTTTGCATCAAAATTTACAATAAGCAAACAAATAAATGCTGTTAGTTATATCTTTACATATTCCATATATCATTCAGTTAACTAAAATCTCTGTTATAATTGTATGGCTGTTGGTCAGTTATAGGCTTGGAAACTATGAGGTAGAACTGTACCAAACTTGGCATGCATCATCCTTCATATGCCAGGTCAATACTACTACTGTTACTGCTACTGCTAATGCTAAAAACAATAAACACTTATAGACTACAGCACTATAGAACAAAATTGTACAAAATGTGCTATACATCACCATTGACATGCCGGATGTGTCATAGGGCGGGATGTGTCGTTGGAGGTCAAGACTATTTTAATACTACTGCTACTTCTACTATTACTACTACCTTTGGAATTCCATTCCTCCTCCTGTTTCTCCGATCGTACCTACAGGCAGCAATTTAAATACAATGTGAACAAATATTTTAGAACACACCTGCTATGCGTAAGGGTGGATAATGTGGGCTATATTTGGTTTAATTTAGTTCTATGCCAAAGAGGGAAAAGAAAATTCAGTTCGATTTTTGTGAAATTTTAACAATAAGTATGAGACATCAATTAATTAATATTTCCCAAATTTCTTAAATTAGATAACAACACATACGTGAGGTAATTATTTTTAAACGGATACCCAAGTGAAATCTGACAAATTTGTGAAATTTTAACAATAGGTATTAGACATCAATGAATAAATATTTCCCCAATTTCTTAAATTAGATAACAACACATACGTGAGGTAATTATTTTTAAACATATACCCAAGTGAAATTTGACAAATTTGTGAAATTTTAACAATAGGTATTAGACATCAATGAATAAATATTTCCCCAATTTCTTAAATTAGATAACAACACATACGTGAGGTAATTATTTTTAAACATATACCCAAGTGAAATCTGACAAATTTGTGAAATTTTAACAATAGGTATTAGACATCAATGAATAAATATTTCCCCAATTTCTTAAATTAGATAACAACACATACGTGAGGTAATTATTTTTAAACATATACCCAAGTGAAATCTGACAAATTTGTGAAATTTTAACAATAGGTATTAGACATCAATGAATAAATATTTCCCCAATTTCTTAAATTAGATAACAACACATACGTGAGGTAATTATTTTTAAACATATACCCAAGTGAAATCTGACAAATTTGTGAAATTTTAACAATAGGTATTAGACATCAATGAATAAATATTTCCCCAATTTCTTAAATTAGATAACAACACATACGTGAGGTAATTATTTTTAAACATATACCCAAGTGAAATTTGACAAATTTGTGAAATTTTAACAATAGGTATTAGACATCAATGAATAAATATTTCCCCAATTTCTTAAATTAGATAACAACACATACGTGAGGTAATTATTTTTAAACATATACCCAAGTGAAATCTGACAAATTTGTGAAATTTTAACAATAGGTATTAGACATCAATGAATAAATATTTCCCCAATTTCTTAAATTAGATAACAACACATACGTGAGGTAATTATTTTTAAACATATACCCAAGTGAAATTTGACAAATTTGTGAAATTTTAACAATAGGTATTAGACATCAATGAATAAATATTTCCCCAATTTCTTAAATTAGATAACAACACATACGTGAGGTAATTATTTTTAAACATATACCCAAGTGAAATTTGACAAATTTGTGAAATTTTAACAATAGGTATTAGACATCAATGAATAAATATTTCCCCAATTTCTTAAATTAGATAACAACACATACGTGAGGTAATTATTTTTAAACATATACCCAAGTGAAATTTGACAAATTTGTGAAATTTTAACAATAGGTATTAGACATCAATGAATAAATATTTCCCCAATTTCTTAAATTAGATAACAACACATACGTGAGGTAATTATTTTTAAACATATACCCAAGTGAAATCTGACAAATTTGTGAAATTTTAACAATAGGTATTAGACATCAATGAATAAATATTTCCCCAATTTCTTAAATTAGATAACAACACATACGTGAGGTAATTATTTTTAAACATATACCCAAGTGAAATCTGACAAATTTGTGAAATTTTAACAATAGGTATTAGACATCAATGAATAAATATTTCCCCAATTTCTTAAATTAGATAACAACACATACGTGAGGTAATTATTTTTAAACATATACCCAAGTGAAATCTGACAAATTTGTGAAATTTTAACAATAGGTATTAGACATCAATGAATAAATATTTCCCCAATTTCTTAAATTAGATAACAACACATACGTGAGGTAATTATTTTTAAACATATACCCAAGTGAAATCTGACAAATTTGTGAAATTTTAACAATAGGTATTAGACATCAATGAATAAATATTTCCCCAATTTCTTAAATTAGATAACAACACATACGTGAGGTAATTATTTTTAAACATATACCCAAGTGAAATCTGAAATATTTAAAATAGTATAAAATGGTTGGCTTGGTGGTGGTTTGTCATAATTTAGCAAGTGCTAAATCCTAGTTAAAATAGATCTTGATTTAATCTAATATGCCGGATAATTCTGGTTAAAAAAAGACGCAAATGAAATCTTATGTATTTAAAATGTTATGAATGAGGAAGTCAGTCAGCAAAAAGTTTACATGCAATTTAAACCTTAAATGAAAAACAACAAATGTGTAAAAATAAAGGAAAGACACACGATAAATCTTAAACTAATAAACAAAATATATGTAAGGTAATTATTTTTCAACAAATATGCAAGTGAAGGTGTGAAAAGAGCGAAGGAAATACTCGAGTTTATCTTAAATTGAAAAACAACAAATATGCAAGCTAATTCTGTTTCAACAAATATGTGAGTTTTTGATGTCATGTGTTGCCAGATCGAAATGAAAAAATGTGATCATTTACATCTTTATTGTGTATGACAAAAATGTAATATTTAAATGCTATTTATCAGTAAAATTGATAGAATGTTTTAGTTTATAGAGTTAGTATTAGTAGCTGAATTTGCTGCTGGTTACAAATATGACATCAATTTTAATTTCAATTTGCTGCTGGTGACAAACATGGCATCCATCTGTAAAGTAGTCCTAGTAAAATAAAGTAATGTTTGAAAGAAACTAAATCAAAAAACCGTGTTCTATGTTGAAGAATATGGTTGAAGGATAAAAACAAAAAATTGGCTAGTAAGAATCAAATAACGATTTGTACGATGCATTGTTTTATGACTTTAACATTGAAAATCCGACCAACTTAATCTTATATATTACTAGCATGGTTACCCGACGTTGCCCAGGGGCATGTACAATAAAATAGAAGATTTAACAAATGTGTGAAACATCTTTTTTTAAAACTTCTCTCTCTATTATGTAAAATATACCGTGGAAAACAAAGAAAGTATTTTTGAATCTCTAAATTTAATCTAAAGGGGGTTATGAAGGCATAACCCCCTTAAAACTTAAAATATATCCTATTTTTATGAAATTTTAATCCTATGTATAAAATTCTCTGAAGAAGTGAATGTAAGTTGCCCTAAATTTCTATCTTACCCTATATGTGCCAAATATGTACATGCCTCAACCTCTTAGTGACCCATGGGGACAGAACCGACTTACAACTTCAAATATGTGTATCCGATTTTTCTTATGAATGTTATTTTAAAAGTCGACTTAACAAATGTCTGAATTATTTAGTTGGGAAAGATGAAAACATCGAGTGTGTGGCTTCGATCCTACTCCAACCCCGATAAAAAAATTCTATTAAGTCAAAAAATGTATTTTTCCTTTATTTTTAATATAATAAGTTAAGAGTGTTGGTATATTTAGTATGTAACGCCTCACCATCTGTCTGTCCACCTATCTCTCTCTTTCTTTCTATTGATTGTTCTCAATATACCTAGATCTCTCTCTCTCTCTCTTTCTCTTTCTCTCTCTCTCTCTCTCTCTCTCTCTCTCTATATATATATATATATATATATATATATGGAGAGAGATATAAAATCAAACAATACATGCAAAAACCTTTTTTTTAATTTTAAACTGTCAACATAGCGTTTTCTAACACCCCCACGCACATATAATATATATATATAATATAATATATATATATATATATATATATATATATATATATATATATATATATAATGTACATATATATAATATATATATATATGTATATATAATATATATATATATAATATATATATATATGTATATATAATATATATATATGTATATATAATATATATATGTATATAATATATATATATATGTATATATAATATATATATATGTACATATATAATATATATATGTACATATATAATATATATATGTATATATAATATATATATGTATATATAATATATATATATGTACATATATAATATATATGTACATATATAATATATATGTACATATATATATATATGTATATATAATATATATGTACATATATATTATATATGTATGTACATATATAATATATATATGTACATATAATATATATGTATGTACATATATAATATATATGTACATATAATATATATGTATGTACATATATAATATATATGTACATATAATATGTATGTATGTACATATATAATATATATATGTACATATAATATATATATGTACATATAATATATATGTATGTACATATATAATATATATATGTACATATAATATATATGTATGTACATATATAATATATATATATGTACATATATAATATATATATGTACATATATAATATATATATGTACATATATAATATATATATGTACATATATAATACATATATATGTACATATATAATACATATATATGTACAATGTACATATATAATACATATATATGTACATATATAATATATATATATATGTACATATATAATATATATATGTACATATATAATATATATATGTGCATATATATATATATATGTATTATAAGTATAACGTGTGTAGATTTGTTCAAGTGCGCATATCAATTACTCATGTCAAATAACAGGTGAAAAAAAGAGAAGAAAAAAGAAGAAAATGAGTTTCTTTTCTCAATTCGAAAACTGATTTAATTATTCTGGATGCTATTTGTATTCTAAACGATTAATAAAAACAGAAAATGGCAAAACAAAATCCTTTGAGAATGAGCAGAAAACATGCTTGGGAGTATATAACGTTACATATACATTGCAGTCAATATTTGTGTTTTTGCAAGCAACACAGGATATCCTTAAAATCCTTTTACACACAATATACAATATGAAAAGTAAGCAACTTTCCACTATCATACCCCACCTTAGTTATTTAAATTTTCTTCTATCCAGTAATTAACCTTTGATTTCTGTTTCCACTCACCTCAAATAATTTTATTTTGCCCTTCTCCCAGTAACTGTTGCTTGCTTCCACTCATTCCATATACTTTTTTACTTACTTATAGTAACTATATGTTGCTTTCATCTACCCCATTATCTGTACTTTGTTCCATCCACTCCTAGTAACATAACTTTTCCAACCATAATAATTGTACTTTGTTTCTACCCACTTCTAGTCATTGAAATTGTCTCTCCCAACATCGGTAATTGGAATTTAATAAGTAGACTTTCCGTCCATTCTACACCAGTAATTAGACTTATTGGACCTCCGTCTCTAGTAATTGGATTTTGCTTCTATCTCCTCCCACGACTTTTCTATCTTTCTCGCCTCTTTTATTTGGGTTTTGCTATACTTCTCACTCTATATAATTGTCCTTTGCTTCCACTCACCCCAAGCAATTAGAATTTGCTTTCCTCACCCATCTCAATTCTAGTTATGGAACTTTATTTCAAACCTCACACCCAACAAAATGATGTCAGATACATTGAGAATTGAATGGCCGCATGATTAGCCTAATAGATACTGTGTGAAATATGCAATCGGCTATGAATTGTATGCGAATGGCCAACTACTCAAACATCAAAATTAAACTGATGTAATACGCCGGTAGTAATGAGTTAATTCTCTTTTATCGTTTCTCTATTGAGGTACGAAGAAGAACAAACAAACCGAATCTGGTCGTTTATTTACCATATGAACAAAAAGGTACAGGAAGGTTTATCTTCTTTCAATTGGTTGCCAATTTGCTCAATGATTTCAACCTCAAGTCAATTACAACAACCATTGAAGTTTGTGTTATAGGTGTCAGTGTTTGCCTGGCTCATATTTTTGCTTAAACTTGTGCAAGTTATCTGTGTCCTTCTGTCTTAGGGATTCGGGGTCTGAATTTCTCATGCTTTTCTTCAAGTTATAAACGATCAATTATGTTAACTTTTACGTCATCGTCAATTGTCTTTAATTCCTGATATGATATTTAACATTTTAATTTACTAACCGAATTTCACAACTATTTGATGAATTCGTCCATTGCTTGATGATTGATGTCATATAAAAAGAATGTCTATGCAAACCGTTGCATTGCCAAATTTCTCAAGCAAATCATTTTTTCCACCACATGGTTTCAAGTTGAGACGCCTTCGTCCTAAGTCATCTGCCTCCTCATCTTATTACATTAGATGAGTTTAAATCCATTTAGATATGTTGTATTCAATTATGCAATAAAGATTGGGGAAAGTATAATTTATTTCCATCTATCAGTAACATTATGACTTGTGTAGAATTAATTTTATAAAATCAGTCGTTTACAACAGGCGATGCTTTTTTATATACTAATGTATCACTGTTTATCAAGGCGCAAAGGCCATTGGACTGTAAAGTTTAATGAGAGTGTCAGTTGACATTGTAGAGCACCTTGAGAGGATTTGGAAACGATGAGTTAAATGGTCAGAATTTGATTATTTAAGTGGACGGCCTGACAAGAATTTGTTAACATTGGACTTATAAATGCTGTAGTCAGTTGGGAACCACCCCCGTGGTATTGTATTCCACAGATGGGAAGTTCTTGGAAAGTTCTTGAGAAGAATCTTTGTTCATTGAAGTTCGATTTAGTTTCAGCTACACAGAGGAAGAAAGGTAAATTCGTTACAGTGGTTGTAGCTGGACGAATTTTTGCTCTGATTTTTTACAAGGGGGAGGTAACCAATGATTAATAACCTTAAAAATGTTGATTTACCTTGAAACAGGCAAAAAAAGTCCCCGAACTTATGAAAATTAAGATAAAATCTTTTAAAACGTGCATATTTTTATCCTTTTAATGAACCACAAGCTTAAAAGTTGAGATGTTAGAAGTTCCGAAAAGTAACATTAGTGAAAATCATTCTCATGAAAATATATCTGTTTACATATCTATCGTTTTGTAAAACGCTCCGAACATTCCAGAAAAGCCCAGATATGGATCAAACCAATTTGCGAATCCTCTAAAAATATTTATGATTGTTTGGATTTCATTTATTTCACTTTCTTTCTAGGTCATTCAAAGAATCTTTCAATTTGTATGGATTTCTTTCATTCAGTTACTTATTGAGTTTTTATGAGATGTTTCAATTATTAGTCACACACTTTCTTCTCACACCTGTTACCGCTATTTCAATTCTGCTGCCAGTCACAGCATGCAAGTAACCTTTTCTTCAACAGTTGCTTTTTTTTGACTTATCGATTCGCGCAGCATTTATAAAAGTACTTCATTTAAATATGTCTTATTTTGGGCATTCATATATTATTCATTGCATGAATTTTACATTTCTAGTTACTTTTTAAGAGTGAAAGCGGAATTTATAGATACCATGAATAAACTCAAAAACTATTATTCTCATTCATATTAGATTTGGAACAACCATTTTATTATGAGGATGGATTCTTAAAAAGCGATTTGTCGGAAGTATTAAATCCTTAGCTGGAAAGTTCTTATCTTTAATCTTCATGAAATTTAAACTACAGAAAAATCACATAAAATTGTACAAATTCATGAAATTTGAGCAAATTTTAAATTAATAATTATACGATTTAGAGTAAGTTAGCATCATAAGTTATCTCCCTTTATGGAGATTATATATTGTGATTAAGAAATCTCCAGTCTTAGATTATCTCCCTCCAATAAGATGAATAAAGTTTCAGATAAACTAGGTCATTCTCCCATGTCTTTATTATAACCTCTTAATGGAGACTAACTCCAAAATATTAAAACATTTCTAAGCCACCCCCCCCCTCCCGAACTAAACTCTATTTTCACTTCTGTCTATCTTTTGGTTGCGGCATAATATAGCCACTCTAAAACTTTTGATGAGTTTGAATACACAACTTTCTACTATCCACATTCTCTTTCCTCTTTTTTCCCCCATCTTTCACCTTGACATCATCCTGCCAAGGTCTACTCTGATATGCCCCAACCGCATATCTCTCTAAACTCTGCAGCCCCCTGTTTTCATTGCTTTGAAGTATTTTAGTGTTGACATCCTTTCATCCATAAGAATCCTCTAGATCAGGAGTGGGCAACCTCCGGCCCGCGGGCCACATTCGGCCCGCGAAGGCTTAGCGTCCGGCCCGCCACCCTGCTATGCTTTATTATTGCAATCCGGCCCACGGACCTCCCAGTAACACTCATATCATTTTGTGACATAGACGTAAAAGTAGGTTTCGATTAAGATTTACAGTGGGATGAAAATGTATAAATATCAGCGAGCGATGATGCATATATATTTCATTTTTCTTTAACTATTGATTTCAAATCTTTGAAAAAAGAAAGAGAGAGGCAAAGATGAAACGTGAGACGAGGAAAGGGCATGAAACATTGAACTTATGTGAGATGTGTCAAAACGAATGCTGGATCAACTTGCTACTTCCCCCGTCATTATTTTTTATGATTTAAAAATAGCTCTTCGTCGGCGCCTTTTATAACATCACATACAGAAGTCTCCTGAGCAAAAATATCAGATTTGTAGAGTGTTTAATGCAATTTTTCTACAATTTATTCATGTAAACAAAATATAGTAATTCTGAGATTACGTTTTTCACTCCTTCCAAAAGTCTCATCTGGCCCACACTCTGAAAAGATTGCCCGCCCCTGCTCTAGATAGTATTGGATCATTCATAGGAAAAATACCCCTGAAAGTACTTGTTTTAGTATCTTAAACATTATTTTTAAAGAGCATACTTATTTTTAATAAAATAAAAAAATAAATTAATCCAGCTACTGTTCACTTTAATGAAACCATATAAAGAAATTTAAGTGCTGGAATTAAAAAATAATAATTGCTATAACATTTTACCCTGCATAGGCACATATTTCAGTAAATCTTAAATATCTGCATCACTAAAGTGGCCCAATTCTTTGATTCCAGCCGATTATCTGGACGGCAGCTCATCATGTAAACAGCTAGAGTCTTAGTGTGTTGATGAGACATAGTAGTAGTTCGTTCTCTCTCCTCTTTTTTGTTCTCTTTGTTTTCCTCTTTCTTTTTTTTTTTGCAGCCATCTTCGTCTTTTTAATAACAGTGGTAAAAGATATTGATAATGACAGCATACGATCATTTGGGGTTTAAGAATTTTTTTTTTTCGTTCACAGTACACATGCCTAATACTCCGTGGGTTTTCCTCAACCCATCCGTCGTGGGGTAGGGCACAGGTCTCTCAAATATGACTGGTTACCTTCACAGTTCACAAAAAAAAAAAAATGTTACCAGCTTATCACCTGTACCACTGGAGACTTCCTGCCTGTGACGCAACGCCTTGAACACATTTCTTTAATTTTAATGTTTTACTTATGAAATTTTCACCATCTAACCTCATGTTGAAAATTTCGATTTTAGCATTACTTTTACACCCCACTTCTGTCCAATATTGCCACATATCGGCTTGTCATAGGCAGGTGTGATTGATCTAATAGATAGTGTTGCAAACTAGAATTCCAAATCCAATTACATTTATAGTGGTCATTTACACACTAATACTGAAATATATGGACTCGCCAACCCCCTTTTGTGTCCAAAATAGCAACATGTGTTCAATTAATCATATATAGTTGATCGTTTATATGTATTGTGGTCCAACATATGCCAGCATTTAAAACAAGTGTTAAAACCTGATATTAGCAATACACATGAAAAAATTTTAATTGCTTAAAATAGCTCAATAATGGCATATATAGAAAGAGCTTGATGATCTAAGAAAGAATCTTCTTAAATTGTTTAAATCTGAATAAAAATAAGGAAGTTATGACTATTTGTGTGCCTCACCCGATTGGATATTTTTCCCTCTTTAAGACCACATGCGTTTTGTCGTTCTTTACTCTAATTCTTCAGTAAAAATGTTATATCTTTGTTAAAACACAAGATTAAGCAATGAAATTTGCCATATAACTTTATTTTTGTATAAGGAATCAGAATATGCCACTGAAAATCTCCAGAAAGTAATTGTTCCCAAGTAATCTGCAGTAAATGCACATAAATATGCTGCAATACCTTAAAAAAATACCATGTATCCATTAAAAAAAAAAGTTAGAGAACTCAAAGTTGAATTATAATATATTTTATGTACAAGAAACTGAAATCTAATACTAGGACTGTTTAATAATGAATATATTGCAATATTTCTTTGGCATTATTGTAGATTAACACTTTCCACTAAATCGCTCCCTTGTCTCCCCAAAATATGAGATTTTACCATTTTTTAGGCAATTACATGTCAACACTCTGAAAAAACTTGACAGAAAGAAAGAAACAAAAACTATTATTTTATGAATTTAGAGTGGGGATTAGTTTAACATATAAATTTAATTTAATATAATCCTCCATTTCAGGGACATTCTAGCGTTTTAGCTCAGTTAACCATTTTTTTCTATGGGAGATAAATCCTGTGCGTTTTTCTTGTTTTTATTGTGGGGGGATCTCCTTTTCTTTTTTTTTTTTTTTTTTAGACGATTATGTGTATGAGGGGAGCTTGCAACTCGAACTCTGGGTTAGTTGTAGGGTTAGGGGCCATTACGTGTGAACACCCTGCCAACTTAGCAAAAATAATAAAAAACAATTATTTTAGAATATAGAGTTGGGGATTACTTTCACATAAATTTAATGTAAAATAATTCACCCTTTCCGGGCCATTCTAGCGTTTTAGGGCAGTTAATAAATTCTTTTTATGAGAAATAAATCCTGTGTGTTTTTCTTTATGGGGATCTGCTTTTTTTCTTTTTATTTTTTAGACGATTATGTGTGGTTTTAATGGTCTTTTTCTAGGGTGGGGGCTTGCCACACGGACTTAGGGTTAGTGATAAGGTTTAGGGGATGGGTTTTCTTTTGGGTGGAGGTGGCAATTCGGACTTAGTGTTAGAGTTAAGGCGTGCCCATCGTAATAGTAAACTAGTTAACTATATTGTGTAGGCCACGGTGAAGGGAATTTTGTTTAGGGGGTGGCTTACCACTCAGATTTAAGGTTAATGGTACGACACGTTCAAGAGAAGGCATTTTTAGGATGTGGGCTTGTCACTCGAAACTAGAGTTAGTGGTAAAGTAATTATTTATTTTATATCAAGTTTTCAGCTTGAAAAATATTTTTAAAATTGCACTAAAAAACAAGAATGGCTGAGAAATGGGACATCATTTTACGTTAAATTTATATGTGAAACTGATCCCTCAACCCTAAATTCTAATTCATTTTTTTGGTTTTTTTCCGCCAAAAGTTTTAGGGTATTCAGACGTAATCGATTAAAAAAGAAGAATCTTATTTCTTTTTAATCGGCAACTCGAAAGTACTTAATAACTAGAATTAAAATTCGAAAGTTGAGAATATTTGAAAACCAGTATTTCTTGAAGTATTTTTTTATAAAAGAACCACAAACAGCATTAACTTTTTTAAGCACAAAAAGTATTTTTGTCTTTCTTTTATTTTTTTCAAAAAAAGTCTGTAAGCAAATTTTACGAAGCTAACTGTTTATAACTAGCTGCTGCTGATTGATTGCTATATCAACAATACTAGCAGCAATTGTTTACTTTTGCTCAAAAGGGGACAATACTTTTTCGGATAGGGTAATTCAAAATTAGTACTACCGAAAAACAAAACAACATACAATTATAATTTTAATGCATAAAAAATTTAAAAGATTGATTTATTTACTTGTTGAGGGCGAAAAATATTTTTTAAATGTTCGATACACTTTATGTTGAAGGTTTATGTTTAAGATTACAAAAAAAATAATGAATTAATTAATTTTGTACCCCGACAATAATTGAAATTGATATTTTTCCTGATTTTTTTCCAAATTTCATGACGAAATTCCTCATAGACGAATGGTACGTCATTTTTAAAAGAACTGGGGTTTAAAAAAGTGATGTAAATAGCCGAAAATGGTGTTAACATTTTTATGATTTATTTGCTGAAAACTCTTGTAATATATGATGTAGATTATTATTTATTAATGCATGTGGAAGGATATTCATTTCCGAACAAAATGGTTGCATTTTGAGGACTTAAAGTGCTTTGGTTTTTAAAATATGACTATTTTAGTAGAACTATCTTGAAATCTGTGATTATCTAAACCGTTTTATAGTCGGTGGGTATTGCTAATAATATGATGATGATGGTTCCTTCTGTTTCTGTTGCGGTATTCACCCTTGATGGGTTGAGCCGGCTTCTTCTTGCAAGAAGGAAGTTTCTAGGGAATATTAAATTCACAAGTGGTCGCCAGTCGCATGTATATCCCGAAGACGTTAGTTTTTGTAGTTTTTACAGGAAAGTGTTACCGCCCTCCCACATACAGTATCTGATCGCCTATCAGGCTCAACGTCACTTAACTTTAGTGATCTAATGAGAACCGGTGGGTCAATGTGATTATGCTGTATATTGTATTGTCGTTCGACATTAAATATTCGAAAACAATTTATTTTGCATATTTTACTGTTATTCAAATGTGCGAAACAACCGGTGTTCTAAATTAGGACATAGATTTTAATATTTTCACCTCAGTCATCTGAAAGTTATAAACTTGCTTTCGTTAGAAAATTGACCAATTAAGAACAACCTTAAAAAATTTAAAATGTGGACAATATGTGTCTACTATCATAATTGTTTCACGTTTAATTCTGATTGGCTAATAAAAATCGATGTCCTTCTATTTCCTCTTCATTAATAACCCAAGAAATAAAGTTAATGCAGTTTCCTCTTTGGTCGTATTTGCTAACATTTTGCCAATTTGTTATTGGAGTAGATTATTTTGTTTTCACTGTCTCTTCTCATTATGCGAAGATACATTTACGATGGTTGGGGTTACACTGATTGGGTCACTGTAGTTTACTTTAATTTCGTTGGGGAATTATGACATGACTAATTCCTAGTTGAACTTTCATTTTAAACATTTTAGTTTTTTTTTCTATTTGCAATTAGTTAATTCTACATTTTGGATGAATTGAAGCATCCATCTATAATCGGGTAGTTATTTTAGAATGTTCTTCCTAAGTTTTAATTAATGAAACATTACAACGTTTACATATATAAGGAGAAGCTGTATCTAATCGGTGTTGGCCAAGATGCAGTGAATTCATTTTAGTGTTTAATGTTTTATTGTGTTTGCACATTTTAAAACTGAAGGTAAACGACTCCTATTATTTTCTTGGATTTAAAATAAGTTATTTCCCTTGCCAATTTTTATTTTTACGTTATTATTTTAAAAGGTTTCATATTAGCAGTCGTTTGGACCTGACTAAGTAATTTTTTAAAATAAATTAAAGCCAAGTATGTTATTATATTGCAAATAACACAGTGCAACAATAAGAAAGCAAAATTTGATTTTTCAGTCTAACTTTGAAAATCTCACAAGATAACTTTATATGTTAGATATAAACAAAAAGAAGAAGAAGAAGAAGAAGAAGAAGAAGAAGAAGAAGAAGAAGAAGGTGACGGTGGCTAATAGAGGAATGAAGTACTGAGATATTTTCGAATAAAACTTAATAAACACCTAAGAGAAGTTTATTCAAAACTAGCTGTATCTACTCGGCGTTGTCCGGGAGTCTTTTTACTTTGTTTTTTATTTCACTTACTTTTATCAATGCACTTTTTTTAACAGAATTATTATTTGTTAAAAATAGAAGTTTAAAAGCTAAATTTAATCATTATGGTATACTTAAGTCATTAGATTATTAATTGAACCAAATTGTTATAAAACTATAACTAATTTTGTCATTAAGGTAATGTCGTTTCAATATCTGCTTGTTAAATTATTGGATGTAAATAGCTTCCAAAATGTTCAATCTTTTAAATACATAAAGATTTGTTAAGAATGTTTTAGCCAGAAATGACTTTTTATTCGACAGCTTAAATGGTTCTAAATTAATTTCATATTTCCAAGGGTCTGAAGGAGATTGCAGACACTTGGGCAGCATCTCTTTACACACGTTTATAAAAGCAATTACAGTATTCCCCTGCTTCTATTTATCTTCCTCCCACAAGGTAAGATGTGACACAAGGTCGGGAAAGTGGGAAAAAACCAGCGCTCGAGAATTTGAGCACTCTGGTCATTTAAAAATTGCCTGGGCAGCCCCGTCGACATTCCCCGGTAGGGGCGCCTCAGGCGATTAGCAATAAACTAACCCCCTCTCAAAGGGTGAGAAGGCAAAGCCTGGGAGGGTGCACCTCCTAGAACCGCACAGGACGGACAACCGATAGACCGGCGTAAATCCAGACCCGAAGGCCCGGACAATACCGGTTTATTAGGCGGGGTAAAACCTCTGGTTGAACCTGCTATTCACAGGGTTTTTGTTCCTTCCCCTCCCACGAATCCCAAAGATCCACGACTTATACATGCATGATATTATATATGCATGATATTATATATGCATGATATTATATATGCTAAAATATGCTTCCCAAACACATGTTAAAGATAGCCATACTCATTAATACAGTAATAATGTAGTAATATATAGTAATGATATCTTGAAACCAGTAATAATGTAGTATAATATGTACATAGTAATGATATTTACCAGTTATACTTTATCATCTCTCTTTTCTAATTTTTTTAATTTTATATTAACTGAGATTTATTGTTTAAAGTTATTTACCAGTTATACTGTATCATCTTTTATAATTTTTTATTTTATATTAAATTACGTTGTTATCTTAACATTTTTACCAGTTAGGGTGAATGTGAGCGTTTTTCCGCTAAAAAATGGCTCAAGAAATAACGAAATTGCCGAAATTATGAAAAGAAAAAGCAAAATTTGCGAGTATGAGGGACCGGCAAAAAGTGAGGGTATACTGTACAAATGAACCAAAGAAACAACATGGAAATGATAATATATGCACAAAAACATTTATTCCTCGCAAACCCAACAATGTTTCACTTTAAGATTGTGTCCATACAAATGTGGCACAATAAAGTCTGAAAAGGATGTGTACGAGTGTGCATGTAGTAGTTTAGAGAAATGTCTTACATACCATGAAATGTGTGTGTAGCTCATGTGTGTTTATGCTAAACAGGAAGAACAAGTTAGAATTTTTTATGAGTACCTTTTTATATGCCGATTGGAAAGCTCGATGATTGTTAACATATAACAATAGAGCATATATAAATAAACAAAATTTTGTTACCTTACAAAGACCAAGATTTTATTCCCCTTACCAACTTTTTTAGTAAACATACATATATATATATATGTGTATATGTGTATATATATATATATGTGTGTGTGTGTGTACACCATCTGTCAAAAATGATGTGGAAAAAATTACGCTTCGCCAGTATTCACACTCATTATTTATCTAGATATGTTCATATAAAATCTTAGAATTTCGCTGACAATATAATTTTTCATATGTAAATTATTATTAGCATTTCTGATGACCTGAAAAAAAGAACAGCCACCGTTAAATTTTTATTATAGAATGGAGGATTTCTTACCGAATTCATTTAAGGTTGTCGGATAAGTCGTTAGTGGTTGTCTGACTTGCTATTTGCTTTCTTGCTTCCCTTCACCACTTGAAAAGGTTTCGTTCCGGGGCTAGAAAAAGGCACGGTTTTTACTCGATAACTTAAGCGTGACAAGATGGAAGTAAATATATTTATTTATAAACAAATAAATACACATAGAGTGGAGGATATGCTTGACCAGGGGAACTGTAACATTTTAGTAGTTTTGATAAAAAAAATGTTCTAAACTTGAATTCAACACATACCACATTTGATATTTAATTTGCATAAAACAACACTGTTTCCATGAAACAGTGCTTATTCATAAATATTTTTAAAAAGTAATGCTTATACCAAAATAATTTAATTTTGTATTCTTTAACCCATTATGCGCAGCCTATCCCTTAATTGTGACCACAAACAAACACACCTTCTATTCTGATGATAATGATTTGAATTTAGCATGCATTAATCGTTTGCAAATAATGCCATTGCATATTACAAGTGCCTAGATCTCAATTCATATCCAATATGGCGAATGTTGTTTAGCAAGAATCTTTGATCGAAACTACTGAAATTTTATAATGGTTTACCATTATCATAATTGAAAAAAACTGATGAAAGGCTGTTCAATTGAGAAACCTCATTATGCATCCAAGATGATCGCCATAAATTATTAAAATTAGACCGAACTGATTTGCATATTTTGCAAGTATATCGAATATGCAATAATATTCATCTGCATCAAAATAATCCATCATCAATAATTCAACTGCTCTTATCATCCTTAATCTATTATATGAAACAAAGTCGTATTTCAGTATGTCTGTGTGTCCAACTAAAACTTAGAAACTACAAAAGATACACTAACAAACATCACATATTCCGATTCAGTATGACCTAGATCTGATTATGGTAAAATAAATACTGTAATATTCAATCGCTTGGGGTTCAGTCAAATTAATGGAGGGTGAGGAAGGGCAATACAACTTACTTTTTCATTCTTATTGGGAAATGTTAAAAAATAACACTGGAACTAGGTCAAAGAGTAACTCAGCTGCTGATAACGTGACCAAAGTTTGCACATAAATGAGAGGGGTAATCAAAGGATGGAGTGTGTTCAAAAAGTAATATGACTGACGATGTGTACAGTGAGAGAGTGCCGCTTCATAACTCTTCTATTTTTATCAGGATCCCGGGCAACGCCAGGTTGTCCTGCTAGTATAGCATATATAGCACCGGAAGTGTCAAATTAACTTTGTAACTAAAAAAAAAAAAATTAAGAGATATTTTTACCTGGCAACTTTCAAAATCTTTCTAATGTTTTCAGTTTAAAAAAAACTGTTAAGAAATGTAAACAAAATATCTATATATTTCACGATGTATTTTTCAGTAATATTCCTTTGTTTAACTTTTTAGGAAATATCTGCATATAACAGCAATTAAAAAATGAATAATCCTGAAGAATTCTTCAAGTGTTATTATGAGTAAAATAGATGACAAATAAAATCAAACATATTCGAAAGTAAATTTCTATTTTTGTAAGATGTAGAAAGGCTTTGTGTCAGATGAGGTTTATCTAAATGTTGGATATTTTTGTTACTGCAGCATTTTGTGTATAATACCTTCACACACTTGTAGTTGGTATCGTACATGTCGTCTTTGACTTTACCCTCAATCAAATTACAGGACACAAGTCTTCTTTAAATAGAAAATTTATTCGCATGAGAAAGATCTATACAATTGAGTTACAGGCAATCAAATATATATATATATATATATATCGTATATGTATTGGTTTCTGTAAATGTAAATCCGTAGAAACTCAAGTGTTTATAAAAAGTGCTCAATACCAAGTAGAGCTGTTTATAAGTATAAATTTTTATTTATACAAACATTATCGGTTACATATGTGCATACATGTTTCGGTTGCACTCTCCCAAGAAAGTCAACCTCATCAGACCGAGAATCTTTCAGGAATAGCCATTCCTGAAAGATTCTCGGTCTGATGAGGTTGACTTTCTTGGGAGAGTGCAACCGAAACATGTATGCACATATGTAACCGATAATGTTTGTATAAATAAAAATTTATACTTATATATATATATATATATATATATATATATATATATATGAAAAAGACAAAAGGGAAACAAATATAACACAGGAAGAAATTATCAAAAATACCGGTTTCGTTTAGATCAACAAAAGTCTTCAGAAAAAGTGAAGACTTTAAATTTATTGAATAGCGGCAAGACACAGAAAAAAAATATCCCGTTGTGCGTGTTCTTTTTTACTATGTTTTGCGGTTATTCAATAAATTGAAAATCTTCACTTTTTCTGAAAACTTTCGTTGATACGAACGAAACTAGTAAATCTCTCGTTTTTGATGATTTCTTTAAGTTGTTTTCCTTTTTTCTTTTTCATCCATCCTGTCTCCACAGCATTTCATTTTAATATGTATCTTGTATTTTATCTTCATATATATATATATATAGGAAGCATTTTTTTCTTTTCAACATATTTCGTTAAATATTAATAGTATAACAAGCACGTAATTCCTGCCCAAACTACTTATAAATACCACGTTCTCTACTCTATAACCACCCATGAAGATGGATCCAGATGGATCCGAAAGTACTAGGGATATAAGCGAATACGGCAGATACATCGGCCAGCTCCTGTCCGAAATCAGAAAACATACTGAAATTAGAAAGGATCAAAACAATAATATGCAGACATAAATTGTCTGTCATATTTAACGAAATATATATGATTACACATGTGAGGGAGAGAGAAACAGAAATAGACATTAAGCCATTACTGCTAAACTATTTTATCATTCACCCACATTTGACAAACGATATGAGAATGCGAGAAACTAAAGAACAAATTATGTGTGTCCCATAAACTGCCTACTCGCCCTCTTTACCTGACCTTAAATCGAAGATGTCTGATTACAAAATCATTAAAGATATACAACAGAACTTCATTTTCTAGAACTGCAAGCTAATAAAGAAATATTTTTTTATATAACGCCTACATTATGTTTATTTGTTTGTTATCGACAATCTGGGTCTTTAACATTTTCAATAATCCTTTTATTGAACTGATAGACCTGAAAAAAGTCAACAGAATCCAGTTAATATCTTGCTGAAATCTAAAATAACCAAATCCTGTTAGATTCACAAAAAGATTTAAAATTGAAAATACCATTTATTAAGGGAAAGGCTAAGACTAAATGAATAGTGAACAAAAGTGAACAAATTATTCTCCGTTCGGACTTCTGTCATTCACTCAAAAAATAAAACGAATAAAACAGTTGGCAAATTTGTGAGCATGTGGAATATTACAGATGATTCTTTGAGTTGAATTCTGTATATTTCTAAATATATTCTTTTATTTTTCGATTGAGAGCAGAGTTCCTCACCAAAATACAATTCCTTCTCATTCAGAGAAATGTCCTTTTATACCCAATGCAGTTTATAACTATTTATGGAAGCCCAAAATAATTTTTTACAAAGATCTATATTGGCAATAAATGGATGCTATCAGCTGCCCGTGTAGTTTATTCCTGGTCCCCTTTATGTTACTTTGTCGCTTCATGTTTAAATAAAAAATGCCTTCTAAAGCACTGATTCACTCGAATTAATAGATTATAATAATATCAAAATTTACAATCGTTACATTTTTTATTTTTGATCTCAGGGTTATCACTTATCAAGGCCAAGAGCCACTTGAGAATGAAGGTTACTGAGATATGAATGCAAAAAATTGAGGCACGTTATGGGAGTACTTATATTGGTCAATGGTATGAATTGCGTTTGATTACTTTGGGAACAGTCCATGATAAGAATTTGGTTTGAAAACGACCAAGTTTTAATCAGCAGGGAAGCAGTACTGCAGCAATGTGTTTCGCAGGTTAGAAACCCTAGCAAAGAAGCCTTGTTCATTGAAATTACGCCTGATACTAGGAACATAGACAGGAAATTCCTTTTTCGCTGTGGTAGAAAAAAGAGTTCTTGCTGTGAATGTCTTACAAGAAGGAACCAAAGACTGGAGCTCAAGCAAGCACCTGCTATGTAAATAACGATAGAGTAGAGAGAGATTAGCAACGTCTCATCTGTGAGAAAATGGTATTAGGAAAGAGGGGATCACCCTCCACAAGATTTTGATGTCGATTTTGTACTTTGTAAAGACAGGAAATAGTGCTCTGTGCGGCACCTCTCCAGATGTGGCAGCAGTATTCTTATGACCTACCTGACTCTTATAGGTAGAAGATTGGAGTCAGGTATTTTCTGGTGTGGTAGAATGATCCAACTATTTTTCCAGCAGTCTTAGTAACAGGCTGGCTATACGTCTTCCATTTTTAAAGAGCTTTACTAAACATAGTATAAAACCTTTATTATTAACTATCAGGACCCGTGTTCCGGCGTTGCCTGTAAAAATTGAGGAACCCAAGAAACTATTGTACCCACCCTTAAACCTTATATTACACTACATTTTCGTTAATGATCAAGTAGACGTCAGTGTTAACATTTCAATTCCACTGGATATACAGTAAGTGTTAATAAAAAAAATGAATAAATTGCCTAAATAATATCCACCCCAAATAAAGAAAAGAGAACAAACTCATTCTAGAAAGTACTTTGACTGTTATGTATTAATGCAGTGGTATAAAATTCTAAGCGACTATTTATATGTATTTGATGTATCAATTTAGTATCTATGAAGTAAAATTACTATAATTACCATATCTAGTACATATTTATCATAAAAGTATAAACTATTAAGTTCAAAATAATATAAAAGGTTTAATAAGAGTTAAAGTTAAGTTCGTACAACCGTTTTTTTGGGGGGCATTTATGATATTCTGTGAATATGTATGTGAGAGAGCGATAGATCTAATAAGACGCAATTTTTATTCGACAAAATTGTAGTTATATAATGTTATAAGCGAATTTGATTATCGTAATCCAGTGTCTGTAATTTGTAAAAATATAAACGTTCAGTATTTAAATAAAAGAAAAGTTTAATCAATGTTAATGTTAAATCTATAGATTTTACAATGAGTGTGTTTCTGTGAGAGAGCAGCCGAGAGCGATTTAAGAATACCGAGTTTTTATTTGAAGAAACTGTAGTTATAAAATATTGTAATCGATGTAATAATTGTAAACCAGTATTTGTGTTTTGTAAAAGTTGAAACTTTCAAATTTTAAATGAAAAAAAAAAATTTATAACAGGCTCCGAAAATGCCCACTGTTTCAATACTTAAAAGCACAATATGATTCATGAGAGCACATAACTGAAGGAAAATTCTGATTGTTTTATAGATGTATGTTATGAAGTGGGTATTTGATGTGTGAATTTAGTATTCATAAGGTTAATAAATGAAGAAATTATTATGGCTAATAAATATTCGGCGTTTGCTTAAAGTCAAGTAGTAAACTTTGATGTAAGAAAATTTTAATGATTATTACATATTTGAGCGTCCATAGAATTTACAAGTGGTGAAACGAAAATTATTAATCCTATGAAATATTTAAACCCGGTGATTCAAATAACTGTTAGAGGACTTGTAACTGACAGTGAGATATATCCTCCGACTATTTCTATGGCATTACTCATCAAAACGAAAAAACATTTTTTTGATCAGAACACTGAAAAATTGGTGCACTATAACATTACGTGTTAAGCAGATTTTTTTTCAGCTTTTTTTTATATCGGTCAATTAAATAGGGGAAATCTCACTTTATTTTATATATAAGAATATAACTATCGTCTCGGACTGCTGGTCAGCCATCTTTCTTTTGTCTTTCATGGCTGATATCTGTTAGGGCGAAATTAACACACAAAAAAAATATGGATCAATTTTTTGTTACTTTGTTCTGAGTTTAGGAAACATTGGCTAGGGTTGCAGTTCTTTTCGTCCATATATTTATATACCCACACACTATCATAAGCGTAGAGTGGGGGAGGGGCTTTACTTATGAGGAGCAATCACTTAACATGTCTTGTCTTGTCAAAGTCAAAACCAACAGAGAAGGAAATTGTTTTATTTCTCATGTGCGTGACGTCAAAAGCAGCATGTAATCCCCTTAAGTCTTGCACCCTCTGCTAGAGATGGAGTATTCTAGTATAAAAGATTACATCTTTTTATAAAGCTTTATTAAACAAAGTATTAACCGTTGTTATTTATAGTTCAAATACTATGATATAAAATATAAGATATTTTGATAGAGTTTTCGTAAACAGGGTATTTTATGTTATTATTAATAGCTATATTAGCCTTTTGGTACTTAGACAGTTTACGGACCAGACTGAAATAACATTATTTAAAAAGCTATTCTTAACGTGGAGGGGGCACTTTATTAACTATCCTGTACTTTCACCTTAACAATTTAATAAACAAAAGATTGTAAAAATTGAATTTAACTTGCAAATCCTATCTAAAAAAAATAGCCCTGTCCGTAAACTGCAAAAGAACCATCATTTTAAATAAAGTAAGTTCTTTCCTAAAGCTCATAATACTGGTATTAAACTCCAGTTTAATAGCGTCATGCAGAACTGAGAACAAACCATTCCAGTGACAGGACGCTGGTTTGTCACCAGTTATACCTCCGACAAGTTTTATACTGATTTATACACCTGAGTGAAGTGTTTCGCTTATAGCACCTCGTGTAATATTAGAAACATTTTTTAATCCCTGGCAACACTGGATAGTCTCGCTTGTTTTCAATAAACGTTGTATCTTATGTAATAAAGTATAGATTTCATCCTTTCTACTGAGACAAGAATTGTAAATTGTAGATCATCATCTTCAGAGAAGTTTCGCATATCTACTCGTGAGCAATTGCTCTCTCATGAAAACCGTTAATTAATCCGCTAATTAGTTATTAATTGCTATGCAGCCCGGCCCTGGGAAATGAAGTTGAAAATAATCTTAATCAGAATGATTGATGGACGCTAGATTAATTACGTCATGCCTCATTTATACAATGCCTCTTATCATGTGCACACATATCTGCAGCTTCCAAGAATATACACTGATAAACCAAAACAATATGTGCAACCACATATAGCACGCATGACACTCAGTGTCTTCTAGTAAGTTCCTTTATTAGAGTCATATATAGTATTATTAGAATACTCGTCTCGGGAAGAGTATAAGCAATAAATATAGCATTAGTTTTAAATTTTAATGTTTTTTCTTTCTTTGGGGGGGGGGAGTATAGTATGCTGCCGGTAATGGTAAAGTTTACAAAAAACATAATGTGCCTACGTTACTCATTTGCCTAAAATACATATTCCATAATTCATAATGATAAGTTCAATAGTTTAGGATTTTACCAAGCACATACACATTATTGACGCTCATGCACGCACAGATCCTGTTGAAAATGCATTACATAATATAACTAAAAGTTTGATGTAGAGCAATTCTTTTCTCTATTAAATTTTTTGTATCTAACTTATTTTAAAAGTTTTTTGGAAGCGGGTTTAAGTTCGAGTAGGAGCACCCTCTAAATAGTAAAGTTTACAAAAGGATTATTATTGTTATTCACCGGGTTACACAGGATGTATATTTTAAAATTCAAAATGATCGTTTCATAAAAAATTTTTAAATAAAAAAAAAATCATATATATGGACCCCCTTAGATATTAACATTTACAAAAAAATAATATGTACACACAAATATATATATATATATATATATATATATATATATATATATATATATATATATATATAATTTTTTATTTAAAGATTTTTTTATGAACCGATTATTGTGAATTTTTTAATAAATATCCTGCGTAACCCGGTGAATAACATGAGCACATTATCTTTTTGTAAACTTATATATAAATTTTTTGGAATAAAAGTGGAATTTTAGTCGCCGGAAATTTAGTCTCTAGAGCTCTTTCGTCCAACATAAAAGTTCAATTTTATATACATTCAAAAATAAATTAGAATTTTGTATCAGGACAAACAAAACGTTTTATCTCATGCAGACTTGTTATTGTATGAAAACAATATTTCTAATGTAGGGAAAACCAGCAAATTTTTGTTTTTTATTTATTATTTTCCTGTACAGATTTGGGCATCCATCTTAAATTTTTGCCTAAATGAGTTTTATATAGTTTTACCTCCAGATCACTAGTAGACTTCTACCTTTAAAATTACATGGAAAAACCATCAGTATTCTGTTTTAAATACCAAACAATTACTAAATCAAAAATGAAATAATTTCAGACATAAATGACTACCATCATCTGTTCATATGTAGCGTATACCATTCCCTTGGAAAGGTCTTGTTTATCAGCTTAGCACCAATCACTGTGACGTCAGTAGCCAAATGAGACTCAATAGAATGACCTCCTACTTACGAATGCCACGGTTTAGGCATCTATGGTGCATTTTATCTAAAAAACAGCATATTTCTAGAGAGAATTTAACAACTTCTGAAGAACGACTGCAAAGGTTAATGGGTCGTCTATATGGACAGAGGCAAACTGTGTAGAACAAGAGGGTCGAGTATACTACTAAAACTTGATAGATCTTGTTTGTTTTTTGTTTTTTTTATATTGTATGTTTGTCTCCGTGTACACTGGATGAGGATGAGATCATCCATTTAAACAGAGGTGGAAGATTTCAGAAAATCTGTTATAACATGATCAATAGATAATGCCACAAATGATGATGACATCCATTTAAACAAAAATACTAAAAATAGACGACCCGGGACCTGGTCGCCTATGTTGACAGTGGCTGTATATATATATATATATATATATATATATATATATATATATATATATATATATTTATATATATAGTAATCCCGGTAAAGTAGACATCCACAGGATATAAATCCAAAGAATTTCAACAAGTCTTTATATATATATATATATATATATATATATATATATATATATATATATATATATATATATGTGTGTGTGCTTGCCTTTTAAGGGAAGTGGGGTCTGATCAACTCTGCTGGAAAGCCATGAAATAAAATACTGTTTTGTTTTGAAATTCCCGAATTCATTGTAAACAACTGATGATCCCTTAAATAATGTTAAGACTAGCGTAAATTCTTGGAAGCAAACTAATATAGTAACTGCTAAAAGTAAATTGACTTATAAAAGTGATTTTTCACCGAATGACTTGGGACTAAAATCTTTTTTCTTTTTTTTTTCTTCTTTTTTCTTTATATAGTTTTAATGGTTAGGAAACTTTCGACACTATATATATATATATATATATATATATATATATATATATATATATATATATATATTAGACACACCTTCTGGACCCAGAATGTCTAGGTCTAGTATACCACTAAACCTCTGTGGACCTTATCTTGCTTGCTTGTTTGTATCTTGTCACTGCGCACACTGGATGACTCCCACAAAAAAATTCTTTATGATGTCATTCATTTTCAAGTATATATACAGGGTGGCCTAAAGTAGGTTTAAAGTTATCATTTAATATTTGAAGTTTTTTAACTAGTTTATTCGAAAAACTTTAAATAGGTTAAATATTTAGTTTAATAACTGTAAACCTACTTTTCGGCCACTCTATATATATATATATATATATATATATATATATATATATATATATATATATATATCTTTCTTGATAATAATTTGGAAGAGAGTATCACATTTAACCCTCGTGGGGAAACAGTTAAATAATATTCCGAAAAGAATCATCAGACTGATAACTTCTCATTGTCCGATCAGTGGCGATTACTTAATACCATGGCCATATGATGCTCAATAATGGCCATACACCCAATTAAATTCGATCTTGTGTCACATCCGGCTCTCGTGGAGAGGCAGATAAATAATATTCGAAAGAGAGATAGAGAGGAAAGAGAAAGGAAAGAGAGAGATATTTCTTCTTCTCTCTCTCTCTTTCCTTTCTATTTCCTCTCTATCTCTTTTTTGAATATTCTTTTTCTTTTATGTTAGTCTAGAGCTATGTCAGGGTCCAAAAATAAAGAGGTATTTGATAATATACATAGCAAATATTGACCTAAGGGGGCACGGGTTTTCTAGTTGACAATAAAATGAGATTCATTACATAGTATGATAAATTCATAGCAAACTCAAATTCAATACATCGTATGATACGCTTTAATAAATTATATAACTATATCTCTTTTTATCGCAGTAGTTGTATGAACCTATCCTACTGCGTATTGAGGCTTTCTTTCTTACGTTCATCATTGCACTCATTGTTGAAGATATTAGAAGGAATGGCTCGATATTTAATGTATGAAGAAATTTGTGCCAAACATGTTTTTTTACGGAACTTGGTTTCCCGCCAACATAACCTTGACTTCAGCTGACTCTGAATGTTTCTTTTAGCTTTCATTCGCACACGGTTTTTATCACTACATTTCAAGATTGCAATGTTATATATTGTATTCTGTAATCTCTAGAATATTATATTTAGCATTCCGTAACCCGGATACTATATCTGTATTTCTTGACACAGATTTTAAATTTTGCAAATGGTGGGTACAGCATGTAACTTCTTATGTGAGTTGCTTTCAATTTGGTAAAATAAACTCATATGTTATTGATTTTTAGTGTATACTAGTAGGGCTACCCGATGTTGACAGGATATTATATAAAACTAAAAGAATGCTCGTCCCAGGACGGGTAAAGTTAATACTCCAAACAGTAAAAAAAAAATGAAACTCAGGCAATCTTGTTTAATGATTATGGAACAAATTCAATACAAATCTGATATATTTGGATTTTCTAAAAACCCTTTAAAATATTCAAAACAAACTGAAATTTGGAAAATATTTATTAATTGATGTCTAATACTTGTTTAAATTTCATAAAAATCGAAGTTATCATTTTATTAAATCTTTGAAATTTAATTTCTTTACTATTTATTTAAATACATATATTTAACGCATAGTAGATTAGAAATAGTCTCAGCAATATACAAATCAAGAATTAAGAAGTCTTTTTTTCTTTTGCATAATTTATTAAATGCAGAATTGTTGTTGTGGTGGTGCGGATCGAACTTCTGCACAAACCCCACCAAGATTGTCTGGTCTGCGTGAAGAGCTTATCGTTGGCAAGATATACGGTCGGCACCCAGAGCAGCAACTGAACTGAATTTAAACAGTCTAAACGAAAAAGTCAAGTATTATAGTTCATAGAAAACATTAATTTAGGGAATTGGGATTGTTTTACAGCACATCAACCCTTTAAGAAATGTTGTGTGGTAAGATAAGGAATTGAATATGTGATATATCAAATCTCATGATAATTGGCTGAACATTCAGTATATATATATATATATATATATATATATATATAAAAATTTTAATTTATTTTATTTTATTTTTTTTTTAATTATTTAAAAAAAAAATATTTTTAATTTATTTTTTTATTTATTTTTTTATTTGTATTTTTTTATTTATTGATTTATTTTTATTTTTTTATTTTTTTTTAATTTTTCATTTATTTACTTTTTTTTTTTAATTTTATTTTATTTAAAAAAATTTTTTTAATGTTTTATTTTTATTTTTTTAATTTTTATTATTTTAAAAATCTCAACAGTTTCATTACACTAAATTTAAATTCAAACGAACATACACATAATACTGAGCAAATAACGCGTCCAAACAAGGGTGTTATGTGACTTCACATTTCCAAAACAGATGACAACAGAAGCTGAAGAGAGCCGGATGGCTAAGAGTTTCCATGCTTGAAACCGACGGTACAAATGTTGTACTAATTTTTCTGTACCAAAATAAATAAATATATATATATATATATATATATATATATATATATATATATATATATATATATATATATATATATACCACACTGCTTTCTGATTGACACTCATGTTGGCATGAGTAACACACTTCAAATAAGCTGTTATTTTATCCCACTCGGTTGGACTTGGAAACAGAAAAATCACAAGAAACAAAAAACGAGGTTTTTGTTTACATGATGTTTGCTGTTTCCCATCCCCTTAGATAATATAACCGCTATTTGAATGGTATTACCCATGCAAATATCAGTCTCAACCAAGAAGTAGCATGGTACATAACATAATCTTATATGTGCGACTCAGAATTGAAACGAATAGCAGAAAAAGAGATGAGAAGTGCTAAACTGGTCTTTCTTTATTCACCCAAGAAGAGTGTCAGATATAAAATATGTTGATGAGAAGCATTCTTAGAATTAAAGATGACGACAGACCAGGCAGACCAAAGTAAAAAGCACACCGGAAATGGTAGATTCGGTTCATGCACTTATTTTGTACTGAGTTACAATAAAGAACATTTCTGAAAAACTGTAGATTTCTGCAAGCACAATGACCTTGCCTAATCTGTCAATGATCGATGAGTTCAAGCAATGATGAAGTGAAGAGCACCAGGTGCAAATGGTTAAAAACTTAGCCGAAAGACTTTTATACTGAAAGAATACAAAAGTTTTGAAGAATAGAGATAAAAATAAGGTATTTTTTATGCATGAAATGTGATTAATGTTATTGCAAAATTCACCTTATATATATATATATATATTGGGCTGGCTAAAAAGTTCGTTCGTTTTTTTTAGGAAGGAGGAACCCAAACATCAAGTTTAGAAACATAACCGAGTTTATGCAATTCATTTTCCAAGCTCGATTTCGAAATCTTCAGAATGTCTGCGATTTGTGTGGTTATCAAACGGTATTCTTGTTCAACTACGGCTTTCACTTGGTCACTGTTGATCATCTTTGGCCGGCCAGAGTTAGGAGCATCTCTCACTGAAAAATGTTGTTTGTGGAATAGAGCAAACCATTTCTGGCACACCTGTTCTGTTACAGCATTCTCCCCATACAGATGGCAGATCTTCATGTAGGTTTCTTCAGATTTTTTTTTCTTTTCTGTAGTAGAAAAGCATCAGATGTCGGAAGCGCTCTGCTTGGTCTTCCATTTCAAAACCTGAAATATAAGCAAAAATGTAAAAACTGCTCTGCTCGGAGGCTTATTACACACTGACGTCAACATACTTACTACACCAAATACAGGATTTAAATAATATGAATATAAAACGATCTTTAGTTGGCCGGAAAGATGGCATTCAAAAAACGAACGAACTTTTTTACCAACCCAATGTATATATTTATTAGAGAGAGAGAGAGAGAGAGAGAGAGAGAGAGAGAGAGAGAGAGAGAGAGAGAGAGAGAGAAATAACCTTTATCGCACACCATCCTGCACAAGACTTTTTTAATATGGCACTGAGTGGAATTGGCACTTACTAAAATAGTAAATTGGTCTGCAATGTAATCTTGTTAACCAAAATCTCAAGAACAACAAATCCTATTAAGCAGTGCAATGATTAAAATCATTATGAAAATTAATTTAGGCTCTGATAATTTTCTTGGTTGCTTTTTTTTTACTCCATTTTTTTCTTCAAATTTCAAATGTCTTCTTTTACTTGTCACTAATTCTCAACAAGCAGACATTTCTATTAAATTGCAATGTGGAATACCGTTCTGTGCTTTGATATTGCTCCTAAAAAGTATTGGCATCTGTAGCTAATTGAACAACATTGCTTAACTGCGGAACCATTCAAATGCCAGACCGAAATGCAGACCTCATTGTAATGAACTTGGCAATGATGCCTCTGATATAATGGTATGAAAGGCCTTCTTTGGTTCGTCCTTTTTATTTGTTTATTCAATTACCCTCTTTTTATTTGTATCGCTATTATCACTGCCATTTTACCTGCTTTGGAAGATGGTGGGTTTGATAAGAGTAAGTATTAAAGTGGTTTTGACGAATTGTGAATAATGACAAGAGGTAAAAAGTAGAATAGATATTATGTCTTATCGGAATCACCTGTAGGAACATTTAATCTGCCACAAATATCTTTAGACTCGACTCGACAAATATTGAATAACAAATATAGAGTTAAGATGGATTTTCAGGCTAAGGTAAATTAATACAAAAGCAACATGTATTGTCATGGCCGACCTACACATCGCCATTCCTTTTAACAACAAAACCGGATGTTGTTGAACAGATGGGTTATCTTCACCTTGTTGGGCAGCGGTTTGACCATCACTTTTTTATTACTGGTTGGGTTCTGATGAAATCGCTCATTACAGCATCAAATCTACACACAGTCAAGAAAGTGATTAACTTAGGTATCATATAACACCACAGTGTATTAAATGTTTCAGTTCATATTATCGTGGCCTAATAATGAATTACTATTATTTTTACTTCCGGCTAGAACTTCTTCACTGGTTTGCCTCATTTGAGATGTAGTCAATGAATAAATAATTTATCTTTCTATTGTTCATATTAAGCTCAAATAGTTGAGAGATGAGGTTTTCATCTTGCCAGCCACATTTTGAATCACAGCGAGGGAGAATTTACAGAATTTAATGTCTGTTTTAATTATTGAAGTTTTACAGACAAAATATAAATATCTCTATTTATATAAAGTTAGGTATGTGTATATGTTTATATATTTATGTACATAGGATCACTCCTAAACTAATTAACCGGTCATTATGAATTTTAGAACACAGCTGCTAGGCGTAAGGATACATAACGTGGACTATATTTAGTTTAATTTAGTTTTATGCAAATGTGGCATAGAGGGGCTGGTTTGATAGTCTTTAGACACAAATTCCCTAAATTTCAATTTCTTCTGAAGACCACTTAAGCTTAAACCTTCACTGTTAGACATTTTCTAGAATCAGTATCATGTAATTAATTTCGATCAAAATTAGAATAAGGATTCTAGGCATAAGGTTTAGTAGCATTATATCTTGATTTTAATCTTAGTAAGGGAACATAAAATTGGTACAAAACTGTTCTGTTCGGGGAAATTTTTTTACCCGTTTTGGGACGCCTATTCTTGTAGTATATATATATAAAGTTATCTTGTACAATATTAAAAGTCTGACCTAAATAGCATTTAAGCTGACATAATTTTCGCTGGTTATTATTGTACCATATTATTGCCACTATAATAACGTACTTTGCTACAATTTATAAAAAAAAATAATTTATTTCTGGACAACTGATAATATTGAAATATTTTTTAATTATGACCGAAAAAAGCAAAATCAGAAAAGGGAATACCTCATATTTTAACTGAATTATATAAAAAGTGTTGCCTGCCTTATAACTAAAATTGTATTTCTTTTTCTGTATAAGTTTTAAAAATGTGCAAACAAATAAAAATGTGCAAACAAATAAAAATGTGCAAACAAAAATGACTTCACTGCATCTCGAGCAACGTCGGGTCGGGACAGGTAGTAAATGTATATAAATATCCACGACACTTATTAGTATAATAGATATCATCCTTTATTATCAACGTTTTGCTTACCTATTACTAGATTCTTAGCCAAATGTTATAATGTAAGCTGTCCACATAGGGTGATTGTTTCTATTTTTCTCTTTGGCTTTCCGCCCAAGAAGTTGCAGTCTAGTTCACTCATTAAAGACGTGATCACTATGCAACAGCTGCTAGTTGTTCTCCAGATAAATGGATTGGCATACTTGAAATTAAAGCAAAACCAATGAATCAAATTCTGAGTATCACCGATTGACACTGACCGCCAAACTGGCCAATCAAAATTATCCAATTTGCAAATAACTTAATTATTGGAATTAATGCAGCAGGCAGAATAAACTTATGAATTCAATAATTGACACTAGAATGAATTTCTGAGAGGTATAATATGCAAGAATGGTGCCAAGAGACAAACCTTCAGTCTCAATTGATCTTAGAATTGCCTTGAATTGGTAATGTTTCTCTTTAATTTTCGAATCAAAAAGGTCAAAAAGGCTCTACAATATTTCCGGAAAGATAGTGTTCCTGTCATTGAAAAAAGAATTAATTGGTTGAGTGTGGCACGTGTTAGTGTAAATCTGACAATATAGAATGCATATCTTAATCAATATTTTCCATCACACATGCTGGAATGCAATCATTTTTTAATTTTATTTTGCTTTTAATCACTCCAAATAAGGTATATTGACAATGAAGCGTAAGGGGCTACTGGGATAGGGACCATATTTGTAGGGGCGACCTGGGTGGGAAGTGATGGTTGTTCACATGACGTTTAAATTTCTGCACGTTAGTACAGGTTGGAAAATAGGAAGCAGGAAAAAAATTCCAAAGACAAGTGGCCTGAACAAAGAAGATATCAGAGTATAAAATCTTCCCACATCTAGGGACCTTTACATTGAAAAGGTGGGATTTTGCTGCTAGTCGGTTTGGTTGGGGATATTTACATTGAGGGGGTACAAATACAGTTAGTTAATCGATAAATGTGTAATAATATTTAGATTCAGGTGTGTAAAGATAGGGTTAGTATGGTATATTCCAAGTAAGATTATTTTCTCAGACTATTTGCCTCCATGTTCCCTGTTTTCTTAACTGTACCAACATACAGAAATTTAAATGCAGTGTGAACAAATATCTTGCTGCCTAAATACCCCCCCCCCCTAAATGTGACCTTTATCACAGTGGCCCCTTATGCTTCCATTGCAATATGCCTTGTTTGGAGTAAACAAAAGTTTTTTAAAAAAGATTAAGAATTGAGTAGAGTAGAATTTTCCAAGTAGAAGTTGTAAGAGCTATGTGTTCTGGTAGTGACGTCACAAAGACAGGAAGCTGCTTGTATTCCGTGGCAGATGAGTAGGGAAGATCTTTGTCTTTTAATGAAGACACCAGTGAGAGCAGTTGGGTTTTTGGATAGCTGCCCCCCCCCCCTGGTGCAAATGCATTTGTGGTGTTTCTTTTTTGATAATGTTTATGAAAGTGGTTATTAAGAAAAGGTAGAGGTCTACAACGATGGAGAAAATAAAATGGAAGCTTTTGCTGCCACATCACCATTGCGACTACAGAAAATCGACCAGCATCAGTCCTCGCCTCAGCTCTGGATGAAATAGTAGGGTAGATAAAACTCTTAAGCCTTGGTAGGGAAACTAATCTCATAGAAGGAAACCTCCCAAATAAGACGGCCTATTGGCAGTGGTACTATTTCAATACAATACCTTCCAAACATCTTCTTCTTCATTTAACATGTCAGTTCCATATCAGATGTTGGTTGCACATTGACTATGGAAACAGGAAGTAACTTTCTCCATGAAACTCTGTCATTTACGTTGATTTCGATGTACCATTACTTGAGGTCATCTTTGACTGAGTCATTTCAAGTTTTGCTCGGCCTGCCTTTTTCTCGCTTCCCCTCAATTGAGATGTGCATGCATCTGTTTATCCAACCATAGCTTCGTTCGACATCTCCATACCGCCGTAGATGGTTGTAATGCTGAGCTGACTCCAGTTTTGGCACTTTCGGCCTCAATAGCAGGGAGTCAGAACTAACTTTGTTGTCAATGGGCACACCACGAATCCATTGAACCATAGCCATGTCATCTTTAAAGTTAATGGCTTACACCATGTTGGCACATCGGTTTCCATGAAATCACCAAAGTTAAGATGACATTAAACCTGGTCATACTTAAATGAGTCACCATTTGAAAATATCAAGTGCTGTAAGCAGACACTCCACCCAGATGTATAAATGGAAACCAGCTTTGCTTGGATGTATAACCAGCGACAGACTAGCGTCCTGTCACCTGGATGTTCAGCCTATTCATTCTTACTTAATGCTGTAAGGTATGGTTTGGTAGTTTTGTTTTACGGCATATCAACCCTTTTTGGGTTATTTAATGCCAAATCTGGTCATTATAGTAAAAGTTTTTATGCTTCAAGTTCTAAAAATAAAATAAAAAAGGGGAGGGAGAAAGGGAGAGGGGCTGTTGTTTTTGTTTTTGTTTTTGGTTTTGGTTTTGTAGAACATAATTAAGTTTTACAAAAAAAAAAAAAAAAAAAAAAAAAACGTCAATGTAGGTGAATTTCGTCTCAGGGAGCCACAGGGCAGCCTGATCTGGTATCACCAGCTTAATGCTGTAAGATTATAGATAAGCACTGACATTTTAAACTGAGAAAAGGACTACTACTACTACTACTACTACTACTACTACTACTACTACTAAACATCTTTAAAAACATAAAAAATGCAAATTTTAAACTGTTTCTGATCAAGGGCAATAAGCAATATCACTAAAATGGGAACATTGTCTTTCAACAAGAGAAATTAATGATGCTGCCACTGGATTTTAATGAAGATGGATTGGGAGACGTGCAGTTGGTTATTATTAAACTCTTGCTTCATTATAAGAAAGGTACATCAAATATTTGTAACAAAATGTTGTTTCCTATACAGAAGAAAGTGAGTATATTTACTTGCTTCCCCATGAGGGTAGAGTTATAACACAGGATCGGTTTTAATGTGGTAAATTCAGTTAGCCCAAAAGGGGCACTTTGTATTGAGACAAAAAGTAAAAATTGCCTTCGTCTAGAAAGATTTCTCCTCCACTGACCGAGGACAGAAAAGATTAAGTGTAGTATCAGAACAGATACTACACTTTGTTCCTAAAATATGTTGCTTCCATTGCGTTAATTGTGTGTTTAATCTTTTGCATATATCAAAGCTGAAATAGGTCGATGAATAATTTATTTCTAAGCTTACTTGGTTTGCAAATGTGTTTCAGCTGTTCATGTTCAATATTCTGATTTGCATTTCAGCTTAAATCTCACAATGCAACATGCAAATATAATATACTATTCTGCAACATGAGTGCCAAATCTTGCAGAGTACCGAAACGTTATGCTTGTTCGGTTGTTATAAATCAGTGCCAATGATATGAAAATTTGGCAAATGTGATTTGAAAGTTGACTCATCAAGTCAGTTAGTCGCGTGTTAAGAATAGGGGTGGGGTGGAATGTACTTTTGCACTCATCCTTCATAAAGCACTGTTAACCTTATGTGCAGATGTCCATGAAATTCTCTGTAGATTATTCTGAAAATTGCAAAGTCTATATTGTTTTGTCTCTTGAGATCTAACTGGAAAGAGAGACAGATATTTCAATTTGACAAGCCATTTGTTAGTGTCAGAGCAGCTTTTCACTAGAAGATTTTCACTGTAGCCGCAGTGTCCACTTTTGAGTAAAAAGTAATCTAAACTTCACTGTTCCTTAGAATTATGAGGGGAATGGTATGATAATGGTTACTTATTAGCCTACTCATGAGAACAAGTACAGCACAAAGCAGTTTCAAGATGAACTATCATGCACTTTGACATTAATGAGCTAAAAACAAAACTTGACCCCCCCCCCCCCAAAAAAAAAATTTGAACGCCCCACAATCATCAGAGATGGATTATTACTCTAAACCTTTTGTTTGATAGTAACTGGAAGACGCCAAGATAACAACAATTCTGATTGGTAAGATTAGATCACATGTTAGAAAAGAGAGACATTTTTGAAATAGTCAGAAACTAAATTGTGGAGTTGGAATTGTTTACTTTCAGCTCTCTAGAAATATGTGTAAAAGATTTTTTGTTCCGAAATTGTCATTGAATCAAAGAATGGTAGAATTTAGAATCTAAATCTCATATATATATATATATATATATATATATATATATATATATATATATATATATATAATAATGGTAATAATCCAGGTAAAAAATATCCACAGGGTGGTAATCCAGAGAATTTGGTTCTCTCCAAATATGATCTGAGGTTAAGATCGGATTCTAACTCTGCCTGATGAGATCTCAGTTTATAGTAACTGTTGATCGATAACATCGACATGCCAATGTCGCAGATTTTGTACCTGTATGTGTAAATAAAATTATCATATATATATATATATATATATATATTGTTTCATTTGACTTCAGTCAAGGTTCTCAGAAATCAAGGGAGTCTTTCCTGGGGCTAACACTTGATCTCTATATGAGATACATAGATATTCGAATATTCCATTAAAGTTCTCCTTTACCTGTCAAACGTTAATTTTTCTCTCCCCAATTGACCAGTTAACTATGTTATAGTATAAGTTTCATGTGATCTTTTGGTCTTACCGGATTCCAGGACAAGAATTCATCTAGTCTGGTGGAATATCCAGCTAAGTGCTGTTAATTGAGTTTACACTACTTGGAGAAGGTGCACCATTCCTCGTATGAGTCAGTGTATAGCCATGTCGAAGGGATCTTGTTTGGGGTTCGAATGTTATTTTGAATATTTTGTCAGGGTTTACTTGTAGGATGAAGTATCCCTATGTTAGGTTGTCCTGACAAACCCTTGCATACAGAGACCGAAGACACTCTAGGATGATGTCTAGTAGGTAATTCAAACTCTCTAGTAGGTAATTCAAACTTTGAAATATGTATATGTGTGTGTGTGGAGATCGGTAAATTAAAATGGAACACAAGGATAAAACGAAGACAGTTATATGGAACACAGTTAAATTTACACAGAGGCATGTGCAGAGGAATCAATATTTTGCCTAAGAGAAATTTATTCAGGCTTTTTCAAAATACATGAGTGAGAAAAAATAGTATTTGTTCGACATAAATGGTAGGAGACAATTGTCCAAAATACACAAGTGTGAGTAAGCAAAGTGTGCAGGAGTAGGAAGCAAGCAGGGATGTATTGGGGGCCATAGTGCGAGATGCAAAGCAGGCAGGCAGTGAAAAAGACAATGAGAGAAAGTATATTGGGGGAGGTGTAGAACAACATGCATGCGAGAGTAGGAGATAGGTATATTAGCAAAAGAAGGTGAAATGGTAAGTAAAAACGTAGGTGTGGGAGTAGGTAAGGATCGTAGGTTGAAATTTATTCAGAAAATTAAGAAGCAATGCAGGAGGCAAGGTGTGTGTTTGTATTTGAGGATTTAGGGTGTTCACGCTTATAGGCATATTTTATTACCATTGCAATCAGATAGTAAGAATAATAAAGACAGATAATGTTAATGAAGAGAGCTGAAAGATACTAATGACTCTGTATTGGTGAAGAAGTTACATGTTAGGCGAGAGAAGCATTTTGAAAGAGTAAGAGGTTCAGTTAATTCAATTAGCGAAATACAGAATGGAGACAGGTGTCTGTTGGGGGACACTTTTTTATCCATGGGCAAAATGAGATGGCAAATCCTAAAAATGTATAATTTAATACTAAACCCAACCAGTAACTTTTTGATTTGTTCTTAATAAATTAATATATTAAAAAAGTCGTTTATTGTCATTAATTCAGCCGTTCATCCCAAGCCAGCTTCCAGCTACGAAGAATGAAATTCAAGATGGTTGCTTAGACCCAGTTCACTTGTGGTGTGCAAATATTAAAACCACTAAATAGATCACAAAATGATATAAAGCACTTTAATACTACAGGAAAGATGCAGCCTGGAAAGAGCTTAGCCACTGATTTTCTGCCCATTCTTACACTGACAACTACATTCAAATTTAAATATTAAAATCTATACACCAATGAATGAAATGTCTGTCTGTTTTCTTATCTGTTATAGAATCAGAAACTATAGAATGGTTTTCAGTCAAACTTGAAATAAGGATAGGCAAAGACTGAGATAGTGTCATTTTCTTTCTATCTCTATAATTAAGTAAAGTCAGTATGTTGATTTTGGTTATTGATAGCTTTCGTACTACAAAATCACTATTTGATTCTGGTTCGTCAGGGTTTTTTGTACAACATTGATACATCAGCATCATCATCATCGTTGTCGTCAACAAGAAAAAATGTAATTCGATTTAATTTGTTTGAGAAATTATTTGATCAAACTGGAATAATTTTCAAAATGACACTATTTTAAGAAAAACGGGAAGTAAATCTGTATTCGTCAATATGGAATTACTTCCCTTTATTTAGTCAACTTTTCACTTTTTTAAGGGGGCTGCGATCACATAAATTATTAATGAAAGTAAAAATAATCCCAGGTAACGCCAGATAAGGACACCTAGTTAGGTATAATAAGATGACCAAAAGAAACACTCGACTATAAGAATGTAAAATAAATGAATAAAAAAAGGGGTAAAAAGTATACGAACCGATTTAAATCGTGGGAAAAGGCCAGAAGGAAAAAATGTTGAAAATGGATGAGAAGGAAGAGGGTTATGAACCTAAAGAAATCGAAATTACACAAAATCTGAACAACAATCGTTATTTATGTTAAGAGAGAATTCTGCTAAGGTTTGATGAAAATGTTCTCTAGGACTTTAAGATGAAATAACGAGTGAGCAGAACTTTAAACATTCAACCGGTACTGCATGCCAATGTCATACATGTTCGATTATTTATAAGATTTTCAGCAAAGGATCACCTAGATGTACAATTTAGATTCTTTTTATTATCAAGCAATCCAGCACGAAGTCCTGTGGCCATATTTTGTGGTATTATATTTTCGATTTTTCGATTGGTTCTTTCTCTATATATAATCAACTTCACACTGACAATGCAAATCTTTATATACATCTGTTTTATAGATGTTGCTATATTTTATACCACGAATTAAAAAAAGAATTGTTCATATTATTTAGCTATCATATCGTTATATACTAATATTTTGTATGTAATGCCATTACTTAAAATATAGAGAGAAAATACTAAAATTATTTTTTTTGAAAAAATGCTGCCTTGAACGTGCATAATTATACCGTTTGATTGAAATGAGAAAATTACAAATAAAGTTAATTAAAAGCCGTATGAGTGTTAATGGCAATGTTTTCTATACTTTCCATAGACATTCACTAGTACACTTCCTTCACACTGAGCATATCTGTCTTAAATAGTCTCCATTTCCTGTATATTAATTCAAGAAGAGTAACTCATCTGTCATCTGATATTAATAATCTCCCTTTTTATCAAACTACTACAAATTAAGTTACTTAGATAACATATGAATTCTTCTAATAAATTTACTTGAATGGTTAACTGAACCCTTGCTACCACAGTCAGAAGACAGAACTCTAAACACAAGATCACTTAGATTAGTTGTAAAGATAGTAAAAAAAGTTACATTTAAGTAAAATTCTGTTAAAAAAATTAATTTTTGTTATAAAACACTATTAAAAATAAATTTATTTTTCTATCAATTCAAATCTCCAATCTATTTTTTAATTATGTTACAGCAATTATTGATAATAAAAAAGTAGACCTTTTCTATTTCTAATGTTCATAGAAAAAAAACATACTAAACAGATAATATGCATCATTTTTGCAGCCAAAAAGCACATTGATTTTAAATTATGTTTTTTTGTTTTCTTTCTACTTTGAAAAGCTTTGCATTACTGACATTATATATATACTTATATTATATATCTGTTCTATTCTTTTTCTTTTTAGGTAAGTAAAGATGGTTCTTGATTCAGTCGAATTAGATGCCTGGAGAAGCAGCTGGATGTTAAGTAAGTAAACGCAGCAATGCACCTGACTGGAGTAAAGTGTCATAAGAATTAATTGCATAAATAAAAGGAATGTTGTGTATTTATGTATCTATGTTTCTATGTATGCCTTTGATATAACTACACAACCATTGAATCAATTTTTCTGAAATTTGGGGCAGGTGTTCTATGCATCGGTGCAGGTAGCATAGTCTATCGTTATATACCTCATGGAGATATGAATGTTATTTTTTATTGGGCCAGAACTGATTCTATCTATCTTCCTCCCACAAGGTAAGATGTGACACAAGGTCGGGAAAGTGGGGAAAAAACCAGCTCAAGAATTTGAGCACTCTGGTCATTTAAAAATTGCCTGGGCATCCCCGTCGGCATTCCCCGATAGGGGCGCCTCAGGCGATTAGCAATAAACTAACCCCCCTCTCAAAGAGTGAGAAGGCAAAGCCTGGGAGGGTGCACCTCCTAGAACTGCACAGGACGGACAACCGATAGACAGGCGTAAATCCAGACTCGAAGGCCCGGACAATACCGGTTTATTGGGCGGGGTAAAAGCCCCTGAGAACTGATGATCTCGACCATTTCATCTAAAAAAGACACACTTAAATAATTTAACTATGGATCCATTTTCCTTTACTATAAGTTAGTTTATTCTGGATCATCCTCACAAATGGTATGATCACCCCTATCACACAGGACCTTATACAGTATTATTCTTCAAGAAAACTCAGACTGCAACTGTCTAATCACTTAAAACCTTTTCTATCTCATCATATGACAAATCTAACGAATCAGACATTCATCTTCGTATATATCATTTTATACTTAAATAAGAATAATGGAATCGTTTGTTTTTCCTATAAAAAAACGACAACTAATAAGATCTTGTGAGACTTGTTAGCTGCATCAAGTGATTGCTAAATTACTTTGTTCATCTTTTCTTTAGTCAACCTTCTTTCCTATTCTTAATATTTGTTCGAGCTTTCACTGTTATTTTCTCTGTTAACTCTAGTTATAACAGTAAATAAAACCATTACTGATCTTGGGGTCAGACCGTCATTCATACCAAATCAACCTTATACAAACTTTATCTATACCACCCCAAAAGCATATCACTTCAGTAATATGTACCACTATTATATATTAAAATAGCTTGAACACTTTACTAAAAATTGAACAAGAAATTCCTTTTTTTTCTTGTTCATTTTCACATTTGTTAAAACTTTGATCTTTTGTCTTCATTCGCAAACTTGTAATAAATTGAGAATCAAACCAAACGGCTCTTTGTATTCTGTTCAAATTAACCCGCAAACACTAAAGCCGGCAACCTAATAACAATGGACTCCTCTTAAGTCAATTGAATCAAATATGGCGATAATTAGTGATAATCACTCTTAATTATGCCCGTTTCAAAGTTGGACTTTAGATATCTTGTCACCCAGCTCAGTGTATTACCCACTCAGCCTTCATCGTAATAACTCTAACGATTTACATGTTATTAGATTTAATATGCAAAATTGGGGAAATTGCATATTCCACTCGATGAACAGGCCATTGCAACGCGTCTTGCTGCCAGTTGTTTGTAGCAGCAACATCGACATCATAGTAGACGAAAGATATGAAAAAATGAAAAAGAAAAACATGACAAAATTTTACACAAGAAAAATAAAATTTTATAAGAATAAAATAGATTTATTTGATTGGAAGCTGAAAATTGAACTTGATGAACATCTATTAAAGTGTATTTCACATTATTTATTTGTATTCGTTTTAAGAAAAAGCAAAGTTTATTAATTTTATGTTAATTTTTAGCTGTCTACATATCTGGCTTAGCTTCTCTACCCAACTATCAAAATAAAATTCTAATTATTAATAACGATAATGATGAGGTGTGTGTATGTCCTGTTAAGTCATCGAAGTTAAGCAACGTTGAATGTAAACAGGTGGTATATGTTTTTTTGTTTTTTTTGTGTTTTATGGAAATCGCTCTAGACAATAGGAAGCTGTATTACAATGAGGTAGTAAAACAGCGAATTTATGGAGACCACAAGACCAACGAGTCAAACGTGCTGGAACAAAAGAGGCAGGGAATAGATCACACAATTCTGAATAACAAATGCCATAATAGTATTTATTGAAAAGAGTGAGACTAGCAACATCACGCCCGCGAGAGAGAAAGGGTGGGCCAATCAAATTACAGATACGTTTCTACACTTAATCAAAAGCCCTCACATGGAACAGAGATTCACCAGCCCAAATATGACAACAGTACTCCATACAAAGTCTGACAGTAGATTTTTAAAGATAGAGAATAGCCTCAGGTGAGAGAAAGAGTTTGGAGCAATAGAAAAACCGCCTTTACAAGAAGCAGAAAGAGCAATGAATCTAATATATGAACTCCAAGAAAGATTTGACGAGAAAGAAAGACCAAGAAGTTTCAGAGTCGATTTCTCCTCAAGAACAGAGCCATCCATGCGAATTTCAGGAAGAAAAAATGTAACAAAGATCTCTTCTAATTCAAATTAATCTACAAATCAATCGTTTACAAAAAGATTCATTTGGGGGGTGCAAAATGACTCAACGATGCTTGATATGCTATAAAACACAACTACAAACAAACAAATTTACTTGCCTCCCCATGAGAACATAGTTAGACGCGAGTCGATTCTTAATGTGGGGAAAATTCAACACTTTTGAAGTGGCACTCTGAATGGGAATTAAAATACCTGTATAGTCTTTTTGGCTGGCTCGCATGAATAATGTGCTAAAAACTTATTCATTCTCTGGAAAGAAAAGGTAGTGCTTGATAGAACAGATACTACACTTTGGTTGTAGTCAAAAGTCAGAATAAAGATGTCTGTGTGGCTATGCGTCTTTCTTTCTGGAACAGGATGTAACAGGTGACAAGGAAGGGTAAATTAAACAAGAAGGGGGGGGGTATTAGACACAAAAATCTATAATCTGAAGTTTGTGAGATCAATCCTTGTACAGGGCAGTAAATTTTCATTGTTTTCCTAAATAATATCCGAAAACAATCTTGTATGATATAAAAGTGAGTATCTCTTGTCGCCCGATGAAAAGTAACAATAAACGACAATTTTGATGAGTCTTATGCAAATGATTCACTGCTTAAAATATAAAGAAATCTTATTTTGATATGAAAATGTTGCCTATTTTTTTTCAGATCCTCTAGAAATTTTCTATTTGACAGACAAGAATAAGCAAACAAATTATCATTTGCTGATTATTACTGAACTAATGTGTCAAAAAAAGACAATTATTTGTTAGGTTGGTAAAAAAATAAGGTAGTTCTTTTTTACCTCCGAATTCAAATCAGCTTCAACTCAAGTTTATTGATTGTGTTTGGTCTGTTTTTTCCTGATTCATAATGACAGAGCGGTCTCCCATTGGGTGAGTTAACCATGTGATTACCCATATAAAAGACGTAACATGAAGCTTACACCCTCTTTTTCTCTTCTTCAGTCTTACCGCGGAGATGACAACATGTTCGTCAATCCCTCTTTCTTTTCCTGTTTGTTTTGACCCACGATGCGACAACATGCAGTCAGTCGTTGCTATGTCCAACCAGTTCTGTTTGATGAGTTTTTAAGACCACAGCTTCTCGTCTACATTCATAACAGTTCTGTTTGACATGTTTTAGAGACCAAATCTTTGGCAAATCTTCAAATCCACATATTGCAAGACTTTAACTTGTCTGCATATTTAGGTGTATTACTTGTAAACACAAATAAATCCTGTTATCTATTACTAGTTTGGTATCTGTCTGTCTGAAGCCGAATCTATGAATTGTACTTTCAGTGCTCGATTCAGAGGGGGTGGGTAGCATAGTATTTGTTCTGTTGGCATGAGACTATCCTCCCAGGTGTTACCTTCTTCTTTGGAGCGGCTAGTGTAATATCTCTTCTGTTGTCATGAAACTATGCCCCAGACATTACCTCCTCCTTTGGGAAGGGTAGTTTAGTATATGTTCGTTCATCATGATACCATCCTCCCAGGCATTACTTCCTCTTTTGGAACAGCAGTATAGTACATGTTTGTTCGTCAAATATCATCCACCCAGGCATTACCTCCTCCTTGTCTTTGGTGAAGTAGTGTAGTATTTGTTCTGTGGTCAAGATACAATCCTCCCTAAGATTACCTTCTGTTTTGTGTGTGGGGGGAGCAGTGATATACTAGCAAAAATATGGTTGCATATTTTTGCTAGTATTTTATAAGTGAGGTGTTTTAGTTCTCTTTTTTCATGTATTAGAACAAGTAATAAATCTGATAATTTTTTATAATTGAAATAAACATAATTGCAATGAACACTTGTTTGCAATAGATAAACAAGTGTACGACTGGTTTGGAGATCGAATGTTTTAGCCTCAGTAAAATGTTGACTCCTATAGAATCGAAAAGATGATTGCAGATGAATAACGAAACAGAAACGTGAGTAATTGTTATCATGTCAGATAGAAGAGATACGTCGGGAGTTAAAAGATAATAAAGGTGGTGATGAGACTAGTTACAAATAAGATGCTTGCTACTTTTTGGCTAAGATCAAAGTGTAGTATCTGTTCCGATGGATACTGCACCCCATAGACTGGTATTGTCTTGTCCTTCAGGGCTTGATTTATGCCAGTCTATGGGTCTGTCCTGTGCAGTTCTAGGAGGTCCACCCTCCCAGGCTTCGCCTTCCCATCTTTGGGGAGGAGTAAGTTTATTGCTTACTGCCTGAGGCGCCCGTACCGGGGAATGCCGACGGGGCTGCCCAGGCAATTTTTAAAACCCCACTTTCCCGACCCGACCTTGGGTCACATCTTACTTGTGGGAGTATGATAAAAACTGGCTTTGTGCCTAACTCCTGGAGAAGAGTAAATCAATACTCAACAGCTTTTGCTTGTCTCTAAACACAACTGGAGGAATGGACTCTTTTTGGTTACAACGTGGTTGTCTTCAAATTCAATGTAAAAAAATAAACCGTTTTCATAAGTAATCAAATTTTGTTCATTCAATTTGTCATTTTCAATTTTAATAGAAATTCATCATCATTCAACTGACAATCTCGTTAACCCTTATTCTCGAGTGGCTTTAAGCCTTGATAAACTGGTGACTCTTTGGTAAAAAAATCAATCTCTTTCTCTCAATGATCAAGATAACTTTAATGTAAAAAAGTCAAAATAGAAATGTTGTTACTTGTTTATACCAACACACAACTGTAAATATTTTTCCTTTCTCCCTCTATTTACCTAACACTAAACGGAACTTCCATGAGAAAAGTTTCTTCACAAGAACTATACGTCTGTGGAACACAATACCACAGGGATGCTTCCCAGCTGACTATAGTGTGGTCGTTTCCAAGTCCATGTTAACAAAGTCTTGTTGAGCCGTCCTATTAAATAATCTAATTTAATAATCTAATTCGAACCATTGTTACCAATCCTCATGCTGCTGTTTCACTGTCCTCCTCACAAACCTATTAACCCTTATCTTCGAGTGGTGTATTGATAAGCAGTGACTCGTTAGTATATAAAAAATGGCCGAGTGGTACATCAAAAAGATATATTGGATAAGGAAAGTTCCAGAAAGCAACATGGAATATAGAAATCACCCAAGATCGTAAAGACATTGACGAAAGCACAAACATTCACCCACCTGCATGACATATGAAATTTTAATTTAAACTTGACTATTAATTTTCGTAATTTAAGCTTTCAAAATGTTTACTTCGAATCATATCTTTTCATGCTAATGTGTTATCCATAGAAAAGTGGTATCATTTGCTTTTTAGGTTTTGGTCAGAGCAAATAGGAGGGACACCTTTGGGGGATATAATTCTGCCGTTTCTAGTGTCACACTTCAAGGGTACTCTGGGCTGTTAGCAAGTCACCATTTATGAAAGATGTCTCAAAATTTACACAGATTCACCCTTGCTCTATTTAGAGTGGCCCATTCCTTTCTATTATCGGTTGATCTAATTGTGAGGCTTTTATTTTGGCTTAAAAAGCTTCATTATTGGGTAGTCAATCATTATACCGCCACTTCTCAAATTTTCAAATAACCATCATTAAGTCAAGATTATTTAGAAACTTAAATACTTAATAATTTGGTGCTTTTTTTACATATGAGTCACCACTTATTAAGGCGCAAAATCCACTTAAGGATCAGGGTTAATGAGTTCGTCAGGTGGGCGGTAGACAACATCATGTTTAATGGAGACAATGTTTGAAATTGGGCAAAATCTGATTATTTAAGAGGACGGCTTGACAAGAATTTGTTAATATTGGACTTGAAAATGACCATCTTGTAGTCAACTTGAAAGTAGCCCTGTAATATTGTGATCCACAGACGGGCAATTTTTGGAAATAACTTTGCTCATAGAATTTATGTTTAGTTTTAGCTACACAAAGGAAGAAAGGAATATTATCCTTAGAACTGATATTATCAACCGATTTATATAATCTTTTCTCTCTACGTAATATATTCAAAAAGTTTTATGCTAATGTTTTTACAGTCACATTTTGGTGATAAAATTTCTTCCTATCCATAGCCATGTAATACTCTCACAAATATTTTTATATTCTACTTCTACATTTTGGAGGTGCAGAAAAAAGAGAAAGATTTTCACAGCTTATCTTGTCTTTGGTGACTTTCTTTCTATGACACAATATCCTAATACATAGCCCTAACTCTAATTTTTAACTTTTAAATATTTTTTCCATTAATCTGCTTACTCTAACCTTATGTGGAAAATACCTTTTTTACCATTATTTTACACAATTGCATACATGCTTTTTATAATCGAAATGCTTCAATATTCTAAGAGTCTATGACTATTAGAATAACCATCCTCAAAAGTTGACCAATTTAAAAATAATAAGAATCTTCTTTCATGGCAGCATTTTCCTACAGAACAACTGATTATAATTGCAAACTTTTGAAAATATGTCTTTATTAATATACAGTTAGGTATGTGTATATGTTTGTATATCTCTATGTATAGGATTCACTCATAAACTAATTAACGATCATTGTGAATTTTGGAAGACAGATTTTAGCCGTAAAGGTGGATAATGTAGGCTATATTTAGTTTAATTTAGTTTTATGTAAAGGGAGAAAAAAAGGGATGGATACTCTTCCTGTTACAATTTGATAATAAATATTAAACATCAATTGATAAATACTGCCAAAATTTCAGTTTATTTGGGGTATTTTAAAGGGTTTTTAGGGGACATAGCATGGGCACAACCTGCTATTTGAAAATTCAAATATTTCAGATTTATATTAAAGTTGGACCATAGTCATTAGACACCAATTAAGCAAAATTCCCCTTAATTTCAGTTTCTTCCCAAGACCCCTTAAGTGTAAGCCTTAACAATTTTCTAAAACAAAATCATGTAATGAAGTTTGATCAAAATTGGAATAAGTATTCTAGACATAAGGCTTAGTAGCATTCTATGTTGATTTTAATCTTTGTATGAGGACATAAAAGTGTAGAGTTTGGGGAATTAATTTTTCCTTGTTCTAGTACGAGTATTCTCCTACTCTGTAAATATACTTTCCACCATAATTGCAAAGTTTTAAAAACATATTTCCTATACGACTGACAAGTATTTACACCTCAGACTTTAGATTTATTTGAAATCTTCATTTCAAAGGCAGCTTATTAATACAATTTAACACAAATAACCAGAACTGGTGAAAAAGAAGTTGCTAATTAAGCGGGGGAGGGGGGTAAATCTGCCGAATTCCTTGTTTTCTTATCAGTTTGATTAATTATTGATTATCATGTTCGTTTTGAGTTTCTGAAGAGCATAAGATAAAGACAATGATAAGGAGTTATCTCCCTTGCATAGCAATCTATTACTTGACTGGCCAATTAGTGTAAGACACACATTTTGAAATCTCAAACTGTATTATTACTACCTTCCCATCATACTTTGCACCACCTCTCTCCCTTCTGCAAGATTCTCTATCATTAGACTTGATGGTGCATTATTCCTTCTAAACTAGTGAATGTATTGGTCGGCCATCTTTGGTTGTTTGAATTCTGATAACATTTCTATTTGACATATAGTATGAATTTTAAGAATATCCATTTATTTTTTTTTTACTTGTGCACTCCATGGCTTTCTGTTCACACTCTACTGTAAAGGTTTAACTTACATTTTTTTTCTCATTTGGATTATTATTACTAGACGAACTCATGTACATTTTGAAATTATTGAAGAAAGTATGTTTTAATAAATTATGACTGACATGTTATTATTTTATGGACTTATCGTATATTTTATTTATTGTAATGTATAAATGTATTCTATTTCTAAATATCAAGTTAATACACAAATAATAAGGGGCAATAATTGATGGACAAATTTAAACATCTTTTACACTTACCACCAGCATACGCGATGCAAATAGACTCTTTGCATCCTTCTTGGTCTTTTCCTAACCACTAGCCTGAAACATCTACTGTTTTATCACCTTTGTGATCCTCAGATCACTCAGTTGTTACAATTAAGATCAAATCTGAGTTCAGAAAGACCTCAGATATCTTCTTCCATCACAGAGTGTATAGATAATCAAGCGATAATTGGGACAGTTTCAGATCTTTCATACCAGAAATTCCTCATGATATATCAAAGACCTTTGATAGAGTCTAGCACAGAGGTTAGCTTCACCAGTTTTCTATCTATGGAATATCCGGAAATGTCTTCTCAATTATTAAATCCTTTCTTTCTGATAGGTCTACAAAAGTAGTTGCTGAAGTCTGAAGCACATAAAATCAATACTGGCGTATCTCAACCCTCTTCCTGATTTTCATCAATAATCTTCCAAATCATAGTGTGAGATCAATTCTTTCCTCCAGTGTGAAGCATGTGGTGCAATGGGGAAACAGCGACTTGTTACCTTCAACACCTCCAAAAACAAGCTTCTCTCCTTTCACAACCAATGCTCGAATCCTTGTTTTGCCTCAGTTGAAATGAATGGCTCTCTCCTTGAGGAAGCCCCTTGCTTTGACAATCTCCTAGTATTGACTGTAACCGCAGACCTGAAATGGAAGACGTCTCCCTTGCTAAAGTCGCTGGAAAAATAATTGGACCATTCTACCACTCTTGAAAATACTTGAACATTTTGCAATCTTCTACCTGTATAAGAGTCAGATTCGGTCCAAGATAGAGTACTGCTGCCACATCTGGGGAGGCGCCGCTCAAACCTCTCTTTTTTGCATTGATAAAGTACAAAATCGACTTCACAATCTAGTGATCTCTTCTCTTCTCTACAGCCCCTTTCTCACAGACGAGATGCTACTAGTCTTTCTCTACTCTATTGGTATGTCTATGGTCGGTGCTTGACTGAGCTTCAATCTCCGTTTTCCCCAGTAAAACCTCAGCAAAAACTTGTCTTTCTAGCACAACTGCAAAGATCTCTCCTTTATTCCTCTGTGCACCTAAAATAAAACATAACTTTCCAAGAATATCCTACCTGTGGCACGCATTACCGTAGGAATGTTTTCCTACAGACTACAACATGGTTGTTTTCAAGTCCAACGTCAACAAATATCTATCAAGTCGTCCTGTGAATTAATCAAACATAGTTCTCAATCCTTTCATAGTACTGTTCCATCATCGAACTGAAAATCTCACTAACCCTGATCCCCGAGTGCCTTTTAGCCTTAGCAAGTGGTGAACTATTAGAATAAAGAAAAAAAGTAAGAAAATGAACACTATCAGTTCTAAAAAAATTACTAAACTAATCTTTGGATGTAGTAAAAAGTATTTATTTTAGCTGTATAGATTTAAATAACACAATAAAATGTCATGGTTTAATTAGAAATTAATACTAAAGATTAATAATCAAAGTTTTAATTTTACTTTAGATTTGAATAGAATATAACCTGACAAGGAGAAATTTTGGAGACACGGGCATATAAAGAGGACGAGAGAGTCGAAGAGACAAAGAGAAACAGATAGAGAGGTGTGTAGAGAGAGGCTTCTGTCACACTTATTAGATTCATGGAGAAGGTTGCAGTTACCATAATTAATATATAGATTATTAGGATATAGATTATTATTATGTGATAATTAGATTTTATAGATTGTATTGTTTATTTTAGTAATTTGTTTGTTCATTAAAATCCATTTAATGTCGAAGGAGTTGACTCAGTCATCCATCAGTATTTAACACATACTGCCTAAATTGAGAAAAAAATGCTCAGCATCTTCCTTTGTTTCCTCATCTTTTTCTTTCTTTCTCTAATAATCTTACGACTCTTAATGTTTCTTAAAACATGTTCGTTTTGTAGGAGTTGTGCTTCTTCACTTGTCGCCATACTTATAACAATATTCTTACTCTGTCTATTATTCTGGGGATCTAATTGATTGGTTGACCTATTCTTCTCTGATAATATATTTTTTAAATGTTAGCATTGTTTAATTTCATTGGAAAATGTTGTAATGATAAAGACATATTTCAAACTTAGACTCCTACAGAGTATAAAGGTTTTGATCTGTAAGTTCATTTATCTAATGTTAACATCCAATAATAGTCGCTATGTACTTGCCTCCACACAAGAGCAAGGTTGGACACAAGGTTTTTTACATGTGTAAGATATCCATTTCCCCAAAAATGAGCACTCTGGATTAGGCCAAAAATAGAGTTGACCAAATCAAGAAGGATTTCCCTTTCCCCAACCGAGAACAAAATAGAAACCACAGTCAAGTGTTCAAAAACTCCTGAATACACACTCAGGTTTCTAAGTCTTTTATTTTGCTATCTTAATTTTTCTTCCTGACGCCAAAATATTTCTCCAATTTATTTTATTTTTATGTTTGAGCACAAAAATAGTGATTTTTGTCTTATTCTAAACTCTTAATTATGTACTTAATTCTTAAGTAGCCGTCAGCATGAGTAAGTTTAGAAAATCCCATGGCGTGCGACTTTAAGCTTGTCCTTAAGAATAAAACTGATAATAAATACTGATATCCAAATACTCAAAAGTAGATAATTTTAATGAATGGGAAATTAAATTTTATTGGAGTTTTTTTAATGGAATTCTATATCAAAAGCACAGAATGGTTTACCTCTGTAAAAGCTAAGACATTTCCTGTCCAGAAGTTCTCTCGGCAATTCTGTTTACCGTCTTCATTTCTATTGAACGAGGACGAGAAGAGAATCATTAAATATAGAATATTTAATCTTCGTCACACTTAGACTGGATGTTACATGAGGTCGGATTAATTTGGGGAATCCAACTCCCCTCCAAAAAGGGAGCACTGTGGATAGTTGCAAAAGTTGCCTTGATCAAACCTGTTTATAGAAGACATAGTGATGCCAACAGACGAGCACTACTGATCGAGTTAACTGAGCACCAAAGTGAAAAGGAAAATTCATAAAACCTGCAATGATTTCTGGTTATCTTGCCTCTGCTTGTCACTGGAGTATAACCATACTCAATCAGAGACTGGCGTTCATGTTATACAAGCACTTGCCACTTTAATCTCCTGATGTAAAGATATTTCTTTCGTCTCTTGGAGTGAGTAAAGATGTAGCAATCATCATATGGTGTCTTAAAATTGAATGTGAAATGAATTGCTTATCATTAAATAATAGGCAACCGGTAATAAACCAATCCCACCTTCTGAAGGAGGAGGTAATGGCTGGGAGGATCGCCTCCTATAACTTAACAACCCGAAGACCTAAAAGCAGGCCACCAAATATGACTACCAAGAATATTTTATTTTCTCCTCTTTCTTCTCCTGTATGAAATAGACCTCTCCCCCTGTTTTCTTCTCCTTAGTTAAAGAAGATTCCTCTTTCTTTTTCCTCATAACATAAATGTTCTCTTCATTCTCTTTCGTAAAAGAAGTTGCCTCTTCATTCTCTCTCAAAAAATCTCTTCTTCCCTCTCTTTCGTTAATAAAATATCCTCTTCCAGTGTCAAATAAATCGCTATTTTCATGTGGATAATTCCAATATAAACCTAGTTTTGGGAGATGATAATTGTAACCTATGTCAATTCGTATTTGTAAATTGCTAATTCTACGCATTCAACCCCCTTTTGTCAGATAAAGGAAATTATCCATATTAACAAAGCCATTCATTTTTATTAACATTTGAACTGCATGTACATAATACGAATTGAATAAAATTACAAACATTAATCTTCATACTCTTTGAAATTTGCCAAATTGCACAAATTACAGTTTCACTCATTCTTGCCCATCATCTACCTGCTTGCCTCCTCGTTCGTGATCCTTTCATCCCGTTTTTCCTGTGAGAAGTATTGAACAGAAACCTCAGAGTGATATTTGGATTGACTCTTTCAATGTTTTGTGTGCAGTAATGCTAGTCGAGCAAGTGCATGGATTTGTTAATAAAAATGATTCACCTTTGAGATTCTTACAAAGTAGACAAGAAATAATTTTAAAAAAAGATTAATAATAATCGTTTGCAAATGTATTATTAGTTTAGGATTTATTATCACATAAACATACAAAGGTGTAAAACTACATTCATAATTACGAAAGAGAAAATACATTAACTTTCCAATACAATCAATAAAGACACTTGTTTCAGTGCTGATTCAATTTCTGTTGTCATTCTCAAACATTATGCTTCTAGACTTACTTCTATCTTCTTTGAAATTATGTAATCTCTGTTTATCTCTTTCGCGTTTCCTTTCTTATTGGAAAGTGTTCTCTGTTGTCTCTATCTTTAAAAATCCTAGTGATCGGTGTAAACCAACTAAGCATCGTCCTTTTAGTCTCCTCTCTGTTATTAGCAAGTTTTGGTTCATTTTCTCGTAAGTTTGAGCCTTTTTAGTGAAGTTCAGTATGACTTTCATGGTGTTCGTTCAATTGCTGATCTCCTAACTGTTGTAATTGAGCAGATCTGTCGGTTTATGGCTTGACACTTCTTAGGCATTTGACAGAGTATGAAATTCTGGTCTGCTATACAAACTTCAGGCTTATGGTATTAGTGGCATTATTCGATCTTTTCTGTTTGATCGAAGCTTGCAAGTAACTCTGGATGGTGTCTCCTCATCCTCTTTCCCTATCAATGCCAGTGTTCCCCAGGGCTCTATTCTAGGCTCAACACTGTTTCTTTATATCAATGATCTTCAAGAGAATATTATTCAGAAGAGTAACATCTATGCTGATGATACTACTTTCTATTTTGGTGTTGTTCTTGCTCACCTCCTTGGGATCAGTTGGAATATGCAACTGATATAGACTCTAGAAGTCGACTTGGTTTCAGTTGTGGATTGGGTTACAAAATGACTTGTTTCATTTAATCCTGTTATGACTCAGCTCTGTTCTAGAGGAGAAATCGACTCTGAAACGTTTTTTCTTTCTCATCACATCTTTCTTGGTGTTCATACATTAGATCCTTTGCTCCTTCTGCTTCTCATAAAGTCGCTTCTCTATTTCGCTCCAAACAGTTTATAACATCCGAGGCTAGTCTCTATCTTTACAAATCTACTATCAGACCACGTATGGAGTACTGTTGTCATATTTGGGCTGTTGAATCTCTGTCCCGTTTGAGAGTTCTTGATACGGTTCAGAAGTGTATTTGTCATTTTTCGGGCAACTAACCTTTCTTCTTCTTTGCACACTCTCTGGTTTAGTGGTCTTCATTAATTCACTGTTATGATACCTCGCTATAATACAGCTTCTTATTTCAGTAGCTTCTTTCTAAGAACTGCAGGCTTGTGGAACTTTCTCCTGATGACTGTTTTCCTCCTACCTATAGCCTTGTTTTTTTCCAGACTAAGGCATCTTCTGTCTTTACAATAATCATCTTTCATTTTTTTTAGTTCCTTCCATCAAGTGGCTTCATGTCTTGTCTTGTGCAACTTTCCCCCCTCATTTTCTTTTATTCTGAGCCAACAAAGTATTCAGCATTTTAAAATGTTCAGATTCGTTTTCTGCATGCCAAAATATTTCAGTTAAATACTCATGAAGATTGATTTTCAAAAAGTGAAAAAAAACATTAACTGGATTCGAACTTGGCACACCCAGGTCATGAGTCGGCTTCATTATCCACTTTAATAAAGCCACCTGCCATGGTGTTATACGATTGCAAACCATGGAAGCAGCTATGGTAAATTCAAATTCTATCAGATCGATTATATTCAATTAAGTACAATTTTTATTGGCAAAGGTATGAACCCATAATTTACCGTCGAATATGTGTTAAATAAAAACTTGTGTTCGATTAATTGTCTACAAAGAATCGTTAACAATTAGTATTGTAGCAGTGTGTGATTGCTGTAATAGATAGCATTGTTAGCTAAGGAATCAGCTATGTAGAGTTCAAATTCTATCTGATCTTGTAGTGATACTGGCTAATTGATATCCATAATTAGCATAAGCAGAAATAGATTACTATATAAGTCTCTCCTCAAGTATAGCTAGGGGTTAAAGTACACTAGAAACTGACTAGGTAAATTTACAACTTCACAAAAATGGTGCCGCTGATAGGATCCCAATTGTCTCTCGAGGACCCTGAATTCGTGGACACATGGATAAGATGCTTCGCTGCGAGTGCAAGGATTAAAAGTTAAAAGACAACAAGGAAACGGGAGGAGAAAATGAAATAACAGATTTATTTTTGGCTACAGCTAGATGCAAGGCCATCATGAAATTCTTACCCATGGCGTATCCCATGAACCTAGAAGACCTGACTTTCGGAAGAATAAGTCAGATCATAAAAAGAAATATGAGACCTAAAAAAAAGGTTAGTCGTGGCAGAAATAACAAAGTTTATGTCAATGAAACAAGAAATTGACGAACCAATCATCAAATATCTACACCGTCTACGAAATGCGAATAGATATTGTGAGTTTGAAAAACTCGGACAAGAAGAACAGACTATCAAAGAAGATTTAATTCAATTAAGATTAATTAAAGGTATGTGCAATGTGTCACACATGAATAAAATAATGGAACAGCTACAAATAGGAAACATGTCCTTAAATACTTGCATTAACTTTATACAGCAACAAGAATTAATACAGAAATACAACGATCATAAAAGTCAACCTGACGAACAAATAGTCACCGATACGTACATGTAAAAAAGAAAAAAATGTTGGTATTGTGGACGCGAACACAACATGAAAAGGGAAAAATGCCCAGCATTTGGAAAAACTTGTACAAATTGCTTAAGAATGAACCATTTTTAAGCAGTATGCAAATTCAAAAAGAAAAATGTCGAAAGAGTTGAAGAAAATAAAACCAATATGGAAGTCTTTATATTAAAAAACAAAAACAAGAATGTTGAAAAAATTGAACAAAAGAAAAAGATATATTAAAAGTCAACATTAACAATGTCGATTTGGATATGCAAATGGATACCGGCAGTGAGGTAACGCTTATACCAAAAATTTCTGAGAACGCATTGGAAAGCCGACTTTATGAAAGAACAGTGTACAACTCTGCCAATTTGATGGATCGGTCATAAAAACTTTAGGATAATTTTAAGGTTCCTTAGAGTTAAAAGACAAACTCGAGGTAATACCTATAATTATCACAAATTGTAAAATAAAACATGGACTCCTGGGAAACGATGTGCTTAAAATAAATTCTACCAAACTAATTAATGCGATAAAAATGGAAAAAAACAGAAAATTAAAATACTTCAAAGCTAGTTTAAGATGTCGCGGTTCAACAACACCGTGACGTTGTTTACATTTTTAAAAAGACGCCATCTTGGAAAAAACATAGCAGCAGCAGGAGTCGCTGTTTGTTTTTGCCATGATCTGGACATCAGCAGCAGCAGCTGCCTTTCTCTTAACCCTTTCCATGGAAATGTACTAGCTGCTCCCTGTGCTCTGACATTTCGCTAATGTTATTTTTAGAAGATTGGAAAAACCCAATTTTTAATCGCCATTTTTGTCAACAATGACTAAGCAGAAATCAGCAAGTAAATATTTTCGTTAATTTTCCTTCAAGGGATACATAAGCATTTCGGCAACTAAGCCGATAACCTTGCTAATACTTTCAAGGAGTCTGTCAACCAGGTTTTACAGCTAGAGAAAAAAATGTTACCTCTCATATTATGAAGCACGAAAATTACCAGTACATTTTTTGCCATTAGTAGTAGCAAACTATGAAAATTAATTGCACAGGACCTTATTGAACATGTTTCACCTAAGGGTAGCAAGTGGGCATCACCCATTGTAGTTTTGAGAAAGTCAGACGTAGACATATGCATATGTGTGGATTATAAAATAGGCGTAAACCACAAAGTTTGCTCAGATTCGTATCCTATACCTAATGTGAAGGTTGCATTACATGCGCTGGCAGAAATGAGCATTTTTACAAGAATAGGTTTGAAAACGGCATACAACAAAATTCAAATAGATGATAATTTCAAAGAAGTAACGATTAATACGCCAATAGGGTTGCTTAAATGGAAAAGAATGTCATATGGAATAAAAACACCATATTTTAAAAGGCCATTGAACAAGTTATAGGAGAAGATATAAGAAATATGGTCTGTTATCAAGACGATATTTGCACAGGAGCAAATAATGAAATTAAATTAAAAAAGAAAACCGACATCGTCTTAAACAAATTAAGAAATGCATAAACAATAGTAGTAATATATCATTTTTAGAGTATTCCATTTCAAAAGATCAAGCTTTAATAGAAGAAATATAAAAGCTTTCTATACCTACAAACAAATAAAGAACTTGAATCTTTTTGGGGATTGGTCAATTTCTACAGACGATATTTACCAAAATATACAGACCTGACTGAACCGTTTGCAAATTTAAGAAAAAAGAATGTTGAATTTATTTGGGAGATTAAAATTAATTATGGCAAAGAACCCAGTAGTAAAAATGTTTGATGCCGAAAAAGGACATTATGTTAACCACAGATGCAAGTGAACATTCGATATCTGGAATATTATCACAAGAAGGACATCCGATAATGTATTTATCAAGAAGACTAACGAACACTGAATTTAATTATTCCAATATAGAGAAATAATTATTTGCCATTGTATGGTGCACCACTAGGGCGAGACTATTTATAATTGGGGAAAAAAATTCTCTTGAGAAGTGATCATAAACCATTGGAATTTATATTCAATCCAAAAAAGGAATTAACCAAAGTTACGACATCGTGAATATTAAGGTCAGCAATAAAGTTAAGGGCATTTGACTTTGATATTGAATATGTCGAAGGAAATTCAATTCCACACATAGATGCACTATGGAAGTTGCGATTTTACAAGGAGTCAAAAGATAAAACAGAAGAAGAATTTGAAGATACATTCTTACATTGGGTAGAAACTGATGTTTTATCTTTAGATAGAATGGCTTTGGTAACTAGACATGATCCAGTACTAAGTAGGATAACACCAAGAATAAGAAAAAATATATGGGGAAATTGTTCCAAGGCAGAGAGACCTTACAAAGAAATAAGGCATAAATTAACAATAAAAAATGGAGTGATTTGTAATGGAGATCTGGTTATTCCCTCAGAAACACAAAACAATTTGGTGATAAAATGTGTACATGATAATATACACTGGAATAGAGGTCACACGAAAAAACCTAAAACTAGAAGCATGGTGGCCAGGATATTCACAAGATATCAAAGAATATATAAAACTATGCAAAAAACGTAGAGAATTAAGAAATTTTACACAAAATACTTTACATTCATGGCCAAGAGAAGTAGAGCTATGGAGTCGTGTACAAATAGATCGTTCGTACATTTCTGGAGTGTGGCTCTTATTAATATTAGGACACTTTTTTTCAGCCTGGCCTGAAGTAGTCCGTGTGCCGCACAAGAAAAGTTCTACCATAAAACAGATTCTAAGGGTCATATTCTCTAGAGTTTTGTGATGAAAGTCTTAATTTATGGTTGGAAAAATAGGATGTAAACCGTATAAGATACCGTCATTTCACCCTCAATCGAATGAGTTGGTGGAAAGAATGGTGCAGACCGTAAAAACAGGACTAAAAGCATGTTCTCAGCAAAAGGACAAAATAGAAGTTTTTCTACCAAAGCTGCTTTTAAGCTATTGAACACGCAAGAAGATTAGAAAGCCCATCAGCTTTAATCGGAAGACAAATTAGAGCTTTGTTAACTATGTCATATTCTACAAATGAAAAAACCTGATACAAAAAGAACAAATAATCAAATCCAGAAAGGACAGAATTTATGCAAAAAAGCCACAATACAGCTATAATAAATAGAGAAAACAGAACAGTGTGTTGGCCCATGCAGACCAAATAAGGTCCCAGGGTGAATACAAAGAGGCAAAGTAACAAATCGCTACGACTCCTTCCGTTATTGAGTTATTAGAACAACCTGTGCAGAATGAAACGTCAGAAGATGAAACAATGCAAAATCAAGCAAATCAAAATAAGGAGTCGAATTCGGATCAAAGTATGAAAGGGGACGACCATGGTTACAGTTTAGTGTGAGATAGGTCGAGATCTCCTAGAGAAAGAAACAAGAGAGAGAGAGAGAAGAGCAAAGTAATATCGGAAATGAAACGATCATTAGAAGAAGTGCAAGATGCACTAGAGGCATAAAGCCTATACGTTTCAGGGAGATGTGGTGATACTGGCTAATTGATATGCATAATTAGCATAGGTAGAAATAGATTACTATGTAAGTCTCTCTTTAAGTATAGCTAGGGGTGAAAGTACATTAGCACCTGACTAGGTAAATTTACAACTTCACAACAGATTTGTTATGTTCAATTCTGCATAACAAAGGTATGAATCAATAACTGATCCCCCATTGGTCAAATAACAATTTGTATTCAATTAATTGACTACAAAGAATCGTTTGCAATATTTTGTTTTGGAATTAACTAAAACAAAGTTGATATGTAATTAAACTGACAAACCAAACTGAACAATAAGTTTTATGTTTTAGCATTAAGTAACCTTAAAAGGCTGTGACTCCCGATTAAAATATCACGCATCAATCTCAGTCGTTCCTGTCATCTGGCAGTACCCCCCCTAATAATGCTAAATGATAAAGAATAAAGCCAATTCCTACCATTTAAGAGATGCTAACAACGACCGTTGGTTTTCTCTAGAATTTGATGGGCAATAAGCCTCCCCAACGCTCCAGTACTCCTCAAAGCCTTTCAGTGAATGTCTGGTTAATGATCTCCCTTCTCGGTCTTTCCATCCTCCTTGACTCCTCATAACCATTTTGTGTGGTATCAGCTGAGGCCGGTGCCACAATATGTGTATATTTATTTATTGGGGGAGGGGTGTCAGTCTATGGGATTTCTAACAGTTTCAGTTCCCTTGGGCTCGTGACATGTTCTTTCTATACATATATATATATATATATATATATATATATATATTTAAATTTCTATTTAAAACTACCTGTGACTGGTTAACGTTCTGTACTTATTTGGGTTGGTTCCGCATTCAAGGATTTTCCTTAAGATTTCGGTTTTTTCATCTTTGCCATGCGTTGTATGATTTCAATCTTCCTTTTGTTACCAATTTCTTCCACTCTTTTCTCCATGTTTTTGAGACTGTTCCTAGTGCTCATATAATTATTGGTATCACAGTGATTTTCTTCATGCTCCATATTTCTTTCAGTTCTCTGGCAATTTCCACGTATTTGCTTTTTTGTCTCCTTAGTCTTTACCTGTGATCTGCTAGGACGAAGAAATCTATGATTAAGTTATTATTATGATTATTTTTATTATAATTATTATTAAAAACAGTTGATGTGCCGTAAAACAAACTCAACTGAAACATGCTTGTCTGTTAGCTCGAACCACGGCTTAGTTGGTTTAATACAAGCAAAACAAACAGTTAATAATTTTGCCAGATGAGCTAGAACAGCTATTGCCCCCCCCACTCCCCTCAACCTGTCGACCACATATTTCTCCCTAGAATAACAGCTGAGTTGTTTATCTTTTAATGTTTCACTGGAGGCCTTAACATGTACGGCACCTGTAATGTTTAACAGTTGATTAACGTTGTTTGTGTCTTGTATGTTTGTCTACATGGTGTTCTGTCACCAAAGTGGAACTAATGCAAATAGATCCAGCTACCAAAACACAAGGGGGAGGCATAAAATATAAAAAATAAAAAAAACGGAAACATAGTTGGTGCCATAATATATCTCTTAATCTCCTGTGTTTCCATAGAGTTTTTTTTTGCTCAGTTCTTTATTTTCTCTTTAACTCATTTTCGCATTCTTCATCGCCTGGTTTTATTTTTACTTTTTTTCTCTATCTTCTTGCTGTCGGTTTTTTTTTCTTTTTTTCTTCCTTTCTGGTGTCTTGGTTTGTTATTTGTTATTTTTTGGCCTTTTTAATTTAGTTATTTATTTCTTGAAATGCATTCCCTATGTCAAGCTACTTATCTTTTGTTCTGCCAATCTTGTTGGTTTCTAAAACTGTCAAACGCTTTTATGAATTTAGACTTCTTGAAATACTAAGATATATCAAGATTCGAGTCTCTTTCTTGCCAAAAGATAGGTCTGTCCAGTGATGAGACCTCAGTTTTTGAGCTTTGGGAAAAGTAGGGTCATCCATTAGTTGCCATTACTCTCAAGTTCACTCTGACCCGGAGGAGTGGTAGTACTAGTCAGAGTCCCATATGTGGGTTAAATAGGGTCTATCATTTGTAGATTATTTATTTAGTTGTACTTTGAACGGCATTCAAACTGTTTGGGTTAAGCTGGCTTCTTTCTAGCCTGCACCACATCTCAAACCATGGACACTCAGTCACGCTAATCTTGAGCAAGGTTGCAAAAGATGATTAGCCAATCGCATTCCGCTGCTGAATATCTACAAATCACTCGTACGCAACACAGATGTGTGGTTTTAGCATCATGTAACAAGTGGTTTATGTCATAAAACACAACAACCATAACCATAACCCATAGAGGCCAATTCCTTGATTATGAAGATTAGTTCAAAATTACCAGACGACTTTACACATATGAATATGTTTGAGGTGGATTGTGAATTTATGACTGTTTGGGGGCACAATGTATTCCACGTAACCGACTCCTACCTGATTGCAGAGATTTCCTTCTCCTGGACTATTTGCCCTACCTAGGTTAGAGATTTTAGTCTACTCTACTATTTCATCAAATAAGACATGTATATATGAACTCGGGTACATATATACATATACAATTTATATGCTTCTGGCTGACTGAACCTCTCCCTTAACATTTAATTGCTTTTCTGTGTTGTTCAGTTTGAGATCCCTCATTTAACCATAGTTGAGTACATAGTTGCTCTACCAAGGTATGGGAGTTTATTCTAACTTACTATTTCACCCATAGCTGGAGTATTAGAAAAAGTGATATCGTAGCATTGACAGAAGCTGAACATGGCATACCGAGATCACACTCATGGGTGTTATGCACCACCACTACTTTCTCATGTATAAACACATAATATGGACACTCCTCAGGTTCGGATTTCTTGTATATATATATATATATATATATATATATATATATATATATATATATATATATATATATATATGTCTTATCATCCAATTCAGATATAGAGAAGACAGAGTAGAATTGGCAATTTAAAAATACAAATTTATGTAAATTAGAATTATCTTATCCAAAACGAAAATGAACTCTTATTTGAATTGATCATGTAAAAACATAATATTGACACTTCTCATGTCAGAGTTTGCTTAAATATTCATGCTGGCATTTGAGCATCTCACCCAAATGAATAGTGTATATATTTATTTATCTCTTTAATTTCCAAATATGAAGAAAAAAACTTGTAAATTAAAAAATGTCTAATAATATTATAAGTCAATTAATTTTAGTCAACATAATATCTAACTAAAATGGTTACAATATTGACTTTACATTACATTTTTGTGGCCCTTTTAGTTGAACAGTATCCATGATTGATTATCAGAAAATGAAAAATATTATTCTTTTACTAATCAAAATTTGGTATCTGTCTGCTTGAATCTGAAACTATACTATCACTTCTATCAATTGTACTATCTTGTAATGCTCAATTCAGTTTACTATACTATTTCAGACTTATGTACTATCTTTCAATGCTAAATTCAGGGAGATGGGTAGTGTTGTATCTGTTCTGTTGTCATGATGCAATCTTCCGAGGCCTCCCTTTTCTTGCTTTGTATTTTTAGGGGGGGGGGTGTAGTATCTGTTTGCTGTCATGGAACCGCCCTCCCAGACATTACCTCTTCCTTTAGGAGGGGACAGTGTAGTATATGTTCTATTGTCATGATACTTCAATGATCCAAGTCCAGGGAAGCAATGCATTCCGAGTATGCCCCGTGTTTGAGGGATGATATTTGCTTAGTTGTGAACGGTTTCTAGGCAGTCAATGTTCCAAACTGATGATGCGAATTCTAAGTGTAGTCGCATCATAACTGTATGCAGTTTAAAGGCTGGAGAACGGCTTATAAAGGTCTAACAAATATTTTCCCAAACTTTCAATCTTTTGATACATGAGGATCTGCTAAGAATTTATAGCTAGAAATAACTTCATATCCAACAGTTTAAATGCTTCCAGATTTCTTTCAAAATTTAGGGTTACAAACTAATTCATTCTTTTTTAAACTATTAACAAAAGATAAAAATTGCCGACTTGTTAACAAAGAAATGGAAATGCACTCTTATGGATTTAATTTTTTTTAAAATAAAGAAAATTAGATAAATCTCCTGTAGCACAAAAAGGTCACAATGATGGTCAAAAACTTGGCCTTTTAGCTAAGATCAAAGTTTAGTATCTGTTCCGATGGATACTGCACCCCCATAGACTGATATTGTCTTGGCCTTCGGGGCTTGATTTACACCGGTCTATGGGTCTGTCCTGTGCAGTTCTAGGAGGTCCAGCCTCCTAGGCTTTGCCTCCCTTCTTTGGGGAGGAGTAAGTTTATTGCTTACTGCCTGAGGCGCCCCTACCGGGGAATGCCGACGGGGCTACCCAAGCAATTTTTAATGGCCAGAGTGCTCACCTTCTCGAGTGCTGGCTTTTCAAACCCCACTTTCCCGACCCGACCTTGGGTCACATCTTACTTGTGGGAGTAAGATAAAAACTGGCCATGTGCCTAACTCCTGGAGAGGAGTAAATCAATACTCCTACTCATACAACACCATAATAACACTGACAAAATGACCAAAACCAACGCTCTATCTCTCAGCTGCCTCATTTGTGTTTATTCAGTCTTTTAAAGTTGGTTGGTATCTACACATGCAAATTAGTTGTGAAGGCATGCAAATTAGTTCCAACTAAACATTCAACAAATCTGAGTATGATGTTTTTCACCCTGCCGGCACATAAAACATCTGTCACACTTTGAAGACGGTAAGTTCTCATCGTCATAATTTTAGAATTAAATTATTTAAAAAAAATGATAATGTGTAAGTCACATAAAGGAGAGAAACACACAAGGACGTGAGAAGTGGTCACACAAATTTTTTGATATAGACATAAAAGTGTGATTATTTTCCATAAAGTGTAAATGATAATCAGTTATGAGAACGAGCATAATTTTTACCTTTCCGTCCCCTACGAATGTCATTTTCTTTCACATTTGATACACTTTTCCTATTTCCTATTTCTATGACCAATAGCATAAAAGTAGTTATTGAACACAGAGATCAATCTCTCATATTACTAGTAAAGTCATTAAAATAAGATTATGTTTCACTTTTTCCTATAAATATTTTTCATACTTATAAATATCATACATTTTTTAGTTATGGAAATGACTAATAACCAATAATCGTGTACTAATGCATAAAAAGTAATTCGTTTCATCATTTATTTATAAAATTAGCTTAGGTACCAGTAAATTCCATGTTGTAAGGATGACCATGAACATTACATCCCTTAATTTTTAAAGACTCTAAAATTGTGAAATATATACGAAAGAAGTTTACTATTTTTTATATACTAAGGGCCAAAGGTCACTCGAGGATAAGAGTTAAATAAATTGTCAGTTAGCGATGAAGAACACCTTAAAAAAATTGGAAACGATGCATTAGATCAGGGGCGGGCAACCTCCGGCCCACAGGCCACATCCAGCCCGCGAAGGCTTAGCGTCCGGCCTGCCACCCTGCTATGCTTTATTATTGCAATCCAGCCCACGAACCTCCCAGTAAAACTCATATCATTTTGTGACATAGACGTAAAAGTAGGTTTCAATTAAGATTTACAGTGGGATAAAAATGTATTAATATCAGCGAGCGATGATGCATGTATATTTCATTTTTCTTTAACTATTAAGAGATAAAAATAGAAAAAGAGAAAGAGAGAGGCAAAGAGGAAACGTGAGACGAGGAAAGGGCATGAAACATAGAACCTATGTGAGGTGTGTCAAAACGAATGCTGGATCAACTTGCTACTTCCCCCGTCATTATTTTTTTATGATTTCAAAATGGCTCTTCGTCGGCACCTTTTATAACATCACATACAAAAGTCTCTTGAGAAAAAATATCAGATTTGTAGAGTGTTCAATGCAGTTTTTGTACAATTTATTCATGTAAACAAAATATAGTAATTCTGAGATTTCGTTTTGCACTCCGGCCCGCGATCTCCTTCCAAAAGTCTCATCTGGCCCTCACTCTGAAAAGGTTGCCCGCCCCTGCATTAGATGGTCAGAATTTTATTATTTGACAGGTATTTCTTCATGAGCTGCTTTAGCAGTTTGACAAAGTAAAGTTAGTTCTATGTGTTATGCTTTCGTAGCCGGATGTCTTTAGTCTAGGAACAGTTTTTACTTCTCTAAAGACAGAAAGTGGATCTTTTTGTGGCGCTAGACAGCCAAAAGTCGTTGGTTTCATAATGTTTTTAAAAACAAAAAACAACAACAACAATGGTGTGACGAGATGTTTGAAATTTTTACTCCACTTTTAAAACAAGGAAGTAAATATCTACCGAAGACTTTTCGACTTACAGTCTTCTTTATGAATGTTAGCCGTTTCGCTTCGGGCTAGCAACCTGTACCTGTAAAATATTCTTGCTACGAAAACAGTCAAAGTATATAAAATTCAAATTCTTATTAATACGATGGATCACTTTGACTGCTTCATATGTCTCAGGACATGGGAGTACATAAGTCTAAGTCTGGTAAAGTTGATGAGAAGAAATCTAGTCTTAGCAAATGGGTAGACTGGAGCTCTCCCTTCGAATTTTGTGTACTGGCATTGTCTTGTCATGTTTGTTTACTCTCTATTTTAATGAAAAAACACACCCAGCATAATTAGAGATGTTTTCTGAGGTGTTACTCATCCAAATTGGTTGAGGATATGTCTCCTTACATATTACTCATTGTTAGAATCGCCTGTTTCTTCCTCAACTCACTTGACTTACTCTTAAACATCCAAAATTCAGATCAGTCTCATCTGGCATATGATCATTTAGTATATTAGATTATCTCATGCTGCAGCATTTCCATGCCTACCATATCCAGGTTTAAAGTGTCTTTGGACAAACATTCGGACGCTATATAGATGTACGCATCTTCCAACTGTCTTTTTACATGGCTTGTTGCACTTTGCTATTTTTTGGCACTAAATTTGATTTGATTTGATCTATCTCATTAACCCTTATCCGCGAGTAGCTTTTCTGCCTTAATAAGGTGTGACTGATTAGTAAAAAAAATAATGCTTGTTCAACATATTCTTCTCTGATGAAAGTCCATAGAATAAATTTCTCAAAAGTTTATATATATTAAAAAACTGTTGGCATAGTTAAATGCTATATCTAAATAAACTTACATATATATCTGTTTTGATTTAATTTTTCGTTTATGTCAAGAAATTGTAGAAAGATGACATATTTATTGCATTTGTTGAATAGTCTTTTGCAGATCAATGGCTCAGAATGAGAGTCTTGTCTCGTCATTAATCCGAATTAGTAATGCGACTGAAGTTTGTCCTTGTTTGCCGAGCTAAGCCGGCCTGGTCAAAACTGATATCTGGTGTAAGGCCATATTCCACCCAACAACCGACCAACCCCACCCCAATGCCTACTGACCAATCTTGGTACTTCCTCATACATTTGTCACTGGGTAATGTTATCCTGTCCCAGACGGCTAAAGAAATTGATGACAGAAACAAATGAAATATTGACGCCAGTCACACACATACGGTACCTTCAGAGATTACATTTGATATTGTCATTCTTGGAGTCGGTTCTCTTGTGTATGAAGTGATTTACTCTTATTTATTCAAGAATAGTAACCTGTTGATATCTATATTAATTGGTGTGGCTTATAAATGGCAAGGTTTCTTTTTCTTGTCTTTTTTGTTCTTTTTTTTTGCTTTGTAGTCATGAATTTAAGCAGACATCCATTGATTAATATATATCATCATCATATCTATTCCATCGTTTATATATATATATATATATATATATATATATATATATATATATATATATATATATACATATATATATAATGTGTGTGGGGGGGTTCTTACAAAAATATGTATTTAAGTATATATTCTTTATAGTATCTGAAAGTGTTCAAAATTGCAAGCTCAATAAAGTTGTATTACAAGCTTCAAAGCATATATATTCATTTTAATTACATTCCAATGACCATAGGAATCAATCCATAACCATAACTTACATCTGACTCTCCAGCTTTCTTTAATGATAATAATAATAATAATAATAATAATAATAATAATAATAATAATAATAATAATAATAATTAATTAATTAAAAATAATTATATATAAAATGTTTATTTGATATCGAGCACTCTTTATAAGCCCACTTGAAATTTGTTGGATTTTTCCTCTGTGAATGTTCTTTATCTGGATTACTATATATATATATATATATATATATATATATATATATATATATATATATTTAGTGTTATAATGGAATAATTCCAGGAAGAAATCCGGGTAAGAGAGCTCAATGTGGTAAACAGAGCAGGAATAACGTCAAATATAATAACACGAAATTACATGATTGTCGATGCAATAATTTATTTCAACCTTGCGGTTTTATTCAAGCATCCAACTTGACAATTACATTTTTGAGACTGATAGAAAACTGAAACAGTTTCAGTTTTCTATCAGTCTCAAAAATGTAATTGTCAAGTTGGATGCTTGAATAAAACCGCAAGGTTGAAATAAATTATTGCATCGACAATCATGTAATTTCGTGTTATTATATTTTACGTTATATATATATATATATATATATATATATATATATATTTATTGGGTCTTACCAAAAATATACATTAAAGTATATACTCTGTATAGTATCAGAAAGTGTTTCAAATTACAAGCTCAATAAAATAAAGTTGTATTACAAGCTTCAGAGAATATATATTGGTTATAGTCGAATTCTAATAACCATAAGAATCAATCCATAATCATAGCTTACACCTGTCCCTCCAGCTTCCTTATCTTCATGTATGGCTGAACAACCACAACCATAACTTTCATCTGTTCTTTCACTTTCTTTATTTCTATATATCAGCGAATATCTGTAATTCCTTTTTGTCTCACAAACAAACATATTTTCAATATATTTATATTTGATATATTTATTTATGTTTATTTTTTTCCAAATCCAATACTTTTTCTACATCTTACGTGCGTTTCACAGCAAAATCAAGAGTCTTCATCTTAACTTTGTTGATCATCAAAGAAAATTGTTCATACAATAGTAATGGGAAAAACACATCATTCCAAAGACGTGAGAAAGGAAGATGAAAAAAACTTTTAAAAAGAGTACTTGACAAAGGTAACGGCAAGTCCAAATACATGAAAAAAACTCACATGATAAATGGTGACAAAAATCAAGGACCCCCTAAAGAAAAACTTATTCACAATACTTAAAACGGGCCTTTAACCCGTTTCTTATAACCAGGTTCAAACTGAGCTAGCATCACCCACCCGACATCTAAGCAAAACCCCAGATAGAAAGACTCTGCCACCAAAAAAACTGTTAAAACCGATTGATTAAACATAAATAAATAAAATATAAATATATTGCAAATATTTTTCTGTGTGAGACAAAAAGGAATTACAGATATTTACTAATATATGGAAATAAAGAAAATGAAAGAACAGATGAAAGTTATGATTGTGGTTGCTCAGCGATATATGAAGATAAGGAAGCTGGAGTGACAGATGTACGTCATAGTTATGGATTGATTCCTATGGTCATTGGAATGTAACTATAATAAATACATATATATATATATATATATATATATATATACTAGCATGACGACCCGATGTGACGGGTTGAGATTGAATGAGGATCACTATTATGTATTTTTTTACTATGCTTATAACGCCATATTACTTTCTTTGTTTTTACTGCCCCCCTCGTCCCGTTTCGTCTCTTTAATATTGTCGAAAGAAGCTGCAATGTTGGCAAACTCTCTGAATTAGTGTCTAATACAAATGGTTTACGTTTCATTAAAATCGGATATACGTATTCGAAATTTTATGGGGTTTCTGTCCCAATGGGTCACTTATTGGTGGGGTAATGTAGATATTCGGCACATAGAGGATAAGGTATAGATTCGAAATCACTTCCATTTTTTCCCAAGAGAATTTTATACCTGTGATATAAATTTCATTAAAGTAGGATGTATTTGAAGTCTTAGACGAGCTTCGGCTCCCATAGCTCCCTTAGGTTTGAAGAGCACTTAGAGTTTCGGACCACTTCCATTTCTCCCCCGAAAATGTTATACATATGATTTAAATTTCATAAAAATAGGATATATTAGAATTTTTAACGGGTTATGCCCTCATAGCGACCTTAGGGACACTTCCATTGTCTTCCCCAGTACATTTTAGATGAGAATACACTTTTAGATGTTATGTAGATTCTCTAACCTTTCTTTCTATAGGGAACATACAAACATACACACACACACAGGTATTGAGTTTTATATGTAGATATCAATGTCTGTGTAATGTCTTTATGGTCCCTATAGAAAAAAACCGTTAAAGAATCTAAAAAAAACAACAAACCTCATCGGCTGTCTTCAGTCATGTTTGAAAAATGGAGGAGGTCATGTGCTAATTTGGGAGAATGGTAAACTTTAGAAAATTACTTTATTTCTTTCTTTTTCTTCTTTAGGTAATTAAATTAGTGGGTTCGATTTAGAAAGAATTAAATATTAAATTAAATTAATAGAATATCTCCCTATTTATTTAATTTTTTCTAAGTAAAATCCAGTAATTTAATTAGCTAAATAGAAAAAAATAAAAATTAATAAGTAAATAAAATGATTTCCTAAAAAACAATGTACAGTTCTTCCAGATCAGCGGGTGACCTCCTCAATTTTTCAAACATGACTGAAGATAGCCAGTGAGGTTTTTTCGCTGTTTGTCTTGAAACCGATGGTATCATGTTGATTTGACCTGATCTTCTGTAACACAATATATATATATATATATATATATATAATAAGAGTTTTTAAAAAGGTTTAAGGCAATGCGAAGATCCGGGTTGCTGGAAGCTGTGAAGAACAAAAACAGAACAAAACCGAAATAAGTCGGATATAGATCGAAAGGTTTGTTTATTTTTCTAGACAGCAAGGGTGTTAGTTTGTAATGTCCGGATTGTCAAGAATCAATTTGATATTTCGAGAGATTTTTTTTCTTTTTTTCTTCTTCCTCTCCTTGTCAAAAATAAATAAAAGAAAAATCCCGGGTACCGAGAAAATGCCAGGAGTGCTGGGGGGTTAAACCGGAAGTGTTCAGAGTAAAGTATTCAGAGGAAAACTAAATAGATTCATTTTATTTATTTATTTATTTTTTTTTTTTTTTTAAATATATATATATATATATACACCCATATATATATGTAATTGTCTGTTGTTTCTATTTATTTAATTTTTATATTTATTTATATGTTTACTATTATTGTTATTTGTTTTTTTGTTTTTTGTTTTTTTTTTGTTTTTTTTTTGTTTTTTTTCCGTATATAAAACGTAGTTATTACTTATAGTATATATGTTTGTCAACAGGCTGATTCCGGCATTAGATTTTAAATGTGTGTTGATAGCTAATTATTTGTTGTCGGTGCAGTATATTAAAATTTAGTTATGTCTGGTTAAGTTTAATCCTTATTTATTGGTTTTAATTTATCTCTTAAATGCCTATTGTTTTAGTTATGGAAAGTTTGCTGGTTAAGGGGAGACAAATCTCTTATTTTTGGTATTCTGTTATTCTGTTAATTGGCTTTGTATGTTGAATTTATTTAACTAAAGTAATGGTCAATTCTTAGTATAACGGATATGATTTGTGCAAATAGTGTTTATTATGGGGGGGGGGGGTTATTATCTGGGGATGGGTTCGGGGGGGGGTAGGTTATATGATGAAGGTAGAATTTAATTCATGTCTTTGATTCAAAAATGGGCTAAGTTTGGAAATGAGAATAGCTTCCATCAGTCTTAGGTCGCCTAGGTTCCTGGTCGAGGCTAAAATGGAAACTTTTATGTCTTGTTGTGTAGTATTGCATGAGGAAGTATGTTTGAAGAAGGAAGATATATTTGTATTCCTGTGTTCTTTTATACGTTGGTGTAATTGTCTTGTAACTCCCTTTCTACAGATGAAACAAATCTACTCAGCCTTGGCCCCAAATTCATTACTACTCAAAAACTGAACGACCATGCAAAATTCAATATAGAAACCCAATTCTGTAGAACAGCCTACCACCTGAAATGGCTCTCGGCATTCAATTCCAATACCCCTAACCACCCCAATAACACGAACAACCCTAACGAATCCTTCCCGGTTTACCAACTAGACCATCCTCTACACCCTCCACCCAGCAACCACCTACTCGACCACAAACTCACCAGATTAAAACAAAGAATCTTTACCATACTGCAACAAGAACAACACCACATCACCCCTAACATCACCAGATCCCAACGCCTTACACTTAAAACACTAAAAGATAAAGACTTAATCTACCTACCCTCCGATAAAGGCAAAGAATTCTGCGTCGTCTCGCAAGACTCTTATAACACCCTTGCACTAAAACACCTAGACAATAACACATTATACACTCCTGCCCCTAACATATCAGCCATTAAGATCCAAAATACTATAAACAATACCTGGTCTAAAATCTGCGCCAAACGCAACCTCCCTAAGAAATACAAAATTAATTTCACTACTAAAAATAGCAAGCTCCCTACCTTCTACCACCTTATCAAAACCCATAAGACCAGCAATCACACTCAAATTAGGCCCATCGTCTCCAGCGTCGAAGGACCATTATATAAAATCTCCTGGCTACTTTCTAGACTCCTGAAACCACTACTCCCTACCTTCCCTGCACATGTCAGCAGCTCTGACCAAGTCATTAGCAGACTAAACCTACTCCAACAACAACAGCTAAGCTCTAACAAATACACATTTAGCCTTGATGTTGTTTCCCTATACACATCAATACCCGCACACCCAGCCATTGACCTCATCTCCGACCACATCTCTTCCTCCGATAACTTAGAACTCTTCGGGTTAACACCTGAAGACATACACCAACTCCTAGACATTATCATTAACAATACATATTTTACCTTCCAACACCACATATTTAAACAGATTACTGGTCTTCCCATGGGTTCTAGCCTGTCTGGCCTCTTAGCCATATCCTACATGGACAGACTCGAGCAACAAGCCCTCAACACCTGCCACTCACATATCTTCTTCACTAGATACATAGATGACATTCTTGTCCTCACCTCATCTCGTGAAGAAGCTATCAGCATTTTCGACACTTTCAACAACACCGACCCCCATATAAAATTTACTATTGAACACCCTAGCGACTCCGGCTCACTATCTCTCCTCGATTTCAACCTCAAAATCACAGAAGACGGTTCTATACAGACCAACTTCTACAGAAAACCTGCCTGTAAAAACCTATTTGTTCATTTTAAATCTGCCCTGCCCCTTAAAGCCAAACTAGACTATGCCCGTAATGAAATTACCCGCATACAAAATAAATGCTCATCTACTGCCAATAAAATTAAACACACCAAAGACTTCCATCAAACCCTAATCACCAACGGCTACCCCACTTCCACAATAACCCACCTCAGCAAGACCAGACCACGCAGACACAACACACTCTCCAACACATGCTTCCTAAAACTACCTTTCTTTAACGACAGAATCACTAATGCCATCCGCAGTGCAATACATAAAGAAAAACTAGACATTCAACTCACCCACACCGGCACCACCTTACGCCAACACCTTTCCAAAAAACGCACTACACGCACCCAAGAACCATGCTCACTAGCCAATTGTCCCATTCCTACCACTGGACTATGCCACCGCACTAACTGTGTATACAATATATCATGCACTATTTGTAACCACTCCTATATTGGATATACTACAAGACAATTACACCAACGTATAAAAGAACACATGAATACAAATATATCTTCCTTCTTCAAACATACTTCCTCATGCAATACTACACAACAAGACATAAAAGTTTCCATTTTAGCCTCGACCAGGAACCTAGGCGACCTAAGACTGATGGAAGCTATTCTCATTTCCAAACTTAGCCCATTTTTGAATCAAAGACATGAATTAAATTCTACCTTCATCATATAACCTACCCCCCCCCCCGAACCCATCCCCAGATAATAACCCCCCCCCCCATAATAAACACTATTTGCACAAATCATATCCGTTATACTAAGAATTGACCATTACTTTAGTTAAATAAATTCAACATACAAAGCCAATTAACAGAATAACAGAATACCAAAAATAAGAGATTTGTCTCCCCTTAACCAGCAAACTTTCCATAACTAAAACAATAGGCATTTAAGAGATAAATTAAAACCAATAAATAAGGATTAAACTTAACCAGACATAACTAAATTTTAATATACTGCACCGACAACAAATAATTAGCTATCAACACACATTTAAAATCTAATGCCGGAATCAGCCTGTTGACAAACATATATACTATAAGTAATAACTACGTTTTATATACGGAAAAAAAAAAACAAAAAACAAAAAAACAAAAAAAAAAAACAAAAACAAATAACAATAATAGTAAACATATAAATAAAAATAAAAATTAAATAAATAGAAACAACAGACTATTACATATATATATGGGTGTATATATATATATATATATTTTAAAAAAAAATAAATAAATAAATAAATAAAATGAATCTATTTAGTTTTCCTCTGAATACTTTACTCTGAACACTTCCGGTTTAACCCCCCAGCGCTCCTGGCATTTTCTCGGTACCCGGGATTTTTCTTTTATTTATTTTTGACAAGGAGAGGAAGAAGAAAAAAAAAAAAAAAATCTCTCGAAATATCAAATTGATTCTTGACAATCCGGACATTACAAACTAACACCCTTGCTGTCTAGAAAAATAAACAAACCTTTCGATCTATATCCGACTTATTTCGGTTTTGTTCTGTTTTTGTTCTTCACAGCTTCCAGCAACCCGGATCTTCGCATTGCCTTAAACCTTTTTAAAAACTCTTATTATTACTCCCAGCAATGCTTACAGCAAACTACCAATTTCTATTATATATATATATATATATATATATATATATATATATATATATATATATATATATATGCGTGTGTGTGTGTGTATCTATGTATATGTATAAGTATATGTGTGTATATATTTATAAATATGTGTTTGTACATATGTATATGTGTATATATAAGTGTATGTATGTATATGTGTATATATAAGTGTATGTATATATATGTATAAATATAAGTGTATGTATATATTTGTATAAAAATAAGTGTATGTATTTTTGTGTATATATGAGGATAACATACACGATATATCAATAAAATTAAATTTCGTGGAGACAGGATGTATAAAAAGACAAAAGAAAAACAAAATAAACACAAGAATAAAAATCTAATTTGATTTTTTTCTTTCCTGTGTTTAATTTTTATTTTCCTATTGTCCTTTTCATATATATATATATATATATATATATAAATGTGTGCACATATATTAATACACCTATTAATGGTATTAATATATGTGCATTATTAAGGAAATGTTTATTTTTGTTCGACTTTTCGATGTGTGCAGAGCCCTGTTTTTATTTAAAAAGAAAAGTTGAAGACTCGCATTATGTTGATCTGCTGTTTTAACTAGTTTCTGGATCTCAACATTTTGAATCGGGAGAGGGGTCTAGCTGTCGTACAAAGCTAGGTGCTTTATTTACAATCTCAGTACGAATACTCCTTCAGATAATGACACTTTTCCGAATGAAGGAGTGGCATTCGTCTGACAAGACGTTGCAGTCATTATATGAATAAAAGAGCTTTTGGAATTCCCGCTGTAATAATTTTGATGTTTATAATAAGCCCTGCCAGATCTCTGCAGTTACTAGAGTAAAAGTTACTTAAACAGTTTATTGAAGCCATATAAGGAATTACCATTTTTAAAGATTTATCTGACTAACCTATCGGCCCACATAAATAAGTACTTCAGCTAGTGATAATATACTAGTTCTATTTTTGCTACTACTACTACAACTACTATTTCCCAGCGCTCATCTGAAAGAGTGCAGATAATATTTCCCAGGTCAGAAAATAATTGGACTTTGCTTCACTGTCTGTAATAATCAAACTGACAAATGATTGTGTGCTAACAAAACACATCATGTCAAGTCTTTTCTTCTCTTTATTAAAAAAGCATTTAATGCACAAACAAGATCAGTTGCAGACATTCAGACAAGATGACTGCCTCTCAGCAAACATGTTTCCTTGACACGTATCCTTTGGCTCTGGAAGCTGCCAGCCAATTTGTTGATATAAAAAAAAAGATGTGACAATACTGATCTCATTACAATTCATATTGGGATATCTGACCAGCATCTTATTGGTCAGAATCGTGTACAGTTGGATACTAATATATGAACAGTTCTTCACTAAATCATAAAAATTAAATTAAAGTCACTAAACGAGCTGATTTTCTTTTTTGGCAGAACTATAGTTATGGGTCATTGTTTTCTGAAATTTTTGTGATGATAATTATTTATATTGATTTTTTGTTTGTTTACTATTGTCCTTATTGTTGTGGTTATCTACCCTATTGCGTCACTACTTGACTCTTCCTGGCACTATGAATAGTGATAATGATGGTAACAGAGAGAGCCACTATGTCCAATCCATAAGCAGTCTCTGACAACCCATTACTTCTGTACTTTCCCTAAATACCTACTCTTATTAACTACCTCATTGTTGGCTTAGTTCTTTCCGGCCCTATAAGGCCACAATACTTATTAATGTTAATATTAATTAGGGATTAATCAAGTGTGAAGAATAGTGATATGTCATCACATTATATCATAATGACGAACCTGTCAGCAATTATTTTCATTTAATTGTTTTTCTTTAATCTATTTTTTTTTATTTTTTAAGGAGCCTTCGTTTTTTTATGAATTGCCTATAGAATTCTTAAATAAAAAATGAAATACGAAAAAGATATGCCCCTTCCCCTAATGTATTTCATAAAAAGTCCATTTTAAAAATAAATTAATTTAAAAGATGACCCTGTGAATACCAATCTTCTATTTATTTATTCCATCAATTTATCGTGTGAAGAAAGTATTTTCTCCTTCATATCAAATATAACGTTCCTTCCAGAGTTGACACAATTGCTTTGTCTCTCATCCAAACAAAAACATCCTCGTCTCTATGTAAGTATATTTCGAAAAAAAACCCAGATCTATTACGACTTTGGGAAACATATTTTCATGCTAAGAATTGCTGAACTATGAAACAAACTACCTGCATTTTAAAAACTCTTATGCTTCACAAAATATGTCAAAACTACAGTTGATGCCCCCCCTCCACACACATGTACATGCACTTCTGATGAGTTATAGTGTACCTGAGCATTGTACACAATCATTTTATAATATTATTATTATTATTTAAATTTATAACAATATTCTCTGAGGTTTCCACAGACTAATTGGTCACTAAACGAACTGGCATGCATCCCAAATCTACACTAACCAAGGATTGCTTTGAAAGAACCAATGTTTCTTCTGCCTAGCAAATGGGAAGTGGTTGTTGAAGCAGGCAATGAATATTCTCCAGAATAAACATAGTAGCTTGTTTTGCGTCTATTTTTAGTATTAAACCTGTTTTAGTTTTTTAAATAAATATACACCTAAGAAAAAAGTGCAGTAATTATGCATCAACTGAATACTTGAGACGTTAGCACTGCAAAACAGTGCATCTTAAACAGACATGTATACAGCAATTACTTATGTCCCTCCCCCTCTCCTCTTTGGGGGGGGGGATTATTCTGTGAGTCATGCGGAAGCAGTTTGAAGGCAGGTCAAAAAATAGATTTATTTCTTCTGTGCTAGAAGAGAAAGAAAGGCGGAAATGAGTAGGGCCTGTTCAGAAATAGGTTCCATTGGAATCTGCAAAATGGTTTTGCAGATGGAATTCATTGGTGGAAAACAGCTTGAAGGTCCATTCTGATTGGGTAGCATAGAATGACAGACTTGATTGTGCACGATAAAAATATGAGCCACATAAAGATTTATGTTGTGCATAAAGTGATAACAATACTGTTAATTGCGGACCGGGCTTGATGCCACAAGGTGGCAAGATAAATACTCTGAAATTAATACACAATGATTTTCTGCCAACTAATTTTATTTAATATATTGGCACAAGATTAGTGCAAGGGTATAGTCATGTAAATCCCATTCATTGGCGATGATTTCGAGGACATCATTTTTTTCAGGGAGGTGCTTCATACAGTGCTTGGTATGCCCAAATGGTCATCCATTTGGTACGAACCAAAATAAACGTTGCTTAACTTCAGTGATCTATCGAGAAAGTATGTGTCAATATGATTTCCAACTCTGAAACCGATATGGAATTTTAAACTGTACCCTTTATTTAATCCACAGGTGTGTGTGGGTGGGGGGTAAATTGTTCTCGTTCTGTCTAAAAAAAATACTATTCATTGAATTAAAAAATATAAAACAAGTCCTTATTAACAACGAATTCCCTAATCATATCGTTGATGAACAAATAAAATTAATGTTTCGAAACTTAAAAAACACCAGTTCAAATAATAATAATATTCAACATCACAACTCAAATAATATTAACATATACTATTGTAATCAAATGCAACCAAACTTCAGATTAGACGAAAAAGCCATGAAAAATATTATGCACAGATACATATCCCCAATTGACAATAACAATAACATTAGACTCATTATTTACTATAAGAAATTTAAAACCCAAAATCTTGTAGTAAAAAATAACTCCTCCCCAACTAAAAAACCACTAGAAAGAATATAACTCCCATAATAATAATAAAACTAATAACTACATTGGTTTTACAACCACTACCCTATCCCGCTGCCTCACCATGCATCTTGTAAACTGTAGCTCAATTTACCAACATCTACAAAAACATAACTGCCTTCCCTCTGATTTAAGACAAATTCTAGTTAACAACACTAAAATTATACATTCCAAAACCAATTAAAAAAAATTAAAAATCCTGGAAGCTATCTACATAAAAACTCAGCAACCTAAAATTAACAACATCACATATGAAACCAGTCGTAGCATTTGAAAATGCTTAACGTAATGCGATTTTGTTCTGTGATGCCATTCAGCGTTTCTGAATTTAAATCGTCAACGACTTCCTGGAACAATTCAAAAAATGTTCTCTACGCGTTTCTCCACTGTCTTTTTAAAATTCTCTTTTTTCTCCAGCTTTTTTGTCCATTTGCTTTTGACACCCGGGGATGAATCGACGAAAAATCGAAAACGTTCGTTAAACCTGTGAAACCTAGGAAACATTTATTAATTTTGTTTATTTTAATACAAAAAAGATCATAAGAAAAATTGAAAAAATAAAAAAAAGTATAATTAAACGGACGAATTCTGTTATTTTTAACAATGTTTGCATAAATGAGAAAATGCTGTCTAAATACATACAGTTTTTCTGATGTTTCTGGATACGATATTTGGACTTGTGAAGAGTTACACGTATGGAAAATCCAGGATATATATCTCTATATTTAGTTGTTCACATGTAGACAAAACGGACCTTCAAGTGTATGGGTTTTTTGAAAGGTAAATAAGAAATGGTTACTGGAACCTAACATTCTATTGTTTATTTATATATGATCCGGTGTTGAAAAAAAAAAATTACATCCATTGAGTTTTAACGTTGAAAAATTAACCATTAATAATATATATATATATATATATATATATATATATATATATATATATATATATATATATATATTATACTAATGCACCAGCACTTAGCAAAGATACTCGAGTATAAAGGTTAATGAGATTGTCAGTTTGAAGCTGAACTATACTATGAGAGGGTTGAAAACAATTGATGGAAAAGACAAAATTTGATTACTTGAGAGGATAACTTCTCAAGTATTTGTTTACATTGGCCTTGAAGACGACCATGTTTTAGTCGGCATGGAAGCAGTCTCACGGCAAATAGAAGTATTGGAGTATAAATTCGTAAAAAAAATGTTGAGAAGAACCTTATAAGTAATTTAGGTGATTAAAATAGGATTTATGTATGTTTTTTTATAAAACCAAATAGATTTTTCTATGTTTCGGGGTGCCCCCCCCCCTCCTTACGATTGTAAGTAGTGGATTATTCATAAAAAGGAAAACCACTGCTCCCCCTCCACAAAAGAAATGTTATCCAAGAATATGCGTGAACCTTTCCAAGGTCAGTGAACTTGACTTTTCAATAAAAAGTCAGTCTAATTAGGGCACTTTTTGATGTCATTTATAACGATGCTGTGAAAATGAGTTGGTTACCCAAATTAACCCCGTGACCCAACAACCCTTGAGTGCCCATTATAAGAAAATGTGGAAATCTTTTTTTTGTTGATATATATGATAACCTAAAAACAGGTTTTCTTGTGTGAATATCCGATTTCTTTTGCGAGTAAAAGAAAAAAAACAAAAACTTTGAGTTTCCTTACCAAAAAGGTATTGTAAGATATTTTTTTAAAGTTTAAGACTGAAACATGTATTTAAAAAAAAAATAATAATATGACTATAATTATTATTATATTATGTTTATATGTAATGTTCGATAATTTTGAAACGTAGGTTAACCCTGTGACGCAAATAACCTCTGAGTTCTATAATAATGCTGAATAAGCCATTGATAATTTCGTATGTGCCAAAAAAATACAAAAATTAGAAATCGTTTTTAAGTTTGTTTGTGTTGGGGGGGGGGGGGTAAAAGAACGAAGACCGTTTTGCGGTGTGTTTCTGTTTTTTGTTTTTTTCTTAATTAAAAGTTTTATAAAATCATTGAATAAGCGTGAAGGAAATGTTATTTAAATAAATCTATTTTAAATTCTGAATAATGAAACATGTATTAGTTGGTTTAAATAAATATATTACTATGATCCTTATGATATGATGTTTATTTTTAATGTGATAAAATTAAGAAGTAAGTAAGTGTGGAAGTGTGTTTGTGCTATTTTGTAATGCAGCATGTGATGTGTTTTATTCCATAACGTATAGATGTTCTGTGTTCGGAATAGCAGAATGATATTTCTGTAATCTGCAGTGTTTCTGTTTAACAGTTCCGAATTAAATAAAAGTCTAGTGGTGTTTCGAATAGCGGGCAGAGTAAATAATTCGCAGTGAGTAAGTATTTTATTTACCTTCTCTCCAGAAGGTTAGACACAAGGTCAGGTGTGAGTTTTTATGAGAGTATTTCTGTGGTATGAACTGGATTCGAACCCGGCACACCCAGGTCCTCAGAGCGACCACTGTCTATATGGATGTTGTATTTGAGGGAGTAAGTGATATAGGAATAAATATAGTAATTATTATATGTTGCAGAAATTATGCAAAAGTTGCTGTAAACACGCTTGAGTGAATACGAGTATTGCAGTGGGTATTTTAGCAGTGTATGATGCATGTGGTTATTTTCTTATTCTCGTCAAAGGTACAGGGGAAAAAACAGTCCACTTTATATATATATATATATATATATATATATATATATATATATATATATATATATATATACACATAAATATATAATTATGCTAATAAATCATCACTTGGCAAGGCCAAAATCTATTCGAAAATAAGGCTTAATGAGATTGTCATATGAATGCTGAACTATATTATGAGAGGGTCGAAAACGAGGATGGAAAGAACACATTTTTCACTATTAAATGACCTGAAAAGGTTGAGATTCAGAAATGGTTTGACCAAATGAAAATTCACTAAAACAAATGTCATGCTTGGCCAAAAAAACACTAACCATAACAAGAGGCGTATTAGGCAAAAAAACATTATCTCTTTTTCACATACTCTCTCTCTCACACAAAGTCTCTCTCACACACACACAGATACACACTCTCTCTCTCTCTCTTTCTTTCTTTCTCTCTCTCTCTCTCTCTCTCTCTCTCTCTCTCTCTCCGTCTCACTCTGTTGGCAAAGTCGTATTGGTCCTTAGTATTTCCTCTTTTGATTTCAAAATAATTTCCTACAAATCTGAAAATTAGTTCCTGTAGTGAAGCTTAAGAAAACAAATACACACACCCAAAAAAGGTTGAAAGACAGTCCACAGGAAATTAAATGTCTGGCAGTTGATTTGATTGTAGTTTCTGCTGGATGTTCTTCTTTTCAAAGAAGAAGAAGAAGAAAAGAAAAGCTTGCTTTAATTCTTTTTCCATTGTTAATTTATTTCATTTGCTTCTCTTTAAACAGCAACCATCTTGATTGGCTTACAAAATCATGACCATCCATGAAATAGCATGTCCCCAAAGTTGGACAGCGCCAATCGTATTCTTCTAAATAGATATCTCAAAGTATATTAGTCACACCTTTCTTTATTATCAAAGGGAAATAAAAGCATGCCCCACAGAATACGCAGCTTCAGCTCGGATGCGTCTAGTGCTGCATAAGGAACTGGCCGAGTTATGTCCCCTTCATTGACTGAAATTTGGTGACGGTATCTAGCGAGATTGCTACTTCCTAACATTTAACAGTAACAACATTAAAAGAAATAATAATAAAAAAACGTTAATGCGCATGTGGATTAATCTGGGGCAAATATAAATTCTATCAAACTCTTACTTTTTTAAATATCGCCATGAGGTTAAATTTGAAAACTTGTATTTCTTATAATAAAACTAGAAGAATACCCGTCCCAGGACAGGCAAAATTAATTCCCCAAACAGAACAGATTTGCACCACTTTTATGTCCTCTTGTAAAGACTAAAATCAAGATATAATGCTACTAAAACTTATGTCTAGAATTCTTATTCCAATTTTGATAAAAATCCATTACATGATTTTGATTCTAGAAAATGTCTAAAAGTTGAAGGAGTTTTAAGTAGAATTTGAAATTCAGCCAATTTTCTTTAATTTGTGTCTAATGGCTATGTATTAAATTTAATGCAAATCTGAAATATTTGATTTTTCAAATGAGACTTCTGTCCATATTATGCTCCCTCAAGCACTTAAAATGTTCCGAAGAAACTGAAATTGTTAAAATTTTACAAAACCCATAGATATCTGAATTTCCACATAGGGCATTGCATAAAACTAAATGGAACTAAATATAGTCCACATTACCCGCCTTTATGCCTAGCAGTTGTATTCCAAAATTTATTATGATCGGTTCGTAAGGTTAAGAGTGACCCCTGTAGATACAAATATATAAAAATATACATATAACTACCTTTATATAAATAGAGATATATACTTCATTGAATCATCCCCATCAGGATATTTGATCACTCCTGAAGGAGGAACTCCTTCCTGGTTTCTCTCCAAATTATTGGTGACTGTCATTCAGGGTTTTTTACCATAGTCGCGACTCTAGGCATGGCGCGTTGGCGACGCTATTTGCCCATAGTTAGGTGTCTACATACAACACCTGGTATTCCCAAATGGTCACCCATCTAGTACTGACCAGGCTCAACGTTGCTTAACTTCTGTGATCTAGCGGGAACTGGAGTGTCAATGTGATTATGCTTTATAATTGAATAAATGATGAAAATGTTATTAAAATTGGATAATCCTCTGAGTTTTTACGATAAAAAGATGTACATATTTGTTTAACAAACAATAGTCTCATCAGAGCTAAATATCAAAGCTGGGGTGTGTGAGCGCCTTACACCAGCAGTAACATAGATGTACTGTTGGCATATTTGCACAATGAAGCTAGTGCTTGACTATTGACTAATTGGGGAGTATGAGTTGTGTAATAGATACGGACATGTGTTGCATTGTGAAAGTTCCTTGAGCCAAACCCACCCAAATGTGGTTGTCCAATACTAAAGACGGATGTCACCTAGGTCACGGGTCGAAAGTGAGATGCATGGAAATATGTGCTTGTTTGGGTGAAAAAGGCTGAAAGTGGAAAACCACATGGCGCTGTTGGAAGGTAGATTTTATGTGAATGTTAACAAGGCAGGGAGTTAAACAGAGTTGTCAGGAGTGGGAGCAAACAAAGACGATAACAGGATCCACAGAGTTTTAGTAGTATATACATATAGATGGAAAGATAATCATATATGCATAGTTATAAATGAATATTTATATATGAAGATCTATTGATATAAGATTAAGATATAATTCTGGTCTAATTAATGAAAGTTATCAGATAAAAATATTGTTTGATTATATGAGATAATCAAATTTGAATCATTCATTGTCTGACTTGATAGTTTCTTGTATTCATTGTCTCATTTTCTACTCAGAATTTCCAGAAGCTCTCAACATCATCTTTTGTATTTAGAGCAAAGCTAAAGAACACTAATCCATGACATGAGGCACATTACAAAACTATTTCATAAATAAAAGCTATTTCATACGATTTTAAAAGACATTTTTTTATTCTCATTGTGAAAGATTATATAGTTAAAAATACATAGATTTCTAAGTGAAAGATGGGTTATCAGTTAATTATAAATTACAGCTTATTATGAGAATTAAATTAGAATTTGTTTCAAACATAATTCAATTACAGAACTAAAACATATTTTAGCAGATATTTTGTGTCATTAGCTAATAATGGGAAATGTTTTTAGGAAACAAACATTGATTCACCTTGCTTTAGACTGAAGTAAAAATATTACCAAAATTATATAGATGTCAATAGTTTGTTATAGAATGATCAGTATATTAGAAACCAATAAAGTTGAGTAAATAAAAAATTATGAATTTTGGAATACATATTCTAGGCAACATGGTGAATAACATGGACGCCTTTTATTGTAAATGCTAACATTTAGGGGTTACATATATGTAAAGTTTTTTTTTTTAATTACATTTTTATGAACCGATCATTATGGATATAATTTTATATATATTATCAGCAAAATTTTGACTAATACATTTTAACAAGAGTTAGTGTGCATGCATTGCGTCAATAATATGTATGTGTCTGATCAAATCCTAAACTATTGAACTTATCAATATGTATTATGGAATATGTATTCTAAGCAACAGGATGAGTAATGTTGGCAATTTATTTATTTTTTTAAAACTTTACCATTTAGGGGGTTATCTACCGAAATCGTACCATACCCTCCAAAGAAACAAAAAGACTAAAAAAAATGTAATATAATGTCATATTTATTGCCTATATCTTGGATTCTGAGAGAATACAATATTTATGTATATACATATATATATATATATATATATATATATATATATATATATATATATATATTTAAAGATAGTTGCATATAACAACTTATTATTGAAATTAATAGACAAAACTGAGATTGATAGACATGACCAAAGTGAGATTAATAGACATGACCAAACTGTGATTGATAGACATGACAAAACTGAGTGAGATTGATAGACATAATCAAAGTGAGATTGATAGACAGGACCAAGGTGAGATTGATAGACATGACCAAAGTGAGATTGATAGACATGACCAAACTGAGATTGATAGACATGACCAAAGGGAGATTGATAGACATGACCAAACTGAGATTGATAGACATGACCAAAGTGAGATTGATAGACATGACCAAACTGAGATTGATAGACATGACCAAAGGGAGATTGATAGACATGACCAAACTGAGATTGATAGACAGGACCAAATTGAAATTTTGTATCATCTCTATCGAAATAGATACAATTGTTAGTGTTTCTACTATGACTATTACTTCTACTACTACTACTACTACTACTACTACTACTACTACTACTACTCGAATCTATAGTTTAGGTCTATTTACACAAATTACATATATATATATATATATATATATATATATATATATATATATATGTATATATACCAATATTTCTGACTACATATGTCCATACAGATTTCAGCTACAGCTTAAAATGGCTGAATCCTCCTCAGGTCAAATATTATATCAAAATGAGTGCCAACTTAAAGAAAATGGTTTCCAAGCAGAGGAGGTAACGTGATCAGAATATATATATTTACATATATATATATATATATATATTTATATATATATATATATATATATATATATATATATATATATATATATGTATAAAAGATAAAATTGAAAAAAGAAAACGGATATATTAAAGCAATACAATCAAATCAAATCATATGATGAGATTTTAATAGTTCGTCTTTATTATCCGAAAGACTTCATTAGAAATGAGTTATCATTATTTGAATATTTAAAATTAAAAACATAAAATTGTTGAAATCTCTATTTTTTGTATTTCTTTTCTACCTACCCTTCTTACAATTTCCCTTCTATATCTCTGATATCTATGTTTTCAATTGTAAGTGTTCAAAAATAGTAACTCATGTTATTGTATTGTCTTGGTATATCCGCTTTTTTCCATTCTTTTTACATTTTGTCAGATTTTGTCTAAACTTTTTCTTAATATATATATATATATATATATATACTAGCAAAACCTACCCGCCTTCCAGGCAGCAATTAATTGAGATGGGAGGCAGTTTTTTTTATAGTATTCACACGTAATCTCCTAGAAGAGTAGAATCTCATTTTATCGGGAGATGGGTGTTCATCTACAATAATATCAAAACTTTTAATATTTTTATTCATGCCATAAAATAAGGTATTTAATTAGTTAGATAATTTTCAAGTATTTTATTCAATTTTCACGAGAAAAGTAAACCCAACTAAAATCAATTGCTAAAAATTAAAATAAGAAAGGGACGTATAGTTAAAAAAAATGTTTAAGATTTAAAAAAATTAAATATGGGTAAATTTGCAGATTAATACCCTCCGATAACCCCCCCCCCCCCCGAAAAAATGACATTCTGCTTTTTTTAGGCGATTGTGTGTAAACATCATGGAAAACAGAGATAAAGAAAAAAATATTCTAGAATTTAGTGGGAGATCAGTTGTGTATATATATATATATATAATCAAACATACTATGTTCCCAATTTCCGGGTCATTCTATCTTTTTAGAAAGCTTACCAAAAGTTTTTACTACTAGCACTAAGTCCGAGTGGCAAGGTCATAAAAAAACATCTAATCGGCTGCGGATCATTTTACATTAAATTTATATACAAAAAAATTTCCCACACTTTAAATAATACTTTTTTTCTTTTCATCTTTCCATGAAGTTTTTCAGGGTGTTGACATGTGATCGCCTAAAACAGATAGAATACTTTTGGGGTAGATGGGGGGTAATTTTGCTGAGGATGTTTCTCTACAATCATACCAAAATACGAATCACTATTTTTTTGTAATTAAGATGAATCACAGTGCTACTAAACTATTGTTTTAATTTGGCAATCAGAATAGTGATAAGGTGTTTGTAAACATTAAATAATAAGTTTGTTGTTAAACTTTACAATAAAGGAATTAACTTAACTAATAAAAAAGTTAGTATAGAGTCGATGCTTAAGGCTCAACTGTACGACCAGTTGAGCAGCAAGATATGCCAGACTGTTGAGCAGCAAGATATGTCAGACTGTTGAGCACATCAAAATGCCTGTTTATAACAAAGCTAGAATGTTCCATTATGCTCAGAAGGGAAAGTCCATTCTCTGTGTTCTGATTGGCTGAGATTCACAAGTGGCTATTTTAGTGTATAAATGTTCATTCATTCGAACAAACACTCCTCCATGAGATGGATGCCAGTTGAGGCCCTTATGCCGGTAAGTGTTAGTTTAATTCTATATCTCCCCTCCCCTCTACGCAAACACAATGGTCTTTGGGGAAGAATGAGTTCCTTCTGGCCTGGTTGATTGTGGGGGAGTAACCTGGACAATGCCCAGGCAGATTTCACTGGCATTGGTTTAGCAGTGCCGGGTGATGTTGGGTGCCTCGGCGATGTCATTACATCTCCTCTGTTATGCGGCAATGGTGTACCAGGTGTATGGGAATCACAAGGCGTTGGATTGGGAGATTCAGTCGAAGCACTGGGAATAGGAACTGGAATTACAGGTGTTGCAAGTTTTCTGAGGAATCTGCGGTTTTGCAAAGTGATTCTGCCTGACCCATCAATCCTGATCCGATACTGACGGTTAGGGAAAGTTTCGACAACATGACCTGTTGTGTCCCATCGACGATTGTTTGCACGTTGTATTGATACTCTTTCTCCTTCTTGGAGTGGGCATAAAGTATGCGCTGTGCGATTGTACCGCTCGGTGAGATGAGCATTGCGCTGTGATAAGCTTATCTCATGGTTCCTAGCTGCAGCTATCCATTTTGCATGTGGTTTATATAGTGCGGGTTGGGATGGTATGAAGTCACGAAGTCGGCGGTGGAGCAAGAGTTGTGCTGGGGATAGACCAATGCCTTGGATAGGGGTGTTGCGATATTGCAGGATGGCTCTGGGAACACTGTCATTATTCAATGAGCCCTGGGGACCTGTATTTCCATGAATTATCCTCTTCGCTGTTTTTACAGCTAACTCTGCTCGGCCATTAGATTGAGATTATGCCACTGAGGACTGTCTGTGCTTCACACACCATGTTTTGAGGAACTGCTGAAACATGTTGGAATTAAAAGGTGGGCCACCATCGCTACTAAGTTCTTCTGGGGTGCCATATGTGTGAAATAGTTTCCGACAAATAGATATTAGTTTTGAGGTGATGGCATGACCTGGTTTAAGATGATACAAAATAATCCAGCCAGTGAGTCTGTCTGCACAGACAAGGTATGCAATGTGTCCGACGTAAAAAAGGTCCATCACTATCTGCTGGAAGGGCCAATCTGGAGCTTGGGTTAATACGAGTGGTTCATGTGGCTGACTTGGGGCAATGCTTGTGCAGATGAGGCAATTAGCTTGAAAGTTGCATATTGATGCATTCATACCGGGCCAATACACCGATTCATTGGCACGGGCTTTCATGACAACCACACCCTGGTGGGCTGAGTGTAGATAACGTAGTACTGTTCCTCTGAGAGATTTGGGTACCACGATTCTCGCATCCATCAGTGCTAAGCTCCTGTCAGTACTTAGTCAATGGCGTACATCCCAGAAGTTACGGATTTCCGGTTCAGTAAGTGAACGTTTGGATGGAAAACCTAGTTGTATTGTGTTGATCAGAGTCGTGTAAGATGGATCATTTCGGCCTGATGCACGTACGTGATCAGCTGACAGGATCGTTGTCTTTAAAATCGTTCATTGCCTGCTGGGTTGCTACCTCCACCATAGCATCTATTTTATCCGAGAGATGGATGTCTTCAGAGTAAGGGTGTGTGGAAGATAGGGATGTAAGGGCACTCATTGTAGGGACTGGGTTGCGAGAGACGGCATCGGAACCCTGATGCAACTTTCCTGGGCAGTGTTGGATGGTAAAAAAATACCTGAGTGATTTCTCTTTAAGCTTAAAGAGGCGCGGGTTATGTATCTTGCTCAGGTCCCTGTAGCCAAATACTGCTATTAAGGGCTGGTGGTCTGTTACTACTATTACGTTAGGGCAGCCCATAATAAATATACAGCATTTGTCTAATGCCTAGGCGATTGCTGCTGCTTCACCTTCGATGGGTGCATATCGGCGCTCCGCATCTGTGCAAAATCTGCTGCCTGCAAATACGATGTGCCAGCCCTCAGGACAACATACCGGTGCTTTCTCAGTGGAACATATACAGTGTTTTTGTAATAGCAGGAAACCCATACCTTCTTTACTCCAGTCTGGAGCAAGGCAGGTTGCTCTGTTAATATCAAAGGTCGTTACACCCTTTTTTACCAAATTCACAATGATTTGCCTGGATGTGAAAAAATCATTCTCGAGATCCTGATTCCAAATGAAGCATGAATTTTGTTTGACAAGGTCTCGAAAGGGAGACATTATGGTGCTTAGGGAATGTGCCCATGCTACTTGGTTAACTAATCCAAACCAAGACCTTGCATCAGTTATATTCTTTTGGATAGGAAAGTTGGCAATTGGATTAAGTAAATTCTCGGAAGGGGCTACTCCTGATGATGTTATTTGAAGGTCTTAAAACTGAACCACATCTTTGCAAAATTGGAATTTATTTTTGTTAAGGACAATTCCGTTTTTTTGCGCAAAGCGATAGGTAGTCAAATGTATGATAGAAGGCATCTTCTATACTGTTGTCAAAAAGTAGCGTATCATCAACGACCTTCACTTTGCGAGGAATGTTCTTAATGATCTCATCATATCTACGCGTATAGGCATCACCAGAGGCTAAGTATCCCTGAGGCATGCGGAGATACATGAAACGACCCCACTCCGTGATGAAAGTTGTAAGTGGCTGAGATTCCTCATCTAGAGGGATTGAATGATAACCATCCATTGCATCTAAGACAGTTTTTTTTTGTTGGGTGGCACCTGTAATGCCAATTGGAATGGCGAGCTAGTGTGATGTGTTTCTCGTTTGCACTGTGAGTTTAAATGCTGATAGTCCACTGTTTTTCTTGGTTTTCCATCTTTTTTTGCAGTGATTACCATAGTGCTGCACCAATCGGTAGGGGTACCAACGGGCACTGGAGTAAGAATGCCTCTTTTTATATCATCCCAAAGTGCGAGTCGTACTTGCTCCTTGAAATGATAAGGCACAGGAATAAGGTTGTGTCTGGCTTTTGGAACCGCTCCCTCTTTAAGGTGAATATGGGCCGCAGAGCCGGACATAGATGGGAACACCCCATTGTTTTTGAACGTTGTCTTGGCAAAATGCTCTAGGAACCAATCCTTAAGTCTACTAATGTTTTCTTCCGTTGGGGTGAAGGGAAGGCTTTTGGGGCGACTTGGCAATTGATTCACATACTCAATGTGTTGTATTGCGATATTTGCCTGGGTTGAAAATGTTACCGCAGGGTTTTGGAAATCTTCAGGCAGCATTCCCACATCAATACATGCTGCCTTGCTGAAATAAAGTCGCTGGATCCCATCACATATGTAAAGGGCTTGCTTGGTTGTTCTTCCACAAACTTGATGGTACTAAATTATTCATTGTGAGCCCCATGTTAAACAGATGCTTTGATCCCCCTAGACATATAGTGGCCCCACTATCAGGGAACATCTTCAGTTGTTCAGTAGTCACCAGGGATGTTCTTCACTTCTCTGGGATCTGGATTTGGTGAAAATGGGATAACATACGCATCTATTTCTGCTATTTGATTTTCACTTGCGGTCGTATATGTATCCCTTGTCTGGTTAAACATGATGTGAGCAATAAGAGAATCCATGGGAGCCTCGTCAATTCCAATACAGGGTTTCTCTTGAAAGGTGGTTAAGTTTCCCACAGAGATTCACAAGTGGCCATTTTAGTGTATAAATGTTCATTCATTCAAGCAAGCACTCCTCCATGAGATGGATGCCAGTTGAGGCCCTTATGCCGGTAAGTGTAAGTTTAATTCTATAGTTAGTTATTATTTTCAAGGAAAATGTAAAAACTAGAAACAAGAGGGTAATAGAAAGGGATCAGAGAAAAGCGAGCGAGACAACAACACTCACTTCCACCTCTCTTTTTATATTCTCGATTACAGTAAGGTCATGAGCGAGCGCTGGTTGTTTAAACTTAAGGTGTTTTAGTTATTTTTCCGATTTATTTATTAAATAACTTTAATTCATTACTATTAATATGGACGAAACTATTGCATATAGATAACACACATAAGTAAATGCAATTTCAAATTAATAATACCAAATGTTAATTAATTATGAACGGTTTAAAAAATAGTTATGCTAATTAGGCAGTAAAAAGGTTCTCTCTTAATCGTTTATCTGCACTATATATACAGAATATCAAGTCTTTATGTTTTTGTATTGATTAAAATGACAGTAACTCGTTTTGATTATTAGATAGGAGTGATAAATCATAAAAATGTTCGCATTTATTCATTTAGATATATATATATATATATATATATGACTTTCGAAAAGGGTATTTTTATACAACTATTCATATATATAAAATGTATAAACACACAAGTAGTAAAATACTTATACATATATACACGTACAAAAGCATACATTCACTGTGGTGTGTATAAAGAAGAAGTCTACATGAGATTTTATTTATTAGCTGTATGCGGATGATGGAGCCAAAGTATCCCGTCCATTGGGCATCAATATCTATGCTTTTGAAGATAAAAAATTCATAGAATGTTTGTAATATATTGTGTCGGCATATGTAATATTGATCTTTCTTGTATCACACTGCTTATTTTGTTCATTGTCTCTCCTGTTTACAACTGATGCCACTCAAGTTTTATAAATGGCAGTGTTCCGAGGAAAGGAAAAAAAATGACCATAGGGAAATATGAAGAGTTCAGCTGGAAAAATGGAATCTTTTTTTTTTACACCAATGTTTTGGCTATTGGCAAACAACTGAAAGTTTCAGGGCAATTAATGCAGTAGTTCAGATCTACAAGGATTGTAAGTATTTTGTCAAAATTAGAATTGAAGTATATAGAAGTTGGAGATTAGTAAAGAAGTTTAAAGTGGTTAAGATTGTTCAAGGAGAGTTAAAGCGGTTTAAATTAGTCAAGGATAAAGCAGTTAAAATTAGTCAAGGAAGGTTAAAGCGGTTAAGATTATTCAAGGATAAAGCAGTTTAAGATTAGTCAAGGAAGGTTAAAGTGGTTAAGATTAGTCAAGGAGAGTTAAAGCGGTAAAAATTAGTCAAGGATAAAGCAGTTTAAGATTAGTCAAGGAAGGTTAAAGTGTTAAGATTAGTCAAGGAGAGTTAAAGCGGTTAAAATTAGTCAAGGATAAAGCAGTTTAAGATTAGTCAAGGAAGGTTAAAGTGTTAAGATTAGTCAAGGAGAGTTAAAGCGGTCAAAATTAGTCAAGGATAAAGCAGTTTAAGATTAGTCAAGGAAAGTTAAAGTGTTAAGATTAGTCAAGGAGAGTTAAAGCGGTTAAAATTAGTCAAGGATAAAGCAGTTTAAGATTAGTCAAGGAAGGTTAAAGTGTTAAGATTAGTCAAGGAGAGTTAAAGCGGTTAAAATTAGTCAAGGATAAAGCAGTATAGATTATTCAAGGAGAGTTAAAGCGGTTAAAATTTGTCAAGGGTAAAGCAGTTTAAGATTAGTCAAGGAAGGTTAAAGTGTTAAGATTAGTCAAGGAGAGTTAAAGCGGTTAAAATTAGTCAAGGATAAAGCAGTATAGATTATTCAAGGAGAGTTAAAGCGGTTAAAATTAGTCAAGGATAAAGCAGTATAGATTATTCAAGGAGAGTTAAAGCAGTTAAAATTAGTCAAGGATAAAGCAGTTTAAGATTAGTCAAGGAAAGTTAAAGTGTTAAGATTAGTCAAGGAGAGTTAAAGCGGTTAAAATTAGTCAAGGATAAAGCAGTTTAAGATTAGTCAAGGAAAGTTAAAGTGTTAAGATTAGTCAAGGAGAGTTAAAGCGGTTAAAATTAGTCAAGGATAAAGCAGTTTAAGATTAGTCAAGGAAGGTTAAAGTGTTAAGATTAGTCAAGGAGAGTTAAAGCGGTTAAAATTAGTCAAGGATAAAGCAGTATAGATTATTCAAGGAGAGTTAAAGCGGTTAAAATTTGTCAAGGGTAAAGTAGTTTAAGGTTTGTCAAGGAGAGTTAAAGCGGTTAAGATTATTCAAGGATAAAGCAGTTTAAGATTAGTCAAGGAAAGTTAAAGTGTTAAGATTAGTCAAGGAGAGTTAAAGCGGTTAAAATTAGTCAAGGATAAAGCAGTTTAAGATTAGTCAAGGAAAGTTAAAGTGTTAAGATTAGTCAAGGAGAGTTAAAGCGGTTAAAATTAGTCAAGGATAAAGCAGTTTAAGATTAGTCAAGGAAAGTTAAAGTGTTAAGATTAGTCAAGGAGAGTTAAAGCAGTTAAAATTAGTCAAGGATAAAGCAGTTTAAGATTAGTCAAGGAAAGTTAAAGTGTTAAGATTAGTCAAGGAGAGTTAAAGCGGTTAAAATTAGTCAAGGATAAAGCAGTTTAAGATTAGTCAAGGAAAGTTAAAGTGTTAAGATTTGTCAAGGAGAGTTAAAGCGGTTAAAATTAGTCAAGGATAAAGCAGTTTAAGATTAGTCAAGGAAAGTTAAAGTGTTAAGATTAGTCAAGGAGAGTTAAAGCGGTTAAAATTAGTCAAGGATAAAGCAGTTTAAGATTAGTCAAGGAAAGTTAAAGTGTTAAGATTAGTCAAGGAGAGTTAAAGCGGTTAAAATTAGTCAAGGATAAAGCAGTTTAAGATTAGTCAAGGAAGGTTAAAGTGTTAAGATTAGTCAAGGAGAGTTAAAGCGGTTAAAATTAGTCAAGGATAAAGCAGTATAGATTATTCAAGGAGAGTTAAAGCGGTTAAAATTTGTCAAGGGTAAAGTAGTTTAAGGTTTGTCAAGGAGAGTTAAAGCGGTTAAGATTATTCAAGGATAAAGCAGTTTAAGATTAGTCAAGGAAGGTTAAAGTGGTTAAGATCATTCAAAGAGAGTTAAAGCGGTTAAAATTAGTCAAGAAGGGTTAAAGCTGTTAAAATGAGTCAAGGAAGGTTAAAGCGGTTAAGATTTGTCAAGGAATGTTAAAGTGATCAAGATTTGTCAACTAAGGATAAAGTGGTTAAAATCACTTTGAAGGTTAATTGTGTTTAAATTGTGTGACAAAACAGCTGACAAGAAGTTATAGTAAAAGTCTTAGACGAGATTTGTATCGTAAAGCATATTTTACAGATGCAGTGGATTTAAATTGGATCATGCTCTCGGTAAACCAGCATCTAGCAGCATCTTGCAAGCCATGACCTAAGATTCACAGGTGAAAATAAAGAGTGTTGCTATGTACAAGTGTATCGTAGCCCCTTTAACTTATATAGTTGGGATCATAGCTCCAATAAGTCGTCAGGAATACAGCAAGTGAATTTTTGCCACATAATTGCTGGTGCATCTTCACTAGCGTTATATTGTTGTAGTATAACATCTGTCTCAATTGTAGTCAGCAACGTGTAATAACAACGCAATATTTTTCTTTTGGGTTTTAATATTTTTCTTACTTTAATTTATTTAATGTTTCTTAGTTTTCTTTTTCATTAACTTCCTCTTAAGTTTCACACATAAGTTATCCCAATTACAGTATACTTATGTTTTTTCTCTTCTCTTCAGACTCATTACTACTATTGTAGCTCAAAAGGGGGTTAACTCAGTTTGCCTATAGACATTTTTACCAATCGAATTTGAAAGAACAGGAAGCAAATGGACCATGGCATAAAAGAGAGCACAGAATTGCATTGAATAGAGGATTATCAATTACCTATTCTCTTTCGGGGAGGGGTAGCTTTAAATAAATGAACAGAGGAAATAATGAAGTTGAAATAAATAATGAAGTTGAAATAAATACATGAAACTTGTCAGAAAACTGAAGGGAATTTGGAACATGAAGAAAACAATCGTAATAAAATTATTATAGAAGTACTAGGAATAGTTTGAAAAAATGACAAAAATACAAATTGCAATCAAAGGGAGAATTGACACCATATAAACCACGGTTCTAATGAAAACAGCCGAAATACAAGGGAAAATCCTAGAGTGAAGAAACTAACCAACAAATCAGTTGAAATGAAATAGCACTTCATAAATACAATTAGACATATAAATGGAACATCATCATATTCGTTTAAACGTCCGTTTTACATGCTGGCATGTGTTGGACGGGTTTAAGAAATTGGCTTTAAAAAATTCAACATACTAAAAACGAAACTAAGGAAACTGCTTGGTTTAATATATTAGAAGAATGATTTAATGTAACACATATTTCCTTTTTCCCAAATCGCAGAGGTTCAACATCAATTAAAAATGGCGGTATATGGTCTGAAAAGATTTTTAAAAAACGAAGGGGGATAGCACTAAACAGAACTTGACTCGAAGGGCATGGAGAATACTGGAATTCCGAGGAGTTTGATTATCATTTAATTTCCATAAGCCATTTTCAGGACGAACTCAGTGTTATACGGTTGGTGCAAGAATGCGAAATGAGTTGCAATGGTGATCGGAAGAAGTGAAGAGTGCTAGAAATCTGGGAATAATTGTTGTCACCACCAGTGAGCGATCACGGTAATGATTCGGGTGAGAACTCTTAGTAAGAAATGATGATGATGATCGTCATCATCATAATAATAAACTCTTATGGGTTTAACATTTTTGGACAAAATTCCACTGGAAAAAATGTTAACAACCTTCTGCAGAAGTTAGACTATAAGTTGCTGTTTTGGCGGCTTGAAGTTAATAATAATGAAGTTAATAATAATGAAGTTAATAATAATGAAAAAGAAAATGTGTCTTAGTGTAACAAACACACATAATGCTTACTGATAAGTTGACTGACGTTGGTTCAAGACTTTGACATCATCCTATAAAAATAAGCCTGTTATTAAAGATTGCAAATGATAAACCCTAACCAAGCGTTCATATGTTTTCGCATCTCGTCGTCTTTTCTGTCTAGATCTTATTGAAGATTTCCAATCATGGGAGCTTAACAGATTGTCGAAAATCAATGATGATGTCGCTCTCCACAATCAGCCACGTCTCTGCTGGTTGAGGTGGCCGATTTTTTTTCTATCATACTTCAAGGCTGTTAAAGTTTTACAACTGGAATATCCAATTACTGTGCATCAGACCTGTACCAGGTCATGGATTATTTGGTACCTGGCCTCATGGAAACCGTTTTAATTCTTATTTTATTTTCGTTTTTATTGGTCACTGAAATCTGCAAGATGTTTTAGTTCAAAATTAAGCACTTCAAGACAACCTCTGGTTTTAGTGTTCCAATAATTAACACAGCTGTGTTAGCGGCTAACATAGCAAGCGCCGAAGTGAAAGTAATTCTTATAGCTATTAATGAGTATTTGAAGTGTTCTCCTATCTTATTTGAATGTAAGAACGAATATTTTTAAGAAACGTCTATGCGCTTAGCAATGAACATGCGATTTAAAATTTCAGCTTGACAGACTGACTGATAGACAGAGCCTCTAAAAGTATGCCTCATGATTCATAACTCACAAGGCATGCTTCATGATTCATGACTCACTTGTTAGTGATACCTAAATAAAACATACACGTAAATCAAAGTCTCTTTTTTATTATCTAACTTTTTTCAGTATAAATCACGTTCCATGCAACTGCCACTTTCATTTTGTTGCCTGTTGTGTTAGCCAACCAATGATTAAATTATATAATCTGCACATTATTGTGTTTTATTATGCTCACGATTCTCTCCCCTGCCCCTCAATGGGTCAACAATGGTTGGGGACTACGGCTTTACAAAATAATGTATTACATTTACCATTTATTGGAAGAATATAAAATTAACATTTATCATTGAACTCCATACAACTATTTCCTTAAATTATTTATCTTATAATCGAGATAAAGTCTGTCTGCAACCGAAAATATGTCACATTACTCAAACCTTTCAGTCGTTTTCTTTTTTTCTTTTCCAATTGAGGAGTGAAAATGTTTTGAGATCCTATCTCTTTTATCAACCAAATATGAAAATTCAGTAGAGATGTCATTTTGAAATGTGTACAAGTTGCGTTCGTTTAAACTGTTTTTTCTTCTTGCATTGATTCTTTTTTTATCCAAGTCAAGTTGAAAATGCATTTTATAATGAACGCCCACATATTTTTCTATTTAAGGTATTGTTGTTAGAAATAAATAACAAAATAAATTTATTACAGATAACTGTAACTAACGTCTTTGTCTATTAAATCCGTCCAAATCTATCATCAGTTTTCACATCAACCAACAGCAAACCTTACATATATATTTTTTTCGCAATTTCCTTTACTTTTTGTATTTGCTGAGGATGAGGAATCCTACCAGATGCCAGACATTCACCTGCTATTTAAGAGACTTCAACCGAGAGATCTTTTTCAGATTCTAACTGTCCTTTTAAGCGCAACTGTTTGTATCTCTGTTGCACTTGGTTCACCGAGTATATTCACCAGGTAGTTTTTGAAATTCTTTTTCATGAGCCCGGTTGTTCCTATGATGACTAGAATGATGGAGATCAACCTTAGATTCCAGTTTCTTTTCCTGTTGTACATAACACCTTGGTATTTATTTATCTTCTCCCTCTAAACTCTGTTAAAGCCAGCATCATTAGGAACACTGACTTCAACTAGGGTTGCTACTTTCACCCTCTTGCCCCATATCACTATGTCAGGTTTAAGGGCTCCGTTTTCTAGGTATGTAGCTGTAGGGATTGTATCGTCATAGTGAATCATGTATGACTTATTTCTAACAGTTCTTTCTGGTATATGTTCCTAGGACTTGCTGCTACACTGGATATTCTATTTTTTACAGATGGTACAGTGGAAATATTTACAGACACTATTGTGTCATATTGTATAGTTTTGGAATCTTGCCTTCAAGCCCCTTCGCAACGTTTTTCATTCCCTCTATATTTGTCTTATATTTTGAACTCAGCCTGCAGATGATGATCTTCAGCCGTCTCGGCACTGTAAAGGCTTCAAGGAATTGTTTGATCTGAGACAATTCCTTTCTGCATAGGTTAAGTTGCTTTTGAAGCTACAGTTTCGAAGGTGATGTTGTTCTTGGTGCTCTGGACTTAAAATTGCTTTTGGAATTGAGGGAGTGTTTTCATGACAATGTAAAGTCCTGGTTCAGCTCTTTGGAGGATGTGTTGGCTGGCACAAGGCTTTGGAAAGTGATGTTTATTCTTTTTATTACTACCTTAGTAGCTCCTGAGGCTTGGATTTTAGGCAGTTGAGGTCTTTCCTCCAGCCTCATCATCTGCACTTCCTTAATAGTGTTACTAAATTTTTCCTCTAATACCAACTGTTCATCATCTGGCTTCAGCAATTCCAGAGGCACTGGTCCTGGTTCAGCTGGAGGTGGTAATCTCGGTGATAGTGGTATGGAAAAACTAGGCTTCAGTGAGGAGCTACCTGGTGGTTCTAAATAGACAGCTGATAGTGGTTAGAGACCTGTTGGGGAGCCACTTGATAAAGAGAATACTGGTGGAAAAGGGTATCTATGGTGGAGAGTTATGAGCCCAAACTGTTCAGCTAGATCGACAGGTGAATGTTGATGTAGTTCTGGCTGTTCTTGTGGTGTAGTCTGTTGATAGGAATTTTGATGGGATTTTGCAGTTTCAAAAGCGATTTTTTAAAGTGTTTTAAGAAGACTGTTTTTGTATTATCTTTTCAAATTATTATTTTAATAAAAAAAGTAGTAAATTAATAAAGTTTATTTCTAATCCATCATAATGCATGCCGGTTTCTTCTTAATGTCGGTTTTTCTAAGTGTTTTAAGAAGACTGTTTTTGTATTATCTTTTCAAATTATTATTTTAATAAAAAAAGTAGTAAATTAATTAAGTTTTATTTTTAAAAACAAATTTTAAATATCCTATTACTAGATTTAATCCATCATGATGCATGTCGGTTTCTTCGTAAACAAGTCAGCTATTTTAATATTTTGTTAATATTTGGAAAAAAAATTAATTACTTGATGTCTGTTCAAAATTTGAAAAGAATTTGAATATAAAAAAAGCAAAACATTTTTTGACAGAAGAGAGGATGTGTGCTGAAAACCTGCTGCTCATAGGGCCATTTTTATTTTTTATTTTACATGAATATTTAAAAAAATGTAATAAATAGACAGTTGGTAAATCACTGAAAGACAAAAAGGGTTAAGATGAGAGTACAGGTAAGAGTTTTCGAAACGGCGATATAAAATTGTGTATAGGTGGTAAAAATTGTTTGTTTTAAGATTATGACAGCTGAACGTTTTGGAGTTAAAATCAAGTAAATATTATGCATGAAATCTGACGAAAACACTTTTTAAATGAGTAAATATATAAGGTCTCAGAAATCAAGGGGCCTCTTCTTGGGGCTAACACTTGATTTCTATACGAGGTACATAGATTGTTCCATTAAAGTTCTCCTTTATCTCTCAAGCGTTCAGTTAGTGTAGAGCATTAATTTTCCTCTCCTTAATTGACCAATTAACTCTGGTATAGTATATCTTTCTTGTGGTCTTTTGGTCTTACCAGATTCCAGAACATGAATTCATCTAGTCTGGTGGAGTATCTAGCTTAGTGCTGTTACTAGTGGAAGCATACCTTAGAGAAGGTGCACCATTCCTTGTATGAGCCAGTGTGTAGCTATACCGAGGAAATCTTATTTGAGCTTCAAATACTATGTTATTTTGAATATTTTGTCAAGGTTTACTGGTAGGAGGAAGTATCCTCATGGCAGGTTGTCCTGATAAACCCTTCTATAGAGAGACCGAAGACACTCGAGGATGGTATCTAGTATGCATTCAAATTCTCTCAAATAAGCATTTAAATTCTCTCAAATAAGCATTCAAATTCTCTCCTAGTAGGCATTCAAATTCTCTCCAGTAGGCATTCAAATTCTATAAATATCCCTTTTTTGTTTCATTTTACTAAAGTCAAAGTTCTCAGAAATCAAGGGGCCCCTTCCTTCCTTCTTGATCGCTATATGAGATTCATAGATATTCGAATATTCCATTAAAGTTCTCCTTTACTTGTCAAATGTTGAGTATATAGAATTTAATGTGAAATTTAAAATCCTCTGTTCGGATGTATCCAACTGAAGAACTCAAAGACGTGCAAAGAGTCTAGGGTTTCAAATTGATGGCCGTCTTTGTGTGTGTGGTGTGTGTTTGTGTTTGATTGTGGAAAAAAATTATATTATATTCATCCACAAACAGCTTGTTCTGCCATATCATGGCTTTTCGTTATATCTAGATAAACAAGCGGTTCAAGTGGAGATTCGAAAACTGACAGCTTTGTCAACAGTCAAGGGTTTTTACTTCTATGCTATTGACTCCCAACAAAGGAAATGAGATTTTATAATGCTTATATATGTTTGTGTATTTATTACCAACTGCCTAGTGTTCTCTATTATTCTACAAGAGGCTATGCATTATCACTAAGTAGCAGCCAGTAATCGCCATTACCAGACTGCTTAACGGTGGCGAGCAAATGTAGTTATCTACAGACAACTTGTTTTTCGATATCATGACTCATTTTAGTACTGTTAGACAGAAAAGTGCTTCTAGCTGAGATTCGAAACCTGGCTGCTTTGTAAGCAGTCGAAGCCACTTACTCCTATGCTATTGATATTCGATGAAGGAAGGGGGATTTTAAAGTTCAAAGAAATAAACTCATATCCAATATCCTTTCAAGGCAAAAAAAATCTGTGTTAAGCAACACCTGATGTGCATAATCTCTTTTCTGTTGCGATAATGATTCACCTGTGTTAGGCATCAACTGATTATCAGTACTTATGTTGCAACAAATCATATTTAATTAGTTCTGACGGGGCTGCCCAGGCAATTTTTAATGGTCAGAGTGCTCACCTCTCGGGTGCTGGCTTTTCAACCCCCACTTTCCGACCCGACCTTAGGTCACATCTTACTTGTGGGAGTAGGATAAAACTGGCCTTGTGCCTAACTCCTGGAGAGGAGTAAATAATACTTTCACCACTCTGAATTCCTGTGAGTTTTTCTACACTTTTAATCATCATGTCGATTAATTACAAGGATATTTGAATTTGCTGTCTCGTAGAGATGATAATGAATTAATTGTCTTACTAATAAAGCAAGCAAGAACTCCCTCAAGAACCTTGGAAGCATATCAACTGTACAGAATATTAGCCACTTCAACTGTGCAGTAGTTAGAGAACCTCTTATACATATACATCATCGGCACAGTTGATTATTCACCCAAAGCAGTCATAATAATGATCTGTGGAAGATAATTGAATTTCTTGCTGGAAGCTTAGTACCTCTATCTTTATGTATATATATATATATATATATATATATATATATATATATATATATATATATATATATATACATATATATATATATATATATATATATTATAATATAAAATGAAGTAATAAAATAAGGTGTCAATTAAATTTTCTAATTAAACAACGAACCATTATTTGACTTGGGTTGCACATTTCGAGATTTTGGAACTTTGATTGGACTTTCTATATTATTTTATTTATTTATCATTAACATTGAATATTGACACATTTCGGGACTGGATAACTTTGCCAGCCCCTTCAATTACACATATTTGGATTGCTGTTTGTAACTTGGAGTAATGTCTTTCCTGATTATGCTTCTCAATATGTATGACCTGGATGGACTGTATGGATTCAACAAAAAGTATGTTTTTGGGTTGATATGTTTGATGTTATGTATTTTTATGTATTTGTGTATATAATTTTATATATTTTCAAAGCGTAATTTTATTACCTGTAGTAGTATAACTGCGGTAATGGTCCTCTGAAGAGAAGAATTATCTTTGAAAACTCATGAGCTAAGGACTTAAGGATACTTTGCTTGAACTTTGAATTCTAATAAAATTTGATTGACACCTTATTTTATTACTTCATTTTATATTATAATATTAATGCTCTATCCATTATATTGAGCTTTAGTGTTTATCCGGATGTTTCACTAATTATAAGATATTAGTTGACGCTTATATCTTTTGTTGGATTGCTTCATATATATATATATATATATATATATATATATATATATATATATATATGTATATATATATATATATATATATATAGGTAAACATTATTAAATAAAACAGAGTGTTGTTTTTTGATAAAACATTTTTTTTTTTTTTTTCAATTTTTGAAATAGATCATCTGATATTTCGGTCAAATTGGTGCATGTAAGTTCCGTAGGTGTCTTGTTCCATTGTTCTTTCTTTTTTTCACGAGTACTTTCGATTTAATTCATCAAATCATCATCAGGGGATGTTAGTCTTGGTGTGTTTACAACTATGTCTTTTACTGTTGAGTTTTTCTAAACAGTTAGTAATTTACGACTTAAAAATGAGCATCTGTAGTGAACGTTTTTACACGCTAAGCTCGTGGAAAATACAAAAGGATGATTGTTTAACAATTAAAAATTTGTTAATGTTAATTTCTATGTTAGACCCTTTAAAATGTTGTGACTAGTTTCATAATTAACATTATTTAAAGTGTTTAACATAGTAATTTACATTAATAAATACTCGATGGATTATTCGAAAAATTGAAAAATAAAAAAAAGTCTTATCAAGCTGTGTTATTTTTTAATGTTTGCCTAAATTAGAATATGCTACCTAAAAACACATGATATATATATATATATATATATATATATATATATATATATATATATATATATATATACTAGCAGGAAGAGTTGGCATGACTTAGAATTGAATGTTGAATGAGTCCTTTTGTGGCTCGCCCATAACGCTATATTACTTTTTTTTCTTACATTTTACATCATATATATTACATTTTTAGGGTGGGGTCACACAATGTACACAACATTGATTGGATGGGAAGGAATGTAAATAAAGTGAAGTGATATTCATTTAAATAAATTTTGATAAATTTATCGATTTTAACTCCTTCGAGACAAACCTGACACATCCCGAGAATGAACTCCTGCTCCAAATGCTAAACATTTCTATTGTTATTTTTTAATTTCTATAATTTTGAACTTCTAAATAAAATAAAGTAAAATGTTGTATTTCATTTTTATGAATGTCAAGCATGAACGCAGACCCTGCAATAATGTTGAAACCCTTTGATTAAAATATATACTTATCCAAATCTTCTGGGTAATGTAGTTTCAAAATATATGCAGTGGAATCAGTGGCCTATTCCGACCGGATCAGCAATACAGGTGTCCTCGCTGTGCGGGCACAGCTAGACCAATCGATGACAGGCCAGTGAAAGAGGTTGTGGTTGGGAATAGTAAACTGGAAGCTGTAGCTGAGTTCTGCTACCTGGGCAACTCCCTTCCAGCCGATGGTGGTTGTGAGACTGCTACCATTACCGGATGCAAATCTGCCTGGAAGTACTTTAGAGAACTCCTGCCCATCTTGACAAATTAGCATCTGAGCGTCACGACTAGAGGACAGGTGTACACCAGCTGTGTGAGGGGTATCATGCTTATGGCTCCGAGACTAAGCTTGGTATAAAAGAAATATCTGATGTTCTTCAGCCGGGCAGAATGAGATGGTTTGGCCATGTTGAACTAAGCTCCAGCTGGGTTTCCCGAGTCAGAGACATGTACATCACATTAAGTCGGCAGGCTGAAAGACCAACTCTCTCTTGTGTAAACGTAACCGTGCAGCCCTGGGGATTGCGAACTTTGATCCTTGTGACTGCTGAGCCTGGAGAAGAAGACTTCAATGAAGACTGACAGACAGGTCCCACCCTTTTATAGCGGACTAATGAAAGGCCTGTTGAAAATAAATCGTATGATGATGAAGCAAACTGTTGATTTCAGATGAGTAATTGTGACCATGTTAGATTTGAGGGGTGCAATGGGGGTTAGAATGGAGACTGAAATATGTTGATTCTATAAATGCGGATGTTGTACGTTGTCACCAAGGGCAGATTACAATGATTGTTCTTTCTTTTTTCTCTCAGAATCTTAAAAAAAAACAAAGCTCACATGACACACTTGCAGATTATTCTCTTTCTGTAAACAAAATCAAATGTTCGTTTTGTATCACACACAATTATGTATAAAGTCCTGAAGAAATTTCACAACAGCTGCTTATCCAAGTTATTGTTTCAATCTACCATTTTCTTTCATGCTTCATAGCCTCGTTTTCTATATAATTATGGTCTTTTCTTATAAATCACCATCCTTTTTATTTCACAGTGACGTCATTCCCAAAATATTTTTGTTATAATTATGTTCAGATGGTATCGAATAATACTTTTTCAAGTTTGATCCCTTTTTTCCGTTTGTCACGGGCTATGTTTTAATGTACTTTTCAGTTTAATTCCACTTACCTATTTATTTACCAATGTGTCATTCTCAAATCACTTCCTTCATTTTCATTCTAGTCAGGCATCACTGAATCGATGCATCATTTTTTTGTGCTTGTTGGCCTCTTTTCGATTCAAATTAGATTTTTCTTTTCAATGTCCTCCGTTTAATACTTGTTTATTTATCAACCAGTAACGTTATTCATAAAATATTTTCTTAGTTTTAATCAATTAGGTTCAGATATCACTAAATTAATGTTTAATTTTCTATTTCACTTTGTTTCTAGCTAAACGTGAAACAAATTCTATCATATCCCAAAATGTTATATTTGTATTTCTGGGTTAATGAACGTTTGTTTCATTAAGGTTTTTTCCCATATATATTTTATCCCACATTCGAATTCGACTTTAATAAAGAAAGGAAAGAATAAAAGATTGGAATAGTCCATATTAAGCAAAATAGAATAACACCATAAGTAGTAAAACTATTTAACACATAGCCGAGAGAAGAGAGAGGAGGGGTATAGCGAACAGAAAGCGAATAATTTAGGATTGTATCTTTTTTATTTTATTTTTCAGTTAACTGACTTTGCAAACTCACTTTTTCCTGATCCAAACAATCTAATCCGAGCTCAACAGGTGACTCAACGCGTCACTTTTTTTCTAGTATTGTTATGGTTCCAGACCCAGATTTCATCTAAACTAAAATTCACTGGAAGTTCTCTATTCTACAAAAAAAATCAAATTCTGTTTTTCTTTGTTTGAACACAAGTTAAAATATCTACATTATTTATATCTTTAAAACTTGTCATCCAGTCAAAATATTTGCATTATTATATCTTTCAAACTTGTTCTCCAGTAAAAATATTGGCATTATTTATATCTTTCAAATTTGTCCTTCAGTCAAAATATTGACATTATTTATATCTTTCAAATTTGTCTTCCAATCAAAATATTGACATTATTTATATCTTTCAAACTTGTCCTCAAGTCAAAATATTTGCATTATTTATATCTTTCAAACTTGTCTTCCAGTCAAACTATTGTCATTATTTATATCTTTCAAACTTGTCTTCCAGTCAAATATTTACATTATATATATCTTCTAAAGTTGTCCTCAAGTCTAAATATTTATATTATTTATATCTTTCTAACTTGCTCTCCAGTCAAAATATTGCCATTATTTATATCTTTCAAACTTGTTCTTCCAGTCAAAATATTTACATTATTTATAATTTTCAAACTTGTCATCTAGTCAAAATATTTGCATCATTTATATCTTTCTAACTTGCTCTCCAGTCAAAATATTGACATTATTTATATCTTTCAAACTTGTCCTCCAGTCAAAATATTTGCATTATTTATATCTTTCAAACTTGTCTTCCAGTCAAAATATTTGCATTATTTATATCTTTCAAACTTGTCCTCCAATCAAATATTTACATTATTTATATCTTTCAAACTTGTCTTCCAGTCAAAATATTTACATTATTAATATATTTCCAACCTTTGTCCTCCATAGTTGATAGTAAATGTAAATTCGTATGAATCAATGTCGTACGACTTTTTTGACCGGCTTGATTCGATTGGCTGCATTGTTTTCACAGTTCTTTTTAGAAAAAAAGTACTTACAGATAAAACAACATTCAGAAGTGAAAGTGGTGCCATAAAACGAATTGGATTCGAACTTGGTACACTAAGGTTGTCAGTCTGCGTTGTTATCCACTTCAGCACGGCAACCTTCCATGATCAATAAGAAGGCTTGAGAGAACAACAGTCGAAACATTGTAAACATGGTAGCAAGCATGATGAGAATGATAGTTCAAAACATATAAATCATTTGAAAAACAAGAATACCTCATCTCAAAAATATGTTCAAAATATCTTATTAGGAAATATATACAATAGTTTAAAAAAATGTTATTGCCTTTTTTATGTTATTTAGATAAATGCTACAAATTTTTTTTTAATTGTACACATGTACATATAGACAAGCACTACTTCTAAATCTGTGTGTGTGTCTGTGAAAATATAGGGAGGATGATGAATTTGAAAATTTTACCTGAACTCGAATGAAAAGTGCTGTGGCAGGTACAGATAATTATAAATTGTGTATGAGCCCCAAAGGATATGCCAGTAGTCGGATCAGGATCCGCGGGCATATATTGCACTAATCATAAACTCTGGTGATCAACTGCTGGATTGCAAATCCGAGGACACTTGTCTCTGAACTGACGTTTTTCGACGAATTGGTTCATTTTAAAATTGATATGCTGCACCTTTTCTACCTCCAAGCATTTTCTCAGCAGGGATGGAAACGGTAACGTCTCCCTTTTCTCCAAGATGTGTGCACTGCAAACTTGAGGGGTTATCGAAACGAGTAGAAATACCCATTTACGCCAAGTGAAAGATAACATGAAAAAAATATATCTCTTCACACAGAGTTACTGAACTGAGTTCTAAGCTTACTATATATTAGAGTGAAGGTTCATCATTGACCTAATGGATACCATAGATAGGCACTAATACTGTTGGGAAAGCTATAAACTTGCAGTTCCTCTCTCCTCAGATAAAATAGCAATTTGTGTTTGACTAATCCTTTAAAAATATGTATCATGGTTTGGCATTAAACGCCCCAAAATAGGTTGAAATACTGTAAAACGAACACATCAAACCTTACTATAACAGTGATTGATTTTGCATTTGTCTGCAACCAAACCTATGTCAGAATTATCAAAGATATCATGTTTGTATTCACATGTACTGAGTATAAATAAGTACCTAGAATTAAAGATGACCATTTTAATTTTAAAGAAAATGAGGTATAAAAGAAATAGTGGCAAAAAAGCCTTGAATAGGTGCACAGACATACAGAAAGAGAAGGGTGGAGAGACAGAAAAGTACAGCTTGGGAGAGAGAGACCACTTGGGTCATGCTTATTAGGTTCATAAAAAAAACACCTTTAAATCGGTATATATACATTTTTGAGATTTCTCACACTAACATTAAAACGTTCTTTTCAGATTCACACAACAGAAACAGATATCTTTCTGATAGACTGTTTAGGTATATGCAATCTACTTCGTAAGGTAAACTAATCTGAATGTTGATTTGCAAAAGAGCATTTAATTAATTAACTATTTTTTATTGTTTTTAACTTCAATGCTAGTTTTGATATTAATATAACACATATTTCAGTTTACGCATACTGTTTTATATCATGGAGAAATACTTAGAATTTGTGCTCAAAAGTCAGTGTATTTCTAGGGTTTGGGATTATTAATTTTCTTTATTTCCTTGGGCAATGCCAGGACACGGATCCTGCTTGTATATAATAATTCTCCCTAATTGATAACTTTTTTTTTTTAATATGACAATATTTCTCAGATGATGTCTTGTTATTTACGTGTTTTTAGACTGTTATCCTTATCTTGGTTGTTGCTATGTCTCCAGCGTTTCGGCTATTGTACTCTCCAGCCTTCTCTGAGTTATTTTTGTTGTAGTCAGTAATCCTCTGATAATTTCGAACCGAATCCTTTATTTAATTTACTGTGATAAACTACTCTATTGGTGTGGTTAATGCTGTTCTTTAGATATCTTTTATAAGTTACTTGCTTCTTCAGTTCCATTTGCATGCTTTCAACTCACAACATCTGGTAGAATTCATTCTAGACTATCTCATAAACATCGCTTTTATCCACTAGGCCATGTATCCAGTATAATAAAAACAAAGATGAGGGCAACTGTCCGGAACATTTAAATAACAACAATAACACATCTAAGAAATATTGTCATATTTTCAACTTTTTTTTATAAAAGATAACGAATTATAGTTTTACTTATACATTAATAGGCATAACTGCAACTTTCCCTATGAATCTAATAACCATGACACACGTGGTATCTCATTATCACCCCACTATGACTGTCTCTTTTTGTCTCTATCTCAGCATGTATGTGTCTCCTATTCTTCATGTCAGTCTGTTTATCCACCAGATGTCTGCTTTCTTTTGTGTCTCTATTTCTCTCATGCTTCCTTTTAAAAACTAATATTATAATGTTCATCTCTAATCTTTTCCCATTTTTTCTTAATTAAACAATGGCTAAGATTGTTGTGATGCAATAATTGGATGTAGATAAGAACCAACTAGCAATCAGATATGTCTTCAAATACCTTGCACACACCCTGTAGTTGTTTTCTAACCAAGAGTAGACAAATACCTCAGCTATTAATACATTAGTATTAATAGCTGAGGTATTTGTCTACACCCAATACGTGTAATCTAATACACTTGATTCATTTATTCCATTAAATATAGCTAGATGTTATTACTTACACACTTAATATTTTGAAGAAAATTGGTCTTTGACTTATTGTTGACTTTTGTCTTGCTAAATAGAACTTTTGATACTTTTTGAAAAGATCTCGTATCATAATTTTTTCTTCTATATTTTTCTCGTGAAGCGGGGTCCATACTTTATTTTTTGCTTTAACATACACGGTTGATCAGGATGAAGTGTGACCGTCTTGAGATCTTGGTCTAGTGTATCCAACTGTAGAATCAAAATGACACACGCATTCAGTTGACGGACAAACTTCTTGCTTGAATTAAGAAATATTTATCTATTTGAATTTTCTACTCATTGACTAGCAACCAATCAGAACCCAGAAAATGTACTTGCCCATCTCAGCACAAATAGAACATCCCAGCATGCTTATATACCAACTCACTAGTTTCTGATTTCTATCTATTTGGTTCTAGCTCAACTCTTCATACCATTACAGACGATTTTCCCTCATTTTATCTGAGATTGGCATAACTTTGGCGAATATCGACATTTCAGACATAGTCGAGCCTAGTCATATTTGAAGTCCAATACAACATCTTTGTCTCCATTATGGATAGTCTTTTCTGTTTTCTTCATCGATAGTCAGCACTTGAGGCCATACAAAGTTTTGAATAGACGTCATATATCGAAGAAAATTAACTTTTCGTTCATTGTTAATTTTTTTATCTTGGTTAATGAAGTTAAATGTTGATACATTTTGGACACACCTTGTATCCAGACACACACACACACACACACACACACACACAAGCATGCATGCACAAGTTCTCATGTGATATTCTGATCTAATATAAGTGTTTATATCTTATCTTTGTTTATTGCTGATTGGCAAGAAACCAGTTTTAGAAATAAAGAAAATGAAAAAAAAACTAAGTTCATTATTTTACCAGCTTTTTCATTAAATTCTAATTTATATCTTATATATATTTCAACACGTTCGCAGACAGAAGTACATTATGACAAATTGTCATTGAAACACCTACATCATTGATTTTCTGGTTTTGTTTAAAATATACATTTTATTTTTATTTTCTATTTAGTTACCAGCACCAACCAATATCTTTGAGTGTCGTATTCCTTGAGAGAGAGAGAGAGAGAGAAAGAGAGAGAGTAAGAGAGAAAGAGAGGAGGAGGATGGGGGGGGCAGGTATTCCTCATCAAAATTGAACTATTTTAAACATTTTCATTAATGCCAAATTCTTTTTCTGTCCTTTTCATAAATTCTTTTCTACATTTATTACTTGATATACTTCATCAGATTAGGTTGGTTTGATATGTTTATGGGATATCAACACTTTCGAGATTACTTAATGCTGACACATAACTATCAATAATTAAAAGAAGAGAGGGACAGAAAGAGAGAGAGAGGGGGGGGGAATCTATTATGATATCACAACGTATTCCCACTCTCTGGTGTCGGAAGAGGGAGAAAAAGGTCTATTACCACATCACAATGTATTTTGACTTAATGAAATCCTTTGACCTTTTAATCCTTGTAAAAGCATGTCAAAGTTACATTATATATTCAATGATATATATAATAAATACTGATCCAACGGGTCATGTGTGATCTAGTATATTTTAAAAACGTAAATTAAAATAAAATTAAAGCGGAATCAAAAAAGAATGCTAAAACAAACACACCATATTGTAGAGTACGCTTTTTTGTATGAATGAAAAGAGAGAAACAGAAACGGTCTATTATGACATCACAATGTATTCTGACTTTGTAAAATCCTTTGATGGAATGTGTTGTAAACGATTCATGAGTTGATTGGGTTGGCTGGTCTGTTTTACAGTATATCGACTCTTTTTTGAGTGAATTAATTGTAGCATCATAGTAGACCAATTCTCTAAACAGTTGGCTGGCTTCATCTTCTTGAGACGTCCTAAGTAGCCGGCTCAATGAGTAGTGGTATCTCTTAGAATTAGTGGCATTAGTGGTCGTCATAGTGGAGAGAAAGCAGAAGTTTCTCTGTCTTCATATTCTTTGTTACTTTATTTTTTATAGCACTGTTATGTTACGCAAACCCTTCTTCACTCTCTCCGCGAAAGGGGTTGAATGAAAATAGAGCGAAAAAGATGTCCAAATCCAATCAACTCACCTGCCAAAAAGGAAGATGTTTCTATCTTCATCACTATCTATCAATTATGACGTCATAAACTGACATGTAGCCTTTATGCTAATCTTTGAACTTCTAATGTAATATTCCTCTTTTCAACTTAAATTAACCTTATGTGAAAGATACCGTTTCTAACAGTTTTCTACACACACATGCCCAACATCGTTACATAATGAAACCACAATACCTATTGTAAATGGCTGATTGTATACGATCAATGGAACAGAAGTTGCTATTTTATTACCACTAGCAAATACAGGGTGGGCCAAAATAAGGGTCCTATCTTTAAATTTGAATAACTTGAATTTGAATAACTTCCACAAAATAAAAGTTAAACTCACCAAACTTTATGTGTGTGTAGACTGACCCTTCTGAGATTTTTTGAAATAAACAAAACAAATTTTAGCCGAAAAACACTTCTTAAAACTTACAAAAACTAAAGTATTGTTTTTTACACTGTTTTGAGTTTTTTAAGCTAAAATAATGTTTTCTAAATGAGAGTACGTTCCTTAGGGCTAATACGGCTCATGCTTGCTTCGGAAGGGGTCCTTTACTTATTCTAAAAAAAAAAAAAAAATCAATAAATAAAAAAGTTATGAATTTTTAAAAATAGGACCCTTATTTTTGCCCACCCTGTATATGCATCATCTATGTATAAATATTTAATAGTTTTATGATTGCATATTAAAAGACGACTATAATTTTATGCATGCAGCTGTTGCTTTTATGTCTGAAAATAAAACAATAAAATTAGAAATCAATATTGCTTGGACAGTATTTCTTGAAATCTGCTTTTCAACATTATAGTGTAAATGACCCAGTTAAATCGTACCTTTTTTTATCCTTACTATAATGAAGATGTTATGTTTACATACGACCATAAGCATGCATATACAAAGTAATAAATAATTACTTAAGACGTCTACCCGGTCATGGCTGACAGAATAAGAACAATCTACCCCGTGGATTAAATAAAGGGTTCAGTTCGAAATTCCATACCGATTCCCGAGTTTGACAAGATGCGCCTGAAGAAGGTCGGACGTTACATCTGCTGAAACGTTGTGAGAATAACATCCAAGATGAGAACAGTAGTCGGAATGATGCAAATAATACAAACTAAAACAATGCAGATAAATAACCTATTTAATTAACCATAAAATTCCCACGAGTTTCATTACTTATTAGTTATATTTTGATTAGTAAGTAATTTTTTTTTAACATGGTTCACCCCAAACAAGACAAGCCGCCACTGTAGACGTAAGGGGCTACTGAGAAAAAGGGTGAAGGTTTGGGGGGGGGGGGTCAACCTAAATTGGGAGCTGTGCAGCGAGATGTCTGTTTACATTAGTTTTAAATTTCTACATGTCAGTACCGTCAGGAAAACAGGGAGCAGGTAGGGAGTTCCAGAGTCCAGCAGCTCGAGGAGAGAAGCTTTTGGAGTAGAAAGCCTTTCGGCATCTGGGAACCTTCACAGTGAATGGATGGGATTTGGCAGATTGTCTGGTTGGTCTAGTGAATTTACGTCGTGGGGGCACCAGAGCAGCAAGCTCATCAGAGCACAATCCATTGAAGTACTTGTAAAACAGGCACAAGGAAACAACATTGCGGCGATGGAACAGGGGCTGGAGCTTGGTAGATAGTGAAGGACCTATCAAGTTGGCAACTCTTTTTTGGACCTTGTCTAAGAGGGAGAGACTAGTAGATGATGCCCCAGCCAAGATGTGGCAATAATACTCTATGCATGGGCAGATGGTGGCTTTGTAAAGATATAGGATAATGTCAGGTGTGAGAATTTAACTTTACAATGAATGGTCTATTCAGAAATCCATACTATATTTGCTGTGTTTCTCTCCGGGGATGCAATTGAAAATATATATAGCAAGATCAACTTTTCTTGAGTAAAATTTCACAAGGAATCCAATGGTTGTATGTGTTTATATTTCTATTAGAGATTTTTACATTACCATCAGGAGTCTGCGTTCGCACCAGACATCCATTAACAACAGATAACATTTTATTTTATTTATAACCGAAATAATAGAAATTAAAAAATAAGTATAAAAATGAGGGCTGAGAGCAGTACACATGGGTCCACATTCATTTCCGGGCAATGCCTGGGGTGCTTGCTGGTAGAATATGAATATTTCTATCAATTGTTTTTAAAAAATGCCGTATTTATGTTTTTTTTTTTAATCTGTAAAAGATAACTTTCTTTTAATCATAATATAATTTTATTTTTATTTTCTTTATTTTCAGGTAAGTTTTCAATAAGATTTTTGGATTCTTCATGAATTATTAATTAACAGGTTAGTACATTTATTTTACTTAGTTTATTCTATATATTTAATAATGGAATTTATTCTCAGCCCCGTGGACGAAATTGCTTATTTAATAATATTACCCACACAAACATGAGGGACAGGCAACGAAATACATGATATAGTTTATTGGATTTATCTTTTACATACAAATCATTATCAGACTTCCACCTTGAAAATGACATGGACAAAACTATCAGTATCCTTTTTTAAATACCAATCAATTACTAGATCGAATAAGAAATAATTTTGGACAGAAATAACCACCGTCATATGTTCTATATGTAGCATGTTACCGTTCCCTTTGAAGCGTCTTGTCTATCTACTTAGAACTGTGACGTCAGCGGAAAAACACAGCTAACTGGAATGGCCTTCACTATACGAATGCCACGGTTCGAGCGTCTATATTATGGTGTATTTTATCTTAAGAAAACAGCATATTTCTAAAGAGAATGATGCTCGAACACTTTTCTATCGTTGATACTTTAACCACTTTACTCTCTCACTCTCTCACTCTCTCTCCCTCTGTATTGCTCTCTCTCTCTTTCTCTCTCTCCCTCTCTCTGTCTCCCTCTCTTTCTCGCTCTCTCTCCCTTTCCGTGTCTTGCTCTCTCTCTCTCTCTCTCTCTCTCTTGTCTCTCTCTCTCGCTCTCTCTTCCTCTCTATGTCTTGCTTTCTCTCTCGCTCTCTTTCTCCCCCTCTCTGTCTCTCTCTCGCCATAAATCTGCAACAGAAAAGGCGGGAATATCTTGCTTTCACTTTAATAAACCGCGCGAAGGCGGTTTTTAAAAAAATTTACCCAGAATTTCAAAGAAAGTATTAGTACAACTTCTAACATATGATTTTGTGTATTTTTAGTATTTTTTTTTAACAAAAAATCCATAGTTTCATAAAACGTTTTAGGTGTCTAGAAATCATTCAAGGAAAAGGATTATTTGGGGAATGTTGTGTAATAGATACTCTCATGCACATTTACCCCCACTTATAAAGGCCTAAAGTCACTCAAGGATAAGAGTTAACGAGATGGATGGATCGTCAGTTGAATGATGAGGAATGTTATGAGAGGATTGAAAATGATGAATGGAAGAACAAAGTTTGATCGCTTATGGGGGCGGTTTATAATAGGTATTTGTGGACATTGGATTTGAAGGCAACAATATTGTAGTCTTCAGGGAAGTAATCCCATGGTAATGTGTTCTACAGACAGGAAGTTCTTGGAAAGAAATTCCGCTTGATACTAGGCACATGGAAGAAGAATGGAAAGTTCTTTTCAGCTGTGGCAGAAGAGTTCTTGTGAATGTCTTAGAAGGAGGAACCAAATATTGGAGCTCTGTCGAGCACATTCTATGGAAATAACGATAGAGTAGAGAGAGACTAGCGACGTCTCTTCTGTAAGAATGAAGCTGTAGAGAACAGAAGAAATCTTTACCCACTAGATTGTGAAGTCGATTTTGTACTCAGTCAAGGCAAGAAAGAGTACTTGGAGTGGCACCTCCCCAGCAGTACTCCATCTTAAGACGTAGCTGACTCTTATATAAGTGGAGGATTGCGTCAGGTGTCAGGTACTTTCTGGAGCGGTAGAATGATCCAACCATTTTTACAGCAACCTTAGCAACAGATTAATATTGTAAGTTAAAATAAAAACAAAATGGTTCTCTTTATGTTTATAATCTAAACATTGAATTTATAATTTTGTGGACATTTTAGAAATAATTTATGTAAAAGATGTTTCTGAATCAGAAAATATATAGTTTTGGATGATATCAATAAACACTTTTAGTGGGCACAATTATAGTAAACGTATTTTAGTTTTTCATAGAATATTTCATTGAAATTATTTCCCTTATCCTGTTTCGATTTAGGCACCGTAGCAATAGTTTAACAAGAAAAGTGTAACTACACTGGTAGGGACAGATTTACAGTTTGATTAAAAAAATACTAATATGGAGTTCGGAGGGGAGTGAAGGAGTTTCTTGGATTACTTAATTTTCTTGGGCAATGCCGGGACACAGATCCTGTTAGTATATTTATATAAAGTTGCCATATATGAGTATTTTAGTAGGTGAAAACTGGCTATAATAAAACAATTGTTGACGTTTTAGAGGAGAAAACCTTCTGGCACCTAGAGACCTCTACAGAGAAAGCGTGTGATTTTGCTGCTAATCAGTTGCACAAGTGCAGTAAGTTGGTTTGAGCACATTCTGTGGAAATACTAATAAAAGAATCACAAGGATGCAAAACTGCAACACTTATTTTTACTTATCTCTCTGTCTAAAAACTTCTTTCCTCGAACTGCTTGCCTTTGGAATTCCCTCCCTATTCCCCGACCGTACCAACATGCAGACATTTAAATGTAATATGAGCAAACATCTTGTTGCCCAACTACCCACCTAGATTAACTCCTATAAATCTGATCCCTACCAAAGCCCCATATGCTTTAATGCTTTGTTTGGGGTAAACAAAAGTAAAAACACAAATTGGACATCTGTTTTGTCGACTAAATCCGAAGAAAATACTGAAATATGCAAAAATATCAACTTTTCTAGTAGAATCGAATCTTTAAAACGTTTTTTTCAATAAAAAATGTGGAATTGAGATCATTGTTCAAAACAATGAAACAAAAATTCATTACCGGTTGGATTCAAACCAGCAACCTTTGATTAGCAGCCAAACGTGTTGCCGTTGCACTTGCAAAGCAACTGTGGAAAAGTTCAAAGTTTTGATGACTGTACAAAACAGGTTGTAGTTTGTGAGTGTGACTGCACTAATTCTGCGGTCTTGATTACAGCATTATCAAATTTTCTGTTGCTTAAATCGATGGTGATCTAAATAAACATTGAAATATTAACATAATCAATTGTACTTGCTTTGTATATTATATTTGTTTACTTTCAGGTATTGTCGGAAAGTTACTGTACTCAATGATATTTAAAATCTGACTTATAGACATGCCTTCTGGATAAATTTATTTTTAGGCTCAGTAATTTTTTGTTCTTTCAAACATCATGTTGTGTTTTTGCCCTCGGCATTCGAGAAAAGTTATGAAATCGTTTCTGTTATGTTTATGAGATTCGTTTTTGCATCTCTTAGAGAGGGTTTGTCATCATTCCGTTTGAACATTGCAAAGTACTCAGAATAAATGGATGCATCTAATTTTTGAAATAGCATTTTTGTCAGTCTGTCGCGCTTAAGTTTGAAATAGCATTTGCTTTGGTCTGTCAGGCTTAACTTTAAAATAGCATTTTTTTGGTCTGTCACGCTTAAGTTTGAAATAGCATTTGCTTTGGTCTGTCAGGCTTAAGTTTAAAATAGCATTTTTTTGGTCTGTCACGCTTAAGTTTAAAATAGCAATTTTGTCAGTCTTTCATGCTTAAGTTTGAAATAGCATTTGCTTTGGTCTGTCAGGCTTAACTTTAAAATAGCATTTTTGTCAGTCTTTCACGCTTAAGTTTGAAATAGCATTTGCTTTGGTCTGTCAGGCTTAACTTTAAAATAGCATTTTTTTGGTCTGTCACGCTTAAGTTTTAAATAGCATTTGCTTTGGTCTGTCAGGCTTAACTTCAAAATAGCATTTTCGTCAGTCTGTCACGCTTAAGTTTGAAATAGCATTTTCGTCAGTCTGTCACACTTAAGTTTCAAATAGCATTTTCGTCAGTCTGTCACACTTAAGTTTCAAATAGCATTTGCTTTGGTTTGTAATGCTTAAATTTATTTTTATTGGATATCTTTTTAGACATATCCACACATTTCTATGAGCGGCTTTGTCAAATCATCTGTTTGTCTGCCACACTTAAGTTTGAAAGAGCATTTTCATTAGTCTGTCAGCCATTAGTTTCAAACAACAAACTGAATAGATGCCCCATAAAGAATATCTGTTCTTATTTGTCTTCTTCCATAGATAGTCTAAGATGGTCGTTATCTTCAGAAGAGTTACCAAAGACAAATTTATTTTGGTGTATAAGCAACAACTAACAACACGAGAAAAAGGAAAGGCAAAAGACGTTCACTTTCTTTCTACGTTTTTCTTCTTGTGAATAAAACGTTAAAGATCATGTGAAAAAAGACATTAATTTTTGGTTGCTGATATTAAATACAATGAAAGCTGCAATCAAATTAGTCTCTTTTTCAAGTTTATTACTTATTCTGGAGAAAAGAGATAAGAACACACGTAAGTGTCTGTCCATGTCTGTGTATATATATATATATATATATATATATATATATATATGTAGAGATGTGTGTGTGTGTGAGTATGTTTATCCTGTGAACGCAACTGTTGTAAGTAGCTGCAATTGTGTGTGTACAGATATACACGAGCATGCATGTATACATACATGTGTGTGTATATATATATATATATACACATGTATGTATGTTTGCGTATATCTTGGTAAAACGAATGGAGCACTATTCGGCGGTTGATAGCGTTTATATAAACATTAATATTTGACTTTTTATGGCTTGTTTCTAATGGCCTAACTGTTAGATTGAGTTTCGATTCCGGCTTGAAGCACTTTTCTGTCTAGCCAGACTGAAGAGCTGATATACAGCAAAACAATCTGTCTGTAGATGACCATATAATTATACTAAATCTGAGTTAATCAAACTTTCTTTCCCTAAAGATTTTTTCACAGATATTTTACTCACACAAAATATATGCTAAAATATTCCTTGGTTTGTGGATTGTGTTTTGTTTGAAAAACATTTCCATTTTATTTGTTCGAATTAGTCGTAATTTGCAATTGACTCACTAAATAACCCATCTCTTATTACATGTCTGCATCTGTTTCACCCCCTCTCACTATATGGTGTTGTGGTTTACCCCTTCCCTACTCTTATTTTATATGTAGTCTATTTCTTTTGCTCCCATAACTCTCACTTTCTCTGTTTATTAATAGTCAAAGGTAATCAATTTCCCTCCATCCGTTTCCTTTAAGCCTCTTCCTTCTCTGATATTGATGAACAGAGACAGTGAGAAAAGAGTAATATTTAACCCATAACTAGAGAAGAAAAGAGAGAGAGATAGCAAGTAGAAAGAGACTAATTTTGGATTTTGTCTTTTTATTTTTTTAAATTTAGCCGACTTTACAAAGAGACGAGTCTGGGCCATGATACTGTCATGGCTCAGACTTGCCACTAACAAAATCGATTTTTGTTTGTTTTCTGTTTAAATTACTGATGAAATCAAGTAAAGAAAGAAATGAGACTAGAGGTTTTTCTTTAAAAAAGGGCTCGTTTTTCATACTAATTGGGAGTGTTCTGGGCATCATTCTGGCAATCTAGGGAGTCTCTTGACATTTGGCAGACCCTTCTTTGTCGAAATCAGGGATGGTTCAATTTGGTTCTAAGAGAATATCCTTCCAGTCATTAGCTGATGCCAAATGCGTCCCTACTGCGAAATGACAACAGGTCCATTCACGGTTATTTTTGTACACTTCCAAAATTCTCCTGCGAAGGGGGGAGGGGGGCACATTAAACTGACCTTGTGTCACATCTTACTGTCATGGTAAACATGTAACGAAAAAGCTTTTTGTTTCATTTGGCATATTTTGATTCTAGAGTCTGGTTTGCTAGGAAGCGCGACCATTTTGTTTGAATTAGGTATAGTTCAGTTCAGTTCAATTCTAGGAGGACATTCTTCCAGGTATTACGTCTTCTTTTGAGAAAGTTGGTTTATTGATGGTCACCTGAGGTGCCTCTACCAGGGAATGCTTATGGGTCTGTTTTTGGTGATTTTTTGTAGCTTTTCAGATTACCCCATCTGGGAGCTAAATTTATGACCATATTAAACTGACTTCATGTCTAACTGCAAGTGGAAAGCAGGTAAAAAACAACAAAATGAATGTTTGGCATCATCCTGACAATCTAGGAGTTGAATTACTCTCATTAGACACTTTTTGGTATTGGATCAGCTTTTTAACCAGACAAAACCGACTTTTTTTTCGGCTTTTTCTGACTGTTTATGTAAACAGCCATAAGATACTGAAGCGCTTATCCAATCAAAAAGTTAGAAAAGCAGATGACAATTTAGCTTGTAAATTTATTAAATCGTAAATTGGTAAAAAAGGGATGAAAAACCCCGAATAGCCAAGTAATAACTGTTACCAAAGGCAATAAAAATAGATTAGGGTTAGGGTAAAACACGGTTCGGTTTTTGTCTGGTTCAAAAGCTGGACCAGTACCGAAAAAGAATAATTTTTTTATTTAACTTTCTTGTGACAAAAATAATTAAAGCAGTTGTTTCATAAATTTTCTTCATAAAAATAAACATACAGTAAGTGTTTTTCTCGCTTTAAATGTTGTTTCATTATTTTTTTTTTGTGTGAACGTCGCCTCCTTTTGATTTTGACGCCGGTTCGTTTTCATTCGTTTTTTTTTTGGGGGGGCTATTTACTAAATTCTGCGTCGGCAAATGTCAGTTTTGTCTGGTTCAAAAGCTGTACCAGTACCCACTTTTTTGTCAGAATGAGTTTATTGTCGGTTGCCCAAAGCGCCACTACTGGGGAATGCTGACAAGTCAATTTACAACTATTTTTGTACTCTTCCAGAGTGCCTCTAGTTGGTGAGAGTGACCTTCACCAAGCTGGGGACAAATTTTTCCTGATTCAAACAATCTAACCCGAGCTCAATGAGTGACCCAAAATGTCACATTTTCTGTAGTATAGGTATATATATAGAGAGAGAGGGAGGGAGAGAGAAAGAGAGAGGGGGAGGGATAGATAAATATGTATGTGTGTTATTAAATCTATGTTGCTTTATATATAAGGGAAACAAACTTGTTCATGAGTACAATAGTCAGACAATATTTTATGACCATGTGGACATAAAACTGTCAGTTACACTAGAATTTTGATTCTCGTGTCATTGGTGATAATAATGTTTTATGTGTATATACTGCCGTGCATATCCAGCATTGCCTAGGGAAATTAAATAAAAATGTGAAAGCACAGTATCATTTGTCTTTAATAGCATGTTAATAAAATATTTACCTTTAATATACAGGGTGTCCCAGAAGTCGCACACCATGCTGGCTTTCAAAAATATACCGTTATTGATTAACAAAACAAACCTTTTTTTTATTTAATAAAACAAACTCTTTATTGATTTCAGAAACAATTTTATTGAGAATAATGATAACTAATGCTCAAATTGAGCATCCTCTGAAACCCAACTATGTAGAAATCTGCAGATATTTTATATTCTAGAATTTACTTTCTTAGCGATTATGTGTCTGAGGACATCTTTCCTCTCTATTGTGGATGTTGTATTATCATGGATAATACATATGTGCGTTAGACGAAAGGACAATAGTGAAGAAACAATTAGATTTACATACATACATTTATTCAAAGATAACCAGTTTGTTGAAGACAAACATAAAAAGAATTACAGAACGTGTTTATAGGTACACAATATGATATACAAAGAAAAGAATAACAGGCATAGGTACAAAAGAAGGCATACATTTAGGTCCGAAATACTCACTTTATTGTACGAATGAGATATGGTTCAGTTCGGTCGTAGGCAAACCGTATCTCCTCCGAAATACAATAAGAAAGAACACATATCGTATGCGGGAGCAATGAATAAGTAAAGATTACTTTTGTGTTGTGTGTTTCTGGGAGTATATGCGATAGCTATCAGTAGATGTAACCAAAAGGTAATGCCTGCTAAAGTTTTAGAAGGCATTCTCCCACGAAAGGCTGAACGAAATGTCTGTCTGCTTTGAAGGACATGCCAGAAAGAAGCTAAGATCCACGCACGAGTGAAACAGGATTATAAACCCTTGTGTGGGAGAGCTCACTCTCTAACAATAGTCGAGAATCAATGCAAGGGAGATAACTCAAATAATTCTGGACTAACACATGCATCAATTCTCTTCATCAAACTGTCTTTCACGATATGTCCTCTGACAATCAATCCGAAAGAGTCTGGGCTATTTTAAAAGTTAGGTGGTTTTGTTTCTGTTTGGCTAAGATATGGTTCTGTGCAGTTTTAGGGGTCCACCCTCCCAGGATTTACCTTCTCCTTTTGAGGAGGGGTTAGTTTATTGTTAATCACCTAAGATGTTCTTACTGCTCAAGCATTTTTTGTAGGCCACAGTGCACTTTATCTAGTGCACTGGCTTTTCAATTTCAACATGACGTCGTGTCTAACCTCCGGAGGAGGTAAATAACTTCAGGGGGTAATCTTTTGTCACTAAGTTGTTCTTGCATTCTTCCTTCGGCATCAAGAATGTAGCAACGATTCTGATATACAAAAGATTTAAGATGTCTCTATCTAAGGGGATAAGATCTGGTGTTCAGGGTGGTCACTCTACATGATCCCTTAGAGAAGGTCTTATTCAAGTATTTATGCACACAATTTGAAAAGTGTGCTACATACTGCTTAAAAGAAAAGTTGTGTTATTAATATGGGAAGAAGATTTGCACCAGCTATAAATAGTGACATTATCATTGAAAAAGTAACAGCTAATGATTTTCTCTTCTTAGATTCCATCACAAACCATGATCTATGAATTATTCTGGAGGTGTCCCTCCTTATTCCAATTGGTCATTGACTATTGGCCATACAAATGGAAAGTGTCTTCATCACTGAAGAATATTGAATGATCCATATTTGCATGCATCTATTTACAGCATCCAAATCGTCTATCTATATCAGCATTATGGAGAGTTCCTATTTTACATACCAGCATGTAAAACAGACGTTAAACCGAATATAATAATGATGAGACCCTGTTTTACTTGCCATGAAAACTATGGTGTTATGTACACATGAACGCTGTGCTCATCCACACAGTGTTCCTAAGAAGTGAAGAGTGAATACAACAGTAATTTTACTCAATTGTTGCAATTATCTATGCCATTCTCTCTGCTGAAAATGTCTTAATATAACTAAAAATACTTGACAAAATCAATGTTTTATTTATTTGAATACATACCACTTGTTTTTCCACCCTACCCCCCATGTTTTTGTTTTTATTCCTTGAGCAAGTTTGTCGATTCTTCATCTAAATATAGCACAAAAGAATCCTTTAAATGTGAAGGTAAATGAAAGCTTATTTCAGAAGCAGCACAACAGGCAACTCTTTTGAAGACCCTCAGCACCCCGTCATCTCTACGCGTTTAGTCTACTTAATTCAGAAAAGGCATAAATGAATATATACATCGATGTCTATCGTCTCTTTATTTCCTTTCATTTACCTAGTGTTTGTTTGTTCGTCTCTCTGTTAACAGCATCACACCATATCAGAACTTCATTAGAAGTTCACTCAAGATCTATAGTTATCTTGAAATAAGAAAGTATTAGTAATTTAAGACAGTTATGCCCTCCCCCCTCCCCCCAAAAAAACCTACTGCAAAACACGGCCACACATAAACAAAACTTCAACACTGAATAGCGAATAAAGTGGTAATAAATCAATTTAGCTAAAAAAAATAAAAATGTGTATTTGCTGAGCAGACAAAAATGCTCAACACTTAACGGAAGAATAGTTGTTCTATATTAAATAATCCTAAATATGAGTTATCGGTAAATAAGCATTATCGGTTTCTATTCATTCTAACACATTGTGATGAAAAGAAAAGGTCGAAAACTGTCCTTATAAAATATAGCAGGATTTATTTGCATGAAACAACAATGCAGCAAATATGCACAGATGTTAAAACTTCCTATAAGTGAATATAAAAAAGGTGAACTTACCTGCATTTGTTTTGGTAAGAACATATTCTCCAAATATCTTGTCTCAAAAGCATGGAAGCATGGCAACAGAGCTGGCAACTGACCATGATGTTGTCACATCGACCATCAAGCTAAAAAAGCAGGAAAGAGGAAGTGAGCTTCTGTGCCATGCCTTTTATATGGGTGACCATGTGGCTAGATCACACTCTATCGTTACGTGATAATTGACTTCACATATATGAAAAAGCAGATGCAATTTTTTTAATCTATTACATTACTGTATATATATATATATATATATATATATATATATAATATATATATATATATATATATATATATATATATATATATATAGGAAATGAGGGTTAAAACAATACTCTTCCGTAAAAAGAATTGCATACTTTTGGTTATGAGTATCATAAAAAAGAATTAATAAATAGCTTCATTTAAATACGATATAATTTCTCCCACTACTACTAGCAGTTTCGTTTTCTGAATCGGAAGAGTACTGGATGCAAATCACTGAGGTCATCGTTTCAGAACTTCTTGATACGTCTAGTCACCCTGATGAGTCATGTCTGTGGATAACTAAATTATATATATATATATATATATATATATATACACATATGTAAGTAAGATAGTAACTAAATTATATATATATATATATATATATATATATGTGTGTGTGTGTGTGTGTGTAAGTAAATTTCGCGTACAACAAAATCGTAGGATAAATTTCAGAGGAAACATTTTTTAATCAATGAAACGGGAGGGTGGAAAAAAAAGTGAAAATTGCTAAAATTTTCCTTATGGCCTTATCGTCTGACCTTCTAAGAGGAAACGTCAGAATGATAAAGTAAAACCTAAGAAAATAGAATGAGATATGAGGGGAACAATTTTCTTTGAGCTGGAGAAAACGATTGATTAGTTTAATGTTTTTTCTTTCTTTGGGGGGGTAGGGTACGGTTTTGGTACAGTTTACAAAAAAATAAATAAATAATGAGCCCACGTTACTCCCCCTGTCGACTATTTAATTAAATATCTTTAAAGAAAAAAATGCTGCCTATATATATATATATATATATATATATATATATATATCATGGACTCTCCCGTCGATTTCGACGTATGAGGTCTTGACAACTCAAAATTTGTTTAGTCTACGATGGATGTAGCATGCTTACATTTACTCAATCGTAAATGGCATTTGAGTCCAGCGAGAGATTTGCAAACCAGCCCGCAATGGATGCAAGAAGGAAGATCTTGAGAAAAATCGGCTGGGATACTTGTAGATGTTTTTGTTCTTTCACGTCTTTCGCGCTGTTGATCAATGGCAGTTACAGAGAACCGCCTGATGCCCCTCTGGCAGTCAGATCGCCATTCCTTCCGTCGAGAAGCAAGCTGTTCAAAATCACGATAAGCAATATTGATAGATGTCAAATTCATCTTCAACTTGTCCCTAAAGCGAAGCAGCGGTCGACCCACATTTCGCCTTCCACTGTTGAGCTCGCCGTACATCAGTTGCTTTGGTATTCTATCATCTTCCATACGTAAGACATGTCCTGCCCAACGCAGTTGTGATTGCATCAAAAAGCTTTCAATTCCGCCAATACCGCAGCATGTAAATAGGTCCGCATTAGACATCCGATTTCTTAGGGTGACACCACAAATCGTTCTAAGGCAATTTTTGTGAAAGACATCAAGCTTCTGAATGTGGCTGCAATAGACTGTCCATGATTCCGATCCATAAAGCAGGGATGTTAGCACAACTGCTCTATACACAAGTACTTTTGTTCTCAAACTTATCCCCCTGTCCTTCCATAACCGATGACGCAGTTTTCCAAAGGCAGTGGTTGCTTTCGCAATTCGGTTAAAGATTTCGTCATCAAGGGAGGCACTCCAATTTATCTTACTCCCAAGATAAGTGAAGTTTTTCACATATTTCAGATCTTTACCGTCCACTTGGATTGGAATATCTGGAAAACAGTGTACTGGTGGTCGTTGCTTTACTGGTGGCCGTTGCTTCACACCCTGAACTTGTTTAGGTATGAGGCGAGGTTGGTGAATCACTTCTGTTTTCTTGATGCTGATTGTCAGACCAAAAGCCTTGCAAGCAGCCGAAAACCTGTCCACAAGCAGTTGCGCTTCCTCCCGAGATGTTGCACAAAGTGCAGCGTCATCTGCAAACAAAAGATCCCTGATGACAGTTTGTCGAAGAAGGGTCTTAGCTTTGAAACGTTGCTGGTTGAAGAGACCACCACTTGTTCTAAATTTAAACTTCACTCCAGTATCTATATCAGCGAAAGCATATCTCAGCATAACTGAAAAGAACAAAGCAAATAGCACAGGTGCCATTACGCAACCCTGTTTGGTACCATTTGTCACATTGAAAGGTTCTGAAGACTCTCCATTTGAAACAACCGATGCCTTCATTCCATCATGGAAAGAAATAATTACATTCAGCATGTTGTCAGGTATTCCCAGCTTGTCCAACACTTTCCAGAGGGCTTCGCGGTTTACTGTGTCAAAGGCCTTTGTAAGGTCAATGAAAACCATATACAACTCCTCGTTCTTTTCCCGAACTTTCTCGGCAACCTGGCGGAGGGAAAAGATCATATCGACAGTACCCCGACCAGCACGGAAACCGCACTGAGATTCGGGATAGATATCATCAACAAGATGTTTAATTATTCTGTTGAGAATAAGCCTTGCCAAGACCTTCCCTGCAATTGACAAAAGTGAGATGCCTCGATGGTTGTCACAGATGTTTCTATTGCCTTTATTCTTATACAAGTGTTAAATTAATGCATCCTTGAAATCCTGAGGGACATTTCCACCTTGCCAGATCTTCACAAAGAGACTGTGCAGCTTCTTCACTAGTGTCTGGCCACCGTACTTAAACACCTCAGGAGGTAAGGTGTCTTTCCCTGACCTTTTGCCTGATGACATTTGCCTAATAGCAACGAAAACTTCATGTATCGCTGGAAGGAAGGAGAGTTCAGGAATCTCAGGTCGTTCAGTGATAGATGAAAGTATTTCTTCATCAGTTGTGGAAGTATTGTTTAGGACCGCTTCGAAGTGCTCCTTCCAGCGATTCAATATATCCGCTCTATCATTTATCAGTGTGCCATCATTTGCAGATACGGGAGAAACGCCAGATTCGTGCGGTCCAAAAACTTTCTTAATACCTTCATAAAAAACTTTCAAGTCTTTTCTGTCAAATGCTTCTTGCATTAATTTGGCATGTGAGGACCACCATGCCTCTTTCATCTGCCGTAATGCTTTCTGGACTTTACTTTTGCATTCCTTGTACAATTTCCTCTTTAGTGTTGAGTTCTTATCATCAATCCAGGTTTTATGAGCCTTATGCATTTCATTGATCAACTCTTGGGCCTCAACATTCTGGTCATCGAACCAGTCCTGATGTTTACGGACAGGTAATCCCAAAACCTCCAATGCAGATGTGTGAATTACGTCCCGCAAGGACTTCCAGGAAGATTCGATATCATCGGTTATCTCAACAGAATCCAATGAGCGATCAAGACAGTGCTGCCCGCTGAACGGTATTCTTTAATGGTAGAATGTTTATCTGTTTAGGGACAGAGGAGCGTTCCACTCGTCTGTGCTGTAAACGAAAAGACGTTTTACTTCGAAGCAAGGCATGATCTGAAAGATAGCAACTTGTATGGAACGAACGAGTGATACGAAAGTCCCCAAGGTCACGTCTCTTGGTGATGATGTAGTCAATCAAATGCCAATCCCTAGAACGAGGGTGCATCCATGTAGTCTTGTGGGAGTTTTTCTGCTGGAATACAGTGTTGGTAATGCACAGATTATGCAGGTAATGTCATCAAGCGATCCGAAAACCCCTTTGGAAGGGTCGGCAATGACTTTGCAAGATTGGACTTGATAGCAAATCCTACTCCAGAATGTCGAGGCTCCTCTGGGCCTTTGCCACTCCAGAAAAAGGTATAACCACCCTTTTCTTCTGTCAGTTGTGAATTTCCAGCCAGGCGAGTTTCACTAAGGGCGGCAATATCGATGTCAAACCTTTTAAGCTCAAGTGCGACAAGAGCCGTTCTACGTTCTGGCTGAGTATCATTGTCAAGTAGAGTACGGACATTCCAAGATCCAAAATGAAAGTTTTTACTTCTTCTGTTATTGGGACTGCATGTTGGATACCCAGACAGCTGCAGTTGGCTGCCAAGGGTAATGATGAGCAAGCATATGTTTAGGGCTCCTTTTATCGCCCCCTCCCCAGCATAGGGAAAGCAGTGCTATCCCTAAACAGGGCTGCTTTGTCACCGATAGAGGACACGGACTGCACAATTGCTCAAATGTTTGGGCAGAACGGCCATCACCCACCGGCCGCCAAAGTGTAGAGATCGAGCTAAGAACTTCCAGTAATATCCTTTACCTGTTCCCGTCGCCTTACCTATCGCCTGTGGACTTTTTTTTTTTTTTTTTTTTTTTTTTGTGTGCAGGACTTTGGTATAAACTTAAGTTGTCAAGAAACCCACACAAAAGATTTGTTTATAGTGGTGAAAGCCTGTGTAAATACTATCCACACTTTTTGGACCTTTTCATAAACCCAAGTCGGTGCAGAAAAATCGCCACAGATTAAGCAAGAAAAGACCTCAGGTTTAACATCAGAGTTTTCCATCTCCTAGATACTTGTCTTAACAAAGACTAAGGGAGGTATCTTGCCCAGTGGTATTAACGCGCCCCCAGACACTATCCTGGGAATTTTCATAACCCGGCACCATATATATATGTCCATACATATATAGATACAGACCACTACCCAGTGGCAGGGGGTTAGATTGGTGAGCGCGGGACATATCTGCATGCCAGCAGGCCCTGCACACTGCACCTCTGGGGTTCTAACCTACTCCGAGATCTCTAGTCTATTAGCCTGGGGCCGCAAGGCGCCCAGTTACCATAGTGTACCACAGGGAGGTCAGACTAGAGTCTTGTCTGGGGATAGGCTATGTACCAGCAGGGGAGACTTACTCACTCGGCTCCCTTTTCGCTCAGCTAGTGGGCTATCTGGCGGCTAAGCAAAGAGTAAGAGTAGGAAGCACATGCAACTACAAGTACGCTCCACTGTTGTACTAGACGCATCACGCAGACCTGTGGATAACTCCACCACACCATATATATATATATATAGGATAGAATAAATTATAGAGGAACTGTAATAATAATTGATAGTTACTTTATATAAAAAATATATTTAGGAACTAAAATATGTCATAGTTTGCATTAATAAAAAAGTTGTACATAAACGCTTTTTTCTATTTTAAAATTTTTAATGTTCTGTTCTTTTTATGAAAAGATAAATGCCAAATTTTTCAAATTGAATTAAATTTATCAAATCGACAATGAGAAAAAGGAAATCGGTTGTTTTTAATTCAAACATATTTTTTTATATTTTAATATGCTTTTAAAAATGTTGCTAATGTTGGACTATAATTGCCAGAAGAAAACGGGTTTATCTCAGCTGTTTTGTATTGAATTTCTACTTTAACTTTGGTGTGAGTTTCTTGGCGTTTCCCAAGAAAAATGAGTGCGTAAGGTACATAATATTTATGAATTTCATCATTCTGGACTGAATTTTGAACTTCAACCGATAATAAAATGTAAGCAATCAAATACCGCAAATAACATTCATTGTATGAACATGTCCATGCTAAACCAGCATTATGCCCCTCTCAACATAGATCGACCCCAGCTTGCTAGAAAGTCCCAATAGTGATGATTTCAGTTTGCTTAGTGTTATTTTTGGCCATTTTCTTAAAATGTTGTTATAAGAAAATTTATAGTGTCATTTTTAACACTAGCAGCATGTTAGTAAAAAAAACAAACAATAACTCTATTTCACATATGCGTTAATCAGGCCCAAACTTAAATTCCGCTTATAGCTTCCACTTGTTTGAAAATCGCTATGATATTAAATTTGAAAACTTATATCTCTATCTCTACAAAGTTAGGTATGTTTATCTATTTGTATGTACACGATTAACTCTTAAACTAATTAACTGATCATTAACAATTTTGGAACACAGCTGCAAGGCTAAGTGGTCCAAATGTGGGCTACATTTAGTTTAATTTATTTTTATGCAAAGGAGGTAAAGAGCCATTAGTGAAAATTTAGATATCTCTGATTTTTGTTAAATTTTAACAATAGGTATTAAACATCAATTGATACGTATTGCCCAAATTTCAGTTTCCTTGGAGTATTTTAAAGGGTTTTTAGGGGGCATAATATGGACCCAACTTCCCATTGGAAAATTAAAATATTTCAGATTTGCATTAAATTTGATCCATAGTCATTAGACACCAAGTAAGATTCCCTAAATAGTAAATTCTTGTTACAAATTCTTAAGCTTAAGCCTTAAATTTTAGACTTTTTCTACAATCCAAATCATGGAATCGATTTTGATTAAAATTAGAATAAGGATTCTAGACATAAGGTTTAGTATCATTATATCTTGATGTTAATCTTTGTAAGAGGATATAAAAGTTGTGCTGTTTTGTTCCTGAAATTAATTTTACCTGTCCTTAGACAGATATTCTTTTAGCTCCTAATAAAATATATCGACTCGCTATTGCTCAAGAGTCTTCTTACTTCAATTTTTGTTTCACTTATTGAAGCCATTTCCTTCTTTTTGCCCTTTTTATAAATTTCTAGTAAGAAAACATTTACATTTTTGAAAATAATTTATTGAAGGAATATATTTCATTATAAAAACCGGTTTAGCAATAAAATCGATAAGACCTCTTACAAAATGTTATAATTAAAATCCCATAAATACTTTCGAGTTTTGTTTTTTAATAAATATGGTACAAAATTTTTTTTTTTTTAAAAGCATCTTTCGCATGCTGGTCTTCCACCCTTTTTTTATCGAATTTTTGTGAAGTTTAATTGAATTACAGTATTGTTTTGTTATTACATTAATTCAATAAAATTGTTTAGAATTATAACAAACTTAAAAAAATTAATTAAAACATTATTATTAGGGCAGATGAAATATTTATCTCTAATTTTGAAGAGTCTTTTGAAAGGGGAGATAATTCAAACTGTTTTTTTGTTGTAACCATAACCCATAATGAAAATCGAAAGAATTAATAAGAAAATAATTTTTTTAAGTATGTACTTATGCAGTTTACAGATAGGACTGAACTAATAACATTATAATTTAGAAAGCCATTCTTAACATGCGAAGGTGGGGGCTTGATTACTTATTCTGTTTATTAAATTGTTAGGTGAAAGTGCAGAATAGTTAATTAACATAAGTACCCGTTTTAAAATTTATTTTCTTACTAGTTCTCTGGAGTTTCCTTATGGGTTATGGTTACAACAAAAGAAAACAATTTGAATTATCTACCCTTTCAGCTGACTCTTCTAAATTGAAAATGAAAATTTCATCTGCCCCAATCATACAGAAGCACCAAAAAAAAGTCACGTTTGAAAGTGAATTATCACAGACATACGATATGTTGTCTGGTAATTTCATGATATGTATTTATCTAGAAACAGAAATAACTTTCCCTTAGACCGAATAGTACGGACTAAAAGTGCTTTCACTATTATTGCTATCTACCACTTAGTGTCAAATTTAACTACATGCGAAGCAGGTTAGGAATGTGGACCTCACAATTTGAAGGGCCTTAAAAGAAGTTGGAATCCATACAAGAATGGAGATTTAGTTGTGTGGGCTTTTATAATTCTGTGATATTCTTTTTATTACTTAGATTGCTATTGTCATCTTCGCTATTATTTTCACAGGCTTTCGGCCGATACACTTGAAGAAGGTAAGAGGTTGCATCTTCTACCTGGTTATGACTGTGGCTAAGATCAAAGTGTAGTATCTGTTCCGATGGATACTGCACCCCATAGACTGGTATTGTCTTGGCCTTCGGGGCTTGATTTACACCGGTCTATGGGTCTGTCCTGTGCAGTTCTAGGAGGTCCACCATCCCAGGCTTCGCCTCCCCTCTTTGGGGAGGAGTAAGTTTATTGCTTACTGTCTGAGGCGCCCCTACCGGGGAATGCCGATGGGGCTGCCCAGGCAATTTTTAAACCCCACTTTCCCGACCCGACCTTGGGTTACATCTTACTTGTGGGAGTAAGATAAAAACTGGCCTTGTGCCTAACTCCTGGAGGGGAGTAAATCAACACTCTACACCCCATAGATTAAATGAAGGGTTCAGTTCGAAATTCCGTATAGGTTCCCCAGTTTGACTCGTAGGTTCGCAAGTTCGAAAATTACAACCAAAATGAATGCACTAGTCCGAATAATCCAAATGATAGAAATTATTAATCCTTATCTAAAAAATTCCAAACTATTTGTTTTTAATTTCACTTTTTTTAAACAACAAGTCCTCAAACATAATAATACCCTTTCCGGTTTAATATTTTCTATTATTAGCCAACCGAATAACATACTTAAAATAATCTGAACCTTTACACTACCAGCAAGAAAAATAATAAATAGACATAAAAATAAGTCAAGATTGATTTTTTTTTACTCAAATCATCGTACGTATTTGACATCCTTTTTTTTTAAATTAAAAATGAAACTTTGTTTCTTTATTTATTTTAGATATTCGAACTATTTTAGATCTATGCAGAGAGGGGAACTATTTTTAATTTTGTATCCTTATAGAAAACTCATAAACAGTTTAAGTAGGTTAAAAAGACAAAATATTTTCGTTTGATCAGTGGTCGTGTGGATAAAGCGTTTGCCTTCAGTTCCAATATTTTATGCCATCTTTCAGAGTTCGAATCTCACACTAGAAAATCGTTTTTTTTTAAATTATTTTGCTACAGCATTCCGGTTATCGATCATCGTCATAATCGTTTATATTCTAACGATTAAAAGTAAAAGAAATTCATTTGAACTGATGTGCAGAAGAGAAAGGTTTGAGAAACCCGGCGCTCAAGGGTACTTCAGCTAGTAAAATATATAGTAAAGTGCTTTATTAAATGTGATGAAATTAAAGGAGATTCCTGTTGATATTGAAAGGCATTATAACATTTGATTAAAGGATAACTAGTAATGCGAATTAACTTTACTGATTCATTTATTGTAGCCTTAGGGCAGGACTCATGAAATCTATATTATGCTGTTTATATCAAAACATTTTAATTGTTCATTTGGTGAAGCGGAATTGAAAATGAAGTCCATTTTAATCCGATTATTCTAAATGCAAGAAATGAGAGGAAGGGGTTAAACTTTACAAAAGAAAGGGTTTAATAGCTGTAATTAAGGATAACAATATAAAATATTCATCTTTGTTTTTATTTATTTATTCATTTTGATGGCATATCAACCCATGTGGAGTGATTTAATTCTGAAATGGGTGGTGAGGCTCCAATTAGGGAGCTTTGGGGAGTGTGGAGTCACACAGGAGTTACCATTACTCCCAGGTCCACTTTGACCTGGAATGATAGTACAGTACTCTGGTTGCTGGAGTTTTTTCTCTGCTTTGCTTCTTCAATTCTATCATCGTCCTTGATATGGTAACTCTACAAAAAAAAAATAATGAGTTGAACTGTTTTTGTGATCAAGGTTCCTGTCATACGAGCTGAAACAATTTGCCATTTTTCAAACTCGGGTCACGCATTTTTACCCTAATTTTACCAAATCTTACAGAAGAATTACAAATATAAAGTCAAGCAGATACAAAATAAAATCTCTACAATTAAATTTAGATCAATATCTCGGTATAATAGGTCATTGAAATATCAGAGTGAAATGTGTATGGTTGCAATTATTTTGTCCAACCCCTGTATGTTCATTTATAAAAATATCTTATCATTGATGAAAAAATAAATCATAGCTCCAACTTAATGATCACCCAATCAATCAGTATCGATGACATATCATTAAAGGAGTTCCGACAACATTGTCGGTTGAACAGCCAATCGTTTTTTAATCTCTCCGCATTTACGTCAGAACATCTTTTGCCATTGTTTTCGAAATCGATTCCCGAGCTTCCGACCAGACCCACTTGTATCCTCTCCCAACCAATGATGAGGTCTCCACGTCATCAATAAAATTCTTCAATAGAAAAAAAAATTATTTTTATTCTTTATCTTTTTTATTTTTTTATTTAGATACATCCATGCATTTTCATGAACGGCTTTGTCCGTCATTTTGTTGGTCTGTCACATTAAAGTTTGAAATTGTATTTTCATAAATAAAATGCACAGATTAAATGGATACATCTTATTATAGATGTGTCCTAGCGTCTTTCTAAAAATCTCTGTACAGCTGTCAGTCTGTCACGTTTAAGTTGGAAATCACATTTGTGTCAGTCTGTCACATTTAAATTTAAAACAGGATTTTCGTTGCTCTGTCAGGCTTTAGTTTGTAATAGCATCTTCGTTGGTCTATCATGCTTATGTTTAAATAACAGTTTTTTTGGTCTGTCATGCTTAAGTTTAAAAACAGTATTTTCGTTGGTCTGTCATGCTTATGTTTGAAATAGCATATTTGTTGGTCTGTCATGCTTAAGTTTAAAAACAGTATTTTCGTTGGTCTGTCATGCTTATGTTTGAAATAGCATATTTGTTGGTCTGTCATGCTTAACTTTGAAATAGCATTTTTGTTGATTCAGCATACTTAAGTTTGAAACAGTATTTTCGTTAGTCTGTCATTCTTAAATTTGAAATCGAATTTGTCTTGGTCTGTCACGCTTACGTTTGAATTTGCATTTTCTATGCTAAACGTGCAGATTGAATAGCCGCATCTCAGAAAATCCTTTCTTGTTTTACTCTTGTTTCTTTATGGCAACGCAACAGTTTGTAGATACTACATTGCCTGTTTTCATCTCTCTCTCTCTCTCTTTCTTTCTCTCTCTCTCTCTTTCTTTCTCTCTCTTTCTTTCTCTCTCTCTCTCTCTCTTTCTTTCTCTCTCTATCTCCGTCTATCACGTGAAAGAAATCTAAAAATAATCTTTGAAATAATCAATTGAAGACGTGTGTTCTTCCTTTAAAGAATGCCCAACCATTGGGACACACTCTAATAAATGCTAATCAATGGAAGCTCTTCTGTTTGCCAAGAGTTTCTCTTCGAATGGGTTACATTTTTTTTATTTTTTATTTTGCATCCATCTACTCTCATGTGCAAGTGGTTTCCGAAAAAGAGGAGAAATCTAGTTTGCCATTTCTTAAACTTCGATAGAAACCAGGGTTGCAGAGTCAGAAGGAATAAAGTCCGACCCAGACTCTGACCCCTAGAATTCCAAAATATCCGATTCTTTATTTTAAAGTATTCAGATTGTCTGTTGATTCTTCGGAAATTAAAAAAACCCGACTCCAACTCTTAATATTGTTACCAGTCCCACTCCAGCTCCCTCTGGCTCTGAACCCTTGGAAGAAACAACTACTCATGCACACATAAACACCCGTTCGTATATACTAAAATAAAAAATGAAGAACCACGGAGGAGTATAATGTTCGATAAATTTGCACTGTGAAACATATTTACATCATTAACAGGTTTCGTACTTTGTTCTTCATTTTGGGTAGCTTATATTTTCACAACGTTTTCACATTTGAACCACTTACTTTTTCACTGGCAGTAATCTTCTGGAACCTTTAATTAATCCACTCGGGTAGATTTCTCTCATTCCATATTTCATACCTTTAAAGGACTATGCCAAGATGCACTTGAAGAAAGACAAAACTTGTGGAAATGGCCACAACCAAGATGAGGAAAACAATCTGAAACAAGTATTAATATAAATAAGCAAAAATATTGCCAAATACTATGTGAATATATTTATATATGATTTATTATTAGTTGTTAATAAATATTATTTCAATGTACGCATACACATATATTTCATCTTCACCAAGACTCATCAGTGTGGATATATATAATTGTTCAATTTGAACCTCAGACACTATTTATCATTGACAGTCAAGATCTAATGTTCTAACGAATGCGACCACTGTGACAGACGTATGAAAATGAGAGAGAAATAAATCCTATTTATTGTTAAGAACATAGTAGGTTTCAAAGAGTATTCTATTTCCAAGAGAAAAAACTTTGCATTATAGCTTATATTGAAACTTTTCATATTTTCCTTCAGAGTGCTCGCTTCTTAAGGGAGCTTGAATAATTAATTATTATTTTGAATAAATCTTAATATCCACATACATGTATGTTTTATCTTCACCAAACATCATCAGTATGACTATATACAACTCTTTTGCCGTTATATATATAAAGTTGTTGTTCTTGATTATGTGTTTGTTCACAAACTCCCCCATCGGGTTTTTAATAGATTGATATTCTGAAATTACATTACCCAGGGTCTTTGGATAAGTATATTTCATTGTGGTCCAAAAGGGATACAACTTTATTGTAAAATCTGCATTCATGCTTGACATCCATAAAAAGGAAATACTTTATTTTATTTTATTTATAATTTGAAAATTATAGAAATTACAAAATAAGAAAAGAAGTGTTAATAAGGGGTTCGGAATTAGGGTAGAGTACACAAAGATTTCCAGGAAATGCTGGGTGTACCTCGAGACGGTTCAAGACTATAAATTTACTCTACATTATTTCAATAAATCTCACTTTACTTCAAGACTCTCTCACCCAATACTGAGTACATACTCGGATCCCACCACCAAAATTGTATAAAATGCAAAAAATAATAATTAAAATGCTAATATCTCATAATAGGCTAGGGGCAGGAAGATATAGGATTCCTCGTTCAATTCCGGCAACGTCAGTTTTTCTTTTCTATATATGTATATAAATCTACTTACATATTTATTCTAAACATACATGGTCATGAAAAAATCTATCTTTTAGCATGTTTGCTGATTAATAGCATATATATAAATCCTAAAATACATTTTTCAATGCATAAAGACTAATCTTCAGTGATGCATTGTCTTCATTGCCAATTTTTTCTTGTCCAACAAAGCAATGAAATGATACAGGTTCAGCGAAGTAACACTCAATATTACTGGTACTTCTAGCAATTCTTTCAATAGGGTGTCTTCCCCCTACACTAGTGCCAGTGTTAGAAATAAAAAAAATACATGTACCTCAATGCACTTTGAGCAAAATGTAGTGAGGTACATGTCCTTTTGTGCTCAACCCATAACACCATGTTATTTTTTATTTTTATCCCTCACATTTTATAATATTCAGTTTAGGGAGGGGGCCTAAGGATGTACTCATCATTGATTGGATTCGATTTGTTTATATAGACCATATACAAATTATTTTGGTAAATTTATAGTTTTCAACACTTTTGAGGTACATCCGGCGTTTCTGGGAATCAAAGCTCCAACCCATTACCATTTCTATTCTTATTTTTTAATTTCTATAATTTGAAAGTTAAAAATCAAATAAAATAAAGTAAAAAAGTCTTATTTTCCAGTTATGGATGTCACACATGAATAGAGATCTGACAATATTATTGTACCCCCCCCCCCATTTGATCAAAGTAAAATATACTTATAATAGTACCCGAGGTAATGTAGTTCCAGAATATATATCTAGCTTAAAAATCTTAAGCCTGGTGCTACCAGATCAGGCTGTCTGAAAATACTGGCTTCCTGGCCTAAAATGAATCAAACATTGACTTATTGTTTTTTCCTTTCCCTTTTGCAAAACTCAATCATGTTCTGCAAAGCCAAAAACAAAAACAACAATTTTCCTCTGCAAAGCAACCAAATCAAACATTATAAATAAATATTTGAAGACATGAAGAACTTGAAGCGTAAAAACTTTTACCATAATGACTGAATTTTGCATTAAAAAACCCGAAAAGGGTTGATATGTCATAAAACAAAACAACCAAACCAAACCAAAATCCTAGGAGTTCATGAATAAACAAACAAATAGTAACAAATAGTAACTCAAATTTGAGAAAGAGAGAGCGAAAGAGATTTCAACTATATAATAATCATAAAATAAATATTTAAAACAATGGAAATCCAATTTAAAAAATAATCATTTTAAAATAGTCTGTCTTCTTTCTTTATTGCACTTATTAGTGAAATTTATAACGAGTTTATTTGTTGTGCAACCAACAAGACAATAGCACACTAATATAATGGAGATTTCGGGTCTGTATGTTTTTATTTTATCCAAACTCAGAATATTCTTTAAAAAGAATATGCATTGTATTTAACTCGCTGTACTTACCCGGCGTTACCCGGGAGTCGGTTTTACTTTCATTATTGTTTCTTTTGTTTTTTTGTTTTTTTGTTTTTTCTTTCATACACTGTTTATTTTTTTTAATCAAAATTTTTTTCTCAATAGGATTTCGAAAGTTAAATTTAATTATTTGAATACTGTTTACTCATTAAATCGCAGATTGAACCAACTTATTATGAAACTATTGGTAACTTTTTAATTAAGGTAATGTTGTTTTAATCTCTATAAATGGTTGGATGTAAATAGCTTCCAAAAATCATTTTATGCCTCAGGATTTGCAAGAAAATTTAAAGCAGGTAATGGTTTTTTAGTCGGCAGTTCAAATGCTTCCAAATTCCTTTAATGTTAAAGGGTCACAAAGTAATTCATTATCTTTTTTAAACTATCAACAAAAGAATAAAATGGCTGACTTGTTTACAAAGAAACTGAAAATAAATTATGCTTTAAATAGAATTTTTTAAATGTCGTTTTATTTTATCATCATATTCGGTTTAAAGTCTGTTTTACATGCTGGCATGTATTGGACGGCAGCAGCTATTGTAGTTTGATTTCAATAAATATTAGATTAATAATAAGTAAAAAAAAATTCAATGTGTAATCATTATTGTTTTATTGACTCAATAAATACACACACATGAAGTTATCTCATCATTTTCTTAATATAGAGACTAATTTACTACCATGGTCATTTTTAAATAATGTTTAAAACATGTCTTACAAACACGCAGAAATCTTCATTATAGATAGGAAAAAAGGTATTTCATACGTTAATGGAATCCGTAGTTTTGTGTTCATGGCGCAAAATAATGTTCAAGAACTACTTTTACAGAAAGTTGCCAAGATGATGTCCATATTAAATGTATTAAAAGCCAAACGTTGACCTCAAAAATAGAACTTGGCACAGAAGTTTTGGCTCATTTTTATTTGCTAAAACCGAAATTTAGTTTGATCGAGATTTGCTCCAAATTTTAAAAAATGCACAGAGTTGCCAGAAAATATTTGAGTGAAATAAACGATTTCTTTTTAAAACATTAAAATTTACCAATAAAGTGTATATTTCTTTGTGTGTGTGTGTGTGTGCAGTGTGATGATGTTTGAAAGTAAAAAAAACTTGGCCAGTGAGGGTTTAGTATATGTGTTGAATGGAGAAAAATGATATATGAGAATGATACAATGGATATGCGTTGCATGGAGAGAAGTGATATGAGTATGATACGAAAGATGTGTAATGTGAGTCTTATAGACAGGTTTAGATCTGATGACCTCAGAGGAAGATTAAATCTGTACAGTACAGGTAGATGTACACAGAACAGAATACATCGTTTGATTGATCATATTGATAGAATGGATGAAAGTGCTTGAGTTAGTAGATGTTGAACAGTTGATGTAGCAGGGTCAGTTGACAGACAAAGGCCAGGGAAAGCATTGGAGGAAGTGATGAAGATTGATTTGAGAGAAAGAGAGATAAATAAAAACCTGTCAGAGATCGGTCAGTTTTAAGTTAATTTCTAAAAGTCGTCCAACACATACACACATGTAAAACGGATGTTAAACCGAAGATGATGATGATGATGATGATGATGATGTTTTGCTGATAGTGATGAATGCTAAAAGTCCCAGAGTCGACTTTCCAGCACTTAACCTCTGATAAAATAGCTGCTACTTTATACCAACTGTACTAAGGCAACAAACACGAGATCTATTGAATTGAAGGGTAAATTTATAGAAGTGCACCTTTCGTATTTCGACCCCTAAAAAAACAAGTTTCTACTTTTTTGGGCAAATTACATATAAACAGCCTCAACAAATATCCGCTATGAAAAAAAATTATGAAAATTTTTATTATTTTAGATTTTAGGAGGGGGGGGGGTCACTTTCCTATATAAGTTATACGTAAAGTGAGCACCCATTTCTTGGCTACCGAATCTCACCTCTCGTGTTTCGACCCCTAAAACCGGATATTTGTTGAGGCTGTTTACATGTAATTTGCCCCAAAAAGTAGAAACTTTTTTTTTTAGGGGTCGAAATACGAGTGGTGAGATTCGGTGGCCAAGAAATGCGTGCTCACTTTACGTATAACTTATATAGGAAAGTGATCCCCCACCCCTCCTAACATCTAAAATAATAAAAAATTTCATTTTTTTTTTCATAGCGGATATTTGTTATGGCTGTTTACATGTAATTTGGCAAAAAAAGTAGAAACTTTTTTTTTAGGGGTCGAAATACGAGAGGTGAGATTCGGCGGCCAAGAAATGGGTGTTCACTTTACATATAACTTATATCGGAAAGTGACCCCCCCCTCCTAAAATCTAAAATAAAAAAAATGTTCATAATTTTTTTTCATAGCGGATATTTGTTGAGGCTGTTTACATGTAATTTGCCCAAAAAAGTAGAAACTTTTTTTTTTAGGGGTCGAAATACGAAAGGTGCACTTCTATAAATTTACCAATTGAAGAATACATTCTAAAGATGCAGCAGATTGCATTGGCAGTGATACCTTAGGTCATTGTGAGTTTCGACCCTTTCAACATCGTACTTCCTCATTAAGGCAACTAGGCAAGAGCTGATGAAATTTCAGCTTGCAATCTAGCAACAGCATTGCACATGTTTCTGCATGTTTTGTCATATATAACTTTAATTAGCAGCAACACAAATCAAGCCGAAGTTGTTGCTAAGATCTTATATAGACAGGTGTAAACTGTAATGCTACTGTTTTCAGTTTTGTATCATTTCCTCTACTTAAGGTTAGGCATTATAGTTACTGGGTTTCCGGTCAAGTATGGTGTCGAAATGCATGCCATCTACAGTGTATCCGACAGTCATTTTAATGAAACAAGAATTATGCAAAGCTTAACTACACCTTTCCTGATTCAGCATTACCTAAGTCCAGTGGGAAAGAGAATTCAAGATGACTGGAAGCATTTCTGGGACAAGCAGAGAAAAGCCGATCTTATTTCGGTGTTTCCCTTCTCGTTGCCTAGTTCTACGAAGACTTGGACTCTAGTCTACTCTACTATTCCATCACTAGTTATCGGGTGGTTTTATATCTTCTCCAAAGGTTTAGAAGAAAGTAAACTTACAGCCACTTCAAAACTTATGGCGCTTGGTATTCTTAATTGGTCATGTTTCTTAACGCCACTGATCCAATAAGGACTGGTGTTTCTATATGATATAAGTGTAAGCTTCACGAACCATCTTCATACTGAATGACACTCAGAATTGTTGTCGAATACTGTTAGAGATATCTAATATATTTATTTGTAACATGGTACTAGTGTATTATGTTCTACAGGATGGGCAAAAATAAGGGTCCTATTTTAAAAAATTCATAACTTTTTTATTTATTGATTTTTTTTATTTTTTTTTTAGAATAAGTAAAGGACCCCTTCCGAAGCAAGCATGAGCCGTATTAGCCCTAAGGAACGTACCCTCATTTAGAAAACATTATTTTTGACTTAAAAAACTCAAAACAGTGTAAAAAACAATACTTTAGTTTTTGTAAGTTTTAAGAAGTGTTTTTCGGCTAAAATTTGTTTTGTTTATTTCAAAAAATCTCGGAAGGGTCAGTCTACACACACATAAAGTTTGGTGAGTTTAACTTTTATTTTGTGGAAGTTATTCAAATTCAAGTTATTCAAATTTAAAGATAGGACCCTTATTTTGGCCCACCCTGTATAAGGAAAATGCTGTTTTTTAATAAATTGTCTTTTTTTCATACCGTTATACATTAAATAGGATCAGTCAACCAGTACATAATTTTAACTACTTTCCATTAAACATAATTGCAGTCTCCTGCATCACCGCCATCATCATCAGCATCATCGGTTTACCATCTGTTGTACATGCTGACATGTGTTGGACGACTTTTAGAAACTGACTTCCAAACTAACCCACTCTGGTCAGGTCTTTATTTATCCCTATTTTTCTCAAGTCTATTCTGATCACTTCCTCCTATATTTTCTTTGACCTTCCCATGAACTGACCCTGCTACCTCAAATGTTCTACATCTGTAAACCCAAGAACTCTCAATCATTCTTTCAATGTGACCAAACCAACAAAGTCTTCTGTTCTGCACACATCTCCTTATACCGTTCAGATTTAATCTTCCACTAGAGTGGTTAGAGGATGCGGTTCAATGTCCCCAGTCTGTCTTCAATTTTGACAGACACCTGAAGACAGATAAGGGGTTACAGCAGCCGGAACAGTATGAACATATATTTTATTTAAAGGAAGATACCAGTCTGAATATAAATATATTATGTATGAACTTATTCCATATTCTATCTTTTTGGAGACAAATTTTGAAATGTCTAATTTGAACCTCAGATATTTGAGTACGTGGATCAACTGCATTAACCATGATGCCATTCTTACAGCTCTATGCAAAGACAATCAATGAAATAATCGAAGATAAAAAGTGGAAGCCGGATGTGTCTGCATTTAATTCAAATGGGACATTATGGAAAATAAAAAAGGAAGCAATGCCTATAAAGCAGAGAATATATATATATATATATATATATATATATATATATATATACATATGGATATTAAGTGAATAGATATACATATGGATATTAAGTGAATAGAGGGTGACAAATAAAGAAGTACATGGTAGTAAGTGCAAATACTGCTAGTACCTCGAAGCTGGGTGTTTGTGATAATGCCTGGGAAGAGTGCATTCTATTCTCAAGATTCTGACGTCACACTTGTAACTACGGTAACCATTTCGACAACCACAAAATAAGACTTAAATCTTTTTTCTCTTCACATCCATTACTTCAATTGTTCACTATTTTCGTGTTCTGTTTTTTTCTTTGCTCTTCTCTCTCTCTCTCTCTCTCTCTCGCTTATCGTATTTCTCTATTAATTCCTGTTGACTTTTATTCTCTTTCGTCTCATTGTCTTTCTCACTTGTTTTTTTTAATCTTATCACTTTTTTCGGTTTTCTCTTTTCTCATTGTTTTTCTTACGTTTCTTTCTTCTCCTTTATTTTTATTTACATTTCACTCTTTTTTTTTTCTTTTACTTTTTCTGATCTTCTTCTCTTTTTCTACTCTCCTTCACTTTTGACATTTTCTCCTTTTCCATTCACATCATTTTCTCGCTTTTCATAATAACTCGTACGTTCTCTTCTTTCTTTTGCCCCTTTCTTTCGAACATCTCAATTTAGGAAGGTCAGGGTTATTATTCTGCTTTTATTTTCCTTCTTTAGCAATTATTTGTAGGTTTTGATTATGTATTTATGAGCCATTTCTTCAATTTTTGCACGTATTCACTTTGTTCTGTTGGACTTTCTTTGAATATGCATTTTATTGAAATCTACCTCTCGTTTGTAATGCTATGAATGTGTGAGAAGGGATCTTGATGGATCATCTTTTCGAATACATCAAATTCCCTTTTTAGGCACCATATAATACATTTCCATAAAGCACATATAATTAGATAGATCCTCTGCAGAGCTTCGAGAAGATTAATAGAATCGGATATTTCACAATTAAAGACAATTAAACTGAAACCAGGTGTATACAATGCATCCCCATCAAGCATTTATTTCTGAAAATCAAATTTATAGTGGACCAAATATGTGTGGATTTTTGTCCACAAAAGAAAGTTCAGTTCAAACCTGAAGAAAAAGGCATTTGTAGTCGTAGATAAGTGCAGAAAGTTGAATTGGCATGATGACAACTTTCGAAAAAAGGGGACCAACAACCATATATTAATTCAACAATTTAACTTATGTAAGTAAAAAAAAATGATAGGCAGTGCGTGCAAATAGTAAAAGGTAAATATACAGAAAAGGGGTTTGCAGAACTCGTGCTTTTTGCAGATTTATCTTAGTTGAAGAAGTATCTTTTTAACATGTGGTTCATGTTTCGGGCTGAAATATGTAGTACTTATTGGCTTTTCTCTCCTAGATGCTATGAAACAGCTGTATTGCGTTTAGTGTTGTAAAGTAATCAACTGTAAACAGACATTGACCGTAGTAGTGGAAAAAAGAAAAGCGAAAGAGACCTATGTCTTTGAATTTAGGTAGGCTCGTTCACGTGACCTCTAAGGAAGCAATGATTGCGTTTAAATTTTGGCCAGTCCACGTGACCCTTACAATCTACATGTTTTATAAATCTCAATAAATAACCTATAAGTTTTCTCCATCTCTCCTTAATGCTTGTCCAGTTTAATAATACTAAACGAGAACTGTCAATGGTGATATATATGTAGAATATTAAATATAGATTTGATGAATGATTCTAGAGAGAAGTCTTGTAAACAACTGTGCTGTTAACACGTTTGGTCTTTGTAGTCGTCATCATGATGATCGTAGCAGTGATGCTGATCTTGTTCTCTTCCATTTTAGTGCAGCATCCGTCTTCTTTCGCTTGGTAGTTGTTGTGTCTCTCTTCCTCTCTCTTCTTTTTATTTATTGCTTTAATAATTCAAGCCATTAAAAACTCCATTATTTGCTCTGGGCTACATATTATTCACTTGTGGATTTATTTTGTATTTTACAAATACATTAGTTCGTATCACATAGTAAGTTCATCTATACGATTGTATAGTATTTATTTCTTTCCAGCCATCCCCAAATAGCCCGAAAAAGACGTCCATGCGATTCGACATTCAACACCCAAAAGAAAGGATCTATCCTATCATGACGTAACCTCCTGAACACATCAGCTTAAATTACTATTCTTATATTTCTAGTGGAATTTTCCGCTTTTTACTTAATCTAACCTTCATATGGAAAATGGTGTTTCTAACACAGCCACGTCCAAATCTTGCTACATAATAAATGTATTAGAAAAACGAGAGTATCAATAAAAAGCCTGTAGAAGAATGAACAAACGAGAAACAGTGCAACATGGAATGAATGAACGATTTTGAGAGTTTACATACATACCGTTGTCACTTTCACTGCTGGTTTAATAGCATTTGGAATAGCGTTCAGATAAGGTGGAGAAACATGTACTGATTACTATTGCCCGAGTTGATGGATAACATAAAGTAAAAGTTTAAAAAAGTGTCTAGAATATATATATATATATATATATATATATATATATATATATATATATATATATATATATATATATATATGACTAAAATTAATTAAAGTATATAAAAGAAAAAGAAAGGAAGCAAAATTAAAATGAGCTAATATTCATCTTCTTTATAACAATGTACTATATAATGTAATGGATCTATAAACGCATTATAGCATTGCTCCTACAAACTCAATTAAATATTGTTTCGCCATAAACAACTATTATTATCTATTTTGAATACAACTACTAATATTATTCTTTTATCATATTTGTTTGATGTCATATCTTTTCCTTCAAATCATGAAGATTTTCCTCTGCCATCATTTTCTTTGTATTTTCATTGCATTGATTCCTATTTTAGATAAATTTAAAATCAGTTTCGTACATTCAATAGATATAAATGACATCTTTAATGCGTTCCAAGCTAGTTTGAATTTAGAAAGGCTTATTTTGAGTTTCTTAACCTGAAGAAATATACTCTAGGATTTCTCACACGATTTATTAACAGAGATTGCTCACTGGCAAAAACAGATCTCCACATATTTCCAGTACTATCCACTCCCATTGAAAATCACTTTTGAAAATCACTTTGCGCTTTCACAACTGCCGATTATTTGCTGATAACGACCAAAGGTTTTATCTAAAATTCAAGTGACAATAAGCTCTCCCAGAATTCCAGTACATTTTCTTATGCAGTCAAGGTCTGTATGATGCTTTCTCTTCTTCGGCATCCATCTTATACTTTTCACGACCATTTTTGGTGCAATCAGGGATTTTTTGTGGAAGGGGGATACTTTATTATTATTTTTTACTTATATAAATATTATATTTGTAACAAGGATAGTGACCGTTTTATGGAAGCTGGGGTTATCCACAGTTAAAAACCTTGCTCCAGACATTCTATTGCCCTTGTAGGGAGACGTGTAGAATCCAGAAGGTGTTATTTTTGCATGAAAAGATGAGCACGAGCTCGCTGCCTTCGTCAACTGCGTTGACAGCTTGTTGACGGCTGCCAGGTTAAAGGTTAAGCCAACGTTGGCTAACACCGGCATTGCTAAAAGGTTAAAAATTAAAACAGCGTGTTAAATAATAACAACACACTGGTGATCATGTTTTTCTCCCTGTTTTTTCTTCTTCATGCTTATACTCTCAATCTCTCTTTCTCTCTCTTTCTCTCTCTCTCTCTCTCACGTGCTTATCACAGCAAGGGAAGAAACAGTTTAGTTTTTGAATTCGATAGAACAGGTTGCGTGCAGGCCAACTCGACTCGATTTTCAAGTTTCAGCTATGTTTCTTTGAAATCTGAAATGAATAAAATTATATTTTTATATATAAAGTAATGGTTGTTCCCACATTACAAGCGTTCAATTGAAGCACAGTGGTCCCAGCCAAATAGTTAATTCTCAGGAGAGAATTAATGAAGCCAGACTTAACGACTCCGTAATTTCCGTCAAATACCCACATGAGTATAACCACTTATGTTAAAAGGAACGTGCCTATCGTTTGTCATTCGGGGAGCTGGGTACTGTGCTAGGACGAAAAGAGCCATTTCAGAAAAATAGGCAAGGCACGGACCACCGAGTTCATACTCTTCCGGCAACGATCGGGTCACATATTTATTCATGTGGAAATATATGTTCATTTATGTATAACTATATACGTATATATTTATTTACATGTATTTTTGTTAATGTATACATATACATTTATTTATGTGTATATTCCTGTAGATATATATATATATATATATATATTCATGTGCATAAACACACATATACATATGGGTGTGTCTTTTATTACATATGAGTAAAATTACTGGTGTCCTTTATAAACAAAATATGAAATATTTGAAAATGATATACACAGTTAAAAGTTTTTTTTGTTTTTTTGCTCATAATTTTTGCATACACTTAACACATGAAACACTCCTCATAATGCATGTTTCAAAACGATCGTTTCTAGAATCCTGACTTTTAATTGTTAATGATTTCGGCTAAGGACGTTCTCAGTGGAAACCTTTGAAATTATCTCCATTTTAATAAGTTGATATTCATATATGGAGAGCAAAAAGGCCATTCCCAATTGTAGCTTTTTTAAAAACAAAGTTCTAGCGTGCTACTCTGTTAATTCTGTATATCCTCATAACTTGTTTTGACATAAAAAAATTCAGTGCTCAGGATTTTAAACAGTTTTGAAGTCTTAATAATTCAAATGCCATTATCAATATCATCCCTGAATTCAAATCGACAGTTCTCAGGATCTCATAAAAGTTAAATAGAATCTATCACTTACAGACATTTTATTAAAGAATATATGTGCACAAAGAAAATTAATCCTTGATTAATCGATAAGCCATTCATATAGGATAGTTATGTGTGATTTCAGCATAAAATGGTTGACATGCCATAAAACGCAACAATCAACCAATATATCGTGATTTTATTCGTCCCATAAAAAATACATTTCTCACTAAGAATTGACCAATTGGGTGGTCATAGCTCAAATGGTTACCAATAGGTTGGAAAAAGAAAAGGTGATATTTATAGCTACTATGACAAAAGATAAACACTATTGATAACAGGAGGTGGTTATGGTTCAAAGTAGTTATTAATAGGTTGGAAAAGAAGAGGTCAAATTTATAGCTAGTAAGACAAAGGGCTATTAATAACAGGAAGGAGGAATAGCTCAAATTATTTGGAAAAGAAGAGGTTTAAGTTGTAGCTTGGGGGCAGAAGATAAAAGCTATGTAAAATATGAACAAAAGAGTTGGGGAGTAAAAGAGAAAATATTTAAGAAAAACAAGAGATTAAGGCAGTAAATGATCAGGAATGAAACAAACTGATATAAATATGAACTGTGGAAATGAATTGGGAAGACAGACCAGAATAATAGGGGGGGGGGGACATAAAACATAGCTTATCTGCATGCCAAATTTGGTTGAAATCCAACCAATAGATTTTGCCTCTATAGACGAACACTTAATTTAATTAATTCGCTAATGGGTGCTAAATCAAACTTTGCTAATGTTGTTCGACTTCTGCCAGACACAGTTCTGCCAAAGTTTTTATGTTCACTTATTTTTTTGTTGGAAATGGTCATCACTTCTATTTTTAAATCTTAAAGAGGCAACACGAGGATAGAATTCTGTCTGAAAAATTCAGTCTGCTCTTTTAATTATGTGACGTCTACCTTTTATCACACAACACAACTGACTGTCAAGGTTATATTGTTATCTTTGGTAATTCTCTCACAGACTTTTGTAATGATTTGTAAAAGAAAATTATAGTAGGTCTTCTTTCTTGTCTCTTTCTCGATTGTTATTCCAAATAAAACCAAAATTAAAAGAGAATAAAATGATCAGATCATCAGAAAGTAATGGACAACTGAAACAGAAAGTCTTCAGATGGCAATGACGTTTTTACAGCTTCGTTACTGACTGGCTTAATACTTGATAACAGGTTTAAAAACTAATGGTTTTACAAGTACAGATATGACGATGACACAATACATCAGATCCTGAATCCAGTATTATTGACCATAGTTTGTTTGCTGCCCAACACTAGAATTATAAGTACCATATCATTAATAATTATAACCAAGTCCCTTACAATGTTATGAAACTGCGTTCGATGATCAGGTCCGAAGTTGAGAGATTTAGTGAGTGCCTCTTTAGTTGCCACTTCTGCCATGTACACTCTGATTCGAAATGGTAGTACTTTTCAGGGTTCCATCTGTGATATAATAGAATGCGATGTCTTTGGCATAACATGAAACTGCGTCCAGTGATATACACATACATTCACATCATGAATAACTGGTTAACGATGAAGTCATAAACGCAGAGTTGGTATGCCATAAAACAACACCGGTTGACCAATGTATTATGTTACAATTATGCTTCAGAATTTTTTTTAGATAAGGATTGATAATTTGCAGTATTTGGACTACTATTTTCATATTATTTCGGTCAATATAACCAACGACCTTCTTATTCTCTGTTTTGAACTATACACAAATTATCATTTTTTTTATTCAACAAATATTGGAGTTTTTTTCCTTTTCACCTCTATGTTTTATGCACTTGAATGAATATTTTATTTTAGCCACATATACAACACTTAACTGTGTTATATATATATATATATATATATATATATATATATAATGAAGAAGAATGGAAAGGAATTAGAGAAGCAAAAGTCAAATCATAATTCAATTCAATTGTTCAATTTAACGACCTACCTATCTACATCTCATTCTCTCCGCTGGACTTTTCGACACCGGACTTTTTAGCAATCGGACATATGCTTGCATTCGGGCAGAATTTTGCCCTGTGTTTCTTCCCCCTACAACTTTTATTTTATTTTTTCAAATTTTAAATCTTGGCCTTCGCCAACTTATCTATCCCAGCGACTTCCTCTGATGATAAGATTTTGATCTTTGAAAAGCCTGGCTTAAGGAAAATTTAACTTGAATAAATTGCCTATTTTGCGGAATATACCTTGCTTTGAGCAATTGAATTGAATTATGATTTGACTTTTGCTTCTCTAATTCCTTTCCATTCTTCTTCATTCTACCTGTTCTATCCTGGATATTGAGCTATATACTCTTCACAATAGGTTTCACTTTTCCTAAAAGTTCGCTTTTAGTACACCACTTTATATATATATATATATATATATGTGTGTGTGTGTGTGTGTGTCATCCACAGGTAGCTCCTCAGTGTAATTAGATAAGCAATTACATCAAACTGAGATCGAAACCCGACTGTTTTATTTTCAGCAGTTGAACTTCTTACCCACCACGTCCTCTGCCAAAACTACGGGGTAAAGGAAAGCTGCCTATAGTATGCTATTCTTTTACAAAAAGCTATGCATTATTGCAAAAATTATAGCGATAATATTAGAGTTTATATAGACGTTTTTGTGTGGTCAAAGATTTAAATGTTATTGGTTTGATGGATGACGTCATCCACCGTGCACGGTTATCCCCATCTCTCCGTTTTAAGGGATGACATCATCCTTTTTTGATGTCATACAGTATGCATGAGGACAAACAAACAAGATCCGCAGTTTTAGTAGCAAATAGATTTCTGGTCGTTCAACTTTGTACAAGTTGCGATTCTACTTCCAATCCACTTTCGCCCACGCGAGAAAAAATTGGGTCCATCATTACTGAGGCTGACCATTCAAATATTGTGCAAATATCCAGTCGGTTTGCGTGTGGCAAGCTTTAATTGACCAACACTGTCCTGTTTGTTCAACTATTGGCTTGACAGTCAATAATTGCTGACACTTGCCAACATTAACTCAATTCTTTTTATTATCATGTCATTTTCCTGTACCCTTTTGACACTGGCTCATTATTATTTTAACTTTCACGCCAGAGGAAGGTGGCATGATTTGTATTTAGCAGAGTACCAGAGACAGCAATTACCCCCAACGCTCCAGCACCCTCCCATTCGTACACGTGTGTTTAAATTTGAGTGATTAAAGTGTTTTGTGGTGGTTTATTATTATTTTAGTTTTCACGCGAGCAGAAGACAGACTGAAGATATTCACCAGAGAACAGGTGACAACGCATCTCTCCAATGCCCCAACACAATCTTTTTTGAACATGTGTGTTAGCTGGAATTATTTAAGCGGTTTTTGGTGTGTGTTTTATTGTTATTTTAGTTCTCACATCAGAAGCAGACTGATAGTATTTACTTGAGAGCAAGTGATAACAAGTCTCCCCAATGGGCAAGCACAATCTCCTGTAAACATTGGAATGTATTAAGTATTTTTTTGTAATTATTAATTTAGTCTACATAACAGCAGGTGGTCTGTGGTATTTACCAAAGAGCATGTGACAGCATGTCTCTCCAATGTACCAGGATATCCTCCCGCAAACATGTGTGTAAATTTGAATCATTTAAGTGTTTTTATGTTTTTATTATTATTTTAATTTTTACACAGTTTTTACACCATCGATCTTAACAATTGTTATTATTTTAATTTTTACACAGTTTTTTAACCATCGTTCTTAACAATTACTATTGTTTTAATTTTTACACAGTTTTTACACCATCGATCTTAACAATTATTATTATTTTAATTTTTACACAGTTTTTACATCATCGATCTTAACAATTATTATTATTTTAATTTTTACACAGTTTTTACACCATCGATCTTAACAATTATTATTATTTTAAGTTTTACACAATCGATCTTAACAATTATTATTGTTTTAATTTGTACACAGTTTTTACACCATCGATCTTAACAATTATTATTATTTTAATTTTTACACAGTTTTTACACCATCGATCTTAACAATTATTATTATTTTAATTTTTACACAGTTTTTACACAATCGATCTGAACAATTATTATTATTTTAATATTTACACGGGTTTTTACACCATCGATCTTAACAATTATTATTATTTTAATTTTTACACTGGTTTTTACACCATCGATCTTAACAATTATTATTATTTTAATTTTTACACAGTTTTTACACCATCGATCTTAACAATTATTATTATTTTAATTTTTACACAGTTTTTACACCATCGATCTTAACAATTATTATTATTTTAATTTTTACACAGTTTTTACACCATCGATCTTAACAATTATTATTATTTTAATTTTTACACGGTTTTTACACCATCGATCTTAACAATTATTATTATTCTAATTTTTACACAGTTTTTACACCATCGATCTTAACAATTATTATTATTTTAATTTTTACACAGTTTTTACACCATCGATCTTAACAATTATTATTATTTTAATTTTTACACAGTTTTTACACCATCGATCTTAACAATTATTATTATTTTAATTTTTACACAGTTTTTACACCATCGATCTGAACAATTATTATTTTAATTTTTACATGGTTTTTACACCATCGATCTGAACAATTACTATTATTTTAATATTTACACAGTTTTTACACCATCGATCTTAACAATTATTATTATTTTAATTTTTACACAGTTTTTACACCATCGATCTTAACAAATATTATTATTTTAATTTTTACACGGTTTTTACACCATCGATCTTAACAATTATTATTATTTAAATTTTTACTTTTACTCAGCCGAAACAACGCATATTGTCACGGAGACGCAAGGGGTTAATGTAATTAGGGGCCAGATTTATAGGCAGCATCCTAACTGACGAGTTGCGCAACAAGATCTTTGTTCACATTACATTTAAATTTCTGCATGTTGGTACAGTTCAAGAAACAATGAGCAGGGAGGAAATTCTAAACGCAAGCAGTTCAAGAAAAGAAACTATTAGAGTAGAAAGTTTTTCCGCATCTGGAGATGGGGTTGGATTTTGCTGCTAATTGGGTGGGTCGATGTTTTTATATTGAGGGGGTACAAGTGCATTAAGTTCATCAGAGCATATTTCATGGAAGTACTTGTAAAACAAGCACAGAGATGCAACACTGCAGCGATGGGACAAGGGCTGGAGTTTGGTAGACAATGCAGGACTTATTAGGTTAGAAACTTTTTGGTGTACGTTGTCCAAGAGGAAAAGACTAGTGGTTGGTGCACCAACCATGATGTAGAAACAATACTCCATGCATGGGTAAATGGTGGCTTTATAGAGATATAGGATAATGGCAGGTGAGAGAAGTTTACTGGCCCGGTAGAGGGAGCTCACTTACTTTGCAGTAAACTTGGCAATATCTTCTATGTATTTATTCCAATTCATGTTGTCTGTGAATGTAAGGCTGAAGGGTTTGAATGTTGGATTCTCAGGAAGGGTGCTATCAGCCATGGCAATCGGTGGTTATTAAAGGAAAACAAAGCTGGCTCAAATTCAGATGTTGGTTAAAGAAGACTAACATTTTATGATTAAATTGTAGTATCTGTTCTGTTCTTAGTCTCAGGGCAATGTTTATGTTTGTCCCATTCAGAGTGCCCATTTTTGTGGTGCTGGATATCCCCCACATAGAAAACCGACCTTGTGTTTAATTTTGTTCTCATGGGAAGGCAAATAAATAGGGACCCCTAGAATTTTTATTCAAATGATATGAAATGGGGTTTTCACATGGTCCAATGTTTTCAATTCTACCGGAATATCTTGCTCTCATGCATCATGATCGCTGGGTGCCATGAACTGCGTTTGATTGCTTATGGGGCAGTTTATGACAAGAACATTAGATTTAAAGATTACCAAGTTGTAATCAACAGTGAAGCAGTCCCACAGTAATGTATTCCACAGGTAAGAAGCCCTTGCAAAGAAGCTTTGTCCATGGAAATTCTGCCTGACGTTAGGCACATGGAGGGAAAAAGAAAAGTCATTTTCTGTTGTGGTAAGAAAACAAGTTTTTGCTGTGAATGTCGTACAAGGAGGAACCAGATATTGGAAGTCAGTCGAGCACTTTCCATGGAAATAACAATAGAGTAGAGAGAGACTGTGAGAAAAGGAATAATAGGGAATAGAAGAGATCATCCACAACTAGATTTCATGATAAGAATAAGTGCTTTGTGCGGCACCGACATGAGGCACTTGAAGAAGGCTGGTTGGCAAAACGCCTGAAACATTTTGATAGCAAAAACAAATATGAGGAAGCCAGTACGAAAATTGTAAATAATAGTGTATCTAGATGTTTGCAGGTGTTTACTTTTCTGTGAGTTTCTAAGTATCTTTATGTATACATGTATCTACATATGTATCTATTTTGCATGTATATAGATACATACATACAAAATACATGCACACATACACACACACACACACACACACACACATATATATATATATATATATATATATATATATATATATAATTATGCTAGCCAAATGAAACATTGGTTACAAGGAATAGCTGCTTCGTAATTCCATTGCCAGAACAGAATAACCATTTTAAATCAAATTATCCTTTTTATGCAACTCCATTTAAATGGAACTACAGCTCGTCGCAAATACACTCCATGGTCCCGATGCATTGTTCTTAAGTGGAACCCACTAAATCTGTGTATCTTTGTGTTTCTTTTATGCATCCTGTATCTGCTGTGTTTGTATTCTTTCGAGATGTGTGTACAAAATATCTGTTAACCTCTGCATAATGAAAATGCACACAGAGAAATCCATAAAATGATTTCATGCAAAACGGAAAAAGGCCACAAATTGCTTATAGAGCATACCCCCCCCCCCAATTTTTTCCTTCTTTAGCTTATCAAATCAAGTTGGAAAGTTAGTCCTATTCTTAGTTGGGGTTATCTTAACATTTTTTTCTTTTGGTATCCAATGAGAAAGCACATTATATGGGTTTGAAATACCTCAGTTCATTGATGTTTTTCACATTCTGTGGAATAGGGACAAGAGCAAAAACCGTAACAGTAAAGGTGGACATATCAATTTTTTACTATTTAATGTATATACACATATATTATATTATAATATGATATATCAGTATTTTCTTCAACGGTGCTTAATATGCGAGTAGAGATTAGCAGTCATATGAAAATATGATTATGCAAATAAGCTACACAGAAAACGTTTATGGCAAGAAAGCTACACAGAAATGTTGATGTTTCATTTTCGGTCTGATGGTTTCCTCTGAGAATGAAACATAAACGTTTATGTGTAGCTTACTTGTCATAAATATAGTTTCATATTATATATATATATATATATATATATATATAAGATGTACAATCAGATCCGTTGTGTACAAAGCTAAAGTTACATCTGGCAAAAACACCAGGAAAGAAGAGATTTACATTAGAATGACACAGGGGACCTTCAAACAAACTATATGCCTACAATAATACCTTCAGGTAACAGAGCAAATGGGGCATCACCTTCCTAGCAACCACCATATGAAATCTTAAAGATTCCAACACACCCTACGAAATTAAAGAAGAATCATTGAAAAGCAAAAATACTACAACCTCATATCCAAGAGGTACCTACTATGTACCATGGAAAAATCTAGAATTCTACAAGTTATTAACAACACAATCAACACCTGCATAAACGTAAAATCTGAAGTTTTCAAAATGTGTTTCCACAGGAAAAGATTACTTTTGGCCAAATTTTCCAATAACGGAAACATATAACACCCACAACCTCTCCCTCAAACCACCCCAAATAGAATCAAAACACACCCCAATATATGGAAAGCACAAGACCTATCCATCCATCCCAGAACTCACATTCTAAATGATTTATATAACTTTAATAATTATAATAAAATATAAATTAAAAGATACATTATCATATACACAACCACTATACCACTACACCTGTCCACGAACCAACTCTAATAAACTTTACACCTCCACTCACATAAACTCCAAACCAGACATATATACAAATAAACGTATACTCTAATCTCTCTCTCTCTCTCTCTCTATATATATATATATATATATATAAATATATATATATATATATATATATATATATAACAAAAACATACAAGCTGTAACGAGGTTGAAAGAGAGAACATCCAGACTGCTGATGTTGAGACAGCTGTGGTTCGTTGTTCAAAGAGGCAGCGGGTGGCATGCTGTTTTTGCAAGCAAGACTGGACGCTTAAGTAAAGTATAAATTAAATTAAATTAAAATAAGTGAATTTATGAGTCATGTGTCCTGTCTCGAGTGAAACGAGATTAGTAATGTATGCAAATTAGGTATAAGGCCAGAATTAATATAAAAGTGACAGTGTCAACGGTAATGGTGTTGTCTTTCTTTTTCTTTTCCTTTAGGACAGAAATAATGTGTATTTGGAGTGGCTCATACTGTCGCATAGCCCCTTAATAATTTATACCTTCATTTCTTCTCGGTTTGCTCTGTCGTCTAGTGGTTGAGTACTTTCTTCGCCTCTGCACTGTAGTGGCCATCTCCGTGAGTTGTCTGTAACAAAAGACCTTTCTCACCCGCTTCATAAGACAACAATCTTTTCATTTTAATTACTTTTTATTCGGCGTCAGTTTCTATTGCCCGTAGAGATGTTTTGCTATCGTTGAGAGAGAGAGAGAGAGAGAGAAAGAGACTTACGAATATCGTGGTTAATTCTTGGCTAGCTTATTGTCTAATCAGTCCTCTGTTATTTGAGGAGACAGGGGGGGGGGAAGGACATCTTGTACGCCAGTATTCTTTCTTAGGGAAAAACATTTCCCATTCTGACTTGGCTACATCGTAATTCCTTCGTCCGATTTCTGCGCCTCCTAAGTCCGAACTAGTTTAAAAACTCCAATTTTCTCACATATCAAAACAGTGACGTAATATCACGTGATCACCACACAGGTGCAGGATGCCCTTTTGAACTAGGGTCATCCATTGTCTCGTCACTTGTCACGTTTCGATTCCCGGAAACAGCATTGCACTCTATGCACTCGGCGGCACGCACTAAATCGCACAAGCCAAAAGAACGATCCCACACCCGTTCTCCACCACATACGTCCATTATCATATAGCATTCTCATAAAGATTTTTATAATCCCACAAGTTACGTCCATCATTATATAACATTCTCATAAAGGTTTTTATAATCCCACAAGTTACGTCCATCATTATATAACAATACTCGAAATTTCCTTGCTATTTATTTTTTAAACGTAGCTGTTGAAAGAGCAACAAGATGATGTTGAGGAGATCAAACATGCTCTTTCAAGCCTATGAAACTGATTCGTTTGTGGCTTTCAAAAGATTTACTACGTGCTACCTTCGTCCGGAAGAAACTGCAAACAAATTCCTAACAGACTTGTAACGGCTAGCACAGCTGGTAGATGAAATGACACCAGAAGTTGGGTTAAAGAGTGCCTTTATCAATAGGCTACCAAGTCACATCAAAGGACTCGTCCGATAGTTCACCAAAATGGAAATGCAAACGTTAAGAGAGATGCTTGAAAGAGCTCGCGCCATATTGGTGAACATTTAGCTGCTGCAGTGCAACCTAAGCAGGCCTTGCATACGCCGAATCTTCACGAAACTAGTCGGAGTGATTTCAGCTGTGGGGACCCGAACCATCTGGCTAGAGATTGCATGCAGCGTGGCAGTTTTAGAAACCGAAGAGAAAGATCAGCTAGGCATTGTTATCTCTGCAACAAAACAGTCCGAGAAATTGAAACGGGGACGAGATGTCAGTGCCACTCTCTCCCCATTTAAATTAAAAGAGGTGCTTCCTGTGATTAACGCTGTTGTTAATGGCAAAAAGTGCATAGCACTAGCGGATTCTGGATGTTCTAGGTCCTTTTGTATCTGGATCAGTGTGCGATCCTTGGAGTCGGCAGGCATTGGATGCCCTAACAGTCGATGGTGAAATTCTGTCTTGGAACTATCAAGCAGTAGATAACGTAAGTCTTGTAAAAGTTGATGTTCTGGTCGTGGCTTCAACATGCTAATTGGAATTGATGTCATTAAGATGCTGGGTGGAGTCTGCATAAATCAGTCCAGTGATGCTATCTTCTTAAGGACGAAGCCATATGCCTGCGTCACTATTAAAATTGAGGAACCAGATTTCAGCACCAAGTTCGATGAGCTGACCTAGGCTTGGACAACGTTGTAGAAATGGTCAGGCAGTCAGCCACCCAACGAACTTAAGAATAAGGTGCCTGAGTGTCCCATGCCCGCTCAAGTTCAGCAAGAATATCGCCATGAGCTGAAAACCTGGCTGAACAATGTATAGCTGCTTCCCTATCCTGGAGAGGAACTTGATCCTCCTAAAAGCCTGATTCCATTAATGGCCATATTTCAACAGAATAAGTCTAAGGTGTGCCCAGTGTTAGACTTTCGTGAGTTGAATGGATATGTCGACACCTACACTGAACATGCTGACGTCTCTGTGCAAAAGTCAAGAGAGTGGAGAAAGAAAGACTCCAACATATTGTTGCTTGATCTCCAAAAGACCTATTTACAATGTGGCACCATCCATCATATGAGCTATTGTTGAGGCTACACTCTCGAAAGATGATGCTATCCGGCAAGCAACTTTGACATTCATTGACAACGTTTTCATCAACGAAGATATAGCTTTTGCAACTAGGGTGAAACAACATTTGGCTAACTTTGGACTAGTGAGCAAAGAACCAGAGCAGTTGCAGAACGGTGTGTGAGTGCTTGGTTTAACAGTTTGGGAAGAGGGAAACATGCTGATATGGAAATGAGGGAGCGAGGTTCCAAGCGTGCCACATGTTCTTACCCATCGCAATGGGTTCTCATTTTGTGGCAAGTTAGTCGGACACTTCCCACTGATTAAATGACTCAGGGTGGCTGCAGCATTCATTAAGAGACATAACAAAGGGTTGGAATGACAAGGTGATCGATATTCCTCTATCATAAAAGAAGTCGGTGCAAGAGTGCACCAAGAAGACCCTGTGTGAGGAAAGTGGTGTGTTAATGGTCCTGAACTTGACGATTGGGTTGATGCAAGCTCTCTAGTTACTTGAGTATCACTGGAGCATGATGGAGCTATTGTGGAGGATGCGAGCTGGTTACGAAAAGAAAGGGATACGCAGCACATAAACTTGACACAGCACATAAACTTGACATAGCATTAATATGGAAAGCAACTATATTGCATCTTTACACTGACCTTGTCTGTGTGCACAAATGGGTCACGGATACCCTCATAGCCAAAGTGCGCACCAAAGCAGTAAGTGAGATTCTAATCAGGCGGCATCAAAGAGTATGAACTGTCTGTAAATGCAGTCCTGGTGAGTTTGGAAATAACCAAGTGAATAGTCTGACGAAAGTACTACAGTGATGGCTTGAACCTTCGTACTATGCAAGTGCTGTGTTGTCAAGCAAGCACAACTTTGAACGGATAGGATCTATCGCCGAAGCAGTGACCCTGGCATACGGCGGACATTGTACTTTGTCAAGCAGGTTGATCCCACAGTTTCTTAAGCGTTGAGGGCTGTGGTAAGAAGTGGCAGTCAATTGAGAAGATTAGATGTAACCCACTACAAAGGCAGACACTATCTGTTGTTCAGTTTTCGATTTGGCATCATCTGAGAGGACAAGATGCACTTGGAAGGCCTGTTCTGCGAACATGGGGCACCGGCTGAAATACTCGTTCTTCTTTCATGTGAATCAGATGATTCTAGTGTTGACATTAGTTTCCCAGATGTTTATCTAGTTAGAAATCTAGAAAGACATCGGGTACATACGAGAGGGACCACGAGAAAGTTGCCAACATCCCTAAGTGAAAGTGATACTGTGGAACCGACTGGATCGAACTTGTCGTTATCCACTTAACCACCGTCATCTCCCAAATACTCGTTGACAATGCCACACAAACATATTTAATGAAAACATAGATAAGTAAAAATAATGTATAAACTACATAAAAAGATATATATGAAAATAATAATCAATTATAAAAACAAAATATAACCAATATGCATATATTCATTTAAAAAATGTATATAAGATAATACAAAAATGAATTAATAAATAAACATAACATGATAAAATAAAGCATAATAATCTTATATGACGTCATAAAGAAATACCAATACAAATACTAAACAAAATATGAAACGAGAATGTACGCCAGTTAAATATATATATATATATATATATATATATATATATATATATATATATATATATATATATATAAGGATAAAATACACGATATATCATAATATGAAATGCTATGGAAACAAGATGTATGAAAAAGACAAAAGGAAAAACATCAGAAAAATAAGAGAGTTTCGTTCAGATCACTTTTTCTGAAGACGTTTATTGATCCGAACAAAACAGGAATTTTTTTTGTTTTTCTCATTATTTCTTCCTGTGTTTAATTTGTTTTTACTTTTGTCTTTTTCATACATATATATATATATATATATATATATATATATAAGTATACATTTTTATTTATACAAACATTATTGGTTACATATGTGCATACATGTTTCGGTTGCACTTTTCCAAGAAAGTCAACCTCATCAGACCAAGAATTTTTCAGGAATGCCATTCCTGAAAAATTCTTGGTCTGATGAGGTTGACTTTCTTGGAAAAGTGCAACCGAAACATGTATGCACATATGTACCCAATAATGTTTGTATAAATAAAAATGTTTACTTATAAACAGCTCTACTTGGTACTGAGCACTTTTTATAAACACTTGAGTTTCTACGGATTTACATTTACAGAAACTAATACAATACATGTACGATATATATATATATATATATATATAAACTTTTAAGCTAATACCCCTAAATCTAGATACATATAAAAAACAAAAAATGACCTCTGTAATAAATTATATTAAATTAAAACAACAAAAATAAACACTCAATAAACCCCAAAATAATCTATCTAGAAAACCCTTAATAAATACGGAACTTCTCCCACAAAAGACCTTTTAGAAAATAACACTGTCCACATATAGGCGGTGAATGTTTTTTAACATTTTTCTTTATTCCTTCCCGTTTTTCTTCGATTTCTGAGGTACTAATGAGTTTGCACGGATAAAAAGACGGATTCATCCACAGATACCTTCTGTCCATAAGGATTAAACCTTGGTATGCCTAACAGAAACTGTAATGTATAGTTGTTAAATAAAATAATATATATATAGATTTACTCAAATTCCAAACAGAAAAACTTATCCACCAGCCCTATAATAAATAGATATATAGCTTTACCAACCAATTCCAACAATAACCCGATTTACACAGAACTTAATAAACTAGGCATAAACATATCCCAAATAACTTCTGCAAGTATTATAAATTTAATCAAAACATCTAAACTGAACACGACACCCAATGTCAAAGCTGGCATATACTCCATTCCTTGTCTAGACTGTAATAAGGTCTACATTGGAGAGACGCAGCGTAATCTGGACAAGCGGATTTATGAGCATAAAAGAGCGATTAAAACCAACAACATACTTAACGCCTTATGTGCTCATACTATGGAATATGGTCATTACTTTAACTTTGAGAAATCCACTTTAATCAAGATAATACACAATAAGTCAACACGTCGAATAATTGAATCTGCCCTCATAGCCCTTTCCACAAATAAAATTAAACAAAGAATGGGCTTCTACAATATCTCCCCCAACCTATCAAAAGCAATCATTAGTGAAAACAAGATAATTCTAGACACCGGATGATTCCCTGAGCTTTAAATTAAATATCCTTTGGATCCCTTTCTGCTCTTTATTTTCTCCTCTTCTTTTCCAATGCTACTTCTATGTATATTTGATATATATGTATGTATATGTGTTATATATATGTTTCGATCACATTTATGTGCATATATATATATTTATTTCTATTTTTTTTTTTTTTTTTTTTTTTGCATACCCTTCATCTCAACATGAACCCAACCACTATATATATTCCCCATAATTTACAGACTTTCTCGTCTTTTGTCATTTTTGTATTCTTTGTCCGCTCTTGACAAAGCCCACGTGAAATTTGGGCGAAACGTTGAGCGAAAAGGTCTTCCGCTTTTCCATTTTTAATTTCATATATATATATATATATATATATATATATAAAATATAATAACACGAAATCACATAATTGTCGATGCAATAATTTATTTCAACCGTTCGGTTTTTTCAAGCATCACTCAGACAATTACATTTTTGAGACTGATAGAAAATTGAATTTCCCTACTACAGTTCCAATACAATCATAGATGGTGGTAGTAGCAACAAATTTGATACATCTTTTATAGAGAGGGGGAAAATTTAAAACTTATATTTAACTATGGCGGGCGAAGGGGAGGGATCTTTAAGTTAATCAACTAAGAACTGCCATGTCAAAATTATGACACATACGACTTGGCGATATCAACCATATAGGCAATTTTACTCACGCGCATACACAAAACTAAATACGCACACATCATATGCGCACTCACATACATAATCTCACTCGCACATTATCATAACTAAACATAATCACATACGCAACTTTTATTCATCTCTAGCCAGAATGCGTCCGGCGAAACTCGTGTTCTCAAATTCGGTTAGAGAAAAGAAAGAAAGAAACAATTAACAGGCACAGAGAAGATATAGACAGACCGCGTGTCATAAATTCTCAGTCCGTCTGGGTTCCAAGAAAGGGAATCTAATTGAAATAAGATTACACGCACATACATATATGTATACATACAAATCCATACGCACATACACACACATATATACACATACACACCCACACATATACATATCTATACACATATACATATACACACATATATACATATATATATATATATATATATACATATATATACATACATGAATACACCTATATATATCTCTGAATCTATTTGAAATATTGACTAAATGCATACGCATGTAGTTGTTCACACATGTAAACATACATACACATACATACACACACACATATATACATATACGCACATATACACACATATACATACGCACACATACATATATATCCACACACCTACACACAATATTTACATAACACTCTATATTCTTACTGATGTAATATGAGTTCTAAAAATTAGTCTTACCTTATTTATATTTTAGATTAATTTGATAATCTATTATTATAAATATCATGCGGGGGGGGGGGGGTTATCGTACCTAATGTTATTCAATTTGGTATCTTCACCGTTGTAATTCTAGAGGCCCATCGGATTACTAATTCAAGTCTAATAATGTCTATTGGTAATATTTGACATTTATACTTATATTAATTCAAAAACTAGTGTATTACCTGCAGAAAAAATTTTCATACCACTATCTTATTTTAAGTAAATAATAAATATCCGCGTACACACAAATACTATATATCACCAAGTCAGTAAATCTGTGTCTATCACAGATATTATTATAAATATTATGGGGGGGGGGGTTACCGTAAGTAATGTTATTCAATTTGGTATCTTCACCGTTATAAGTCTAGAGGTCCATCGGATTACTAATTCAAGTCTAATAATGTCTAGTGGTAATATTTGGCATTTATACTTATATTAATTCAATAACCGCAGAATTTTTTTAAAAAACACTATCTTATTTTAAGTAAATAATCTGAATAAATAAATATTTCAAAATACCATTATATACGCATACACACAAATACTATATATCACCAAGTCGGCAATTCTGTGTCTATAGCAGATATTATTATAATGTTGGTGGTGGGGGGGGGGTTACCTTAAATAATGTTATTTAATTTGGTATCTTCACCGTTATAAGTCTAGAGGTCCATCGGATTACTAGTCGTTGATTATTTTAAATTTATATTTATGTCTGCACTTAGCCATAAGTTCATCTCGTTTATTTAAGAGGTTATTTCGATCATATTTTAGGATTCTTATTTTTTCTTCTAGACATAAGTTGCATCTTTGTCTAAATCCATCTGGAATATTCGAAAAACATAAGATTGACCACGAAACCACCGGGGACCTGTTCTCATTTTTCAGATGCCACCATTGTTTAGCTAACTCCGTTTTGCTCTTGAGTTCTGGGTTATTGAAAGAGTGTTTGTGGTCATAAAAACGTTGTTTCCAGTTTCCCGCGGAGATGCCGATGTAAACCTTTTTATCCCTGTTGTTATCTTCCGGATGAATAGTGGCCTTATAAACCACACACTCAACTTTACAGTTACCGTCCAGTGGGCAGTTATTTTTCACTTGACAATTACATTTATTTACTGTGACCTTATTCTTACTAGGATTGTTAAGTAATTTACGATTATGGGTGCTGATAATAGACTTATAACGGTGAAGATACCAAATTGAATAACATTACTTACGGTAACCCCCCCCCCCCATAATATTTATAATAATATCTGTGATAGACACAGATTTACTGACTTGGTGATATATAGTATTTGTGTGTACGCGGATATTTATTATTTACTTAAAATAAGATAGTGGTATGAAAATTTTTTCTGCAGGTAATACACTAGTTTTTGAATTAATATAAGTATAAATGTCAAATATTACCAATAGACATTATTAGACTTGAATTAGTAATCCGATGGGCCTCTAGAATTACAACGGTGAAGATACCAAATTGAATAACATTAGGTACGATAACCCCCCCCCCCCCCGCATGATATTTATAATAATAGATTATCAAATTAATCTAAAATATAAATAAGGTAAGACTAATTTTTAGAACTCATATTACATCAGTAAGAATATAGAGTGTTATGTAAATATTGTGTGTAGGTGTGTGGATATATATGTATGTGTGCGTATGTATATGTGTGTATATGTGCGTATATGTATATATGTGTGTGTGTATGTATGTGTATGTATGTTTACATGTGTGAACAACTACATGCGTATGCATTTAGTCAATATTTCAAATAGATTCAGAGATATATATAGGTGTATTCATGTATGTATATATATGTATATATATATATATATATATATGTATATATGTGTGTATATGTATATGTGTATAGATATGTATATGTGTGGGTGTGTATGTGTATATATGTGTGTGTATGTGCGTATGGATTTGTATGTATACATATATGTATGTGCGTGTAATCTTATTTCAATTAGATTCCCTTTCTTGGAACCCAGACGGACTGAGAATTTATGACACGCGGTCTGTCTATATCTTCTCTGTGCCTGTTAATTGTTTCTTTCTTTCTTTTCTCTAACCGAATTTGAGAACACGAGTTTCGCCGGACGCATTCTGGCTAGAGATGAATAAAAGTTGCGTATGTGATTATGTTTAGTTATGATAATGTGCGAGTGAGATTATGTATGTGAGTGCGCATATGATGTGTGCGTATTTAGTTTTGTGTATGCGCGTGAGTAAAATTGCCTATATGGTTGATATCGCCAAGTCGTATGTGTCATAATTTTGACATGGCAGTTCTTAGTTGATTAACTTAAAGATCCCTCCCCTTCGCCCGCCATAGTTAAATATAAGTTTTAAATTTTCCCCCTCTCTATAAAAGATGTATCAAATTTGTTGCTACTACCACCATCTATGATTGTATTGGAACTGTAGTAGGGAAATTCAATTTTCTATCAGTCTCAAAAATGTAATTGTCTGAGTGATGCTTGAAAAAACCGAACGGTTGAAATAAATTATTGCATCGACAATTATGTGATTTCGTGTTATTATATTTTATTATTGCTCTGTTTACTACATTGAGCTCTCATACCCGGATTTCCTCCTGGAATTATTCCACTATAACACAAATATATATATATATATATATATATATATATATATATATATATATATATGCTCAATCCGGTCGCATTTTGCTATGCTGGGAGGATATCATGAGGATCGAACTACATACACAGATCACCAAAGGAGGAGGTAATGACTGAGAGGATGATATAACGAACATATACTTCATTAATTCTAAAAGGAGGAGGTAATACCTGGTATAATAGTATAATTACAATAGAGCAGGTACTACACTACTCCATCTAAAATAGAATCTACCAAAAAAGTAGGAGATAATGCTTGCGAGTATGGTATCATGGCAACAGAAAAGGTATTACACTGACCCCTCCCCACAAAAAGAAGAAGAAGGTAGTCTCCGGGAAGATGGTCTCATAACAAAAGAACATATACTACATGAACTCTCCCTCACAGGAGGATGTAATACTTGGGAGTATTATCCCCTTAAAAAAGGAGGCGGTAATTCCTGGGAGGACAGTCTTATGACAACAGAACCGATACTACACTACCCTATCCCTATTTAAAAATAATGCTATAATTGATTAAATCATTTTTTTTTGGGGGGGGGGGCATAATTATTTATAAAAAACCCTCCCCATTTAAATCCAATGAATTTCTGTAAATAAATTACTTTATAAAAAAAATGTTTTTTCAACAATTTGGGGATATTTTGCGTAGGACGGCCCCGAAAGTAAACGTGGTATTGTGGTGACTGAGATGATTCTAGTTAAGAGTACATTTTTATCACTTTTGATCAAGGATGATCAACAACCTCCATTTTCCCACACTTTTGATGGTCTTGTGCCTACTTTGTTTCGAATTTAAATTTTTATATTTTGTGCAAATTAATAATTTAAAGTGTAGTATCTGGTTTGAGCATCTCATTTGCTCTTTTACTATCGACGAAACTATTGCTTCATTAATTTAAAAGCAATAACAAAATAATACGGTGTCATTAACGGGGGTGGGGAGAGAAAGGGGGAGAGAGACACAGAGAGAGAGATATAGATAGATAGAGAGAGAGAGAGGGGAGGGGGGGTAGTTGTTTTAAGTAAAATTTATTTCGCGTTTTAATTTATTTTTGTTGTTTTATTATTTTCTGTTTCCCCTCGATTAGTTGTGTTGGTTTTTGCAGTAAGATTTACCTTTCGTGTGACGACAATAGGAAATCAATTGTTATTGATAAAAATTAATTACTATTCACACGGCCAATACCGGGTATTGATTTACTCCTCTCCAGGAGTTTACTGGGTAGCCCTGCTAGTCAAAAATAATAACTTTTTCCAACACGAAACATTAACATTTTGGTAATTTCGAAACAGATTTATTTACCTTTTAAATGTGACCTAAAGAAAGGAGAGAAGAAAAACGAAAAAACAAATTTGCCTTTTCACTGGCAATTTAGAAAAATGCTAAGTATTGGTCCAGAAAATAAAATAATATTGCAAAACAGAACTATTTGTTGTATTAAAATAACAAAAATCATCGAATTTAAAACCAATAACAAATAATAGTTAATTAATAAAATTAACATTTTCAAAACCAATATGCAAATTAGTTAACCTTGCGAATCTGATATCGCATCTACATAACAGTATATAAAAAGGCCTTTTGGCTAAGATCAAAGTGTAGTATCTGTTCCGATGGATACTGCACGCCTGTCCTGTGCAGTTCTAGGAGGTCCACCCTCCCAGGCTTCGCCTCCCCTCTTTGGGGAGGAGTAAGTTTATTGCTTACTGTCTGAGGCGGCCCTACCGGGGAATGCCGACGGGGCTGCCCAGGCAATTTTTAAATGGACAGAGTGCTCACCTCTCAGGCGCTGGCTTTTAACCCCACTTGCTCGACCCGATCTTGGGTCACATCTTACTTGTGGGAGTAAGATAAAACTGGCCTTGTGCCTAACTCCGCGAGGAGTAAATAAACAAACGGTGATCATCCAGGCCGTTCTCCTTTTGGCTAAGATCAAAGTGTAGTATCTGTTCCGATGGATACTGCACGCCTGTCCTGTGCAGTTCTAGGAGGTTCACCCTCCCAGGCTTTGCCTCCCCTCTTTGGGGAGGAGTAAGTTTATTGCTTACTGTCTGAGGTGCCCTTACCGGGGAATGCCGATGGGGCTGCCCAGGCAATTTTTAAATGGCCAGAGTGCTCACCTCTCGAACGCTGGCTTTTCAAACCCCACTTTCTCGACCCGATCTTGGGTCACATCTTACTTGTGGGAGTAAGATAAAACTGGCCTTGTGCCTAACTTCTGGGGAGGAGTAAATAAAACCCAGGGTTTTTAACCCACCTAATAAACTGGTATTGTCCTGGCATTTGGGTCTGGATTTACGCTGGTCTATTGGGGGTTGTCTGGTCCTGTGCAGTTCTAGGAGGTGCACCCTCCCAGGCTTTGCCTCCCCTCTTTGGGGAGGAGTAAGTTTATTGCTTACTCTCTGAGGCGCCTCTACCGGGAATGCCGACGGTGCTGCCCAGGCAATTTTTAAATGGCCAGAGTGCTTACCTCTCGAGCGCTGGCTTATCTAATCTTACTTTCCCGACTTTGTGTCACATCTTACCTTGTGGGAGGTAGATAAAAAAAACAGAATAAGTTGAATTAATTGGCAATGGACAGTTTTGACTTTACAGTTCCTGCGAGAAATGAACCAAACTTTTGCATTTATTAATTTATATATATATATATATATATATATATATATATATATATATATATATATATATATATATATATATACATTATCTTATTTAAAAACTGGCTTATACTACTACCAACAAAACTATGACAAACCTTCAGGTATAGATCATATATGTTTTATCTATAGCTCGATATACATCACCAATAAATAATTTATATAACCCCCTCACAAATCTGTACACCTTTAAATCAATTATCAGAATACTGCCATACATCTTTATTAACCAACTCGAAAAACATACATTCTACCCACCCCCAAATAAAATATAAAAATAAAACAAATATAATAAAATAAAATAACATTATATGGATAAAAAAAGCTTTATATAAAGACAGATATTTCCCAAATATACATAGGGCCACCAACCCACTACATTAGTAAAACCCCAAATTGCATGCCCACCCTCTTTTTATATATAAACGACCCCTCTCCCATAATACCGAAAATCACTTTAAATTTAACACTGGCATAAAAAAAACCCTCACAGAGTAACCGCTCTCCCCAACATCCCCACTAGAGTATGGACAATCTCACAATCGCAACAACAACTTTGAAACAGGTATTAAAACACATTATTATTCCTCTTTTCTATTATATAAGATATCCAATTTCCGGATTAGCCTACGAGCATTACCAGACCTAATAGTTAGTATTTAGACTATTCCTCGAATAAAACCCGGTTCGATGTCTTAGGAAGGTATGAAATGTCAGATGACAACGCTTTTTTTACTGGTGCCTGCTTAGGCTGACCCACAGATGTCAGAAGTTGTGAAAGTAGGGGAACGCTATTGTTGCACCCAAGCTAAATGAAGACTTTAACTTCCTGAGATCAGACCTCTAGATTATGTGTGCTGAGCGCTGCTGAAATTTTAAGATGTTCACACTAAGCAAACAAATATATAAAGGGTCTGCCTACTTACGGACGTAGAGGTACCCCCAGTCACACCATAGAATCTACTGAAAGACAACATGCATGCGCTAACAGTAAACAGAAATAAAGGTCCTTTTTTTTTTTTTTAAATATTCAATAAAATACCCTCCCCATTTAAACAAATACTAGCAACGGGCTTCTTTTTATAAACACGGGATATATTTCATGGGGAAAGACAAAAAATGAACACCAGTCAAGCCCAACCAGTTATTTGTACTTGTCGCATTGTTTTTTTCCGGAACCGTCGATAATGGAACGCAGCTGGCAAATCTGTTTTCTTTGCCGGCCGGATTTTACTCTAAATCTAGCATGACCAGATCAATCAAATTCGTGTACCCTCAACAGACACTGTAATGTATAGTTTTTAAATAAAATAATTTATATCAGCTCTCGTAGAACTTACGATCGAGCACTTTGTTTGTTTTTTCAACTAACTTTTGATACATGCTATATATTGTAATATATTGTAATTTTGCAATAATTAAAGATATTTGGAGAGAGTTTAATACCTGCCAGGTTACATATATGGGTTAAATAGAATTTGTCTTGAGTATGACACTAAACTGCTTTAGACACCCTTAGGCAAGGTCTTCGTCGTTACCCTACACCACTCCTCTGAAATTCATCTTTCACAGCCCTTTCTATTTTATTTTCTGCCGACTCTACTTTCCAACTCTATCAACTACTAAATCCCCCCCCCCCCTACAACCATCCTGGGTATCCCACAAAACTACATCTATAGCTCAGGACGCAATTTGGGAGCTTAGAAAAGTATGGAGTCACCCCTTAGTTACCACTACTCCCAGATTCATTCAGACCTGGAGAAGTGGTAGTACCTGTCAGGGCAACATCTATGGCTTAAATAAAGACTATTATTTACAGACTATTTGTTTACAAAATATATACCTACAAAACAAATAGATCCACAAACCAATAGTAAATCGTATAAAAAAACATGTACGGTTTACCCAACAAGAGTTGACATGCCATAAAACCCAACAACTAACCAGCAATAATTCTCAACGTTTCAGAATAAAATAATCTTTGAGAAATGTTGCATAGTTTCGATTACAGGCACCAAATCTCCTTTACAGTAAGATAAACTCAACAGAGCCAGGTGTGTGTGTTTTACATTGTAGGGCCTTCTTTTTATCTATTTCCAATCAGACTCTCACTTCAGTTGTTTTAGCAAGTGATATTTGCATGCAAGAGTCAAAGACTTTTCCATAATTATCTTTACATGCGAGTCACAAAACTATCAGGAGATGTGGATTAAAAGTAAAAAGCAAGAGGAGAATTACGTTAATTCTCACTTAACATTCCAAGAGTAAAATGTAAAATGGAGTTGAAAGTTGTGAGATTTGGATAAAAAAAAAGTGCTCAACTTCCACTGACCGACTTTTTAGATCAAATAAATAAAGTTTAACTATTATGCGTTTTATTTTTTGTTTGTTTTTTTAATTTTCATCATTCTTATCCTTTTAATGTGTTTTCTCCAAGCAAAAAGAAAAAGAAAAAAATAGTGGCGATAAAAATACATTTTTCTTACTGAAATTAAGAATAAACATGTTTTCTCTTTCTGTTTTTTGGATGGTATTTATTTTAACTTTGTTTTTATATATATATATATATATACGGTACAATCACGTTGACACACCGGTTCCCATTAGATCACAGAAGTTAAGCGACGTCGAGCCTGGCCAGTATTAAATGGGTGACCATTTGGGACTACCAGGTGCTGTATGTGCTCTCTGTTTATCTCGGCATTGTTTCCAGTCGTCTTGAACTGCTTGCCATTGGAATCAAGCAGTGCCGACTCAGGAGAGGTGTTGTTAGGGATTGCGCAACCCTTGCTTGATAATTACACGCGCAGCCAGCCCCTTATAGGGGTATCCATAGTCTCTCTAGACTGAACGGAGGGCTTACTATATATTATTTACATACTGCATTCCCAATCTTAGTTGTTTTAATTTAGTGTTTTTTTTTATTATTACTGTTAAGCCTTGGTGGAAGTATGGACACTACAGAGTGCTTTTGTTGTTTTTAAATTGTATCTCCTCTATCCATTATAATAACAAGTATCTACATGCTTAATCAAGTTGTCTTGAGTATGAATTTAAACTACATCCGATTGTGAGGTCCCAATTTGGGAGCTCTGAGGGAGTATGAAGTGACCCTTTAGTTGGCATTACTCCCAGGTCCACTTTGACCCAGAAGGTTGGTAAGGTAATAAATGTTAGTGTTCAATCTATGGGTTAACTAAAATTGGTCTTAGGTATGACATGAAATTGTATCAGGTGATATACACATTGATTTACATCATGAAAAACTGTTAAAGCAAACACCATGAATAAATATTTCAAGATATTAATTACTTGAAGCATAAAAACTATTAGCAAAATGATTGGATTCGATATTAAATAAACCAAAGTCGATTGATTTGCCATTAAACAAATTTAATCGATATAGTAATTGAATTGGAATATTTGGTCTTCTTCAGCTGCTTTTTACGTAGTCTGAAAACTTCAGAGAATTTTGAACTAAACCCTTCTTATTTTATTCCCAGAAGGGTACCCAACGAAGGCCGGTGAGTACAACTGCCAAAACGTTGTAAAAATGTCAACAGCCAAGATAACGAAGACAGTCAAAAACATAAATATTATGAACAATAATAGCTCATCTTATGCCTGATTATGCCAGCAGCATTCATAAAAAATATCAGCCGGAAAATCTCTTATATATATGAGATGTCACTTGCTCTGGCGCTTTCAGAATCTGTTGTCAACACAACACCGCAGATCAGTTCGCCAAACTCAGAAGAAATGACAAATACCGCTCCGTAACAGCTGTTTCATTTTTCAGCTATTCTCAGTCGAAACGTCAAGTGTCCCCAGTCTCGATACTGCACGATTCAACAAACAGATGATAGCCACTTGCAGAAACAAACCATCGAGAGACCATTTGGATTTTCGAGCGCATTTCCTTAGCTGTCATCCGAGATAACATTCTGCCCATCATGACAACATTTAAGTCTTGATGAAGAAAACAAAAAAATATATATATTTATTTGTTCTTTTGTACATTGTTCTCCAAAATATTAGAGGCTTCTTCATATGCATATTTAAATATCCTTACTTTTGTTTTTTTTTCGAAATACGACACTCTCAGTGTTTCAGAGTTTTAGATAATCTTTGAAATGTAATATTCTTGAGAAATGTGATGTAGTTTCGGTTACAGATAGACAGAACATCTCGATTGTGATAAGATGATTCACCATGTTAGTTTACTTCATCTACAATTCTTTTGTGTCACTTTTTGATTTTATTTCAGAATTCTTTGTAGCTCTTAGAAAATTCTTGTCAAGAAAAAAAACAAATTTACATTTTGTTTGTCTTCTCTTTATTGACATATGGAAAATACTGAAAGTCTGTTTTCCCTGTTGACTCGAATTTTGGTATTTGGAAATGTACTTAATGTTTGTTTCTGATATAGCATAGAAAATTGCAAGAAAGTATCAGGAATTAAAAATCGTAAAGAAATTTAAAAAAAAAAAGCTACCATTGCGTTTTAAGGAATAATAATGGGTTTCAAATATTTTATGTTAAGTCAAGCTATAGTTGTGTACAGACTTCTCGTGATGCTCAGGGTAAAACTTGATTGGATGCACCCTATTACTCAAGTAGAATTTAAAAAATACTGTGACCTAATATGAGAAAGGAAGATTTTTTGAATTATATAAAAACACAGATATAACATGAAATAATTTTTAAAAATATAAATCAATGACAGACAAAAATTGAATGAGAAAACGCAAGAAAGAATAGCCACGTCTGCTTGTTGATTTTCCTGACGGTTGCATCACGATTCACATAGATTATGCAACCCCCTCCCCCACGCACACATGCATAATGGAGAGTGTATGATTAGTCTAATTGATACTATTGTTGCCTATGGAATCACCTGTGCTGAGTTTAAATCCCATTGGACCTATTGTGTTCAATTATGAACTAATGCTGTCGGGAATAATATGAGCCATTATTTCTCCACAATTAAGGGTAAAATAGCATTCTGTTCAACTAAATAAATAAATAGAATTTGACGCTATTTCTGAAATTAAGTATGGCTCCTATTTACTTGCCTCCCCACGAAGGCAAAGTTAGACACAAGGTCGGTTTTTAATGTGGAGAAAATCCAACTACCCAAAAAGGGGTACTCTGGATAAGAACAAAAATTTAAATTGCCTCGGTCTAGAAGGACTTCTCATTCACTGGCCGAGAACAGAATAGGTTAAGTGTAGCATCTGAACAGATACTATATTTTGTTCTTAGACAAAAGATGATTTAAACTGGACACTTGGCCAAGTGGATATAAGTGTTGTTTAAATAAGGGGTGGGACGTAATGGGTGAAAATTTCAGATTCATGCGAGTAGTATTTTTTTGTGTTCATTTATACATAAATAACACTAAACAATCAAACATTTTGCAAAATTCAGAAGGTGCAGGCCAAAAATAGCCGTTAGGGCTCCATGGGACTCAAAATCCATCATTTTTCGGTGAAAAAGTAGTTTCATGTGACATTGCAGGTCCTAAAACATCCTCAAAAGCTATGAATGGATATAGATGGTTAAATCTGATATAGTACTTTAATTTAGGACCATTTTCAGGCTGTGAAAGGGTTTTCATAAATGTAAAATAGCCAAACACTATTGGCCTGCACCTTCTGAATTTTGCAAAATTTTCAAAATGTTTGATTGTTTAGTGTTATTTATGTATAAATGAACACAAAAAAATACTACTCGCATGAATCTGAAATTTTCACCCATTACGTCCCACCCCTATTTAAATAGATATTTTAGAGTGAATTCTACCAAAAAAGAACATGTAAATATGTAAGTAATCGTATACAATTGTTGACGATAGGTTTTATGTTTTAACATGATTTAACTCCAAACGGCTTCATATACCGTTAAACAGACATACTTAACCAAATCATGGTGTATCCATATGAAAACAGTTCCACAAGCGCCTGGACTTTAACATCAAATAAAATTCAAATCATATTTATTTGGCAAAAAAAAATAGCAAAGTTTTACAAGTAATATAAAGAGACAGGTAGAAGATGTTTACCACGGCTACTTTAAACCTGGATATGGTAGTCATCATCACGCCTTTCTCTGGCAGACTGTTCCATTGGGCAGAAATATGGACAGAAAATGGTGCCTTTCTTCTATCGAGAGGAAGGTGACCGTGGTACATCTTTTGCGAGTGCCCGCAGGGTTTTAATTTCTACTACAAATGGTCATTGTGGGTTTTCCATGCCTTTGGATTCCAACTGTTCAAGTAAGATAATGCTGCAAGATGATGTGCAAGTAAGATTTTGTGGCAGTTGAATATGTTTTACTATACAAGCTTCCTTATTTCTCTTCTCTAAGGAAAACAATGATGAACAACATAAAATCTTTCAATAAAGAAAACGGGGTTTTGGAATCATTTCACTATAACCTATGAAAGGTATCTACTTCATTAGACTGTAGAAAATAAAAAGGGGGTGGGGGTAAAAACGTGAGAGGGTAAAAGTTATAGATAGAAAGTTAGCAAGAAATGGGTTATTTTTTTTTAAATTATTTTTTTAACATATTTCACCCCAAACAAGGTAGGCCACCACTGTAGACATACGAGGTTACTGAGAATTAGGGTGTAGGTTTTGGGGGTCATCCTAAGTTGGGAGCAATTTAGCGAGATGTCTGTTTACATTAGTTTTAAACCTCTGCATGTCGGTACAGTCGGGGAAACAGGGAGCAGGGAGGGAGTTCCAAAGGCCGGCAGCACGAAGAAAGAAGCTATTGGAGTAGAAGGCTCTCCAGCATCTGGGGACCTCCACACTGAATGGATGGGATTTAGCTGATTGTCAAGTTGGTCTAGTGTACTTATGTCGAGGGGCACCAGAGTAGCCAGTTCATCGGAGCACAATCCATTGAAGTACTTCTAAAACAAGCACAAGGATGCAACATTGCGACGATGGGACAAGGGTTGGAGCTTGGTTGATAGTGAGGAACCTATTAAGTTGGCGACTCGTTTTTGGACTTTGTCTAAGAGGGACTGACAAGTGGATAATGCACCAGCCCAGATGTGGTACCAATACTCCATGCATGGGCAGATGGTGGCTTTGTAGAGATATAGGATAATGTCAGGTGTGAGGAGTTTACTAGCACGGTAGAGGGAGCGCACCTTCCTTGCTGTAGCTTTGGCAATGTCTTCAATGTATTTGTGCCAATTCATATTACCTGTGAAAGGTTAGGTCGAAGAGTTTGAATGTTGAACTCTCAGGTAGGGTGTTATTTGCCCTGACAATCGGTTGTTGGAGAGGATTTTTGTAGTTATTGAAGGAAAGGAGCTTTGTCTTTGCGGCATTAAAAATTACCAACCATTTATGACCCAAATCCAGGGCATTTTCTAAGGATTCAGCCATTGCCTCAGATATGATCGCGACCGTTTTGCCCACATGACGAGAGTAAAGTGTGGTGTGATCAGCAACTATACCAATCTCAGACTCAATGTCATCAGGGAGATCGTTTATGAAGATCAGGAACAATAAAGGTCTAAGGATAGATCCATGGGGTACACCAGCATTTATGTCATGTTGCTTAGATGAACAGCTATTGAGGACAACCTGAATCTTTCTTTTTGTTAGGAAGGATTTAATTATATTAAATATTCGTACAGTAATACCATATGAATGCAGTTTTAGAAGAAGCCCTTTATGCCATACTTTGCCGAAGGCCTTGGATATATCAAGCACTACTTCCCTATCTTCACCATCCTTGTCCAGTGTATGATATATGCGTTCAGAGATGACCGTTAGGATGTCCGCAGTAGATCGTGCTTGTCTAAATCTATACTGGCGGTCAGAAAGAAGTTTAGCATTAACTAAGTGCCATACTATAGCTAGATTGATTAAGAATTCAAAGAGTTTAGAAAAGATCGGGAGTAGACTGATTGGGCAGTAGTTCTGAGGATCAGTTCTATCCCCACACATTATGGCAAATTAGAACAATTAAAATGGAATTTTTTTCAAACATAACTCAATCCTCAAAATGACAAATATATTAGTATGTATTTTGTGTGATTAAAGATATGGGGAAAAAACTTTAAAAAACTAACGTTGATTAACTCAGCTTTAGTATAATATATATATATATATATATATATATATATATATATATATATATATATATATATATATATATATATATATTAAAAAATTAATTCTGGTAAATTTATAAATATCAAATAAATTCTTAAATTGTTGAAAAAGTTTTAGTATTTATTTATTATTATTATTAATTTTATAATTCAAGAAGTTCAAGTACTTAAAAAGATAACTTTTTCATTGTTTCTGTTATTTTTATTTAAAAAAATTAATCTTAGTAATTAAAAACCATACACATGCATGGTACTGAATTATGCAAAATAACAAAAGTAAGGAAAATATTGTACCGTCATTTTCCATAGCATGGACACACAAGTAATATATGAAAGAGATAGAAAGAAAATTACGAAATCTATATTTTCCATTGATTTTTTTCATTCCTTGCAATCTTATTTTGGCTTTGATGAAGATGAAATTGTAGCATAACATTTTACAATTATTTTCAAATTTGAAAAAATTTTTATAGTACAAACTATATATTGATGTTAATCGGAAAAAATATGCAAAAAAATACATGTTTTTCAGATAAAATGTTACACACTCCAAGAAATATTTAGTTTCTTTGGTTTACAGCATATCAACAAATTGTTTTTTTTTAATGTCGACGCCTAATACCTATTTTAATGATACATTCTATAATATTAATTGAACACAATTGTACTATTTACCCGTAGCTGGAGGGAGGATGTCAGGTTCATACCTTTCCCAAAGGTATTAGTTCATATATGACCACATAGAATTGTGTATACTCATCGTGACCCGTCTGTGGCACATTGCACAGATACCAGTGATTAGAAGTGTTAGAAAAAAATAAACCCCTCCCCCTCCTTTACTTACCTGTCCATTCACTCCTCCCTAATGCGCCTCACTCACCCTCACTACTGTCCTCCTACTGCTTTTCATCTGAACCTTCTCCTCTTCTCAGGTACTTAACCCACTACATACAACATCTATTTTCCCCTTCCCCTGTTTACACTGCCCCCTCCTTGTTTTATCTTCCAAGGTAAAATGTGGAGTTCTATTTAATAAAGCTCATTTTACCAAATGAATATGACCAAAGGAATCGACCGAAATATCTTGATCCAGCCTTAATGATGTGTTTGTGTTATTATTTCTACTAGTATGTTGTCTTGCTTCTAAACTATTCCATGAACTAATTTTTCATTTTGTCTGCAAATTTTTATTTCATATTTACTCACTCATGTATTAAAAAAGATCAAAACAATATCGGTTTCAAATCCAAACTATAATTAGCTTCTTTTACCGGATTCTCTTTATCTCTGTTTATGTCTGCCTCCCCAGAAAATAGCGGCTCATGCATTGTTTGATTTTTTACAATATTCTGATCCTCTGTTTTAGTTTTATTGTTATTATTTTTACTAATTAAACCTATCTTTGCGTCGAGTTTTTATTCCCTGATCTGTGAATTTGAGCCGATGTCATGATGACCTCCAATCGTCTTTTCTTCTTCTTTGGCGTCATAGAATTACAAATTAAAATATGAAAATGAAAAAAGAATTTAAATTACAAAGACACTACCACCTAAAATGAAGAAATAAAGAAATAAAAAAAACAGTATCGTGAATGAATTATGGGTGGCAATAGCTTACGATAAATTATGGAAGAAACTACACTGCACTAAGTAAACAAAAACCAGCAGGCTTATCTTTCTGTTTAAAATAATTGTACTGTGTAAGGGGGATAACCCTTCATTAGCTAATTTTAGAAATAAATTAATAAAGTCTAGTTGGTTTAGAGTTAATATAAAAAAATATTAATTTTATTAATTTTAAAAGAATTATAAAATATAATAAATAAAAGTAAATATTTAAAAGTAATTAAAAATAAAAGAAAATAAAGTAAAAATTAAAAAGCCATCAAACAAATTCTAATAATAATAATAATAATAATAATAATAATAATAATAATAAGTATATAAATAAAAATACAGAAAACGAAAAATTAGAACTATATCAAAATAAGCTAAATTACTATAAGTAAAGAGACATACAAAATAAGGTTTCAAAAAACTGTTAATGGAATATGGTGAAGGATCTCCTTCCACATATCTCATTAACATGTTGTTTTACCTTGTTTTGGATGACTTTTTTATTTTCAAAGTTTTTATTTTTTAAAGCATGTTTTTATTTAATTTGTTTTAATATATTTATAATTTTTCATTTTCTTTATTTTTATATTTTATAATGTATATTTTATATTTATCATATCTTATAATTGTTTTAATTAATTTTTAAATTGATTTTAAATTCTATCATTTTTACTTCATTTTCCTTTATCTTTATTTACTTTTAATTATTTTATTTAATTTATTATATTTTAATATATTTAATTTTATTATTCTTTTCGAATTAATAAAATTAATATTTTAAATTTTAATTCTAATCCCAACTACACTTTTTTTATTTTATTTTATTTTCTAAAATCTGGTAATGAAGTGTTATCCTTGTTAACCGTACAATTATTTTTAAACTCGTGCGTTGTATGACTTTTTGACGATATTTCGATCCTCTGTTTTATTTTTTATTATTTTTTACTAATTGGACATTACCACCCGCAAGTTCTGCCGATATTTGCATCGTGTGCAAGTTAAAAGAGTTTTTATTCTTTGATCTGTGAACATAAGTCATGATGACCGCCAATCGCCTTCTCTTCATCTCTGGCGTCGGATAATAACAAATCAGAATCTAAAAATTCAAAAACCCACCGGCGAAAAATGAAAAAAAAAAAAATTAAAAAAACAACAGTATTTTGAATTAATAATGGGTATCAATAGCTTACGATAAATTATGAAAAAAAAACTACCCCACAATAAGTAAACAAAAACCGTCATGCTTGTTTTCTACAAGCATGACGGTTTTTGTTTACTTATTACCAATCCTGGTCTAAGAGAGGGAGAAACAAACATCAACCATTATCCCTATTTGGTACATAACAGTGAAGGAAAATAGTTAAAAAGCTCTGTGATGGATCTTATTGCAGACTGTTCATGTCTCTAAGCACGGAGTTACCCCCCCCCCCCCCTCACCTGACATTCTTTGACACCTTGATTGGATAATGTTATTTTACCGAATACTTTGATATTTATTCCCCAATTTCCTATCGACCGCACATCTCCTTATGACCTGATTTCCAAGCAAGTAGTCGGTTCAATCGCCATGTTAAGTAAATTTTTATTGGAATTTCATGGCAGCTATCAAAAACAATCTTGAAAGGCAAACAGGAAGTTTTTCACATGTGACTGGAATCTGTCGAGGTCAACTATGGAAAGGAGTGTAACAGCTTTTAACAGCTGCTGACTTGGGATGTAAAGCAATTCTGAGAAAGTTAAAAGACCAAATATTTACATATTTTCCCTAATCTCAATCATGCCAACAATGAAGAATTTTACCAGAATGACTGGCAATGGGTAGAATTCGAATTGATGCCTTCTACAGGTTTCAGACTGTTGACTCATGTTTGTTTTTGTTATGTTTACACCGTTTCGGTCGTTGAACTCACTGGCCTTACAACAATCAAAATGAAGGAAACCGTCCGAATTAGCCTAGGATCAAAATGTAGTATGTGTTCTGTCCTTGGTAAGTGAAGGAGAAATCCTTCTGGATTAAGGCAATTTTAATTTACTAATATTAGGTATAAAAGATTATGAGTGAAAGTTTCTTAATGACCGAAGCAACTTGAACACTTGGAATTAGAAATATATGTTGCTGGATAATTTCAACTTGAAAAATAATTGATGGCATTTTTAACTACGCTGGGTTTTTTAAAAAAAATTTCTCCTCGATCTTCAAAGTTATTATTACAGCATATTTCAAATACTAAATCTATTAAATAATTGAATTTTTCTGCTGATAGAATATGTTTTTGTAACAAGTTACCGGATCAGATGAAGAAGCAAAATAGCATAGAACATTTTTAAGATGGAATTAGATGAATTCAGAAATGTTGGTAAAAAGGAATTAAGGGGTATTTTGGAAACTATCGGAATCAGATAAAATATTTAAGAGAAATTTTTCACCAGTTGAATTGAGAATATAATTTTAAAAATATGATGCCTAGAGAGAAATAATAATAATAATAATAATAATAATAATAATAATAATAATAATAATAATAATAATAGTAGAATAATTTGTAGAGGGTCGAGGAAGATGAGAAGACCGAGGAGGGACAGCACAAACCAGACCTCCACTGGGAAAGTGCAGAGAATGCTGGGACCTTGGGGAAGCTTATTGCCACCCGAATCCCAGAGAAGACCAATTGTCCTTACCAGCGAGAAATCAATGGTAAGAGGATGTTGCGATACCGCATCGTTATCGAAAAGAGGTGAAGAATACTGGAAATCTGGGAAGGCTTGTTGTCACTCAGACCCCAGAAAATACCACTGGTTGTTGTCGGTGAGAAATCACTGACGATGATCTGTGTGAGAACTCTTAGTGAGTACAAATAATAATAATAATAATAATAATACATTGATAAAACGGCAGCATCACCGATGTATAGATTGTGTAATGAAAGGGAAGAAACCTTAGCACATATTGTATCAGAATGCCCTATGCTAGCACAACATCAATATAAAAAAATGGAGACATGACAAAGTCGATAGGAACTACACTGGAATATATGCAAACTTTATAAATTTGACCACAATGGGAAGTTGTATGAGCATAAGCCAGAAGTGGTACAGGAGAATGACAATGTCAAACTTCTTTGGGACATGCACATACAAACTGATTAGGTTCTTGAACATTCCAAACGTGACTTGATCTTTCTCAACAAAAAGAGAACTTGCTTAATCATTGATATAGCCTGCCCCTTCGATACCAGAGTTCAGGAGAAAGAACACGAAAAAAAAATATCAAGATGTAAAATGGGAATTAGTTAGACTATGGAAATGTAACGAAGTAAAGGTGATTCCCGTTGTAATTGGAACACTTGAAACCATAACGTAAAGCCGCCACAAATAGCTTAAACAGATTGACGAGACAATTTCTTTTCTCATTCTGCAAAAGGCTTGCCTGTTAGGAACGGCGAAAGTGCTAAGGTATAGCTTGAATGTCTAAAATCAAGGCAATTGAACTGATGTTAAAAATAAAACCATCGAAAAGTTGAGAATACTATGAAATAATGATGATGATGAGGAGGCAAAGACCAAGGTGGGACAGCACTAACAAGCCCTGCATTAGAAGGATGCAGAAAATACTGGAACCTTAAGGAAGCTATTGCCACTCCCATTCCAGAAAAGACCAACGGTCGTTACTAGCGATAATCGAAAGAAGTGGAGAAAGCTGCAAATCTGAGGAGATTTATTGTCGCTCAGACTCCAGGAAGTACCACTGGTTGTTGTTAATAGGCAATTACTGATCATGGCTTGTATGAACATTCCTAGTAAGTAAATAATAATAATTTAATAAATTAGGCATCCTATTTAATCTGACAAACACTATTTTATATATATTATAACTCAGTAGAATACAAAATTGATAACATAATCAATATTTTGTAATCATGCTCCAAAAATTCAACATCAACAAATATTATTGTGTACATATGTTTCAGAGATCTTCAGCACCAAATTTTTGTGTCATGGAGATTTAGACTGTTTAATTTTTAAAATATTTATATAATTGAATCGATGTTTTTTATCTCCTTATGATACAACTAAAATTATGATCAATGAACTTTACTTTTTTTACACACACACACGTGCATATATATATATATATATATATATATATTATAAACATTGCAGGTGAATAATATATATTGTGTAAAGTATGTATTAAATGTAATCTACCCCAGAATGTATGCAAATAGTAACAGATGTATCAATATTAAAATTGGCCAATCATTTTCAATGTTTTCCTCCCACAAAAAACAATCTCTGAGAATATGAGATAATATCTTTAAGAAATGTGACATAGCTTCGGTTACAGATATACAAAAAATCCTCATTAAAATAAAGATGTTAATTTTAATTTAATTTTATTTAATGTCTTTTATTTAGTGAAATTTTGATTTTTTTACTAATGAAACTTGGTGGAAGTATGTACTCTACTGAGTGCCTTTTAGTTTTCGAATTGTGTATTCTATATACAATATAATGACAAGTATCCACCCACCTAATCAATATAGTAATTGAACCGCAAATATTTTAAGTATCATTCTAATATCGTAATCATTGGCTTCTTGTTTTGAACATTTGCCAAGTTCTTTGTTCAGTGATAAACTGATGCAGAGACGAACAGGCAACCAGCAACCAGCACGCTCTACCTTGTCGACCAGGTTTCTCCTTCAAAAGATGTGCATGCCATTACTGGCAATCTTCTGGTGGTTTCATAAAAACTCTCCGCTCTCTTTATCCCTTCTACCTTTTCAATGATGTTATCATGTTGACAGCACCAAAGTTTCCATAGACAGTTTGGAAAAATGGAAAGTTCCTGCATATTGAAACGGGCTGCGTTGCTTGTATATGTGTCGTCTTACTCGCAGAATGATATACTTTCGTATTCGTATTCGTATTCTTCTTCTCTTTCTTTCTTCTTTTCCTCCTAATTCTGATTTTCTCCTCTTCTTTTTTCTTCCTTATTCTTTTTTCCTTCTTCTTCTTTTCCTCTTCCCCTTCTTCTTTTCCTCTTTCCTCTCCTTCTTTTCGTCTTCGCCCTTTCTCCCCTCTTCCTCCTCCTCCTCCTCCTCCTTCTTCTTCTTCTTCGATCTCTTGCATATTTTCTTTCTCTCTGTTTTCTATTTTTGTGTAATATTTATTCCTGCTTTTCCCATAGCTTATTATCTCTTATATAAAGCATTTCAAGAATAGATAATAAAACCAAGAGTAAATTTGAGTAAATTTGTCTCCTAAGAATTTTCCTTTTAACTCGGGAAAATATGTCTATGAAACAAGATTGTCTACAGACGATTAATTTACAAAACATCCGTTGACACAAGATTGCCTCCCAACTATTTGTGCTCTAAAAATTTGTTTGAAACAAAATTATTTGCCTACAAACTATTCGTTTAAAATAACAAAAAAAAATTGGCAATAAATAATCCAAAAAGGTTGATATTCTATTTAAGAACGTAACGTCACCTTCAACTCGACACGAAAAGAACGGTAGTGATAGAATGGGGGATATAATGGATACTTATTCCGATTATGGAATTGGCTGATGTTTTCTACAACCACTTTCTCACAGAAGCGACGTTACTAGTCTTTCTCTAGTCTATCGCTCTGTCCATGGAATGTGCTCGACTTAACGTCAGTCTCTGGTTCCTTTTACGAAAACATTCACAGCAAGAACTCGCCTCTACCACCACTACAAATAACTTTCCATTTCTTCCTATATGTGCATCAAACAGAATTTCCATGAACAGAGTTTCTTTTCAAGAACGTCCCATCCGTGGAACAACGTCACAACGGGATTGCTTCTTCCCTGCGGACTACAACATGGTCGTCTCCAAATCTAATGTCAATAAACACTTGTCATAAACCGTCCTCATAACTAATCAATGTTTATTCATTCCATTCATCATTTTCAATCCTCTCATAATATTCATCATCATTCAACTGACAATCTAGCCATCTCATTAACATTTGTCCTCGAGTGAATTTTAGTCTTGATAAGTGGTGACTCATTAGTAAAAACAACAAAAAGTAATTTCAAATGCAATTGATGATAACATTCACTTCACGGCATGTAAACCATCGTTCGGTCGTTTTATGCTGAAACCGTATGTTTTGCATTCAATTGATTTGTAGTTTAAGTTGAAGAGATTTTTGTTACAGAAAGATTAAAACTGGGCAGTATATCAAGATGTGCGCAGAACAGGAGACTTCGTTGGTATGGTCGCGTTGAAAAAATGGATGAAAGTTCTTGGATTAGTAGATGCAGAACAGCTAAGGTAGCAGGATTAGTTTTCAGGGAAAGGCCAAAGAAAACATGGGAATAGAGTGATAAGGAGAGATTTGAAAGAAAGAGAGATAAAGACCTGGTCAGAGATAAGTTAGTTTGGAATCAATTTCTAAAAGCCGTCCAACACATGCTAGCATTTAAAACAGACGTTAAAGCGAATATGATGATGATAACAGCACTTGGTCTTCCCAAATGGTCCTCTACTTTGTACTAACTAAACTCAATGGTCCTTAATTTCGGTGATCTTAATGAAACTGGTGTGTTAATGAAATTATAGCCATACAATCGTTTCCAAGAGATACTGATTCGGCATCATGTAGCCTCAAACGTGTTGCTATGCCTTAAAACAGACAAATCAACCGGCCAACCTTTTAATCATCAGACTATGGTTAGAATTTGAAGTACAATTGAACATGCCACTCAAATTATTCGTTGGCCGTTTGGCTAAGAGCAAAGTGTCGTATCTGTTCTGATACTGCACATAATCTTTCTCTATCCTCGGTTAGTGAAGGAAGAAATTTTTTATTTTTGTCCGAATTCAGAGTGAATATTCCCCTCATTACAAACTGACCTTGTGTCTAACATTGCTTTCGTGGGGAGGCAAGTAAATAGGGCCAAATTATACATCCAATTGAATGCTTACAGTTTCAGTACAAGTTTCAGAGAATAAACAAATTATTTCTCTGCACATAACGAACGTTGTCGACAGGAAAGTTAACTTAATTCTGAAACTTGTGATGGAAAAGTTGACCAAGCTGAACTCAAGATTTGAAAGCAGTCACACGTGTAATTGATTAGCAGACACGGGAATTGCAAGCAAATGCTAAACAATCTTCGAATCAAAATTTACTGCTGAACCATTTATTAAATTCTGTACCCATTCATATTTAATAAATTACGAAGTGCTGGCCCTTGGTTTTACGATAGGGAGAAATATTTCTGAACTATGGAAGTATCTTTTTACTCTAAAATTAATCGGTATTGTAATTCATATTAAAAAAAAAAAACTAAATAATAGAGAAACATTCTAATATAAAATAATATATATAAAGCTTTAGTGCAGGAGAAATAAACACAGAGGACTCAATTGCAAGAGTAAGAGTGATATTTATCTTTATGATGATACTATAGAAAACAAAGAGAATTACCATATGATATCTATGGCTTGTGGCATGACATCCAATTCTAACCGAAGGCAAACATTTTGATACTTTCATCACTTCAGTCACAAGGCTAATGACTGCTATAATGGGACGAAGCATGCACAGTAACCAAACACGAATGAAAATATACATAGAACATAGAGAACAAATATATATATATATATATATATATATATAAATATCTCTCTCTCTCTCTCTCTATACATATATATATATATATAAATATATAAATATATATATAAATATCTCTCTCTCTCTCTCTCTATATATATATATATACATATATATCGGCTAAGGTACACGATAATTCATGAAAATGAAATGACGTGGTAGACAAAATGTGTGAAAAATGACAAACGGAAAACAGGTTTAAGTGCAGGAGAAAAACAAAAACAAGAGATTTGACCGGTTTCGTTCGTGTTGGCGAACGTCTTCAGAAAAAGTGAAGATTTGAAAATAACCTGTTTTCCGTTTGTCATTTTTCACACACACACACACACACACACACACACATATATATATATATATATATATATATATATATATATATATATATATATATATATATATATATATATTTGTTCCTTATGTTCTATTATATTAAAAGATTAAAAATAAACATTCACTTAAAAGCTTCAGTGCAATGCTCCGATTCTGTCGTTGAGCACTATCGAATGTTTAGGTGTCAATGTTCGCCTCTTTCAGTGTAAACATCACTTAATTTCTCCATTATAACGTGACAATCTCTAGTGGCCTAATGGGACTAGGTGAACGCCTACAGATTCAAGTTGTATCAGTGAACAGGGTTCACACCCTATGACCATCTGAGATTGTTATTGCCCTGCGCTAATGAGAGCCATACGCTAAAAACAACGTTGTACGTAGGTAAAATAAAAATAATTTTAATATATATATATATATATATATATATATATATATATATATATAAATATATATATATATATATTAGCTATCCATGCCCGAGGTTGCGCTGAGGTCTTTTAACGTTTTTGTCGTTTCTCAAAATTTATTTACATAGTTGTTAATAGAATTCAATGAAGAATTTGTTATTAAAAAAAAAACGATTTTGAAAAAAAATTGATTGGACAATTTTAAGGATTTGAAAATGTAAACAAACAAAAATCATCACTGTCTTAGGTGTTCTAAACCCTTATATATTTTTAATGTAAAAAATATTCGAGAAATAATAAAGTAAAAAATAATTCAAAGTTCCATAGTGATGACCAAAACCAGCCTACTGCCGATTTGTGTGTTAGCAGTAGTTATTGTGTTTATCATTAGCTTCTCTCTCTCTCTTTCTCTCCACAGTACATGAAACATCATTGTCATAGTTTTAATATAAACCTAATGAAAATAAAACTGTTCATGGCCATTTGACGTATTAGTGATAGATATAGTCATAAGTATTGGGGAAGGGAGACTTTTTGTTCATCATTAAGCTTGTGTGTCTCTCTATTTTGCTGTTTCTCTCTCTTATTATAGTAACTTGTAGTAACCGTTCAAAGTAGAGTGTACAAATATCTGTGCACGTAAAGATTTCTCGGTAAATTGTATATTTACTCATCTAGAAGTGTTTAGAATGCATTATTATGAGAAAGAATATTGTATATTGTTGAAAATGAAAGAATTGTTATTGAAAAGTAAATCCGGTTGTATGAAAGAATTATTAATGGGAAGACTATTTAATAAATCGATGAAACGTAAAGACTTGTGTCTTGGCCTATTGAGAGTTAATTTAAAATAACATTTTTTATTTCTAAGAGAAGATTGATTTTGTTATAAATGATTATTACTGTATGTATGTGTTTTAGAGAAATACAATGCACAACATTGTTTCGGAAGGAATTAGTTTAGTAGATAATAATAAACTTACCATAATAATGTGTCTATGAATTATACCAAAGGCCGTTTATAGAATTCGAGGTCGACAACAGTATAATTACTAAAAAAAACAAAACATTTTTACCTACTTTCATGATGTACAAATAAAGTGAATGTATAAGTAGTTTAATATTTCTGTTAAACAAATATTTTTTTAAAAATTTGAATGCTGCCATAGAGAAAGGTAGTTTTTTATTAAGAACATAAGCAGCTGAAGCTGTAGTGATTACTGAAAAATGGCTTCATTTTTACAGAGTTCTGAGCCAGAATAAGTATTATTTGAAAGAAACGGAAGCAATAGTCAATATTTTATTGCACAATCTTGGTCCAAGAGAAAATAAAAATTACAATTGGCTAATCTGAATCAAATATTGACTTATAAACTAACAGATTTATTGCTAACAAGAACAAACTCCGAAAAACTGACCGATTTCAATTTATTATGTTTCGGAATTTTTTAGATGAGGGGCAGGGCATAAAAGATAAAAGTGCTAAGTATAATCAGTTCTAAGTGACAGTCTTCTGGAGGTTGAAGATTCAACCAACAGTATGGGCGATGCTAAAGAATGCAAGTACAAATTACTTGAGACTTCTACCCGGTTATAGCTGACGGAACGAGAGCAAGCAACCCCCATGGAATAAATAAAGGGTTATGTTCGAAATTCCATAAAGATTCCCAAGTTTGACAAGATGCACCTGAAGAAGGTCGGAGGTTACATCGGCCGAAACGTTGTGAGAATGACATCCAGGATAAGAACAGTGTTCCAAATAACCCAAATTATAACTTATAAGAATATATATTTATTTGTACTAAAATAAGTCATGTTGATCAATGTAATTTCTCAGTTGACCTGCATAGCTTGATTGAAAGTAGATGCAATGAATCGACCTCAATAGCAACTTGTCAAATGTCGATGAGAGTTACACTACATACACATCCAGCTGGTGATACCAGATCAGGCTGCCCTGTGGCTCCCTGAGACGAAATTCACCTACATTGACGTTTTTTTTTGTTTTTTTTGTAAAACTTAATTATGTTCTACAAAACCAAAAACAAAAACAACAGCCCCTCTCCCTTTCTCCCTCCCCTTTTTTATTTTATTTTTAGAACTTGAAGCATAAATCTTTTACTATAATGACCAGATTCGGCATTAAATAACCCAAAAAGGGTTGATATGCCGTAAAACAAAACTACCAAACCAAAAACGATGATTAAACATTTGAAGATATAAAGAACTTGAAGCATAAAAACTTTCACTATAATGACCAGATTCGGCATTAAATAACCCAAAAAAGGTTGATATGCCGTAAAACAAAACTACCAAACTACCTACCATACACATCCAGAAAAAAATGGTTATTATTACTACATATAACTGTTTATTTCTCGGAGAGGGTGCATGATTTGCTAAATTGATAACATTGTTGTTTCTGGAATTGACTAAGTCAAATTCAAATTCTATCAGATCTCTTCTGACCGTTTACACACTAATGTTGGTGGAAAAGGTATGAAACCATGATTTTTTCCCCAACTATGGTTAAAATAGCGATGTTCAATTCATCATATAGCAATAATCGTTTGTGATAGATATTACGTTTCATCATCGAATAACCTAAAAGCGGTCGATATGCTGTAAAACCACAAACCAAATATTTCTTGTGTTAAAAAAACCGTATTTTTACATATTTTTTCTGATTAAAATCAAATATATAATTTGCACCATAAAAAAATTCAAAATTGAACACGGTTATAGATACTTACACCGATGGATGCAATTGCATCCTATCCCAGACCCAAAATAAAATTGCTAAAAAAAATTCAAAATTGAACACGGTTATAAATACTTACACCGATGTATGCAATTGCATCCTCTCCCAGACCCAAAATAAAATTGCTAAAAAAAAATAAAAATTGAACACGGTTATAAATACTTACACCGATGTATGCAATTGCATCCTCTCCCAGACCCAAAATAAAATTGCTAAAAAAAAATCCAAAATTGAACACGGTTATAAATACTTACACTGATGTATGCAATTGCATCCTCTCCCAGACCCAAAATAAAATTGCTAAAAGAAAATTAAAATTGAACACGGTTATAAATACTTACACCGATGTATGCAATTGCATCCTCTCCCAGACCCAAAATAAAATTGCTAAAAAAAAATAAAAATTGAACACGGTTATAAATACTTACACCGATGTATGCAATTGCATCCTCTCCCAGACCCAAAATAAAATTGCTAAAAAAATCCAAAATTGAACACGGTTATAAATACTTACACTGATGTATGCAATTGCATCCTCTCCCAGACCCAAAATAAAATTGCTAAAAGAAAATTAAAATTGAACACTGTTATAAATACTTACACCGATGTATGCAATTGCATCCTCTCCCAGACCCAAAATAAAATTGCTAAAAAAAAATAAAAATTGAACACGGTTATAAATACTTACACCGATGTATGCAATTGCATCCTCTCCCAGACCCAAAATAAAATTGCAAAAAAATCCAAAATTGAACACGGTTATAAATACTTACACCGATGTATGCAATTGCATCCTCTCCCAGACCCAAAATAAAATTGCTAAAAAAAAATAAAAATTGAACACGGTTATAAATACTTACACTGATGTATGCAATTGCATCCTCTCCCAGACCCAAAATAAAATTGCTTAAAAAAAAATGCAGATTTCCTTATTTTCTTTTTCCTCTTTGCAACTCCTCATCATCTTCGATTTAACATCCTTTTTACATGTTGGCATGTGTTGGACAGCTTTTAGAAAGTAACTTCCAAACTAACATATCTCTGACCAGGTCTTTATTCATCGCTCCTTCTCTCAAGTCCATTCTTATTACCTCCTCCTATGTTTTTCTTTGGGCTTTCCCTGTGAACTGAATGCGCTACATCAACTCTTTTACATCTACAAACCCAATAATTCTCATCCATTCTTTCAACATGCCCATACCATCGAAGTCTCCATTTCTGAACACATCTCCTTATACTGTCTAGATATAATCTTCTTCTGAAGTCATCAGATCTAAGCCTGTTTTTAAGACTCACATTACATATTTATCATATTATTCTCACATCATTTCTCTCCATGTAACACATGTCCTCAACCCTCACTGGCCAGATTTAACGTCCATACATCATCGCACTGCATACACATGCCTGATAGACAATTCCCTTGGTTAACAGTGGTAACACTCTGCTGGTTAGTAATGGCAGAAGTTCCTTGAACTTACTTCATCCACTGTTACCTCTTGCAATCGCACTAGCACTTACTCCACTCTGTGCTCTATTATTCTAAAAAAATAGATCTACTATGTATGTATATGCCTGTACTATATCTACATAACCATTGTGAGATTTGGAACAGACGTTCTATGTATTGGTGTGCATGACATAGGCTACATATATTCATCGTTTTTATACCATTAGCTTATTAAAAACGTAAATTCATATGAATCTGCAAAATGCCACTCTTTAACCGGTTCAATTCTTTTATTGGGATTGGTTTCCCTAGGATCAGGTACTTACAGAAGAGACCACATGAAGGTTGCCAACATCCATAGTGAAAGTGATGTTATGTAACCGACAGGATTCAAACTTGGCACGTCCAGGCCGTCAGTTTGCGTCGGTATTCACTTCACCAAGGTCACCTTCCCTTTTCTTATTAGAAGTGAAACCTATTTTGTTAAGTTTTTTGCCTTCTCAAAAACATCACTAATTGCCTAGGCAAGTCAAAATCTCTGCTGCAAACGTTTTTTTACTCCATACAAATTACCTAAGGGTCCTGGGCATGAGATGAAACTACATGCTGTAGTTAAGGGCCCCAATTTAAGGAATGTGTAGTAACTTCTTAATTAGCATTACACTCAGGTCAATTCTGACTCGGATTGGTACCATCTATGGGTTAAATAGAATCTTGGTATGACATGAAACTGCATCCAGATATATATATATATATATGCACATAAATATGCATCATGAATAAAAAGTTACAGTAAACAAGATGAATAAAGATATCAAGAACTTTAAGCATAAATTTACGACACGGCGACACCTCAAAAATGCGATCCATCGAATCGTTAATAAAATTCACAATACTTTCTGCAATACAACTATATTTGGTACAAATAAACTTCTGTGCATGCCCGACTTGTCCACCAAAGTTCAATAATGAAGGTCCGACTGTCTTTATTTTATCGCCATTCAGTGCTAAGTACACCTGAAAACGACATGCAAAATTCTCGATCACTCTGACACACTTCTCGCTTGGCGTTTTTCTGATTTAGGCTGTTATGGCCCTCTTCAGTTCAGGAATAATTATGGGATTGTTTTAATAGACATTATCTTTAAGATAATCCCACATATAAAAATTTGGGTGGTTGAGGTCTGGTGAGTATGAAGGCCATTCATGATCATACCTCCTACTGTGTCTCCAGATATCATTGAACGTTGATAAAACAAAAGTGTTGGACATTTCTGACTGAAACTTGGTGAACACGTCAGGCATAAATTGAAGTTTATTTGTACCAAATATGGTTGGATTGCAGAAAGAATTTTAAAGTCTATTAACGATTCCATTGGTGGCATTTGGGGGGGGGGGTACCCTGTAAAAATGACTATATTCGGCATTAAATAACATCAAAAGGGGTGTTATGCTATAAAATAAAAACAACCGATTAAATAACAGAAAAATGACATAACTTTAATCATGTAAACGATATTTTCATACCATTTTCCTTTGAAGACATTGAACTAATTTTGGGTCTTTGATATAATTTGTATATTAATATAATTTTACTTATAGGACAGGTAGACCAACTAATGTTTGTTATAACTAATGTTAAAGCGATTTAAGGAATATCATATTTTCGCACATTGTTCAAACGTCGTACCCAACATTAAAAGGTGATTCAACCAGTAGCAAAATAATTAGTGTAGTATCTGTTCCGACGGATACTGCACCCCATAGACTGGTATTGTCTTGGCCTTCGGGGCTTGATTTACGCCGGTCTGTCCTGTGCAGTTTTAGGAGGTCCCCCCTCCCAGGCTTCGCCTTCCCTCTTTGGGGAGGAGTAAGTTTATTGCTTACTGCCTGAGGCGCCCTTACCGGGGAATGCCGATGGGGCTACCCTGGCAATTTTTAAACCCCACTTTCCCGACCCGACCTTGGGTCATATCTTACTTGTGGGAGTAAGATAAAAACTGGCCTTGTGCCTAACTCCTGGAGAGGAGTAAATCAATACTCATCTAAGCTCAACTTTCATGATGTTCTTGATTACTTTGAAGCTTTTGAAATTCCTTCTGACGGGTACGTATTTAGCTTTCAGGAGTGTAGAGTTAGTCCTTAGTTGCTCTTCTAGGTCCATTTTGAGTTTTGAGTGGTAGTAACTGTTAGGATCCCATTCCATGCACTCTCTTCAGGTAAATTTACTTCTGGGGGTTGTGATCCATTGTCAATTAAAAACAACGCCTCCCCCCCCCCAAAAAAAAAAACAAAAAAACACATCCACACACTGCAACCTAGGTAACACGTCAGGGAGTACCCCCCCCCCCACACACACACACACGCACACACACAATAACCTTTTACAAATATGTTTTATATCGTGGATAAAAGCTTAGTATTTTGGGTTAAAAGAGTCTTTCGGGACAATTTACTTCTGAAGGTTGTGATTCTTGGCTTTCTCAATTTTCCCGAGCAACGTCGGGATATAAGTCCCACTAGTTTTATATATAAAAGTATTATCTAATTATTCCTATCACTTTCTTTTTTAGACACTTTTTCTCTGATTTTGTATTTCATTTTTCCTTCCACTTCCTTTTACGTTTTCATTCTTTCCTTTGTTTTATTCAATTCTTTTTAAGTCTCTCTCCCTCCATTACTTTTTCTTTGTTTTCTCTCTCTCCCTCTCTTTTCAGTTTGTTTTATCTCCCCCTTTATCTTTCATCTCCTTTCCTTTCCTCTGTCTTTCTCGTTTCTTTTTAATTTGATCTCTTTCTCTCTATATATATGTCCCTTACTTTTTCTATCTTTCTTACTTTATTAATTTCATCTCTTCCATTTTTCTATACCTTTCCTTCCTTTCAACATTCCTTCTTGCCTTTATGTATCGGTCTCTCTCTCTCTCTCTGTCTCTCTCTGTCTCTCTCTCTCTCTCTGTCCATTTTCTTTCATCTCTTTGTTCACTTTACCCTTTTAATTTTCTCTCTTCATCTCTGTCATTCATTTTCTTCTGTTGTCTCTTTGTTCTCTTCCTTCATTCCTTCAATGTATCTCTTTCTTGCGTGCCTATAATCACATTTCCTTTCTTTAACATCTTTCCATTTTATTTATTTCTGAATGTCTGAAAAACAAATTCTTACCTATCTCCAATGGGGTCATATTGCATGATTTGACCTTCACTAAGTAATTTCAGATCGAGATAGTTTCTCCATATCTCTTTTACTCAATTCCATCATGTACTATAATGATATCTCAAACTCAAGCCTGTAACCACAACCCTTCCAGAAACCATTGAAAGAATAATTCTTCGAACTGAAGGGTTATTTAATATCCTAGCATCTTTGAGCAATTGTCTCCTTGGGAAACTTTATGGTGTTGGCACTGATATTAGTAAACTTAGTTGTTGGCGACTTTGTTACAAGAACTTTTTGGAGTACATGACAATGCAACTGAAAGAGAAAAAAAAATCCGCAAACGTCTACATGTCTACAGATATTAATACCCTTCGCAGGGCCGATTTATGTCAGGCTATAAACCGGTACTATAAACCGGTACTATAAACCGGTACTATTAAAATAGTTTCTATATGAATAATAGAAAGTGTGCACGTTTATTTGTGTGTTCGGAAAACGTTCCGAGAAAACAATGATGAGTGTAAAATTAGTTGAAGCTATGATGCTGACAATGAGCAGTATGTTGGCAGCATCTCAGAGAGTGGCGTCCATCAAGTCAGCAGTGTCCATCACCTCGACTATGGCCATCTAATGTAACAAACTTGACAATTATGTTAACTAAAATGAAATGGATTCCTATACAAATCTATTTTCTAACTGGATGACAAACAATTAACTTTACATTAAACATTTGGAAACTAGCCTGATGATTTCTTTCGAGAAAGAAACAAATGTTTCTATGTAGTTTACTTGCCATAAGGATATTTTTATACTATATATATATATATATATATATATATATATATATATAATAATATTTGTTATTGTTTATTATCTATGTACGTATACGTTTCGTCCTTTTTCAATCAGGACTCATCAGCATAGAGATATGACTATTCACTACCGGTCATGCGATTCGAAACCCCAGATTACAAGTATTTTTCAACTCAAATCCGACATCTTTAACCACTGGGCCAATTGTAAACAGCGAATAAACGATGATAATTTTAACACGTTATCGGCGGGCTAAACGACCAGAGTGTTCTAGTTCTTTTTAAGGGAACGAACGATGCATTATAAAGCTAGTGACGTCAAGCTGTGTTAATACTACCATTACAGTGCTCTACCTTTTCGAGGAGCGACAAATAATAATATTTGTTATTGTTTATTATCTATGTACGTATACGTTTCGTCCTTTTTCAATCGGGACTCATCAGCATAGAGATATGACTATTCACTACCGGTCATGCGATTCGAAACCCCAGATTACAAGTATTTTTCAACTCAAATCCGACATAATCTGGTTCTGTATGTGTATGTGATATGAATATGAATCAAAGTGACAAATGTTTCTATGTAGTTTACTTGCCATAAGGATATTATATAGTATATAGTATATATATATATATATATATATATATATATATATATAATCTGGTTCTGTATGTGCATGTGATATGAATATGAATCAAAGTGACAAAAATTAAATCCGAAAATAAGTCCAATAAAAGAAAAAATATTTTCTCTTTCAAGTTTAATTTGATTATAAGTAGAGGGTGGAAACAATATAAATATTATAGACAAACTACTTTTTTGAAATGTTTGATCTGAATATTAGTTATTAGCTTTATTGACCCGGCATTGTCAGAGCTTCATTAGTTGTATATTTTTTAAGTTATAAAGGAAAACAATGTTTTTCTAGTTTTTATTGTTTTATTATTTCAATAAGTATCCAAAAGAAAATTTAGATAAGGGTAAACAAAAAATATACAAGGAACAAAATAGAATTAGAATAATGATGTGTAAAGTCATGCATAGGCGAAAAACACAAACACACAAAGTAGTCAGAAAATGTTATTGAGATAGAGAAGAAGAGATGGAAGAAAATGCTCAATAATAACTCAAATAATGTAAGGGAGGTGTGTCATATATTCAGCTGCAAAGATTTATATCCCTTACATTATTTAATTTATTATTTAAAATTGTTTACATCGTAACAATCTTCCTACCAAAAATAATTTTAGTTTTCAAACAAATTAAAGCCAAATACATTTTGTTTATTAGAAAAAATATGTTAAAAAAAGACAAAATGGTTAGGTATAATCAAACATCGATGTGTCAGATGTGATAATATTTAGATCTAAATTCTAAAATCAGACTAGATAGCTTTATACATTAGAATATAAAAACAGCTTTCTTGAATTTAATTGATTTAATCTAATTTTAAAAATTAATTTTCAAATTTTTAGTTTGCTTGCATATTTTCATATAACTAATTTTTTTTCTTTTTCCTTTCAGGTGAGTTACTTCGCTAACATTTGATAAAATGGCATACCATTGACTTTAACTTCAGGTAATATTTTGAAATTTTAAAAGTTGTGTTTGAAAAGGTTCTTGGGATGTAATAATACAATTCAACATGAATGTGTGAAATGTCCTGATTTTTATGGTAGCCCAGTTGACTGAATTAGTCTGCCAACAGGGTTTCAATAGATCTATCATATTCTTACACATGAAGTGTCATTTGCAGCAATAAAAATGGAAAAAAATACTTAATCAAAATATGATTCACTTGAAGTGGCAACTATTTTCCAATGATCGGTAAAAGTCCAGAATAGTTAACACTAGAGAACTTGTAAACAAAGAAAAAAAAGAAAAAACACAATTTATGTAAAACGCATTAGAATAACATTCTTTACCAAACGTGTGGAAAGTTTTTTTAAACGGTAAAATTATAGAAAAATTAACATTCGAGAACTCGTAAACAAAAATGAAAATGGCAGAAATTTACATTTTTTAAGTGTGAAAAACGATTTGTAAGACTTTAAACAATAAAAAATCTTACAAATCGTTTCAACGTTAAAACTTGCAAGGTTCGGTAGATAGTTCCATTCTAATGCGTTTTACATAAATTATGTAATTTGGGTTTTTGTTACGAGTTCTCAGTGTTAAGCTTTCTGTACTTTTACTCAATGATCAAATAATGAAGATAAACATTTTTAGACATGATAGACAGTAAATTCTGTATTGCTAAATTTTTAGTTGTGAATGTTAAGCCCATAATGTTTAAATAAGTAATAATCTATAGGTGTAATATAGGAGGAAAATGGAGGATACTGTAAAACTTCAAATCCCAATTCTTGAAGTTTACCCATAGTAATCCATATGACCAGATATAAACTTAATGAACTAATGTTGAACGGTTCGAACAGACAAAACATGCTCACTTATAATATAGATCTATGAAACCGAATATTTTAAAGATTAAGTAAAGACATTTTAAAATATTTTTTAATAGAAAATATTTAAATGGATTAAATATTTTCAAAATGTCATTTAAAGTTTTAATACAAATAATGTGCAATAAATTAAATTGTAAACAAAAAGATTATTTCATTCATTTGAAATGATAAAAACATTAAACGATGTTTGTATCATTTAATTGTTGAACAGAAATAAAAAAAAATGTAAACAAATTCTTCCTAAGTTTGTGTCTCTGGCTTATTAAAAAATATTAGAAAATAGAGTTGTTTTCACTTCCATTTGTGGTTTCAATTTCAAGATAAATGCTCCATAGCAAACAGACTATTTGACAACTTGGCTTTCAGGCTGGGATCAAAGTGTAGTATCAGTATGAAAAATAAAACTTTCAAACCAATTTAAGGATATCTTAAGTAGGATGGCCCCTTGAGTAAATGTAGTATTGTGGTGACGGAGATGATTCTAGTTAAGAGTAGGATAGACATTTTTTATCATTGATGACTAACAACCCCCATTTTCCCCAAAATTTTGATGGCCTTGTGCCTAATTTGTTCTGAATGTAAATTTGTGTATTTTGTGCAAATAAATATTTCAAAGTGAAGTATGAGTTTTGTTCTCGGTTAGGATTGAAATACTTCTTGACTGGGGTAATTTTGATTTTAGTCCCACCCAGAGTGCCACTTTTAGGGGAGCTAGATATTCCTCACATAAAAAACGACCTTGTACCTAAGTTTTTCCTCATGGGGAGGCAAGTAAATAGGGACAGTACTATGGAAGAATCTAAATTATTTAACAACTAGAAAATAAAACTCGAGAAACAACACCAGACTGCTCTGATACAGGGTAATTTCTTACCTCCCGCTCCCCCCCCCAAAAAATGCCATCCATGGAATTGTTAATAAAATTCACAATCCTTCTGCAATCCAATCATATTTCCTACAAATAAACTTCAGTCTATGCCTGACTTGTCTACCAAGTTTCAGTCTTGAATGTTCAACAGTCTTTGTATTATCGCCGTTAAATGTATGGGGGACACGTTGATGATCGTTTCATCAGTAGGAAGTGTGATCCTGAATTAGCTATCAAAACAATCCCCTGACTATCTTTGAACTTAAGACGGCCATCACAGCAATGCCAAGAGAGAAGCATGTCAAAGTTATTGACAATTCTGTAAGTCGTATCCATATATGCTTTTTTTTATGGAAATCACTCCAGACAACGCATGAAGCCACTTGATATAAGGAGTTAAAAATACTACTACTTCAAGGTAAAAAACTAACCAACAACAAATGTTATATACATAGATTCCGACCCCCTAAAAAGCAATTCTTCCCCCTTTGTTAGAAACATTGCTCATGCTTATTATTGAATGGTGATACAAAAAGACTGTTGAATATTTATGACTGAAACTTGGTGGATAAGTCAATCATCGACAGAAGTTTATTTGCACCAAATATGAGAACCTCTTTCACTTTTTTGCAATTAAACTATGGTTTAAATCTCATTAAAACCGGAGATTACAAAAGAAGAAAAGAAAGAAAAAAGAAACATGACCACTTGCTTAGGTAGGTGATCATTCCTATAAAATTTCAAGTTCGTAGATCTAATAACCTTAAAGTAGTTAGTGGCCAGACAGACAGACAGACACATTACTCTTATATTAGCATAGATATATGAGTATTTCAGTTAATGTTTTCTTTGCGAATATGAATCAATGTTGTCCAAATATTATTACATTCTCAAAAAGGTTTAATGTTTTAAGGCGGTTTTGAATTAAAATCTGGGGTCATGTTTCCATCAATCAACCCGAACTTGAGAAATGAAAAGGTCAACATTTCGTTTAACACTGGTTATTTGAAGTAAACACTTAACGCTGAACTTACAGAAAGTGAAAGTCAAGTTTAAAATGTATTGTTAATCTGATTGATGTTTGTATAAGAAGAAATAAAGAAATAAGTCAATCACAGCAAGCGAAATATGATTACAGTTAGTTTTCTTCTCTGGTGAGACACTACGAGGTGAAAATCTCTCTCTCTTTCTCTCTCTCACTTTATTCTTTTGTATAAAGGAGAGAAGAAAGTGAACCTTGGGTTTACTTTCGGTTGCCTCATAACTCTCGCTTCCCTTATGTTGTCCTTTAGTCTTCACATTCCATGAGCGATGTTTCTGACAAAGGGAGGAGAATTGCTGTTTTCTAGGTCGGAATCTATCCATCTAACACTTATCGTTGGCTAGTTTTTGACCTTGAAGTAGTATTTTTTTTATTTCCTTACAATACATTAAGTAGCTTCATGCCTTGTCTGGAGCGATTTCCATTAAAAAAAAAAACACGCTCTGTCACCTGACAAATTTGTAACTTTTATTTTTACACTTTGAATTTACATAAGCATCTCTTGCTAGTTAGTATAAAGCACATCGGCTAACCTATGCGTTTTTCTCAAATTGCAAATAGTGGACTAAGCATGCAAAACATTGCTGCCGTTTTGCAAGTGACTTGCAGTTGCGTTTGATCTTAGTATAGGTTTTTGCTATGAATTGCATCCACGGTAAGCGATAATTGGACCCTGATGACTACAGATGAAATCAGAGGCAAATTTTAATTTTCTTTGAAAAATTGAAACTAATTTTAATTTTATAGATGTTAGCATATTGTTTTTTTTATAACAACCAACCAAACAAACAAATAAACTGTAACAGAAATAGAAATATCACCTTTGATATTTGAAATATGAAGACCTTCCTTGGCCTTTTGGCTCCAAGCAAAGTGTAGTATCTATTCTGATACTATACTTCATCTTTTCTGTCAGTGAAGGAGACATCTTTCTAGACTGAGGCAACTTTAATTTTTGTCCCAATCCAGAGTGCCCCATTTTGGATGGCTGGAATTTCCTTGCGTTTAAAACCAACCACGTGTCTAACTCTGCTCTTGTGGGGAAGTAAGTATATAGAGACAACAGCCCCCCCGCCCCCCCATTCAATAATGATAATTTCTTGTCCCAAATATTCAGATAAAAAATTATTTCAGAATTTAAGAGTATGAAATTATCATTTAGAAAATTGTAAGAGCTTTGGTTACAGACACCAAGTCTACATTATAATAAGATGTTTGAAGTTTTTTCCCCGAAATTTAATCATCCTTTGAAATTTGTCAATTTTAATTGAAAAAAAAAATGTTTGGGTTTTCGAGAAAAGGTCTATTTACAGGTTGTTTGCCTGTGAAAACGTATTGCTTTTACAAATCAATGGTTGGTTGTTGGGTTTCATGGCATATCTTGCTTGTACTTCTAACGGCATTCACCCGGGGTGGGTTCAGCTGGCTGCAAATAAGTCTTTGGCATACCTCACGGTTCCAGTGATGAATACCAAAAATGCAGGGGCCAGCTATCGGTTCCATCTCTGTCTTCATTGTGTTTATCCATGTCTTCAGTTGACTGCCTTTGCACTTTTTTCATCCAATGGGTGTAGTTTGCGGATGAATTCCTTCTTTTCAGAAAAGTCTCCGAAAATCTCATGACATTTCAAATGATTCAACATTTATGGTACATCAACCTTTGTTAGGTGATTTATGCCGGAACTTATCTATGTGTTTTGTATATAGGCGGTTTTTAGATTACTTATAGGCGGTTTTTAGATGTATATATTTAATGAATAAGTAGTTTGTAAACGATATATTCTATTCAACCCATAGGTGGGACTCTGCGGGTATTATCAGTCCAGATCAGAATATACCTAGAAGTATAAGCAACTAAGTGTAACTCCACACTACTCAGAGCTCTAAAATTGGAGCCGCATCACCAGATGCAGGTTTTATCATACTCAGAACAAGCAATCAAGCAAGGACTGGCCGCAACACGAACAATGAACTGTTTTGTAATGAATAAATTACCAGCTGTTGCAAATCAAATGGGGACTGTGAAACGAACCTGAAACCGCATTGTAAGGAATTAACAGCTGTCACAAGTCAAAGTTACACAAAATTCGAACTGCTTTGTAACAATAAATTACTGGTTGTTTCAAATCGAATAGGGACCAATTGTGACAAATAATTCAAACTGCTATGTATCGATCTTACAGTTGTCCTGACTGAAATGGGAACCGACCATAGATTACCCTTGAACCTAAACTGATTTGTTCAGACATTTCAAATACACCTGAGCAGACTTGTTACTCTAATAATTTTCAGGCAAATTGTCGAACACACCATGCTTGGGTTTATATTAAGATCAGTCATTTGCATGGGCAATGGAAGGGGGTTGTCAAAATGCTTAAGTTTGTGGTGGGAAGCTAGAGATGCAATGCGATGTTAAATGCGATTTTCGACAAATAAATAGGATTCCTGCTCATTTTCAAAACAATAAAGTTAGCGAGCCGGGGAGAAATATTAATTCTCATAAAAACAGACAACAAAAACCCAGAACAGCAGATAAAGTTTGATGGAGCCCCAAATGATACAGAACATTGCACAACATTATGCTCACAACTCCCTGCCTTTCGAAGCCAGGAGAGGTAGAATAAATAATTAACCCGTGCACACAGAAGCAAACGACTAAACCACTTACACACACACACACATATTTACACACTGACAAAGGCCGTATATGCACAATGTTTTCTAAACTCACACATATATATTGATACACTAAGAAAGGCTGCATAGACAAAATGTCTCATGAACCTAAGATGCATTTTCACACTGACAGAAAACAAACATGCAGACATATATACTTCTAAAACTAAGTTGTGACAGTTCATGCATGCAAATCGCCCCGTGGGAAAGACATTTGTGATGAATATTTTCCATAAATAAAGCCATAAGATTTTTGTTAATATTCAACTTTTAAATATTTGATTTGACAAATCTCCTAGTTCGGCGAGGCTGGGTACTTCTGCTAGTTTTTAAAAATTTATTTTATATATAGAAGATAGACAAAATAATAAGACAGAAAGATTTCTATATCAAACAACTTTCAATGCCCGAGGAAATGGTAATCCAATTTCTTTTCTAAAACATTATCACCCAATATCACTACATGTCTGATAGTGAAATATAACCTTATCAGATGCGATAGGGTGGAATCAGTGATGCAGCCCGGGGCTCATGTTCACCTTCCCGTCCAAAAATCTATGACACAGAATCCCCACTAAGATGCTACTCTTTTTAAACAAACCCATTTGTGAATTGTGTTAATCACCAAAGTCAGAGAATTATCCAATTTTACTGACATTTTCAGCATTCATTCGATTAATTATATATTTTATAAGTAATAGTCAACCACTAGTTGACATTACTCCAAGGTCCACTCTGACTTTTAGTTGTAGTTACTATTAGGGTTCCTTTTATGTGTTAAATACAATATGTCCTGGGTATGACATGAAATTGCATCCGGAGGTATGCACATAAGCATACCATAAATCACTAGTTAAAGCAAACAACATGAATATATATTTGAAGATATTAAAAACGCAAAGCATAAAAAATCTTTTACCAAAATATCTGGCTTCAACATTAAATAACCGAAAACTGTTGATATGTCATACAATAAAGCAAATAAACAAACGTGACACGGGCGTCTTCTTTAGACTCGAGTGTTCCAACAGCTTCTGATGGAAATATCCAATTTTTTTCTAAATTAACATGGTCTCCTTATCATCGTCTCATTCTGTGGGGTGCCAAAATTACCAAAAAGTGTTAGAATTATACAATTTTAATGAAATTGGAAGCATTTATTTAGTAAATAACATATATATATATATATATATATATATATATATATATATATGTATGTGTGTGGATGACTATATAAAGCTCCCTTCCTGGGTAGAGCTTATTTGTAAGGATATCGCCAACTGCCATTCGCTTTAAGGCATAGCTCATTAGGTAAAACTAATTCGAGCTCCCGGCACTTGCAATCTTTACATTGAGATATTTCTTACATTCAGTCAGTGTCGTATGATAGCGCAGGGGTTAGAAGCAGCGACTGTCAGCTTGACGGTTGAGTTTCAATCCCGGCTTGAGTCACTAACTGGTCTAACCGCACTGATAAGCTGTGAAACAGCGAAACAGTCTGTATGTGGATGACTATATATATATATATATATATATATATATATATATATATATATATATATTAAGCAATGAAAATATATATGGCAATCAAGCTACACAGAGGCTCCCGTGTTTCATCCCCGGGGGGAATCGTCAGGCTAAAAAATATATATATATATATTTGTACTAATGGGTCACTAGTTATCAAGGCCAAAGCCCACTTGAGAATAAGAAATACAAGTTTTAAAATTTTTTAATTAAGCAAACTAAAACATAAAACTAAGGAGGCCTCCAAAATGCTTCTGCAACCATCCATTCTGGGAGACAGGAACAGAAATCACTCCTCTTACAGTCAGGTGCTTCGTAGATTAGAAATACCGGTTCTGATTGGAATTCTTTTGTTCAGTTACCTTATTTTTTTAAAGGTTTTAACATCTGGTTACTTCATTAAAAAAATAATTTATATTAGCTCTTGTAGAACCTACAATTGAGTAGTTGATTGTTTGTTTCAACATACTTGTGATACATGCTATATATATATATATATATATATATATATATATATATATATATATATATATATATAATGAAATAAGGAAAACCAAAATATTAATTAAATATTCACTTACGTTTCACTTTTATTTTGTAGCTGAATTTTTATTTTTATTCAATCTCCCGTCCTGATGAAACCTTCTAATAAAGGTGAAACGTAGATGGTTATTTAATTAATATTTTGGCTTTCCTTATTTCATTTTCCACCATTACTTCAGAACATTTTTCCATTCTTTGTCATATATATATATATATATATATATATATATATATATATGACTTGCATATACAGAAAGAGAGATTAACATTGGGTTTATGTTATTGCTATTCCGAACTAAATTATGTGTTCCGATAAGAGATTACATGAAAATAAAAATATCAGAGTTGATATGCTTATTAGCATATCAACTATATTATAGCATGAAAACATATCTGACATGCACCGAAATATAAGAGAAATCAGATAATTTTAACACCCAAACAAATTTATTTTCACTATGGTTATTTCTATAGCAATACTAAATGTGCAGAGACCTTAATCTACACAATTGCACAAGTTGTTACTATTATTTATCAGCCAAAACGTTAACCAATAAATCTCAAATCTTATATTCTAAGAAGAACAATGACTAATTATCATCCTTTATTGATGTTAGAAATATATTTATAAATGATTTTTTTATATTTTGATATGAAATATATACCATCGAACCCACCATGAATTTTACTTTGGAAAAAAAAATAACTATCTCTTTCTTAGATATCTTTCTCCACAAAACCAACAACACACTATAATTTCAAATTTTTGTAAGCCCACCAACAAACATGATTACATACACTTTTACTCACAAAATCATTTCACGATAAAAACATGCCTTATAATAGGACTTTACCTCCGCGCCCTAAGAGTATGTAGCCCACAGTATTTTTCAAATGAATTTGCCATAATCGAAGCCACACACAAAACCAACCAACATACCCAAAACCTTTATCTTTAATGCTAGAAAAAGGACCTCTGCATATTCCATAAGAAAAACCTAAAGTCTACTCTACTTACACTCTCTACAGTCTTACCTAAAAACACTCACAGAGAAAACATCTACAATGCTTTAACTAAATATGGCTTCAAGACCGTTCAATCCATCTCTTAAACTATTAAAAATCTCTTCAGCAAACACAAAAATTAACTACTACATTGGTAGAACCCAATGTTCCCTTGAAAATAGAATTTATGAGCATGAGAGAGCAATTAATCTAGGCAACGGTAAAAATGCATTTTCGACTTTGCAAAGACTGTGTTAATCAAATATGCACATAATACTCCATGGAGATGCCTTATGGAAGTAGTCTTGATTGCACAGTCAAACTATAATATCAAGCAACAACCTATTTTCAAATTCTCCCTGCTTTTGCCAAAAAAAAAACTACAATGGAAAATGCTATATCCATGGACAATGGTTAAAATGCTTTTTAGTAATTCTATTTCAAGCTACTTAGCTCGCACGCATAACTTTTAGTCTTCCCTATTTACTTCGGCTAGCAGCCCACATTTTACCCACTTCCCATCGAGCTTACTGACCCATTTTCTATCTTTCATACTAAATCTAACTTGTGACCCCAACCTGCCTATTCTTCCTCCACATTCCACTCCGGCTTGTCTGCTCAATGCTCCTGTTTTCTCTTCTGCCATTTCGAATCTTCTTTCCTACCACTTATATATGTCTGTATAAATACTTTATTTTTCCTGTACCATGCATTTTCTCCTGAGGAAGCCTTAATAAATATAAGGCAAAATATCGATTTCTCCACACATGCCTCCATGTTGATCGTTTCTTTGTTCCATAATGATATGGCAATATTCGTTATTATCATGTGTTCTAAATGATAATAGAAACAGAATGAAAGATGGTGATGAAAATTGCACCACATATCATCAAGTTTTATATATGTATAAAACTGTATTCTACTACTGTGGAAATGTAATATCTTAAAACCGAATTCAGTCTTTATACAGCCGTAGCCATTTTATACACATGATATAGAGAATAACCTCTATTTATTGTTGTCATTCGCAATCCTTGACAACATCAGGTTTGCAGGGAAGACCTCATATAGGCATCATCGTCTGCTGACATACAGCACCTGGTATTCTCAAATGTTCAGTTATCTAATACTGACCAGGCTCAACGTTGATTAAATCTTGTGATCTAACAGGAACTGACTTTTTAACATGATTGTAGCTGTATTGCTATATGTGTATTCTTTGATAATTAAATTGTCTTTTCTGGACTTGAAACTGTTTTATAAATTCGTGAAAATGACCTATGTCGGTTGAAAGCTTTTGTCTCTAATTCTTTGCCTCCCCACGAGGGCAGAGTTAGATACAAGATCAGTTTTAAATGTTGAAAAAATCCAGCTCTTCAAGAAGAGGCACTCTGGATTGGAACAAATATTAAAATGGGCTCAGTCTAGGAATTCTCCTCCACTGACCGAGTACAGAAAAGGTGATGTATAGTATCAGAACAAATACTACACTTTGCTCCTTTGTGTAGCTCAATATGAAATTCAGGTAATTTCTACATGCCTTTGACCCAGAAACAACTTGAAAAATGTATTGCAAAATTGAACGAACAGAAGATACCTGTTATTTTTATTACTACATGTCTAAAAGAATGATTGCTGCCTAAGTGCACATTATATATAGATAGATAGGCAATTCGGTCAAATCTTGTACAAGATAGTGTAGCCAAATTGATTCTGAAACAGATTTTGTATTACGTTATTTTTCTCTGGAACAGCTTCCTACAACTAAACACATTATAGATTCTAAGAATCCCTGTTTAATCCATCTGTTTGTCGTCCAGTTATTTAACTCCAAAGTTTGCTTTTTTTCACCTTCTTACTTATCCAGGGTTTTCCCATTAAGTATATATTTTAGATGAATGATTCTGAATTCTTCTTTCTTTCTATCTTTTAAAAATTGTCTCTCTTGTTTTGTTTCATGTATTTTTATCGAAATAAAAATGGAAATAATGACAAAGTGGGGCGCTATTTTTGGTGCTGTCCTTTCATCAGATCCGATTCTCGTACAACGACAGACAATTTGAAGATAACACTCATGTTAATTCATTTACTTTCATCTTTTAGGAGTAAAATAGTCTCAGAGATAAGAGATACACTGATATGCTGAAGTATCTGTCAATCTATTCAGTGCAACATATATGTTTATATATGTACATATACAAATATGTCTTTATGAACATATATATATATATATATATATATATATATATATATATATATATATATATATATACTAGCTCTACTATGTTTATAGATGTACATATACAAATATGTCTTTATGAATATGAAAATTTATAACTAAAAGGTAAACTTTTAGAGAGTTGGACCTATTGTGAAGTAAGGAAAGCTCAATATACTGGATAGAGCAAAAATATGATAAGTCAATGAAAATAATTAGACCTGCAAATGGAAGCAAATCATAATCTTGTTCTGAACAACCGAAGATTATGATTTGCTTCCATTTGCAGGTCTAATTATTTTCATTGACTTATCATATATATATATATATATATATATATATATATATATATATATACTAGCTCTACTATGTTTATTGATGTACATATACAAATATGTCTTCATGAACATATATATATATATATATATATATATATATATATATATATATATATATTGTGTGTATTTAGGCAGCATATTTTCATTTAGGCAAACATTATTAAATAACACGGAGTGGTTTTGTTTGATGCGACTTTTTTTTTTTTTAATTATTTTATTTTATTTTTTTATTTTTCAATTTTCCGAATTGTCCATCTAATATTTCGGTCAAATTGATGTAAATATGATCCATGGGTTTCGGAAAATTGAAAAAATAAAAAAAAGTCGCATCAAACAAAACCACTCCGTGTTATTTAATAATGTTTGCCTAAATATATATATATATATATATATATATATATATATATATATATATATATATATATATTTATATATATACTAGCTCTACTAATTCGGCGTTGCCCCATTATGTTTACTTTTGTTTTGTAAATGTTTCTATATTCTATAACCATATCTTTTTTGTTACCAAAGCCAAAAACAGCAAATAAGTAACGTTAATTCTTACTAAAAGAATAAGAGTTATTATTCTTAACTGATATTTTTTTACTTGTTATTTAAGAATAGAGGACGAAGAATATGGGTCATGGTACATACCTAGTTGTGTCTATGAAAGAGACGAGATACGGGAGGGATTGGAAAAATGTGAACATGTTGAGGTGGAGGGGAAAAAGAAGATATAGAGAAATAATCTGGCATACTTCTTATCGAAGCTGATCTTATAACTGATTTAAACAAGATGATCAAACAATGAATAAGATTTTTTTTTCTAGTGATACGGATGATTAGATAAAACTTTATTTATTTCAATACTGGTTAAAATTCAGCCATTCCCCCCCCCCCCACGTTATTCCTGACACCAATCATCCTCACTCATCCCCATCCCAGCATGTTCACATCTTTTCAATGCTTCCATTTGCCTCTGTCCTTCATCCACACATCTAGTTATGTACCATGACCCTTGTGCTATGTCCTCTCTTTGAATAATCAATTTGACTATTGCTCTTCTATGTTTCTTCTCAACCCTTGTTGGCGGCTACCTATATTTCAACTGATCTACCCAATCCTCTTTCTTCCTTTCTTCTTCCCTACCACCCTCATCTATCACATTTTTCCCTCCTTCCACATATATTTTTTGTATAAGTATCAAATTCGCCTTTTGCTTCACTCATGATGAAGCTACTCTAGCCAATAAAGAAAGCGAAATATCAATGTTTTTTTTATATGATTTTGTCATTTATATTTTGTGATTCATCTTTTTTTCATTTGATTTTCTGTATATATTCTGTTGGATTTTATCCTTAGATTTATAGATTCGTAGTATATCAATTGATGGATACATGTGTAAATATATAAACAGACAGATAGGGATATAAATGGTTAAAAATAAAGTAGAGTGGATAAATTGGGACCCTGAACAAGAGTAGATACATATATACATTATATTAATGGATGAATTAAATCGATAATATATCGATATTTACATACATAGATGTATTTAACAATGGATGTATTCTTGTGATTTTTATTTTGTTTAATTTTGTTTTGGTGAAAATTATACTTTTTCGGACATTGTTGTGGTTTTTCTCTGGATACATATGAGATGACGTTCGGATAAGATTCGATGTTCGGAAAATGCTCATGTTGCATTGTATGGCTTAACAAAAACTTTGTCTTTAAATAGCTAAAAGCAACTTTCATACCTTTGTGTATACTCTTTATTTGGATCATGATTTGAAAATAATTTAAATCATTACAAATACATATATACATACATAGATAGATAGATACTCACATAAATAGATGCCAGGAGATATAGATATGCACAGGCTTGAATAAATAGATATACATAAGCTTAAATAGATACAGAACAACTGTATAGATTAGATAGAGCAATGTAGTAGAGTAATTAAGGTGACTAGAGGAATACAGGTGAACAGTTTCAGCCTTATAATGATAGAAAAGTATATTCATAGAAACCAGACCAAAATTATAATCAAGTTGTAAAAAAATATAACTTTTACGAAGTAAATTGGGTGAAAAAAAAAAAGCCATAATTGAGAGGTTAGTAAAACATTTTTGATACAGTCTGTCGGGTAATGAGTCAATCGGTGAGACACTGAGTTAGCTAATCAGTGGCCATGCATGGCTCTCCTCCGAAAACCGACCTGAAAAGAAAATAATCATAAAAAGTTTTTAAAATTTATGATGCAACATACAGGACAGCATTTTATTTGCTGTTACTAAATTAATGTATCCAAAAGTTGTTCATCTTTCATAATGATTTATTAAAGGTTTGAGTTATGTTTTATGATATATTAAGGGATTCAAATCGAGTTATTCAATACTAAAATAGATGAACTGGAAACTGGAAGCTAAGTGTAGATCTGGAAAACTTTTTGGCGTTCCTGTTTATATCAACTGGACAACGACCAGATATTGTCATGTGGTGTGAAAAAAAGAAAGAAGGAATAATACTGGAATTAACAGTACTATGGGAAGAAAACTTTGCTGCTGCAGAAAATAGGAAAGAGATCAGATGTGAAGAGTTGGTACAGGAGTGTCAAGATAAAAGATGGAAGATCGAATTCCATCATTTGGCCATTGGGGCAAGAGGAAATGTAGAGCGAACGGTTGTAAACCTATTTCGACATCGATTTTACTGTAAAAACTCAGAATTGAGAAAATTGATTAAAGATCTTCAGAAAACAGTAGAGAAAGCATCTTATTCGATATCACTGAAGAAGGATGATACGAACTAGAAGGAGAGGTGGATTTTAGATAGTGAGAGAAGGGGGTGAAGCAGATAGTGCTGACTTCATATGCAGGATAGTTTATGACATCACATTGCAATCAAAATCAGTTGTTGATGATGATGGCTGAAAGGGGTATCTGGCTTGATGGCATTTATGGGCAGATGGCACCAGTGTTACATAACCACTTCTGACAGAGGGCTTCAGAAAAGCAGTTGAGGAATAGGGGCCGAAACTGCAAAGTTGTTCCTCCTGATGATGGTGTAGTTCTGGATCCGGTAGAGAAGCTGTCAGCTGCAAAGCACAAAAAAGCTGTGTCATTCAAACCCTAACTCAAATTGAGTTATTCAATGCTAACACAGAATCCCTAAGCAACTCCTAAATCGCTGACATTCCATTATTTGGCTTCTAAAAGGAACATAAAAATCTTTCCTTTAAAAGCATCTGCTTCCAACTCGTCCACAACTTTCTGGCTGTGTTTGAAAGTTAAACAAGAGTTGAGAAAAATAGTAATTCCTTGGTATTATTAACTAAAAGCGCTTCATTAGAGACACTCATCACCCTATTTTTGCAAGCATCCATCACAAGATGATGCTGCTCTTACGGGCAGACAAGAGACCACTCTAGGAAATGCTTCTCAAGAGTTTTTAACAAAATCTCTATGTCATAATCGTTAGAGCATTAGCCAGGTTGAGTGACATCAAAGACGAAACAAATGCTAAACATTCATCATTATAAGGGTAAGTGAAGCAATCATGGGAAATATAGATTGTCTTCGATTACACATTAATATGCTGGAAAAAGCTATGCCCCTACAATCCCCCCATCAATAATAACTTTTCTATAAAATTTAAACTTGTGTTCAATTAATTTTTTTTGTTATGGAAATCGCTTTTGACAAGGAATGAAGCCACTTAATGTAAAGAGCTAAAACAAATACTACTTCAAGATCAAAAACTAGCCACAGAAGTGTTAGATGGAGAGCTTGGGTAAATGGTACGATGAGACCTTGAAAGACACCAAGCAGATTAAAGTGACAATAAAAACAGTTGATGAGAGTCTAAAAATGATCGGGTGTGGCATAGTGTCTTCAACACATGCTCATCCCAATTCTGTTATGGCCTCTTCTTGTATATGACCTCACTATGAGCACAGTTGAGGCAATAGAAGCAAAGATCAGTAGATATACAAGAAAATGGTTGGGTTTGCCTCCAGGATTGTCAAATGTAGCACTATATAGCAAACAGACAAAACTAAAATAACCGCTCAAGTCTATTGCAGAGGAATTCAAAGCTGAAAAAGATTCCAAGGACACGGTTGTAAAGGCAGTACAACCCTCTCTTAAGACAGGAATAAAGTGGAGAGTCTGATACACTATAAATGAGGTTAAAGAGAACCTATCGCTCAAGGAAGTCATCAGACTCACTCAGACAGGAAGATTTGGGCTGGGAATGACCAGCATTCAAAGATGATCCACGGCTTCAGTCAAAGATTGCAGCGACCTGGTCATTCAGGAAATAAGGAGCAAGGAGGAAAGCAAAAGGCTCATAAAAGGAGTCTAACAGTCACAGACAATAGACGAACTGGGAGGAAACTATCCAAAGATCCCTTACATTGAATGACATTTGTCATATGTCGCTACTTAAGTTGTGCTTCATAATACGCTCAACTTACGACGTGCTTCCATCAATGACCAACCTCGTCAAATGGAAGATAGAGGACGATTCAACCTGTCCTTAATGTAAGGAAAAGCCTCAAACAATGGAACATGTTCATAGTTCTTGCAGAGTAGCCCTTGCTAATGGCCGATATATGTGGCGGCACAACAGGGTACTAGATGAACTGACGACAACAATTAGAAATCATATGAAGCCTGAAGCAGCTAACATCAGACCAAAGTTTATAAAGAAGGAGGGAAGATGTAAATCAGGTGTAAGCATGCAGCATGCTAATTTTTAGTACCCAGCCAAAATATTCTTGGACCGGATGGTGATTGGATGGTAGCCACAGATCTCCCTGGCTAGCACAATAATTACCCCAAAATTATTAGTGAAAAGGGGTAATGGCCAGACATTGTTCTATTGTCGAGAACAAGCAAAAGACTCATCTATGTTGAATTGAAAGTACCTTATGAAGGTCAGGTAGAAAAACAACACCAATACAAGATAGACAAATACGAAGACCTAAAACGAAAGCTGACCCATGAAGGTTATGGCGTTACCAGCTGAGCCGTTGAAATTGGAGCACAGGGTTTCATTACAGCCTCTCTGTATCAGCTCCTAGGCCAGCTTCGAATTAAAGGCTGAAAGAGATATGCAGCCAGCAAACGCCTCATAGAGATAACCGAACAATGGGCAATGTGGCTTTAAGTGAAAAGGAATATCACATGGTGATATAATAGCAAATGTCTACTATATAGTTATCTCTGAGAAAACATTTTATTTTAGATTTATTTATTTATTTTATTTAGCTATTTAATTTATTTTAATTTATTTATTATATATTTTTAATTTATTTTTAATTTTGTTAATCGTTCAACTTTTATTATCTATTGTGTATTAAAAATAATCAAATAATTTTATGAAAGAGAGAAATAAACTAATTCTGTAACGCATATGAGAACATTTGCAACTCTCTTTCATTTTTTTGTGGAAATTTGGTTTAAAGGGAAATAACTCTGAAATAATTCCAAGGTGAGTTTTTTCGCTTATATTTCATGACCAGAGATTTTACAGAGGGCGGACATTAATGCTGACTGTTTCCACAACGGAAGCATTACGATAACAGTTACCCATACAGATGTAACATGGTGGTATAATAGCAAGTGTCTACTGTATAGTTATCTCTGTGAGAAGAAAACATTTTTTTTAATTTATTTATTTAATTTAATTATTTAACTATTTATTTTAATCATTATATTTTATTTCTTTATTTATTAATTTTTTTTCTCTTCGATAAGAGAACGTTTTCATGCAACAGAGACATGAGACGCTCAGCCGTTAAACACCAAACGAGACGTTAAGCCATTAAACGACTCGTGAGATGCTAAGTCGTTAAACAGTCAGTTGTCTTGATTTCATTAGAACCGTTCGTTGAATTGAAATGCAATTCAGATAATGGGGCCTCACATCAGTGAGGGGGGCAATACGTAAAAACGCTGTCGAGAGCAAGGCCCCAAAACGGTGTGTATTCTCTCCTGATGACCCGACATTTTCTGAAGGCCGAAATGGAATATTCCATGAGTAAAAACAGCCGAGGAAAAATGAATATATATATACAAGCCCACAAGGTGAGCTGTTTCTTTCAAACAACAATATCTTCTGTTGTCTGCTCACTTCATAGCGAGTTTCTGCTACTATTTCGGTAGCTAATTTCATTCTATAGATGGATAGATTACAACCCAGAAAACAGAAATTCTCATCCTTTGTCAGAAACATCGCTCATGAAATATGAGGACTAAAGGACAAAATAAGGGAATTGTATACAATACAACGTTTACAATATGTATTATGTGTTGGTATTGAATAACCCATAAGGTGTTGATATGCCTTAAAACAGACAGACCAAAAAAATGTTCTCTAATTTCTAATTTTTCCCTCTCAGGGGGTTCATTATCAAACAATGTATCCAATGAAGACAAGAGTTATTTCCAGTACAAAATTGCTATTAAACGCATCTTCAGAGAGAACTCCTGCTTTGATATGTGGCATTACAATCTGTGAGAATTATTAATAGGCACAATCGGTCAGATGAACTCACCTTTCTACTCCTCCCTCCTTTTTCCTTCCACTTCTTCTTACCTTGCTCAGTCCCCTTCCCCCTCCCCAACTGTCTTTAGGACACATGCAACACTTTCCCTACTCTTGGAGTTCTGGAGTGTAAAAGAAGAATAAGAAAAAAAAAAAAATAATCTTCTTTTAGTACAGACATCAAGAAACACACTGTTATGTAAATTATATTTCTTCAACTGCATTTGCCCAGGATTGAACTCAGCACCTTGGGATTACGAGATGGATTACGTGCACTTGCATATATTTCCGTTAAAGTAAAATTACTGGGTTTTCTTGTCCACGTGACTTTTTAATTTAAATGCGTTCTCTTTCTTTTACCATATATACGTTCTTGGCCTCTTGCCTTGTTGGCATTGTAGTTTTGAATTAATTGAATAAAGCCTTAGAAAAGGTTTTTCTATTCGTGTCTTCTTTTTACATTACACACACCTACTGTCCATACATATAACCTCACCTTTGTTTTAGAGATTTGCTTCTAAAATCCTAAGGAGGTTTGTGGCCTAATGGATACTATCACAGACTATGGAATCAACAATGCTACTTCAGTAGGCTGTTTATCTTGCAATACTTTATCTACAAAAGAAGCATGTGAGTTTAAACCCTAACCTGTTATTTACCTCCTTGCCAGGAGGTTAGACACAAGGTCTGGTGTGGTTTTGAGAAACCAGCGCCTTAGAATAAGCGCACTCTGGCCTACAAAATATGCCTGAGCAACCCTGTTGAAATTCCTCGCTAAGAGCGCCTCAGACGATTAGTAATAAACTCACCTCTTCAAAGAGAAGGCAAGGCTTGGAAGGGTGGACCTCATAGGACAGAACAGAACGATACCTAAGCCTGACAGCAACAGAGCAACTGGCAGACTGATTTGCATCATAATTGTAAGCAGTTAATTAATTTCATTCATTAAAACAACGAAATGGGTAGTTAGTGTCTCCTCATATTAACGAAAATCCTGTTTGTAAATTAATAAAATAAATTATTATTATTTTGATATGGTAATACACTTTAGTAGGCAATCTAACTTACAATACTTGATTGACAAAAAGATGAGTCTAAACCCTAACCCTAACCCTAACCATAACCATAACCCTAACCATAACTCTAACTCTAACCCTAACCATAACCATAACCCTAACCATAACCATAACCATAACCATAACCATAACCATAACCATAACCCTATCCCTAACCAGAACCCTAACCCTAACCAGAACCATAACACTAACCCTAACCCTAACCATAACCATAACCCTAACCATAACCCTAACCCTAACCATAACCCTAACCCTAACCCTAACCATAACCCTAACCCTAACCCTAACCATAACCCTAACCATAACCCTAACCCTAACCATAATCCTAACTCTAACCCTAACCATAACCCTAACCTAAACTGTGTTCAGTAAAATAAATGCTGCCTCTCTGTTAAAAAAAACAGTAAGCTTCATCATCAACTCGAATTAAGCATGTTTTTTATTTAATCAAAGACATATTACAACTTCTGTTCTTGTATGCTTTCACTTGAATGTTTGATTACGACTTTAAAATGAATAAAGCTTTAAACAATGCAACATCTTGTTTTCTTTTACAGGTAGATTAACTAATAAAATGTTGAGCACATCTCAAGTAAATTCATGCAGGTAGACCGCCTACTAAAGTAACATCAAATCAGCTATGTTGAGTTCAAATTCCATCGGATTTATTGTGACCATTTATGCTCTAATCATATGGCTATAATCATGTTGATACTCCGGGTCTAGTAAGATCATCCAAGCTAAGTGATATTGAGCCTCGTTAGTACTTAGATGGGTGATTATTTAGGAATATCAGGTGCTCTATGTAATACTCGGTCCTAGTGGCCTAGCAAGCTGAGAGCCGGTTACCAATCTGCAACAACACCAAACAGTCCATAGACGTTTATTGAGATCTGTAATGATCAAACACTGGCCGCTGATGACGGATCGATTTTCGATTTATCCTCTAATACTATTAGGAAAAGTTATAAATTGGCAATTTCCCCCGGCTATGGGTAAAATAACAAGTTGTGTTCAATTAATTGTATACAATGAATCGTTTACAACAAGTATTGTGTGTCAGCATGAAATAACCCCAAAACAGTTGATTTGCCCCCAAAATAGGTATTTATTTAGCTATGGCTCGCCCATTACTGATATGCAATAAACAGCCGTTTTTACGGCTATCTTTATTATAACTACTACTTTTATGCGAGTACAGCCATTTTCACGGCTATCATCATTCTAACTTCTACTCTTATACTATAACAACCGTTTTCACGACTGCCATCATTCTTCCTTTATGAGTAGAATTAAGCAATTAAACTAGTCATATGTATATTTTTATATCTTTGGCTATATTTATTACTTTTATATCGGCTCTTCTGATGCGATTCCTAGATCATTAACACAACCATCTTCTGTGTCCTGTCTGCTTAGCGGTGACCCAAGAGTGGTATTCATTCCAGAAAATAAAAACACTCTTTTTGCATCTTACACATTCATTGTCTCCTTTTATTGTTGTCATATTCACTTCTTTTTTTTTTTACCTGCTAAGGTGAATCATTGTACACTAGACGACACATTCGTTTATCTCATCAGAACTATGGCTCCCATTATAAGGTTACCACTAGAAGGAAGAGAAAGACATGGTCTTGCAAACCATCAACAACAGGAAACAAATGGAATGGGAAGCATGGACGGCGGCACCTCACTTTTTGACTTGGGCCCCCCCCCCACTTTACGGTCATCAATAATTAAGTTGATATGCATGTGTTTAACCGGCCCCCCCCACTTTTTAGGAGAAGCCCCCCCCCCACTTTTATAACTGTCCCGCCGGCCCTCGGAAGTTACCAGTAGAAGGAAGATAAAATCTTAGTCCCAATTTATTTGCATCCCCACATAGGCAAAGTTAGATACAAGGTCGGATTTTAATGTGGGAGATATCCAGCTCTCTAAAAAGGGGAATTCTGGTTGAGACAAAAAATTGAATTACCCCCGTCGAGAAGGATTTTTCATGGCCTGATTGAGGAAAGAACAGAAACTACACTTTGATCACAATCAAAGAGCTGCTATCAAACACAACTCATTTCTTCTTTAGTTTCTAATTCTTCTTCTTCTCGAGAGAGGTTCACTCTGTAAGAGTATTTCCAATAAAGCCAGAAGGTATTTCTAGTTCAGAATGCTTAGAGAAATTCTGCTTTGATATGCGGCATAACAATATTTGAAAATCGTTACTAGGCACCACTGGAACTAGATGAACTTAACGGCAAATGTAACTCGTTAGTTCAGTGCATTTCTGTCCCATTTTGCAATATTCAATCATTTCGCAAATATATCCAAAGAAGACATTTTCTGAACCGAAAAGACAATTTGCTTGTGGTCATAACAGATTACACAATAGATCTTGAATGTTACAATGTTAAACATATGAATTGTACATCATCATCATCATCATCGTCATCATATTCGGTTTAACGTCTGTTTTACATGCTGGTATGCATTGGACGGCTTTCAGAAATTGATTTTCAAACTAACCTATCTCTGGTCAAGTCTTTATTTATTCCTCCCATGTTTTTCTTGGCCATTTCCTGTGAAATGAACCTGCTACCTCAGCTGTCCTTCATCTACTATCCCAAGAACTCTCATGCATTCTTTCAACATGGGTATACCATCGTGTGTTCTGCACACATCTCCCTATGCTCTCCAGATTAAATATTCCTCTGAGGTACACATTATATAAAATTTCTATTTCTAAGTTATTATTACAAGAAAAACACAGGTTATTAAAAAAATAGATTCTAATTTTTATTATTTTAGTTACTTTTTGTGCCGTATACCATCTGTTTAAAAGGAAAGGTTTAACCGAAAATAAGCCGATTTTTATGTTTTTTTTTTGTTTTTTTTATACTTTTTTCCCCTCAGTAATAACCAAGCAAGACTTTGATAATAAAACATGGAATTGTTTCTTTTTTTATTTTATTTTTTTTCTTTTTAACTCGGTCTGTTTTTGAATTAAGATCGTAAATGTGTGTTCTGTATTTATGGAGTTGAATTTTCAGACTTATAATAGCGTTTGTTTTTTAAACTTGGATCTATACTAGTTGGACTCTTGAAATTGAACTTGTGATACTCATCTGTGACAGGATTAGCCCCCCGGTTCTTTTATTCTCTATAGGATCTATAACTCAGTTATGTTGATTATTTACTTCAAGTTATGAAGAACGAAATTTTAACAAAACGAAAATTTTCTGGAGTTTTGCAAGAACGCTTGGCAGCACTGCTTCTGCTATATACATATGTTCAAATACAAGCTTGAATACTAAGTAACAATTCGGAGACAATAGAGTATGCAAGGAACATTTATTATTCGTGAACCCGACTGGGTTGTCCATTAAGAATGTGTATAAGAGAGTTTTCAAATGGTGTGTGCATGTATGTATGTGTAAGTAGAGAAGGTAGTCTTACATACAAAATAGTGTATTTGTGTGGATCATACATGTGCTGTTCGCTATGAAATTGTGTTCACAAGAATGTGTATAACAAAGTCTGAGTAGAATGATGTGCACCGGGTGGGGGGGGGGGGGTTAAGTAGAAAGGAAAGTCTTACATGCCAAATAGTGTGTTTGTGTAAAGCACATATCTTGGCAAGGTGATTTCAGAGCAGCTGGACCGAAAGAAAGAGAAGGACAGTCTTGTAAGGTGTTGTCATCGAGGCCAGACCCGATGAAATAAAGGGTGTGTTATCTGCTGAGGCCAGATCGGATATAAAATAAAGAATTTGCCTGTGCGACACTTTTCATACCACTAAAAATAGTGCCGCGTAGCATTTTTAAAGGGAAGATAATTCAGGTCAAAACGAGTCTGTAAATGTGTTGAGAAGGATAGGTAATCCGATAAATTTTTAAATAATAATTTCATTGAGTTTTTATTTCTTATTTTTCATTGAGGATAAAATTCTCTGAGAATAAATGATATAGCCAGACATCAAAGTGATCGTTTTTTAAAAATGTTATTACACCAGTATTGTTGCCATGGTTTAGCAAACATCAAAGATAAATATTTCAAAGGGATTTGAAAACAAAAACAAGACTTACATATCAAAGTTTTTATCTCTAAGCTCATCAAACGAAAAAGGGATTTAATCATGGCCATTGGCCATGGATTTAATATAATTTTGTGAAAGTTTTTTGTTGACTGGATTTTTTTTCATTTTATTTCTATCATCTACCTAGTTTGTGAACATGCAGCTTCATTTCTTCTGATTTTCAAATGCAAAACATAAGTAATAAAAATATGAAAATATAAAAGAAAGATTATATATATATATATATATATATATATATATATATATATATATATATATATAACTATTATCATTAATATTGCTACTATTACTACTACTACTACTAATAATTAAGTAAACCGAAACTATCAGCATTGGTAGCACAGAAAATGATTGTGGAGAGTCTGAGAGGATGGAAAGACCGAGAAAGGAAAATACCATCCAGACTTTGACTGGAAGGACACAGAGAGTACTGGAATCCTGAGAAAGCTTATTGCGAAGGGTACTGGCGAATCTAGGTAAACTTTTTTGTTCAACTCCGGGGAACACCACTCGTTTTTACCTATGAACCCACACTAGTAATGACTTGTGTGAGAACTCCTAGTGAGTAAGGAATCCAGAAATATGAGTGGCCACAAAATCTGTGTAGTCGATCAACATACTTCTGTATTATTAAGTTCTACTATTTATTGAGTACTATCACAATTAATACTGAAAAATATCCCAAACATGTTTTAATATGATATTTTGAACATCTAACAAAGATTATCTTGAGGAATTTTTACCATCAGACATAAATAGCATTGCATATGCCACATTGATATTCGACTCTCCCTGGCCAGTGAATTACAGAATTTTACAATTTATTTCATAGACTGCATATTCTATCTGGTCAGATAATTCTTTCAATAGCATAAACTGCAGGAGATTCACCATTTATTTTCATTGAAAAAAGGAAATTGTTGTGCTTTTCTCCACTTTTCATTTTGAACTTTGATGTGACAACATCGTCAGTCAGTCCCTTTTTGCATCCAGATGAGTTTTGTTGACATGTGGTCAGTTGTTTCTTTATCCAGATGAGTTTTGTTGAAATGTGATCAGTTGTTTCTTTTTCCAGATCAGTTTTGTTGACATGTGGTCAGTTGTTTCTTTATCCAGATGAGTTTTGTTGACATGTGGTCAGTTGTTTCTTTATCCAGATGAGTTTTGTTGACATGTGGTCAGTTGTTTCTTTATCCAGATGAGTTTTGTTGACATGTGGTCAGTTGTTTCTTTATCCAGATGAGTTTTGTTGAAATGTGATCAGTTGTTTCTTCATCCAGATCAGTTTTGTTGACATGTGATCAGTTGTTTCTTTATCCAGACCAGTTTTGTTGACATGTGGTCAGTTGTTCCTTTATCCAGATCAGATCCGTTTTTTTGACATGTGGTCAGTTGTTACTTTATCCATATCAGTTTTGTGGACATGTGGTCAGTTGTTTCTTTATCCAGATGAGTTTTGTTGACATGTGGTCAGTTGTTCCTTTATCCAGACCAGTTCTATTGATATGCTTTTCTGACAAGATATGTACATATATTTTTAAGTACATTTTTCATATATTTTTTAATACTAATGAGTCACCACTTATCAAGGCCCAAAAAACAATGGGTCAAAAGGGCAGGGTTTATTACTTAAGAAGACTGCTTGATAAGTATAGTCAGCAGGGAGGCAGTCTCATGGTATTGTAGTCAACAGATGGGAAGTTCTTGGAAAGAAGCTCTGCTCATGAAAGTTCCATTTGGTTTTAAGTACACAGAGGAAGAATGGAAAGTTTTTTGTAGTGGTGGTAGTCAGACGGCTACTTGTTGTGAAAGTTTTCAGGATGGAACAAAAGATTGTAGCTTCATTGATCACCTACCATGAAAGTAATGAGAGTAGAGAAAGACTAGCAACGTCTCTTCCATGAGAAAGGGACTGTAGAGAAGAGAAAGATATCATCCTCCATTAAGTTGTAAAGTCGGTTTTGCACTCTGTCAAGGCAAGTGCTCTGAGCTGCACCACCATCATATATCTACGTATTAAGAAGTTTTGACATGTATGCATATTTGTGATGTATTACTTGTAAGCGTAAATAATCCTGTTATATTTGTATAGGTAATGTATGCATATTTGTGATGTATTACTTGTAAGCGTAAACAATCCTGTTATATTTTTATAAGAATAGTTTAGTTCTTTTTTTTGTTTATCTCTTTTGTTTATGTGTTGGAACGAATAAGAAACAGACATTTTTTATAAATGTAACGATCAAACGATACCGTAAGTAATTCAATTAAATTTCAGTAAAAATCCAATTTAAAAAAAAGAAGAAAAAGGACCGACATGCAATAGCTGTTTGAAAAAATGTATTATTTTGTACTATGTTCATTTCGTAGTTAAAAAAACGAAAAACCAACTTGAAAGTATTTGAGGGATTTAAATTTCAACATTTCATGAGACGTCCTATCAATGTTGTTTCAAAAACGATCTTCTTTAATAATATATATTACTTCTTTCTAAAAAATTTAAATATTTTCTTAACAAAAAAGTAAGAGAAAATGTGAAATGAGCAAAATAAAACTGAAAGCAAAAAGACTCTCGGACAGTGCAAAGAAGATTACGGTAGTTTTTAATAATATAGAATGATATCAGATTCTGTACAGAAATGAATTAAATGATAACACTAAGAAGGGACTGTCTGTTTCTCAAACCGTTCATCAAACTGAAAACAACACCTTGCTGTAAAATTAAGATTTTTTCAGGGAGGAGGGCTTTTTTAGTTTTGCTGGGTGGGCAAAAATAAAGGTCCTATTTTTAAAAATTCATAACTTTTTTATTTATTGATTTTTTTAAATTTTTTTTAAAAATAAGTAAAGGACCCCTTCCGAAGCAAGCATGAGCCGTATTAGCCCTAAGGAACGTACCCTCATTTAGAAAACATTATTTTTGCTTAAAAAACTCAAAACAGTGTAAAAAACAATACTTTAGTTTTTGTAAGTTTTAAGAAGTGTTTTTCGGCTAAAATTTGTTTTGTTTATTTCAAAAAATCTCGGAAGGGTCAGTCTACACACACATAAAGTTTGGTGAGTTTAACTTTTATTTTGTGGAAGTTATTCAAATTCAAGTTATTCAAATTTAAAGATAGGACCCTTATTTTGGCCTACCCTGTATATGGTGCTAGGATATTATAGTAATTTCAATAAAGATTAAAAAAAAAAGGAACTTGTGTTATATTTCCTGATTTATCTAAAGCAGATATTATCATTTGTTTGTCTCTTTCGTTATAAAGCAAGACGCAAGTTTATCTGTTTTGTTATTATCGTTTCGGTGCTATTTTACTTATAGGGCGATCAAGTTAATTGTGTTCATGTAAAAGCATTATTTTGTACTTACTCAGTCATATTTTATCTCTCACGTCCCGAAAAAGAATTTTAAAATATCAAGCAGAACTTTAATTAGAACGATTTTTCCATTTCCATATGGGTTATATGAAATGGCGAGTCTGTGATTTTCGGAGTGGCCGGTTAGTGGCCGGTTAGCTAACTAAGGGCAGATAAGTGTCCCCTTGTCTATTCTACCGACCGCTCACAGCCCAAAATGTCGGCTCGGGCACAAATACAGGTTGAACATCGAAATGGAAAAATCGTTCTAATTAAAGTTCTGCTTGATATTTTAAAATTCTTTTTCGGGGCGTGAGAGATAAAATATGACTGAGTAAGTACAAAATAATGCTTTTACATGAACACAATTAACTTGATCGCCCTATAAGTAAAATAGCACCATCGTTTCTCCTTGGTGTCTCGCTTTTTAAGTGAGAAGATCTTTAAGATGAAATAAATATAAAAAACTTCCTAATCCACTTTCGATATTTAATATAGATGTCAGACAAACAGTTGTTACTCTATTCGATACACAAAACAATAGTTGTCTACCGTTTTAGTTTTCTATTTTATTTTATCAATAACTAACTGTCCATACTCGGTGTTGCCCGGGAGTCTTTTTACTTTCATTTTTGTTTCACCATTTTATTTTTAAATATGCCGGTTTTTTTTTACTAAATTATTCTTATAATTTAATTATGATGGTATCGTTTGGTTATTAAATTATTAATTGAATCAAATGGTTATAAAAAAAAATGTTTAATTTCGTGAACATAGTGTTGTTAATTAGTGAAAAAAAAAAGATATATCAGAAAGCAACATCTATTTATAAAATCAATTTATTTTTTAGATAGAATATTTTAAAATTTTGTTTTGGTTTACGCTATTGCATTGTTTTATTTCAATAAATATTCGATTAATAGTAAATGCAAAAAATGATAATTTAATGTGTAAGTTACCTAGACGTGAGAAAAACAAACATAGACACATGAGTTGTCTCATAATTTTATTAATATAGACTAGCATAAAATCTTTTAGTCCATCTCCTGTGTCAGGAGTATTAAAGTGCAGTGGAATTATAGCTAAGTTGAGAGTAGATAACCTGGTTATGTGCAAGAAGTGTAAGACAATGGAGATCGATGAGAACTCAAATGTAGAGAAAAGTTTTGTTACCTTAGTGATACCGAAGGTACACAGGGAGGTGCTGGTGTCATAGCACGAGTTAGGAGTGAACAGAGTAAGTTCAGGGGACTTCTGCCAATACTAACCAGCAGAGAATTACCACTGTCGACCAAGGGAAAGAATATGTATATGCAGGAGCTGGTGCTGGTGTCATAGCACGAGTTAGGAGTGAACGGAGTAAGTTCAGGGGGACTTCTGTCAATACTAACCAGCAGAGAATTACCACTGTCGACCAAGGGAAAGAATCTATCAGACATGTATACGCAGTATGATGATGTATGGAAATTAAACCTGGCCCAGTGAGGATTGAAGTTATGTGTTGCATGGAGATAAATTGGTATGATACAATGGAAGTGTAATGTGAGTCTAAAACACTGATTTAGATCAGATGACTTCAGAGAAGATTAAATCTACAGATGTCTGCAGAACAATGAACTATAAATGATAGACATCTTTTTAGAATATTAATGCGGAATAAGAGACTTCGATGGTTTGGTCACATTGAAAGAATAAATGAGGGGGCTTGGGTTAGTAGATGTAGAACAGTTGCGGTTTGAGGGTCAGTTAACAAAGGAAGGTCAAGGAAAACATGGGGAGAAGTGATAAGCATGAATTTTTAGGGAAAGAAGGATAAATAAAATCCTGATCAAATACAGTTTAGTTTGGAAGCAATTTTCTAAAACCGTCCAACACATGCCAGCATGTAAAACTAACGATGATGATGATGATGATGATGATGATGAAGGATATTTTCCATCTGTCAATAAGTTTTTAATGTTGTGTTCTTAAAATTCCTGAAGTTTTCAACTGAAAAAGGAAACTAACTCATTTTAGATTTTGTCTTTTGAAACAAGTTTCAATCTACTGAAATAATCTTTCAAACTTCTAAAGTGATGGTAATCTGTAGATGCGAGTTCCAGAGAATATGGTGGGTAATACATCACAGGAATATTTTTCTAGATCTTTAATCTTTGAATTAGTTAAGGAAAAAAAATATTTTGTATGGATTCATAAAGCTATTAAATATTTGTATACGGAGGGCTCATGTATTTGCTAGTGCTGTGAAATATTGAATGGCTTTGTAGCAGATTGGGCTGTTTTGACTGTTGGATGATCCATAGAAAGTTAAGTACTTTCAGAAAATGGCTGATCTGAATATTAGTTGTTTTGGACGAGGTCATAGTTTGACTCTTATGGGATGAAGAGCAATCTGGTGATTTCATCATCACCGAATAGGCTTAATGGTAGGAGGAACCAGGAAATTATAAAGGTAATCATGAAACAACAGAAGCGATGAACAGCAAAAGCACAAAGAGATGACAGACAGACTTTATTGCCTCAAATGATAGGTGGGAAGATGCACTAGTTCTTTGTGTGTGGTTTTTCTCCTTAACACAAACAACATATCTGGATATAAAATTAAAATAATAACTATATTTTATTCAAAATTTTAAAAAATGTTGTCTAGTGTCTTAATTGGAAAACGTAAAGTATTTTCCAACTCAATGAAGCAAGCTTCAAACTCAAATGCTTTCTCCTTCACCAACCACCTTAACCGCCTTCTGTCATCTACTTCACACCTTTCTCTTTTTCCCTTATGCCTTTTATCATAACCCCTCCAACACTTACCAACGAATCATACATTCACCTGATAATGTTATCTCACCAGTAGGAAAATAGAAACATCTGTGTCTTTCGTTTCTTCCAACTTTTTTTCTTATTCCTCAATATTGAAAGAAAGAGAATAAAAGGAAAAAATATTTATTTATTAATTATTTTAGAAAGAAAGAGCTATTCGAATTGTCTCTGTTTGGCATAGCCATTTGTATATTCAGGTAGGTCAATTTTGGAACGATTCGTTTGGACTGATAGTTGGCATGTGATATAGTATAGACAATCTACTTTCATGCATAAGGGAAACGAATGTACTTCCATGCATAAGGGAGACGAATCGTTGGAAGGTTTCTCTTTTGGGTTCATGTCACTGTGTCATGGAACAAGCTTCCAGAAGTAATAGTCAGCCTGCAGACGTCCAAACAGTTCAATGTGGCACTGGATGCATCACGGACACTGATCTTTGAATAATTACCCCTTACCTGAGCAGCGGAGGATGTGAGGGGACCTGATTCTGACGTACAACATCATCAACAGAATTTAAATCCACCTTTCAAGGAGTATTTCATCCCAGTGCTAAGTCGTGGTCTCTACAGGATTTAGCAAAAGATGTACTATCGGTGCTTTCGTCTCAATAGAAAGGAAGAAAGGTGGAACAGACTACCAGAGGAGGTAGTGACAATGCCTAACATATCCATGTTTAAAGTGGCCTTGAACAAACATCTAGACGGTATATAGATGTACACATCTTCTTTCGTTTTACATGGCTTGTTGAATATTGATATTTTTGCAAATAAATTTGATTTGATTTTACAGGGGTAGACAGTAAGTGTTTAGGCGGAAATTTTTCTTAGTTGCCTCAGATTTTCATTTTCAAGGTGGGGGTTAGATCCCTTGCAACAACCCCCAATAAAAAAATTTTTATAATTAAAGTAAAAAGTCATGCCGGACAAAGAAACTTTGAAAGAAAACACTGGAATATCTGGAGCAGCAACAATCCTATCCAAAGCAATTCCCCATTTTCACCCACTATGCAGCATTGACGCGTTCGTATTCTGTCAGGGCCACTGCCTCACTTTCACTAATAGGCCTGGAAAAGGTATGAATTCATATCTCTCTCCTTCAGCTATTGATTAAATAGTAGAGCAGGCTAGACTCTCAAGCCTTGCTTATGCAACTAGTCAAGAAAATGGAAAACTCTGAAATAACACAAGTCTTTCTCTTCTTATCCTCGTATTGTTTCTAGTCGTCCTGGATTTCTCTTTGCTATTGGACTCTAGCAATGTCAGCTCAGGAGAGGTGCATTTGGTGATTATGCAACCCTTGTTGTACTATAGACTTCCTACACAAGCAGCCTTACATGCGGTTTCCATTGTCTTTTGAGACTGAAAAGAAGATCATATATATATATATATATATATATATATATATATATATATATATGAATAAATTCAAAAGTTCGGCCAATTTCTTGCACTAACGATAAAGTCAAAACGCCTGATTTCAAGTTAATTCAATTTACACCATAGACGCAGCATATTTATTATATACTGTTTATGTAGATGTGATTTCAGTAGCAAGGGTAACTAATTTGCATTTAGTTTATTAATTATCATTCATTATTTATTAATTCAATAAGTGTTTTGATTGTAATATAACAAATAGTTCTATTTTGTTTTATTTCCTGAACACAAGTTTAGTATTTGTGTTTGTGTTCAACTGTTCCTTTTCCCCTTTTACTTTAGGGGGACTGACATGATTTTCAACAAGTTGGGATTTATTTCTAAGTTTAAAAAAATATCGCACAGGCCAATTGATTTTTTTTTTCTTTCGTTTCTTTTATTTAAGGTCATTCTTAAAAGATAAATAAATTTGTATCGAAATTATAAAAATGTTATTGTTTATTTATCTATACGAATAAATGCTATACACTTCTGTTTAGTGTTTACAAAGTTACGAATGAAATGTTTATTATTCAGAATTTTTGTTTCAAGTATTTTACGTAAAAAACGTTGCAAAGCGGTAATGAGCCGGTGAAGCCTGCTATTATATATATTATAAATATATATATATATATATATATATATATATATATATATATATATATATATATATATATATATATAAAAACAGCAGATTTCTTAATTAGTCAATTTCCTCATAGAAGATGTGGTAAAAATATACCTACCTTAATTTTCTTGTTATTCAAACGTTTTATGTATATTTCGATTTATTTTTTATTCAATCTAGTTACCGAAATCAATAAAGTGACATCATGGAAATGCAATTTGTTTCCCGGTCATCAAAGGACACAATAAAGAAAAAATGATGATGAATCAAATATCTAAGACATTCAATATCTGTTCTCTTGAAGCAAATAACCGATATTGAATCTCAGACATAAGATTGTGTTGTCTACCAATATCTGAGAAATTATAGAATTTCAATTTACTTATTTCTGATATGTATTTTTAAATTTTTATCTCAACATGACTTCTGCTTATTCTTAAACTTTCAAAAGTGAAATTCACATGAAGTGAATTGAACTTCCTTTTCATAACAGATGGTAAGAAAAAGTGCATTGATTATGTGTTACACACTCGGGGTTCATAATAAGCCAAATTGATATCTCTGTTGATACATTCTGCAATTCATACAAGTTTGGCCAGTCCAATTGTACAATACTAGCAGAATAGCAGTACCAGAAAGGGTATTCTGCTAATTAATAATAAAAAAAAACATACAGAACAGTTTTGCACCGCTTTTATGTAACTTTACGAAGATTAAAATCATGCTATTTATGCTATGGCCGGGATAAAAGTTATCAATTATGGCGGGAGTTTCAAAAGAACAAAGGATTAACCACAGTGGCTAAGAATTGCCGGACAAATGGTTATATGTGAATGAATCCCTCGACCATAGGTTGCGGGAAAGATGCCTTTTGTAGCGGCATGTCCTCCCACTGTTTGAACGTGGTCTGACCACGTTTGGCCGGACCACGTGTAGATTAAATTAAGAGGTTAAGACAAACAAAGAGAAAGGAAGAAAACATTATTATTATCTAAAACTTATATTAGAAGGAAAGCGAAGGAATGAGAAAGCTAACACAACATAAGAATGTTCTTTTATAAAATTAATAAAGAGGAAACATTTATATTAAACAGAAACAATTTATTTAACAAAACATTTCATAGAGTTCTTAGGATCGTAATTGTAAGCGTATATATATATATATATATATGCGAGCGTATTGAATGTCTTTTGTGTTGCAAATTGTAAAAGGGTGTATGAGCGAAGAAAAGTTCGTTTGAATTAAAAGAGATGTTTGAAGAAGAGTTAATTTGAATTAAAAGGGATTACCTTTTCCTCCCTCCACACTGCTCATTCGAGCCGGTGTGGGTGGGGAAGTCGACGATCTCCGTTGTGCGCTCGCCCATAACGCTGAAGGCAAAAAGAGGAAGAGGAAGAAGGTGCGTGCCTTTTTATAGACTTAAAATCACGCATGGTCAAATTGACCTGTTGGTGCCTCATTGGCCGGAATCTTTTTGGCAAACGTGATTCCGCGAGATCCTCAGAGACGAAGAAGGACTGAGCAAACAAAAAAAGAAAGTTGTGGCGTTGGCCACAATGCTACTAAACCTTATGTATAGAATCTTTATTCCAATGTTGATTAAGAGTGATTAAATTATTTTGATTCTAGAAAAATGTCTAAAATTGTGGGCTTAAGAATTGAAATTCAGGCATTCTTTCTTAATTAGTGTCGAAAAACTATGGATCAGATTTAATCTAAATCGGAAATATTTGAATTTTCAAGTGGGATCTTGTGCTTATATTATGTCACTTAACCATTTAAAATACTCAAAAGAAACTGATATTTTGAGAACATTTATTTATTGATGTCAAAAACCTATGTTTAAAATTTCATTAAAATCGATGTTATCTGAATTTTCACAAACAGTTTTCAGCTTCACCCTCTTGCATAAAACTAAATTAAGCTAAATATAGTCTACATTACCAACTCTTACGTCTAGCAGCTGATGATGATGATTAATTAGTTTCATAGTTTACCCCACACAATCATATACACGTACCTAACTTTATGTATGTAGAGATACAGTCTGACACAGTTATATGTCCGGATTTGCTTTATGTAACACCTCTTAATAAACCAATATAAATGAAACAGTTTATTTGTCATTGTAAACTACGGTTTAGTTGTCCCTCATAATTTGTGACAACATCATCTAACATTTCATGTTGATGGCTTTTGTCGTTTTCTAACAACATCTAAAACACTCCCGGTTTCCATTAGTCGGCTGTTCTATTTCTTAATACTCTTGTCACGTGACCATCAACATTTTTGCCAGAAGCAAATTGAAATTTTCATTGTACTACCGTTGCACTCTGTTAAACAGTAAATGACAGTATTATTCTGCAATAACAGTGAAAAGCTACATATTTTTTTTTAAGTATGACAGTTATAATCATCATCACTTTCTTAGTCTTTGGGCTGGGATAAAAGTGTAGTATTTGTTCTGTCCCCAGAGTGTCCGTTTGGGGGGAGCTGGGTACCCCCTCCATCCATACATAAAAAAAATCTACCTTGTGTCTAACTTTGCCGTAGTGGGAAAGCAAGTAAATAGGGACACTTATAATCATCACATCATTCATCACAAAAAATGATAGCCAATCAAAATCTGGATGTTTAGCTGTGTCACCCTTTTAGAATTATTTAATGTCAGAATACAATGCTTACTACTTTTCTCCTCCTCTTCCCTATCATTCTCATTTTCTATACAGTATAGAGAGATGTGGGCATAGCAGGAGACTTCGTTGGTATGGTCATGTTGAAAGAATGGATGAGAGTTCTTGAGTTAGTAGATGTAGAACAGTTGAGGTAGCAGGGTCAGTTCGTAGGGGAAAACATGGGAGGAATTGATAAGGATGGATCTGAGAGAAAGAGGAATGAATAAAGACCTGGCCAGAGATAGGTTAGTTTGTAAATCAGTTTCTAAAATCCGTTTAACACATGCCAGCATGTAAAATGGATGTTAAACCGAATAGGATGATGAATGCTGATGATTACTGTCATCCTTCTCCTCATTTTCATCTCATCTTCTCTGTCATACTATCTTTCCGCTTCATACTCCTATTTTTCTCTTTTCCTCTTCCTCTTTCTTATTCTCATCCTTCACCTCTCCATGGTTATCCTCCACCTCCTTTTTTTCTATGAGACTCCGATTTCTCATCTTCATCTGTCTTTCCTTCTCAATTTTTATCTCCATGCTCGTTATCCTCCCTCTCCCATTCATTGTTATTCTCTTCCCACTCTTCATTATCCCTCCTGTGCTCCATTGTTATCATCCTCCTCCCCTCTTCAATGTGTATCAACTTTTAAGAACTCTTGTTGATAAAATGAAAAATCGTTTTCTGCAGTTCATACAGGTTTAGTTCGTCAGTTAGACAATAAATCAATCCTCTTTGTGTTAGTTAATGCCAAAACACAATACCTTTTGTAAACAATTCATTAATCAAGCCGTTTTTTTTTTTTTACCTGTACTTGTGGAAAAAGCAATTTATTATAGGGCTTGCAGAACATAAAGTTTTCCCTCGGGGTCTATCAACAATGAACTGATTAGTCGAGAATTCTTTCTATTTTGAATTCATTCAGCACTGACCTATTATTTCATACGCTTTTACTCTTGAAAGATCACGTGGTTCGATCTTTAGTCATTTTTTTCTTAGATTTGGTAGTGATTGTATACGGTTAAGTAAATATGATTCCCATCCCAGTGAGAGTTGGGGATATGCGTTGAATGGAGATAAATACTATGATACGATGGATGTGTAATGTGAGTCTTAAAGACACGCTTAGATCTTATGATTTCAGAAGAAGATGAAATCTGGACAGTATAGGGAGATGTATACAGAACAGGAGACTTTGGTGGTTTGGTCACATTAAAAAGAATTAATGAGAGATTTTTGGTTAGTAAATGTAAAATAGTTGAGGTAGCAGGGTCAGTTGGCAGGAGAAGGAAGGCCAAGGAAAATATGGGTGATAAGGATTGACTTGAGAGAAAAAAGGATAAATAAAGAACTGACCGGGGATAGATTAGTTTGGAAGTCTATTTCTAAAAGCAGTCAAACATATGTCAGCATGTAAAACGAACGTTCAGCTGAATATGATGATGATCCTGTACTTTTGCTATCACTGAAATTGTTATAAGATATGTATGTTTATTTACCTCCTAGACAGGAGATTAGACGCAAGGGCAGGTGGGTTTTGAAAGGCCAGCACACTAGGTGAAGTGCATAAAAAATGCCTGAGCAGCCCCGTCAGCATTTCCCGATAGGGGCGCCTCATGCGATTAGCAATATAATAATCCTTTCCCAGAGAGAAGATAAATCCTGGGAAGGTGGACCTCCGAGGACTGAACAGAACCATACTTAGACCCTAACAAAGCCACTGTCGGATTGATTGTAAAGGACGTATCCCCGACGGGTACAAACAACACCTAATCTGTGTTTGGCTGCAAGAAAATAAAACAGGGAGAAAATAAAGTCTCTGCAGTGAGACATAAAGAATAAAAAAAGACACACGTTGGTGAGATTAATCAGATTTGATTACCAAAGTCTTAAGTTAGGGTTTCTTGCATGAGTTCAAACTCTGTCACAATGTTTATCAAACAGTCGTCAATATCAACAGAACAAGTGATTGGACAGTACGAAAGTTATTTCAGAAATTCTGTAGTGATAACTAGACCCTTTAACATGAAGAAGGTAGAGGACGGCCATGCACTCTTGAAAATGAACATATGAAAGCAACAAAATTCAATGATGTCCGACCATCTGACACAAATTAGTAAGCTGAAAATGCTAAAGAAATGGGTATTGCATAAGTTGAATGAATCAAAGTGTGTTTCTGACACCGGTCATTATTTTCCGAACATTTTAACTCATATAGGGTGGTCAAAAGTTCTCATGGATGAAAGAAGTGTCATTTTGGTGTAGGATAATTCCGTTCAGATATTCTTTTTTATCAATAGAAAAAAAAACACTCAAGGATAAGGATAAATGAGATGGATAAATTGCCAGTTGAATGATGATGATGAATACTATGAGAGGATTGAAAATCTCCACATACAACCCACTCAAAACAACAACCGATCAAGAAAACAGCAATTCTTCCCTCTTTGTCAGAAACATCGCTCGTGGATGTAAGAACTAAAGAACAAAATAGGGGTGAACCAAGTGTTATGGTGCTGTCGAAAGTAAACCCAAGGTCCACTTTCTAATTTCTTGGATGGCCGGAGTCGACTGGCCATTGGTGGATGAACGGAGATTTTTTTAAGCATCCAGACCAAATATGCTTTCTTTGTCTAGTTTTATCTTAGAAATGTTTGGTCCTTTAATAATTTGGTGGAGGTTTTCCCTTTTTTGTGGGATTATCCCGTGAAGCAAAAGAGATATGTCAGGCAAAGCAAAGTATTTTATCACTTTTCGTTCTACGATTATGTTCACATCTGATCGAGGAGAGTATTTTATGGTATAAATCAGAAAGAGTTCTGATTTAAAGTATGACAAAATCCTAGAGAAAATTTAGACTATATGCATAGTGAAGTTCAGGGACAGTTTGCCCACTCCACCCAAAAATGCATACTGAAGTTTGGAGGCTGTTTGCCTCCTCCTGCTAAAAATCCATACTAAAGTTGGAGGACAGTTTGTCCTTTTCCAGCTACCTATAAATGCATACTGAAGTTGGGAACTGTTTGGCTCCCCCCCCCAAAAAAAAAACAAAAACAAAGAACTACTTTCTGAATCCACCCTTGAAAAAAAAATTAAATTAACCAGTGTAGTCTGAATACTCGTCTCTTGGTCAGGATGCTGGACAATCATGGAAAAAGAACAATAAAAACAATCCATCTTAACTTAAAAGAAATATTTTATTACACTGAACTATGGACCCCTTTCTTTATCTATGAGTTTCTTCTGGTTATCTTCAGACGGGTACAAGGGGTCTAAGCGCACATATCTATCCAATCTTAACATGATTTTCTTTCTTTGCTAAGTTCTAAATTTCAATTTTCTAAGTTAAAATCCTTCTGTGTCTGGTCACATGACTAAACCCAACCAATGAGATATCTACAGTTGTATCTAAAAGTGTTGAAGCTAAGTGTAAATTATGCAAATCATACTTATGTAACACTTAACTTTGAAATTGTAATTAGCAAGTCCATCTTTATTCTACTTTTCCTTGATTGCTTCGTGAACTTGCCCCCCTTCCTCCTGCTGCCATGTCAAACTATACTATTGGCATGCCATATTCAATTTCAGTTGGGTTTGTAACGTCATCTTGGGAAAGGTATGATCCTTCCCACCCAGCTACGTATGAAATAGCAGAGTAGACTACACTCTTAAGCCTTGGTTGGGCAGAGACGTAAAACTCAGATATAAAAACTAGTCCTTTGGACACATTTTTTCTCTCATTAAGGGTAAAATAGTAGGCTTGACTTAACCTTACAGGCCACCGGTGTAAAAGAAAAACAATGCAGGTTAGCATGGGGTTATCAAACTCATCCTATAAAAGAAAGAACTATCCTCTATTAAAACTGAGGTTCTGATACTGTAACACTATACTCCTTAAGAGGAGTATACAGTATCAAACAAACTACTTTTCCTCATTTATTACCTATACTATACCTGCGTTTTGTTTAATTATGTACTAATACTGTTGAGAAATACATGAACCTACACACACCCTCCACAAAATATTACTAAAATAGTGACTTCTGTTCAACTAATCATATGCAATGAATTGTTCATGATAGGTATCCTGTTTGGATATTAAATGACCCCAAAAGTGGTTGTTATGCCGTAAAGCAAACAAACCATGCCATTTTCTGACTGCTTGGGAGTGAAGAAATTGACGGCTTTATGAAGGCCTCTCAGCGTGCCAACTCTTATTCATTATATCATTAGAAACGTAATAAAATTAACAGGAACGAAACAAATTGGCCAAAAGCCAGATTTTGCTGCAAGGAAATTCAGTCTTTTCTTGCTTTTCAGAGATTTTCTATCAGACAAATTAGTAAGTGCAATGAAAGATGGCCAGCATGTACGTCTTTCCGAAAAGCGAGTCTTCCAAATGATCTGGAGGAGTAGTAATAATTAAAAAAACGGATACTAGCAGTCAAAGAACCAGCTTTACAAGCATTAATTTATGAAAATCAGAATTTGTTTTAATAACTTTTATATGTTTCTCTGACTCTACTGAACATGATCCTAGTCTAATAATACTTAACCAGCAGTGAAAATGGCCGATATACATATACATTTTCTGTCCTTTCAGTCTTTTTCACTCATTACTTGTTACACAGCTTTTTACGTAGTTTATCTCTTTGTTCTTCCATTCTGTGTTATAAACCACCTCTTCCTCTTCCTCTCTATCCTTCCTCTTTGTTATCTTCTTCCTCTTCATTAATAACCACCCCTTTCTTTGTCCTCCTCCTCTTCCGCCTTATTTCACTCTTTTCATTATCCCTTAAGTGCACATTCCACATGATTACTCCATATACATATTCTTCAGTTATGAAAGCTTTAAATATTTCTGAATTTTTATGACTTTTAAGAATTTCCCTACATCATGCTGCAAAGGTAATTACTTTTTATTAGATTGGATCACGTGCACCTCTGTCAGAGGCTCCATTCGTGGATAGGTCAGTCTGACAAGCTTCAATTACAAATAGCATTTTCGTCAGTCTGTCATGGTTAAGTTTTTTGTAGAATTTTTAGATGCATACATGCATTTCGATGAGGCTCTGTCCATAATTTGGTCGGTCCATCATGCTTGATTTTTAAATCGCATTTTCATCGCTAAATGCACAGATTGAATGGACACATCTAACGAAAATCAGTTTTTGCTTCTTACAGCGGTTCATTTTTCTAATGATTTAAGTAGCAATAATTCTTCCGGTGTAGATAACGTTTTCCACTTAGGCTTTTTAGCACGAGAGACGCATCTTTAGCAATTATCTCTCGAAAAGACATCTTGTTGGCCTAAGATACGTTTTTGTATTTATTAAATTGATAGTGAGCCATCAAAACACTCGACTGAAATAAGTTTGATATCATGCTATTGCTAACAGGGTGAACTCTGTTCGGGTGGTAGAGACAGACACCGGCAGTGATGCTAACAGGTTTTTAATGTAGCGAGGGCCCAAGATTCGCTGGTGATCATTTGAATGGTTCCTGGGAAATCCAATGGAAATCCAACTACAGTTACTTAATAAATTGTAGTTTTAAATGGCAGGACTTAGACTAATGTTTTTTTAATATAATCATCCTGGAAAACAGCTTTATTCCTACTGCATTAGTTAAATTAATTGAACAAAAACTTTTGTTCTGTTTAATTAAACTAATAAATTCTAAAAGAAAAAGCATTTCATAACAGCTCAATCAAGAAACAATGTTTTTTTTTTACAATTTTGATAAAACAAATTTTTTTCAAAACTAAATTCAGCATCACAAAATCGCGACAGTTATTCAAGCAAATTTCATCATTGTTAAATTTGAAATGTGTAGTCTGAGATGGAATGAAATTCATTATTGACTGACTGTATGTCCTATTTTGTGTTATTTTTGGAAATACCAGTAAGAATGCCCCCCCCCCCCCCCAAAAAAAAAAAATTCTGATTTTTCGTTAGAGAAAAGACGACTTTTTTGATTTAATAGAAGATGACATATTTTCCAGATTTCTAGACTTTGGCCGAATCCAAACTTAAAATAGGAAATAAAAAATGAAAAATGATATAAAAACTGACAGGTTTTTATATGGTCACAAGTACCATTGTACTGAACCTGATTAAATAGAAATTGATGAAAGAATGAAAGGAACAGTGCATGGACGAATAGCTCAAAATGTGTCTAATTAAGAGGAGAACCGAGGATGAGCAACGACTTCAGATAGCTTTGATGGCCTTGTAACTAGTTTGTAAGTGAAATTGACTTTTTATTGGCGAATGAATAATACAACGTGTAGTATCTGTTCTGTCTCCAGTCAGAGAAAGACAAACCGTCCTAGACTAAGACAATCTTTATTTTTGTTGCCTTTGATGAAAAACGACCTGGTGTCTAACTTTGGCCTATTCTTATTTTGATCACAATCAGCATCCTAACGATTTATTATGTAAAATTTGGTGCAATGTTTCCAATAGTTTAAATAGTTAGAGGCTCTAAGTCTTTATTATTATTACTAGCAGAAATATGTTCCTTCTGGTCACATATTTTTGCAAGAATATATGACAAACGAACATATACTACACTGCGCCCGACAAAGGAAGTGGTAATGCCTGGGAGGATTGTATCATGACCACAGAACATATACTACACTACCTTCCCTCCTAATTGAGCATCAAAAAATAATAATAGTATAGTTTCCATGAGTAATAGATTATTATTAGTAGTAGTATTAATAGTCGGAGTAATAATAATAATGGAAAACTGTATGTGATTATCTATGACACATGCAGCATACGGAAGTTTATGTCAAACTTTGTGCAATTTTACTTAACAGTTTATTGAATATCCGAGTAGTTAGTAGGATTAACATTTTTATCCACATTTCAACGATGCTTCATATCAATTTCGATGTCATTCTGTTGAGTTGGGGGTCTATAAATAAACGACAGACAGACAGTTAGTCAATATTAAATTATGATATAGATTCTGTTAAAACTTTTCTAACTAGTGATTTGTTAATAGTTTTCTAATTCTTAATTTGAAAACACCTTTCTCCTTTTGATGCTCAGATTTCTACT